>CAUZWO010000095.1:0-1200000 GCA_963583835.1 Drosophila immigrans | reverse complement strand
CTCAATTTAGAGAACTTTATGATTTTGTCGATTTTACAATTTTTACTATTTTGAAAAAAATTTTTTTTTTTTTCAAATTTCGGAAAATTTCCGAAATTTTAAATTTTTAGATTTTTGAATTTTGGGAATTTTTGAATTTTGGGAATTTTTGCATTTTTCTCGATGTTTTAATTTCAACAAAATTTTCAATATTTCCATTTTGTAGATTTCTTAATTTAAAGAGCTTTGCGATTTTTAAGTTTTCACAGTCTTTACTATTTTGAAAAAAATTTCTTTTGTTATCGCAAATTTTCCGAAATTTAAAATTTTTTCGATTTTGAATTTTGTGAATTTTTGCATTTTTCTTGATAAATTTATTCAACAATTTTTACAATTTTCCAAATTTGTAGATTTCTTAATTTAGAGAACTTTGCGATTTTACAGTTTTCACAGTTTTTCCCGTTTTGACAAAATATTGTTTTGTTATAGAATTTCGGAAATTTTCCGTAATTTAGCATTTTTTTCGATTTTTGAATTTTGGGAATTTTCGCATTTATCTCGATTTTTCAATTTCAAAAAAATTTATAATATTTCCATTTTGTAGATTTCTTAATTTAAAGAGCTTTGCGATTTTTAAGTTTTCACAGTCTTTACTATTTTAAAAAAAATTTTTTTTCTTATTGAATTTCGGAACTTTTCCGAAATTTTAAATTTTTCCGATTTTTGGATTTTGAGAATTTTTGCATTTTTCTCGATGTTTTAATTTCAACAAATTTTACAATTTTCAAATTATGTCGATTTCTTAATTTGGTGAACTTTGTGATTTTACAGTTTAAACTGTTTTTACTATTTTGAGAAATTTTTCTATTTTTGTTTCAAATTTCGGAAATGTTCCGAAATTTTAATTTTTTGTCAATTTTTGAAATTTTGAAATTTTTTTAAGTTTTCTTGATTTTTAAATTCTATAATATATATTCTTCCAATTTTGTAATTTTGACGATTTCCCAATTAAGATAACTTTATAGTTTTGTCGATTTAACAGTTTTTACTATTTTGAAACAAAATTTTATTTTTATTATATTTCGGAAATTTTCCGAAATTTTAATTTTTTTAGATTTTCAAATTCAACAAATCCTACAATTTTCTAATTTTGACGATTTCTTAATTTAGAGAACTTTATCATTTTGTCGATTTTACAGTTTTTACTATTTAAAAAAAAAAATTTCTTTTTTGTATAAAATTCCGGAAATGTTCCGAAAATTTAAATTTTTTCGATTTTCGAATTTTGGGAATTTTTGCATTTTTCTTGATATTTTTACTCAATAAATTTTACAATTTTCCAATTTGGCGCTTTCTTAATTTGGAGAGCCTTGTAATTTTACAGTAAAAACTGTTTTTACTATTTTGAAAAAATTTCCTTTTTTTTTTTCAAATTTCGGAAATTTTCCGAAATTTTAAAGTTTTTTCGATTTTTGAATTTTCGGAATTTTTTATGTTTTCCCGATTTTCAAATTTAACAAATCTTAAAATTAAAAAAAAAATTATTTTTTGTATAAATTAAATTATTTCGATTTTTGAATTTTGGGAATTTTTGCATTTTTCTTGATATTTTTACTCAACAAATTTTACAATTTTCCAATTATGCCGATTTCTTAATTTGGAGAGCCTTGTGATTTTACAGTATAAACAGATTTTACTATTTTGAAAAAATTTCCTTTTTTTTCCAAAATTCGGAAATTTTCCGAAATTTTAATTTTTTGTCAAATTTTGAAATTCTGAAATTTTTTTAAGTTTTCTCGATTTTCAAATTCAACAAATCTTAAAATTTTTTAATTTTGACGATTTCTCAATTTAGAGAACTTTATGATTTTGTCGATTTTAAAGTTTTTACTATTTTGAAAAAAATTTTTTTTTTTTTCAAATTTTGGAAAATTTGCGAAATTTGAAATTTTTTTCGATTTTGAATTTTGGGAATTTTTGCATTTTTCTTGATATATTAATTCAACAAATTTTACTGTTTTCAATTTTGTCGATTTTTTAATTTGGAGAACTTTGTGATTTAACAGTATAATCAGTTTTACTATTTTGAAAAAATTTTCTTTTTTATATCAAATTTCGGAAATGTTCCAAAATTTTAATATTTTGTCGATTTTTGAATTTTTTAAATTTTTATACCCGCTACCCATAGGGTAGAAGGGTATTATGACTTAGTGCCAACAGAAAATGTATGTAACAGGCAGAAGGAGGCATCTCCGACCACATAAACTATATATATTCTTGGTCAGTGTCAACAGCCGAGACGATATTGCCATGTCCGTCTGTCCGTCTGTCCGTCTGTATGAACACCTGGATCTCAGAGACTATAAGACATATAGACACCAAATTTGGCAAAAAGGTTCCTTTATACCCTACGCAGGTCAAGTTTATTTCAAAAGTTGGATGCCACGACCCCTTCGCCCACAATAAGCATTTATCTAGAGAAAGTCAAGTTTTTTTTTATGTAAATCGCGAATAACTCCAAAAGTTCTTTGTGTAATGATGTGTAATTTGGTAACCCATCTGCGCTTGACACTCTTAATATACCCTGTAATTTTGGTACAAATCGGATAAGTAGAACAAAAGTTATTCGTGAAATTATTTATCAAAATTTTTGTGCCCAGTGCATATGGACGTTTTAAGTGTGTGAATGACCTAGAGATATCAAATTTGGTGACAGTATTCATGTAGCTCTTACGCAGATCAAGTTTGTTTTAGATTTTTGCCACGCCCCTTTCCGCCCCCAAAAACTGTAAAAGCCGTAATAATAGACCTAGAGCATTGAATTTTGGTATGCATAATAACAATGATAGTCTGAATGACTCCTGAGAATTTGGTTGAGATCGAATAAAAAACGAGGAAGTTATTAAAGAATCCATTTTGTATGCAAAATTCACTTGCAGCTGCTCACGCTTTGTTTGTTTAGTTGACAGTGTGACCATATCGGTGTTGTGGATTTTTTCCCGCTATTTTCAAATATATACACACAAAACACAAGTTTCAGTATATTTTTTGTATATTTGTTGTTAAAATATCATTAAAATTTTTTTTTTTCTCTCGAAATGGGTTTCGGGTATCATACGGTCGAGCACTCTCGACTGTAGCTTTCTTACTTGTTAATTTAGAGAATTTTGCGATTTCACAGTTAAAACAGTTTGTACTATTTTCAAAAAATTTTCTTTTTTTTATCAAATTTCGGAAATTTTCCGAAATTTTTAAATTTTTTGATTTTTGAATTTTTAGAATTTTCGCATTTTTCTCGATTTTTTCATTTCAACAAAAATTAAAATTTTCCAATTTTGTAGATTTCTTAATTTAGAGAACTTTGCGATTTTACAGTTTTCACAGTTTTTACTATTTTAAAAAAAATTTGTTTTGTTCGGAAATTTTCCGAAATTTTAAATTTTTTCGATTTTTGAATTAAGGAAATTTTAGCATTTTTCTTGATATTTTGAATTTTCTTATCAAATTTCGGAAATTTTCCGAAATTTTAAATTTTTTCGATTGTTGAATTTTAGCAATTTTCTCGAGTTTTTTTTTTTTTTTTTTAAATTAACAATATTCAAATTTTGTCCATTTCTTTATTAAGGGAACTCTGCGATTTTACAGTTTTCACAGTTTTTACAATTTTGGAAAAATTTTTTTTTTTATCGAATTTCGGAAAGTTTCAGAAATTTTTAAATTTTTTGATTTTTGAATTTTTAGAATTTTCGCATTTTTCTCGATTTTTTCATTTCAACAAAAATTACAATTTTCCAATTTTGTAGATTTCTAAATTAAGAGAAGTTTGTGATTTTGTCGATTTAACAGTTTTTACTATTTTGAAAAAATTTTCTTTTTTATCAAATTTTCGGAAATTTTGCAAAATTTTAATTTTTTTCGATTTTTGAAATTTTGAATTTTTAGAATTTTCGCATTTTTCTCGATTTTTTCATTTCAACAAAAATTATAATTTTCCAATTAGAGAACTTTGTGATTTTGTCAATTCTACAGTCTTTACTATTTTGGAAAAATTTTCTTTTATATCAAATTTTCGGAAAATTTGCAAAATCTTAATTTTTTTAGATTTTGGAATTTTTAGAATTTTTGCATTTTCTCGATTTTTTTCATTTCAACAAAAATTACAATTTTTCAATTTTGTAGATTTCTTAATTTAGAGAACTTTGCGATTTTACAGTTTTCACAGTTTTTACTATTTTGAACAAAATTTCTTTTGTTACCGAATTTTGGAAATTTTAAATTTTTTAGATTTTTGAATTTAGGGAATTTTAGCATTTTTCTTGATATTTTTAATTCAACAAAAGTTACAATTTTCCAATTTTGGCGATTTCTTTATTTAAAGAGCTTTGCGATTTACCATTACCATTTTGAAAAAATTTAATTTTTTTTATCAAACTTCGTAAGTTTTCCGAAATTTTATATTTTTTCGATTGTTGAGTTTTAGGAATATTTGCATTTTTCTCGATTTTTTTTTTTTTTAATTAACAATATTCAAATTTTGTCCATTTCTTTATTTAGGGAACTTTGCGATTTTACAGTTTTCACAGTTTTTACAATTTTGGAAAAATTTTCTTTTATATCAAATTTTCGGAAAATTTGCAAAATCTTAATTTTTTTAGATTTTGGAATTTTTAGAATTTTTGCATTTTCTCGATTTTTTTCATTTCAACAAAAATTACAATTTTTCAATTTTGTAGATTTCTTAATTTAGAGAACTTTGCGATTTTACAGTTTTTACTATTTTAAAAAAAATTTGTTTTGTTCGGAATTAACAATATTCAAATTTTGTCCATTTCTTTATTTAGGGAACTTTGCGATTTTACAGTTTTCACAGTTTTTGCAATTTTGGAAAAATTTTCTTTTTTATCGAATGTGGTAAAGTTACCGAAATTTTTATTTTTTTTTTGGACTTTTGAGTTTTTCGAATTTTTTAATTTTTCTCGATTTTTTCATTTCAACAAAAATTACAATTTTCCAATTTTGTAGATTTCTCAATTTAGAGAACTTTGCGATTTTACAGTTTTCACAGTTTTTACTATTTTGAAAAAATTTAATTTTTTTATCTAATTTCGAAAATTTTACGAAATCTTACATTTTTTCGACTTTTGAATTTTGGGAATTTTTGCATTTTTCTTGATATTTTTATTCAACAAATTTTACAGTTCTCCAATTTTCCGAAATTTTTTCGATTTTTAAATTCAGGGAATTTGGCATTTTTCTTGATATTTTCAATTCAACAAAAATTACAATTTTTAGAATTTTTAGAATTTTTGCATTTTTCTCGATTTTTTTTATTTCAACAAAATTTACAATTTTTCAATTTTCTAAAATTCTTAATTTAGAGAACTTTGTGATTTTGTCGATTTTACAGTTTTTACTATTTTGAAAAAATTTTCTTTTTTTGATCAAATTTCGGAAATTTTCGGAAATTCTAAATTTTTTTCGATTTTTGAATGTAGGGAATTTTAGCATTTTTCTTGATATTTTTAATTCAACAAAAATTACAATTTTCCAATTTTGTAGATTTCTAAATTTAAACAGCTTTGCGATTTTTAAGTTTTCACAGTCTTTACTATTTTGAAAAAATTTAATTTTTATACCCGCTACCCATAGGGTAGAAGGGTATTATGACTTAGTGCCAACAGAAAATGTATGTAACAGGCAGAAGGAGGCATCTCCGACCCCATAAAGTATATATTCTTGATCAGCGTCAACAGCCGAGACGATATAGCCATGTCCGTCTGTCCGTCTGCCTGTCCGTATGAACACCTGGATCTCAGAGACTATAAGACATAGAGACACCAAATTTGGCAAAAAGGTTCCTTCATACCCTACACAGATCAAGTTTATTTCAAAAGTTGGATGCCACGCCCCCTTCGCCCACAATAAGCATTAATCTAGAAAAAGTCAAGTTTTTTTTATGTAAATCGCGTATAACTCGAAAAGTTATTTGTCTAATGATGTGTAATTTGGTAAACTATCTGCGATTGACACTCTTAATATACCCTGTAATTTTGGTACAAATCGGATAAGTAGAACAAAAGTTATTCGTGAAATTATTTATCAAAATTGTTGTGCCCAGTGCATATGGACGTTTTAAGTGTGTGAATGACCTAGAGATATCAAATTTGGTGACAGTATTCGTGTAGGTCTTACGCAGATCAAGTTTGTTTTAGATTTTTGCCACGCCCATTTCCGCCCCCAAAAACTGTAAAAGCCGTAATAATAGACCTAGAGCATTGAATTTTGGTATGCATAATAACAATGATAGTCTGAATGACTCCTGTGAATTTGGTTGAGATCGAATAAAAAACGAGGAAGTTATTAAAGAATCAATTTTACATGCAAAATTCACATGCAGCTGCTCGCGCTTTGTTTGTTTGGTTGACAGTGTGAACATGTCGGTGTTGTGGATTTTTACCCGCTATTTTCAAATATATACAAACAAAACACAAGTTTCAGTATATTTTTGGTATATTTGTTGTTAAAATATCATTAAAATTTTTTTTTTTTCTCGAAATGGGTTGCGGGTATCATACGGTCGAGCACTCTCGACTGTAGCTTTCTTTCTTGTTTTATCAAATTTCGGAAATTTTCCGAAATTTTAAATTTTGTCGTTGAATTTTAGGAATTTTTGCATTTTTCTCAATTTTTTTATTTTAACAAAATTTACAATATTCAAATTTTGTCCATTTCTTAATTTAGAGAACTTTGCGATTCTGAAGTTTTCAGAGTCTTTACAAGTTGGAAAAAATGTTCTTTTTTATCGAATTTCGGAAAGTTTCCGTAATTTTTAATTTTTTTTGATTTTTGAATTTTTAGAATTTTTGCATTTTTCTCGATTTTTTCATTTCAACAAAAATTACAATTTTCCAATTTTTTAGATTTCTTAATTTAGAAATTTTTGTGATTTTGTCAATTTTACAGTTTTTACTATTTTGAAAAAATTTTATTTTTTTATCAAATTTTCGGAAATTTTGCAAAATTTTAACTTTTTTCGATTTTTGAATTTTTAGAATTTTTGCATTTTTCTCGATTTTTTCATTTCAACAAAAATTAATATTTTCCAATTTTGTAGATTTCTTAATTTAGAGAACTCTTGCGATTTTACAGTTTTTACAATTTTGAAAATATTTAATTTTTTTATCTAATTTCGGAAATTTTCCGAAATCTTAAATTTTTTCGACTTTTGAATTTTGGGAATTTTTGCATTTTTCTTGATATTTTTATTCAACAAATTTTACAGTTCTCCAGTTTTGTCGATTTCTTAATTTGGAGAAGTTTGTGATTTTACAGTTTAAACAGTTTTTACTATTTGGAAAAAATTTTCTTTTTTTTTATCAAGTTTCGGAATTTTAAGAAATTCTACATTTTTTCGATTTTTTTAATTTTTAGAATTTTTACATTTTTTTCGATTTTTTCATTTCAACAAAAATTACAATTTTCCAATTTTGTAGATTTCTTAATTTAGAGAACTTTGCGATATTACAGTTTTCACAGTTTTTACTATTTTGAAAAAAATTTCTTTTGTTATCAAATTTCGGAAATTTTCAGAAATTTTAAATTTGTTAGATTTTTGAATTTAGGGAATTTTAGCATTTTTCTTGATATTTTTAATTCAACAAAAATTACAATTTTCCAACCTTGGCGATTTCTTTATTAAAAGAGCTTTGCGACTTATAAGTTTTCACAATCTTTACTATTTTGAAAAAATTTAATTTTTGTATCAAATTTCGGAAATTTTCCGAAATTTTAAATTAGTTCGATTGTTATATTTTAAGAATTTTTGCATTTTTCTCAATTTTTTCATTTCTAACAAAATTTACAATATTCAAATTTTGTCCATTTCTTTATTTAGGGAACTTTGAGATTTTACAGTTTTCACAGTTTTTACAATTTTGGAAAAATGTTCTTTTTTATCAAATTTCGGAAATTTTCCCAAATTTTTAATTTTTTTTGATTTTTGAATTTTTAGAATTTTTGCATTTTTCTCGATTTTTTCATTTCAACAAAAATTACAATTTTCCAATTTTGTAGATTTTTTAATTTAGAGAACTTCGCGATTTTTAAGTTTTCACAGTCTTTACCATTTTGAAAAAATTAATTTTTTTTTATGAAATTTGGGAAATTTTCCGAAATTTTTAATTTTGTCAATTTAAAAGTTTCAGAAATTTTTGCATTTTTCTCGATTTTTTCATTTAAACAAAATTAACAATATTCCAATTTTGCATATTTTTTTATTTAAAAAACTTTGCGATTTTTTAGTTTTCACAGTTTTTACTATTTTGAAAAAAATGTCTTTTGTTATCAAATTTCGAAAATTTTCCGAAATTTTAAATTTTTTCGATTTTTGAATAAAGGAAATTTTAGCATTTTTATTGATATTTTTAATTCAACAAAAATTACAATTTCCAATTTTGGCGATTTCTTTATTTAAAAAGCTTTGCGTTTTTTAAGTTTTCACAGTTTTTACAATTTTGAAAAAATTTTCTTTTGTTATCAAAATTCGGAATTTTTCCGAAATTTTAAATTTTGTCAATTAAAAAGTTTCAGAAATTTTTGCATCATTCTCGATTTTTTCATTTCAACAAAATTTACAATATTCCAATTTTGTAGATTTCTTTATTTAAAGAGCTTTGCAATTTTGAAGATTTCACAGTCTTTAGTATTTTGACAAAATTTAATTTTTTTATCAAATTTCGGAAATTTTCCGAAATTTTAAATATTGTCGATTGTTGAATTTTAGGATTTTTTGCATTTTTCTTGTTTTTTTTATTTTTAACAAAATTTACAATATTCAAATTTTGTCCATTTCTTTATTTAGGGAACTTTGCGATTTTACAGTTTTCACAGTTTTTACAATTTTGAAAAAATTTATTTTTTTATCGAATTTCGGAAAGTTTCCGAAATGTTTAATTTTTTTCGATTTTTAAATTTTTAGAATTTTTTAATTTTTCTCGATTTTTTCTTTTCAACAAAAATTACAATTTTCCAATTTTGTAGATTTCTTAATTTAGAGAACTTTGCGATTTTACAGTTTTCACAGTTTTTACTATTTTGAAAATATTTAATTTTTTTATCTAATTTCGGAAATTTTCCGAAATCTTAATTTTATTCGACTTTTGAATTTTGGGAATTTTTGAATTTTTCTTGATAGTTTTATTCAACAAATTTTACAGTTCTCCATTTTTTTCGATTTCTTAATTTGGAGAACTTCGGGATTTTACAGTTTAAACAGTTTATACTATTTTGAAAAAATTTATATTTTTTATCAAGTTTCGGAAATTTTAAGAAATTTTTAATTTTGTCGATTTTTGAATTTTGAGAATTTTTGCATTTTTCTCGATTTTTTCTTTTCAACAAAAATTACAATTTTCCAATTTTGTAGATTTCTCAATTTAGAGAACTTTGCGATTTTACAGTTTTCACAGTTTTTACTATTTTGAAAAAATTTAATTTTTTTATCTAATTTCGAAAATTTTACGAAATATTAAATTTTTTCGACTTTTGAATTTTGGGAATTTTCGCATTTTTCTTGATATTTTTATTCAACAAATTTTACAGTTCTCCAATTTTCCGAAATTTTTTCGATTTTTAAATTCAGGGAATTTGGCATTTTTCTTGATATTTTCAATTCAACAAAAATTACAATTTTTAGAATTTTTAGAATTTTTGCATTTTTCTCGATTTTTTTTATTTCAACAAAAATTACAATTTTCCAATTTTCTAAAATTCTTAATTTAGAGAACTTTGTGATTTTGTCGATTTTACAGTTTTTACTATTTTGAAAAAATTTTCTTTTTTTATCAAATTTTCGGAAATTTTGCAACATTTAAATTTTTTTCGATTTTTGAATTTTTTAATTGTTTTCGATTTTTTCATTTCAACAAAAATTACAATTTTCCAATTTTGGCGATTTATTTGTTTAAAGAGCTTTGCGGTTTTTAAGTTTTCACAGTCTTTACTATTTTGGAAAAAATTTCTTTTGTTATCAAATTTCGGAAATTTTCCGAAATTTTAAATTTTGCCGATTGTTGAATTTTAGGAGTTTTTGCAATTTTCTCGATTTTCGTATTTTTAACATAATTTACAATATTTAAATTTTGTCCATTTCTTTATTTAGGGAAATTTGCGATTTTACAGTTTTCACAGTTTTTACTATTTTGAAAAAAATGTCTTTTGTTATCAAATTTCGAAAATTTTCCGAAATTTTAAATTTTTTCGATTTTTGAATAAAGGAAATTTTAGCATTTTTCTTGATATTTTTAATTCAACAAAAATTACAATTTCCAATTTTGGCGATTTCTTTATTTAAAAAGCTTTGCGTTTTTTAAGTTTTCACAGTTTTTACAATTTTGAAAAAATTTTCTTTTGTTATCAAAATTCGGAATTTTTCCGAAATTTTAAATTTTGTCAATTAAAAAGTTTCAGAAATTTTTGCATCATTCTCGATTTTTTCATTTCAACAAAATTTACAATATTCCAATTTTGTAAATTTCTTTATTTAAAGAGCTTTGCAATTTTGAAGATTTCACAGTCTTTACTATTTTGACAAAATTTAATTTTTTTATCAAATTTCGGAAATTTTCCGAAATTTTAAATGTTGTCGATTGTTGAATTTTAGGATTTTTTGCATTTTTCTTGTTTTTTTTATTTTTAACAAAATTTACAATATTCAAATTTTGTCCATTTCTTTATTTAGGGAACTTTGCGATTTTACAGTTTTCACAGTTTTTACAATTTTGTAAAAATTTTATTTTTTTATCGAATTTTGGAAAGTTTCCGAAATGTTTAATTTTTTTCGATTTTTAAATTTTTAGAATTTTTTAATTTTTCTCGATTTTTTCTTTTCAACAAAAATTACAATTTTCCAATTTTGTAGATTTATTAATTTAGAGAACTTTGCGATTTTACAGTTTTCACAGTTTTTACTATTTTGAAAATATTTAATTTTTTTATCTAATTTCGGAAATTTTCCGAAATCTTAATTTTATTCGACTTTTGAATTTTGGGAATTTTTGAATTTTTCTTGATAGTTTTATTCAACAAATTTTACAGTTCTCCATTTTTTTCGATTTCTTAATTTGGAGAACTTCGGGATTTTACAGTTTAAACAGTTTATACTATTTTGAAAAAATTTATATTTTTTATCAAGTTTCGGAAATTTTAAGAAATTTTTAATTTTGTCGATTTTTGAATTTTGAGAATTTTTGCATTTTTCTCGATTTTTTCATTTCAACAAAAATTACAATTTTCCAATTTTGTAGATTTTTTAATTTAGAGAACTTCGCGATTTTTAAGTTTTCACAGTCTTTACCATTTTGAAAAAATTAATTTTTTTTTATGAAATTTGGGAAATTTTCCGAAATTTTAAATTTTGTCGATTGTTGAATTTTAGGAATTTTTGCATTTTTCTCAATTTTTGTATTTTTAACAAAATTTACAATATTCAAATTTTATCCATTTCTTTATTTAGGGAACTTTGCGATTTTACAGTTTTCACAGTTTTTACAATTTTGGAAAAATTTTCTTTTTTATCGAATGTGGTAAAGTTACCGAAATTTTTATTTTTTTTTGGACTTTTGAGTTTTTCGAATTTTTTAATTTTTCTCGATTTTTTCATTTCAACAAAAATTACAATTTTCCAATTTTGTAGATTTCTCAATTTAGAGAACTTTGCGATTTTACAGTTTTCACAGTTTTTAAAATTTTGAAAAAATTTAATTTTTTTATCTAATTTCGAAAATTTTACGAAATATTAAATTTTTTCGACTTTTGAATTTCGGGAATTTTTGCATTTTTCTTGATATTTTTATTCAACAAATTTTACAGTTCTCCAATTTTCCGAAATTTTTTCGATTTTTAAATTCAGGGAATTTGGCATTTTTCTTGATATTTTCAATTCAACAAAAATTACAATTTTTAGAATTTTTAGAATTTTTGCATTTTTCTCGATTTTTTTTATTTCAACAAAAATTACAATTTTCCAATTTTCTAAAATTCTTAATTTAGAGAACTTTGTGATTTTGTCGATTTTACAGTTTTTACTATTTTGAAAAAATTTTCTTTTTTTATCAAATTTTCGGAAATTTTTCAACATTTAAATTTTTTTCGATTTTTGAACTTTTTAATTGTTTTCGATTTTTTCATTTCAACAAAAATTACAATTTTCCAATTTTGGAGATTTATTTGTTTAAAGAGCTTTGCGATTTTTAAGTTTTCACAGTCTTTACTATTTTGGAAAAAATTTCTTTTGTTATCAAATTTCGGAAATTTTCCGAAATTTTAAATTTTGCCGATTGTTGAATTTTAGGAGTTTTTGCATTTTTCTCGATTTTCGTATTTTTAACATAATTTACAATATTTAAATTTTGTCCACTTCTTTATTTAGGGAAATTTGCGATTTTACAGTTTTCACAGTTTTTACTATTTTGAAAAAAATTTATTTTGTTATCAAATTTCGGAAAATTTCCGAAATTTTTAATTTTTATGATTTTTTCATTTTTAGAATTTTTGCATTTTTCTCGATTTTTTCATTTCAACAAGAAATACAATTATCCAATTTTGTAGATTTCTAAATTAAGAGAAGTTTGTGATTTTGTCGATTTAACAGTTTTTACTATTTTGAAAAAATTTTCTTTTTTTATCAAATTTTCGGAAATTTTGCAAAATTTCAATTTTTTTCGATTTTTGAATTTTTAGAATTTTCGCATTTTCCTCGATTTTTTCATTTCAACAAAAATTACCATTTTCCAATTTTGTAGATTTCTTAATTTAGAGAACTTTGCGATTTTACAGTTTTTACAGTTTTTACTATTTTGAAAAAAATTTCTTTTGTTATCAAATTTCGAAAATTTAAAATTTTTTCGATTTTTGAATCAAGGGAATTTTAACATTTTTCTTGATATTTTTAATTCAACAAAAATTACAATTTTCCAATTTTGGCGATTTCTTTATTTAAAAAGCTTTGCGATTTTTAAGTTTTCACAGTCTTTACTATTTTGAAAAAATTTTCTTTTTTTATCAAATTTTCGGAAATTTTGCAAAATTTTAATTTTTTTCGATTTTTGAATTTTTAGAATTTTTGCATTTTTCTCGATTTTTTTCATTTCAACAAAAATTAAAATTTTCCAATTTTGTAGATTTCTTAATTTAGAAACCTTTTCGATTTTACAGTTTTCACAGTTGTTACTATTTTGGAAAAAATTTCTTTTGCTATCAAATTTCGGAAATTTTCAATTTTTTCGATTTTTGAATTAAGGGAATTTTTAGCATTTTTCTTGATATTTTTAATTCAACAAAAATTACAATTTTCCAATTTTGGCGATTTATTTGTTTAAAGAGCTTTGCGATTTTTAAGTTTTCACAGTCTTTACCATTTTGAAAAAATTTAATTTTTTATCAAATTTCGCAAATTTTTTGAAATTTTAAATTTTGTCGATTGTTGAATTTTAGGAATTTTTGCATTTTTCTCAATTTTTTTATTTTAACAAAATTTACAATATTCAAAATTTGTCCATTTCTTTATTTAAAGAACTTTGCGATTTTACAGTTTTCACAGTTTTTACAATTTTGGAAAAATTTTCTTTTTTATCAAATTTCGGAAAATTTCCAAAATTTTTAATTTTTTTTGATTTTTCAATTTTTAGAATTTTCGCATTTTTCTCGATTTTTTCATTTCAACAAAAATTACAATTTTTTAGATTTCTTAATTTAGAGAATTTTGTGATTTTGTCGATTTAACAGTTTTTACTATTTTGAAAAAATTTTCTTTTTCTATCAAATTTCGGAAATTTTCGGAAATTTTAAATTTTTTCGATTTTTGAATTTTTAGAATTTTCGCATTTTTCTCGATTTTTTCATTTCAACAAAAATTACAATTTTCCAATTTTGTAGATTTCTTAATTTAGAGAACTTTGTGATTTTGTCAATTTTACAGTCTTTACTATTTTGGAAAAATTTTCTTTTTTATCAAATTTTCGGAAATTTTGCAAAATCTTAATTTTTTTAGATTTTGGAATTTTTAGAATTTTTGCATTTTTCTCGATTTTTTTCATTTCAAACAAAAATTACAATTTTCCAATTATGTAGATTTCTTAATTTAAAAAGCTTTGCGATTTTTTCACAGTTTTTACTATTTTGAAAAAAATTTCTTTTGTTATCAAATTTCGAAAATTTTCAATTTTTTCGATTTTTGAATTTAGGGAATTTTAGCATTTTTCTTGATATTTTTAATTAAAAAAAAAATTACAATTTTCCAATTTTGTAGATTTCTTTATTTAAAGAGCTTTGCAATTTTGAAGATTTCACAGTCTTTACTATTTTGACAAAATTTAAATTTTTTTATAAAATTTCGGAAATTTTCCGAAATTTTAAATGTTGTCGGTTGTTGAATTTTAGGAATTTTTGCATTTTTCTTGTTTTTTTTTATTTTTAACAAAATTTACAATATTCAAATTTTTCCATTTCTTTATTTAGGGAACTTTGCGATTTTACAGTTTTCACAGTTTTTACTATTTTGAAAATATTTAATTTTTTTATCTAATTTCGGAAATTTTGCAAAATTTTAATTTTTTTCGATTTTTGAATTTTTGGAATTTTCGCATTTTTCTCGATTTTTTCATTTCAACTAAAATTTACAATATTCCAATTTTGTAGATTTCTTTATTTAAAGAGCTTTGCAATTTTGAAGATTTCACAGTCTTTACTATTTTGACAAAATTTAAATTTTTTTATAAAATTTCGGAAATTTTCCGAAATTTTAAATGTTGTCGGTTGTTGAATTTTAGGAATTTTTGCATTTTTCTTGTTTTTTTTATTTTTAACAAAATTTACAATATTCAAATTTTGTCCATTTCTTTATTTAGGGAACTTTGCGATTTTACAGTTTTCACAGTTTTTACAATCTTGTAAAAATTTTCTTTTTTTATCGAATTTCGGAAAGTTTCCGAAATGTTTAATTTTATTCGACTTTTGAATTTTGGGAATTTTTGAATTTTTCTTGATAGTTTTATTCAACAAATTTTACAGTTCTCCATTTTTGTCGATTTCTTAATTTGGAGAACTTCGAGATTTTACAGTTTAAACAGTTTCTACTATTTTGAAAAAATTTTTTTTTTTGTCAAGTTTCGGAAATTTTAAGAAATTTTAAATTTTGTCGATTTTGATTTGAGAATTTTTGCATTTTTCTCGATTTTTTCATTTCAACAAAAATTGCAATTTTCCAATTTTGTAGATTTCTTAATTTAGAGAACTTCGCGATTTTTAAGTTTTCACAGTCTTTACCATTTTGAAAAAATTAAATTTTTTTTATCAAATTTGGGAAATTTTCCGAAATTTTAAATTTTGTCGATCGTTGAATTTTAGGAATTTTTGCATTTTTCTCAATTTTTGTATTTTTAACAAAATTTACAATATTCAAATTTTATCCATTTCTTTATTTAGGGAGCTTTGCGATTTTACAGTTTTCACAGTTTGTACTATTTTGAAAACAATTTCTTTTGTTATCAAATTTCGGAAATTTTAAATTTTTTCGATTTTTGAATTAATTGAATTTTAGCATTTTTCTTGATATTTTTAATTCAACAAAAATTACAATTTTCCAATTTTGGCGATTTGTTTATTTAAAGAGCTTTGCGATTTTTAAGTTTTCACAGTCTTTGCTATTTTTAAAATATTTAATTTTCTTATCAAATTTCGGAAATTTTCCGAAATTTTAAATTTTGTCGATTGTTGAATTTTAGCATTTTTCTCGAGTTTTTTTTTTTTTTGTAAATTAACAATATTCAAATTTTGTCCATTTCTTTATTTAGGGAACTTTGCGATTTTACAGTTTTTAGAGTTTTTACAATTTTGGAAAAATGTTCTTTTTTATCGAATTTCGGAAAGTTTCCGAAATTTTTAAATTTGATTGATTTTTGAATTTTTAGAATTTTCGCATTTTTCTCGATTTTTTCAATTCAACAAAAATTACAATTTTCCAATTTTTTAGATTTCTTAATTAAGAGAATTTTGTGATTTTGTCGATTTAACAGTTTTTACTATTTTGAAAAAATTTTCTTTTTTTTATCAAATTTCGGAAATTTTCGGAAATTTTAAATTTTTTCCGATTTTTGAATTTAGGGAATTTTAGCATTTTTCTTGAAATTTTTTATTCAACAAAAATTTCAATTTTAAAATTTTGGCATTTCTTTATTTAAAGAGCTTTGCGATTTTTAAGTTTTCACAGTTTTTACTATTTTAAAAAAAAGGAATTTTTTTATCAAATTTCGGAAATTTTCCGAAATTTTAAATTTTGTCGATTGTTGAATTTTAGGAATTTTTGCATTTTTCTCAATTTTTTTATTTTAACAAAATTTACAATATTCAAAATGTGTCCATTTCTTTATTTAGGGAACTTTGCGATTTTACAGTTTTCACAGTTTTTACAATTTTGGAAAAATTTTCTTTTTTATCAAATTTCGGGAAATTTCCAAAATTTTTAATTTTTTTTGATTTTTTAATTTTTAGAATTTTTGCAGTTTTCTCGATTTTTTTATTTCAACAAAAATTACAATTTTCCAATTTTGTAGATTTCTAAATTAAGAGAAGTTTGTGATTTTGTCGATTTAACAGTTTTTACTATTTTGAAAAAATTTTCTTTTTTTATCAAATTTTCGGAAATTTTGCAAAATTTTAATTTTTTTCGATTTTTGAATTTTTAGAATTTTTGCATTTTTCTCGATTTTTTCATTTCAACAAAAATTACAATTTTCCAATTTTGTAGATTTCTTAATTTAGAGAACTTTGTGATTTTGTCAATTTTACAGTCTTTACTATTTTGGAAAAATTTTCTTTTTTATCAAATTTTCGGAAATTTTGCAAAATCTTTATTTTTTTTAGATTTTGGAATTTTTAGAATTTTTGCATTTTTCTCGATTTTTTTCATTTCAAACAAAAATTACAATTTTCCAATTTTGTATATTTCTTAATTTAGAGAACTTAGCGATTTTAAAGTTTTCACAGTTTTTACTATTTTGAAAAAAATTTCTTTTGTTATCGAATTTCGGAAATTTTAAATTTTTTAGATTTTTTAATTTAGGGAATTTTAGCATTTTTCTTGGTATTTTTAATTCAACAAAAGTTACAATTTTCAAATTTTGGCGATTTCTTCATTTAAAGAGTTTTGCGATTTTAAAGTTTTCACAGTCTTTACTATTTTGAAAAAATTTAATTTTTTTTTTGTCAAACTTCGTAAATTTTCCGAAATTTTAAATTTTTTCGATTGTTGAATTTTAGGAATATTTGCATTTTTCTCAATTTTTTTTTTTTTTTAATTAACAATATTCAAATTTTGTCCATTTCTTTATTTAGGGAACTTTGCGATTTTACAGTTATTAGAGTTTTTACAATTTTGGAAAAATTTTCTTTTTTATAAAATTTCGGAAAATTTCCGAAATTTTTAATTTTTTTTTGATTTTTTAATTTTTAGAATTTTTGCATTTTTCTCGATTTTTTCATTTCAACAAAAATTTACAAATTTCCATTTTGAGGATTTCTGAATTTAAAGAACTTTGCGATCTTACAGTTTTTACTATTTTGACAAAATTTTATTTTTGTTATCAAATTTCGAAAATTTTCCGAAATTCTAAATTTTGTCGATTTAAAAATTTCAAAAAGTTTTGCATTTTTCTCGATTTTTTCATTTCAACAAAATTTACAATATTCCAATTTTGTCTATTTCTTTATTAAGAGAACTTTGCGATTTTACAGCTTAAACACTTATTACTATTTTGAAAAAAAATTCTTTTATTGTTGCAAATTTCGGAAATGTTCCGAAATTTTAATTTTTTGACGATTTTTGAATTTCTGAAATTTTATAATTTTTCTCGATTTTCAAATTCAACAAATCTTGCAAATTTCTAATTTTGACGATTATCTAATTAAGAGAACTTTATGATTTTGTCGATCTTTAAGTTTATATTTTTATGAAAAAATGTTCCTTTTTTTATCAAGTATCGGAAATTTGTCGAAATTTTAAATTTATTCGATTTTTGAATTTTGGGAATTTTTGCATTTTTTTTTATATTTTTATTCAACAAATTTTACAATTTTCCAATTTTGTCGATTTCTTAATTTGGAGAACTTTGTGATTTTACGGTTTAAACAGTTTTTACTATTTTGAAAAATTTTCTTTATTGTATCAAATTTTGGAAATGTTCCGAAATTTTAATTTTTTGTCGATTTTTGAATTTCTGGAATTTTTTAATTTTTCTCGATTTTCAAATTCAACAAATCTTCTAATTTTCAAATTTTGACGATTTCTTAATTTAGAGAACTTTATGATTTTGTCGGTTTTACAGTTTTTACTATTTTGAGAACATTTTCTTCTTCATCACATTTCGAAAATTTTCCGAAATATAAAATTTTTTCTATTTTTGAATTTTGGTAATTTTTGCATTTTTCTCGGTTTATTAATTTTAACAAAATTTACAATATTCCAATTTCGTCTATTTCTTTATTTAGAGAACTTAGCGATTTTACAGCTTAAACACTTATTACTGTTTTGAAAAAAAATTGTTTTTTTGTATAAAATTTCGGAAATGTTCCGAAATTTTAATTTTTTTGTCGATTTTTGAATTTCTGAAATTTTTTAACTTGTTTCGATTTTTAAATTCAACAAATCTTACAATTTTCTAATTTTGACAATTTCTTAATTTAGAGAAATTTATGATTTTACAGTTTAAACTGCTTTTACTATTTTGAAATAAATTTCTCTTGTTATCAAATTTCGGAAATTTTCCGAAATTTGCAATATTCCAATTTTGTAGATTTCTTAATTTAAAGAGCTTTGAGATTTTACAGCTTTAAAAGTTTTTACTATTTTGAAACAAATTTCTTTTGTTATCGAATTCCGGAACATTTCCGAAATTTTAAATTTTTTCGATTTTTGAATTTTGTGAACTTTTGCCTTTTTCTCGATATTTTTAATTCAACAAATTTTACAATTTGCCAATATTGTCGATTTATTAATTTAGAGAACTTTGTGATTTTGTCGATTTTTTAGTTTTTATTATTTTGAAAGAGTTTTCTTTTTTTTTATCAAATTTCGGAAATTTGCGAAATTTTCAATTTGTGTCGATTTTTGAATTTTGAGAATTTTTGCATTTTTCTCGGTATTTTCATTTCAATAAAATTAACAATTTTCCAATTTTGAAGATTTCTTAATTTAAAGAATTTTGCGATTTTACAGTTTAAACTGCTTTTACTATTTTGAAATAAATTTCTCTTGTTATCAAATTTCGAAAATTTTCCGAAATTTTAAATTTTTTCGATTTTTGAATTTTGGGAATTTCTGAATTTTTCTCGATTTTTTAAATTTAACAAATCTTACAATATTCCAATGTTGTCGATTTCTTAATTTAGTGAATTTTGCGATTTTACAGTTTAAACTGCTTTTACTATTTTGAAATAAATTTCTCTTGTTATCAAATTTCGGAAATTTTCCGAAATTTCAAATTTTTTTCGATTTTTGAATTTTGTGAACTTTTGCATTTTTCTCGATATTTTTAATTCAACAAAATTTACAATATTCCAATTTTGTAGATTTCTTAATTTAGAGAATTTTGCGATTTTACAGTTTAAACTGCTTTTACTATTTTGAAATAAATTTCTCTTGTTATCAAATTTCGGAAATTTTCCGAAATTTTAAATTTTTTCGATTTTTGAATTTTGGGAATTTCTGAATTTTTCTCGATTTTTTAAATTCAAAAAATCTTACAATATTCCAATGTTGTCGATTTCTTAATTTAGAGAACTTTGCGATTTTACAGCTTAAACACTTATTACTATTTTGAAAAAAAAATTCTTTTTTTGTTGCAAATTTCGGAAATGTTCCGAAATTTTAATTTTTTGACGATTTTTGAATTTCTGAAATTTTATAATTTTTCTCGATTTTCAAATTCAACAAATCTTGCAATTTTCTAATTTTGACGATTATCTAATTAAAATAACTTTATGATTTTGTCGATCTTTCAGTTTTTATTTTTATGAAAATATTTTCTTTTTTTTATCAAGTATCGGAAATTTGTCGAAATTTTAAATTTATTCGATTTTTGAATTTTGGGAATTTTTGCATTTTTATTGATAAATTTATTCAACAAAATTTACAATTTTCCAAATTTGTTGATCTGTTAATTTAGAGAACTTTACGATTTTACAGTTTTCACAGTTTTCCCTGTTTTGACAAAATTTTGTTTTGTTATCGAATTTCGGAAATTTTCCGTAATTTCACATATTTTTCGATTTTTGAATTTTGAGAATTTTTGCATTTTTCTCGGTTTATTTATTTTAACAAAATTTACAATATTCCAATTTCGTCTATTTCTTTATTTAGAGAACTTAGCGATTTTACAGCTTAAACACTTATTACTGTTTTGAAAAAAAATTGTTTTTTTGTATCAAATTTCGGAAATGTTCCGAAATTTTAATTTTTTTGTCGATTTTTGAATTTCTGAAATTTTTTAACTTGTTTCGATTTTTAAATTCAACAAATCTTACAATTTTCCAATTTTGACGATTTCTTAAGTTAGAGAACTTTATGATTTTGTCGATTTTACAGCTTTTACTATTTTGAAAAAAAATTTTCTTCTTTATCAAATTTCGAAAATTTTCCGAAATATAAATTTTTTTTCGATTTTTGGATTTTGGTAATTTTTTAATTTTTTCTTGATTTTTTAATTTCAACAAAATTTACAATATTCCAATTATGTCTATTTCCTTATTAAGTGAACTTTGCGATTTTACAGCTTAAACACTTATTACTATTTTGAAAAAAAATTATTTTATTGTTGCAAATTTCGGAAATGTTCCGAAATTTTAATTTTTTGACGATTTTTGAATTTCTGAAATTTTTTAATTTTTCTCGATTTTCAAACTCAACAAATCTTGCAAATTTCTAATTTTGACGATTATCTAATTAGGAGAACTTTATGATTTTGTCGATCTTTAAGTTTATATTTTTATGAACAAATGTTCCTTTTTTTATCAAGTATCGGAAATTTGTCGAAATTTTAAATTTATTCGATTTTTGAATTTTGGGAATTTTTGCATTTTTTTTTATATTTTTATTCAACAAATTTTACAATTTTCCAATTTTGTCGATTTCTTAATTTGGAGAACTTTGTGATTTTACAGTTTAAACAGTTTTTACTATTTTGAAAAATTTTCTTTATTGTATCAAATTTTGGAAATGTTCCGAAAATTTAATTTTTTGTCGATTTTTGAATTTCTGAAATTTTTTAATTTTTCTCGATTTTCAAATTCAACAAATCTTCTAATTTTCAAATTTTGACGATTTCTTAATTTAGAGAAATTTATGATTTTGTCGATTTTACAGTTTTTACTATTTTTAAAATATTTTCTTTTTTTTCAAATTTCGGAATATTTCCGAAATTTTAAAATTTTTCGATTTTTGAATTTTGGGAATTTTTGCATTTTTCTCGATTTTTTAATTTCAACAAACTTTACAATATTCCAATTTTGTCGATTTCTTAATTTTGAAGCCTTTGTGATTTTACAGTTTAAACAGTTTTTACTATTTTGAAAAATTTTTCTTTTTTTTGTTGCAAATTTCGGAAAAGTTCCGAAATTTTAATTTTTTGTCAATATTTGAATTTCTGAAATTTTTTAATTTTTCTCGATTTTTAAATTCAACAAATCTTACAATATTCCAATGTTGTCGATTTCTTAATTTAGAGAATTTTGCGATTTTACAGTTTAAACTGCTTTTACTATTTTGAAATAAATTTCTCTTGTTATCAAATTTGGGAAATTTCCGAAATTTTAAATTTTTTTCGATTTTTGAATTTTGTGAATTTTTGCATTTTTCTCGATATTTTTAATTCAAAAAAATTTACAATATTCCAATTTTGTAGATTTCTTAATTTGAAGAGCTTTGCGATTTTTAAGTTTTCACGGTCTTTACTATTTTGAAAAAATTTCTTTCTTTTTTCCGAAATTTTAAATTTTGTCGACTTAAAAATTTCCGAAAGTTTTTAATTTTTCTCTATTTTCAAATTCAACAAATCTTACAATTTTCTGATTTATGCGATTTCGTAATTTAGAGAACTTTATGATTTTGTCGGTTTTACAGTTTTTACTATTTTGAGAACATTTTCTTCTTGATCAAATTTCGAAAATTTTCCGAAATATAATTTTTTTTTCGATTTTTGAATTTTTTGTAATTTTTACATTTTTTCTTGATTTTTTTATTTCAACAAAATTTACAATATTCTAATTTTGTCTATTTCTTTATTAAGAGAACTTTGCGATTTTACAGCTTAACCACTTATTACTATTTTGAAAAAAAAAATTTTTTATTGTTGCAAATTTCGGAAATGTTCCGAAATTTTAATTTTTTGACGATTTTTGAATTTCTGAAATTTTTTAATTTTTCTCTATTTTCAAATTCAACAAATCTTGCAATTTTCTAATTTTGACGATTATCTAATTAAGAGAACTTTATGATTTTGTCGATCTTTGAGTTTATATTTTTATGACAAAATTTTCCTTTTTTTTTTTCAAGTATCGGAAATTTGTCGAAATTTTAAATGTATTCGATTTTTGAATTTTGGGAATTTTTGCATTTTTTTTTATATTTTTATTCAACAAATTTTACAATTTTACAATTTTGTCGATTTCTTAATTTGGAGAACTTTGTGATTTTACAGTTTAAACAGTTTTTACTATTTTGAAAAAATTTTCTTTTTTTGTTTCAAATTTTGGAAATGTTCCGAAATTTTAAATTTTTTCGATTTTTGAATTTAGTGAATTTTTGCATTTTTCTCGATTTTTTATTAAAAAAAATGTACAACAGTTTTCACAGTTTTTACTATTTTGAAAACATTTTCTTATTTTTTTTGGATCAAATTTTGGAAATGTTCCGAAATTTTAATTTTTTGTCGATTTTTGAATTTCTGAAATTTTTTAATTTTTCTCGATTTTCAAATTCAACAAATCTTCTAATTTTCAAATTTTGACGATTTCTTAATTTAGAGAAATTTATGATTTTGTCGATTTTACAGTTTTTACTATTTTTAAAATATTTTCTTTTTTTCAAATTTCGGAATATTTCCGAAATTTTAAATTTTTTCGATTTTTTAATTTTGGGAATTTTTGCATTTTTCTCGATTTTTTAATTTCAACAAAATTTACAATATTCTAATTTTGTCGATTTCTTAATTTGGAGAGCTTTGTGATTTTACAGTTTGAACACTTATTACTGTTTTGAAAAAAAATTGTTTTTTTTGTATCAAATTTCGGAAATGTTCCAAAAATTTAATTTTTTGTCAATTTTTTTACAGTTTTTATTTATATGAAAAAATTTTCTTTTGTTATCGACTTTCGGAAATTTTACGAAATTTTAATTTTTTCCGATTTTTGGATTTTGAGAATTTTTGCATTGTTCTCGATTTTTTCATTTCAACAAATTTTACAATTTTCCAATGTTGTCGATTTCTGAATTTAAAGAATTTTGCGATTTTACAAATTTTGAAAAATTTAATTTTTTGATCAAATTTCGGAAATTTTCCGAAATTTTAAATTTTGTCGATTTAAAAATTTCCGAAAGTTTTTAATTTTTCTCTATTTTCAAATTCAACAAATCTTACAATTCTATAATTTTGGCAATTTCTTAGTTTAGAGAACTTTATGATTTTGTCGGTTTTACAGTTTTTACTATTTTGAGAACATTTTCTTCTTCATCAAATTTCGAAAATTTTCGGATATATAAAATTTTTTCGATTTTTGAATTTTGGTAATTTTTGCATTTTTTTCGGTTTATTAATTTTAACAAAATTTACAATATTCCAATTTCGTCTATTTCTTTATTTAGAGAACTGCTTACAGCTTAAACACTTATTACTGTTTTGAAAAAAAATTGTTTTTTTGTATAAAATTTCGGAAATGTTCCGAAATTTTAATTTTTTTGTCGATTTTTGAATTTCTGAAATTTTTTAACTTGTTTCGATTTTTAAATTCAACAAATCTTACAATTTTCTGATTTATGCGATTTCTTAAGTTAGAGAACTTTATGATTTTGTCGATTTTACAGCTTTTACTATTTTGAAAAAAAATTTTAAATTTTTTCGATTTTTGAATTTTGGGAATTTTTACATTTTTTCTTGATTTTTTAATTTCAACAAAATTTACAATATTCCAATTTTGTAGATTTCTTAATTTAAAGAGCTTTGAGATTTTACAGCTTAAAAAGTTTTTACTGTTTTGAAACAAATTTCTTTTGTTATCGAATTCCCGAAAATTTCCGAAATTTTAAATTTATTCCGATTTTTTAATTTAGTGAACTTTTGCATTTTTCTCGATATTTTTAATTCAACAAAATTTACAATTTTCAAATTTTTTAGATTTCTTAATTAAGAGAACTTTGTGATTTTGTCGATTTTACAGTTTTTACTCTTTTGAAAAAATTTTATTTTTTTATCAAATTTTCGGAAATTTTGCAAAATTTGTTTTTTATCGATTTTTGAATTTTTTGAATTTTTAAATTTTTCTCGATTTTTTTAATTTTAACAAAAATTACAATTCTCCAATTTTGTAGATTTCTTAATTTAGAGAACTTTGCGATTTTACAGTTTTCACAGTTTTTACTATTGTTATCAAATTTCGAAAATTTTCGGAAATTTTAAATTTTTTTCGATTTTTGAATTTAGGGAATTTTAGCAATTTTCTTGATATTTTTAATTCAACAAAAATTACAATTTTCCAATTTTGGCGATTTGTTTATTAAAAGAGCTTTGCGATTTTTAAGTTTTCAAAGTTTTTACTATTTTGAACAAAATTTCTTTTGTTATTAAATTTCGGAAATTTTCCGAAATTTTAAATTTTGCGATTGTTGAATTTTAGGAACTTTTGCATTTTTCTCGATTTTTTTATTTTTAAAAAAATTAACAATATTTAAATTTTGTCCATTTCTTTATTAAGGAACTTTGCGATTTTACAGTTTTCACAGTTTTTACAATTTTGGAAAAACTTTCTGTTTTATCAAATTTCGGAAAATTTCCAAAATTTTTAATTTTTTTTGATTTGTGAATTTTTAGAATTTTTGCATTTTTCTCGATTTTTTTATTTCAACAAAAATTAAAATTTTCCAATTTTGTAGATTTCTAAATTAAGAGAAGTTTGTGATTTTGTCGATTTTACAGTTTTTACTATTTTTAAAATATTTTCTTTTTTTCAAATTTCGGAAAATTTCCGAAATCTTAAATTCTTTTCGACTTTTGAATTTTGGGAATTTTTTCGGAAATTTTCCGAAATTTAAAGTTTTTTCGATTTTTAAATTTAGGGAATTTAAGCATTTTTCTTGATATTTTTAATTCAACAAAAATTACAATTTTCAAATTTTGCCGATTTCTTTATTTAAAGAGCTTTGCGATTTTAGAGTTTTCACAGTCTTTACTATTTTGAAAAAATTTAATTTTTTTATCGAATTTCGGAAAAATTCCGAAATTTTAAACTTTATTTTGATTTTTGAATTTTTGCATTTTTCTCAATTTTTGTATTTTTAACAAAATTTGCATTATTCAAATTTTATCCATTTCTTTATTTAGGGAACTTTGCGATTTTACAGTTTTCACAGTTTTTACAATTTTGGAAAAATGTTCTTTTTTATCGAATGTGGTAAAGTTACCGAAATTTTTATTTTTTTTTTGGATTTTTGAGTTTTTTGAATTTTTTAATTTTTCTCGATTTTTTCATTTCAACAAAAATTACAATTTTCCAATTTTGTAGATTTCTTAATTTAGTGAACTTTGCGATTTTTAAGTTTTCACAATTTTTACTATTTTGAAAAAATGTAATTTTTTTTATCTAATTTCGGAAATTTTTCGAAATCTTAAATTCTTTTCGACTTTTGAATTTTGGGAATTTTTTCGGAAATTTTCCGAAATTTTAAGTTTTTTCGATTTTTGAATTTAGGGAATTTTAGCATTTTTCTTGATATTTTTAATTCAACAAAAATTACAATTTTCAAATTTTGCCGATTTCTTTATTTAAAGAGCTTTGCGATTTTAGAGTTTTCACAGTCCTTACTATTTTGAAAAAATTTAATTTTTTTATCGAATTTCGGAAAAATTCCGAAATTTTAAATTTTATTTTGATTTTTGAATTTTTGCATTTTTCTCAATTTTTGTATTTTTAACAAAATTTACAATATTTAAATTTTGTCCATTTCTTTATTTAGGGAGCTTTGCGATTTTAAAGTTTTCACAGTTTTTACTATTTTGAAAAAAATTTCTTTTGTTAGCAAATTTCGGAAATTTTAAATTTTTTCGATTTTTGAATTAAGGGAATTTTAGCATTTTTCTTGATATTTTTAATTCAACACAAATTACAATTTTCCAATTTTGGCGATTTCTTTATTTAAAGAGCTTTGCGATTTTTAAGTTTTTACAGTCTTTACTATTTTGAAAAAATTCGCATTTTTCTCGATTTTTTCATTTCAACAAAAATTACAATTTTCTAATTTTGTAGATTTCTTAATTTAGTGAATTTTATGATTTTGTCGATTTAACAGTTTTTACTATTTTGAAAAATTTTTCTTTTTTATCAAATTTCGGAAATTTTCGGAAATTTTAAAGTTTTTCGATTTTTGAATGTAGGGAATTTTAGCATTTTTCTTGATATTTTTAATTCAACAAAAATTAAAATTTTCCAATTTTGTAGATTTCTTAATTTAGAAACCTTTGCGATTTTTAAGTTTTCACAGTTTTTACTATTTTGAAAAAAATTTCTTTTGTTATCAAATTTCGAAAATTTAAAATTTTTTCGATTTTTGAATGTAGGGAATTTTAGCATTTTTCTTGATATTTTTAATTCAACACAAATTACAATTTTCCAATTTTGGCGATTTATTTATTTAAAGAGCTTTGCAATTTTTAAGTTTCACAGTCTTAACTTTTTTGAAAAAATTTAATTTTTTATCAAATTTCGGAAATTTTCCGAAATTTTAAATTTTGTCGATTGTTGAATTTTAGGAATTTTTGCATTTTTCTCAATTTTTTTATTTTAACAAAATTTACAATATTCAAAATTTTTCCATTTCTTTATTTAGGGAACTTTGCGATTTTACAGTTTTCACAGTTTTTACAATTTTGGAAAAATTTTCTTTTTTATCAAATTTCGGAAAATTTCCAAAATTTTTAATTTTTTTTTATTTTTGAATTTTTAGAATTTTCGCATTTTTCTCGATTTTTTCATTTCAACAAAAATTACAATTTTTTAGATTTCTTAATTTAGAGAATTTTGTGATTTTGTCGATTTAACAGTTTTTACTATTTTGAAAAAATTTTCTTTTTCTATCAAATTTCGGAAATTTTCGGAAATTTTAAATTTCTTCGAATTTTGAATTTTTAGAATTTTCGCATTTTTCTCGATTTTTTCATTTCAACAAAAATTACAATTTTCCAATTTTGTAGATTTCTTAATTTAGAGAACTTTGTGATTTTGTCAATTTTACAGTCTTTACTATTTTGGAAAAATTTTCTTTTTTATCAAATTTTCGGAAATTTTGCAAAATCTTAATTTTTTTAGATTTTGGAATTTTTAGAATTTTTGCATTTTTCTCGATTTTTTTCATTTCAAACAAAAATTACAATTTTCCAATTTTGTATATTTCTTAATTTAAAAAGCTTTGCGATTTTTAAGTTTTTACAGTTTTTACTATTTTGAAAAAAATTTCTTTTGTTATCAAATTTCGAAAATTTAAAATTTTTTCGATTTTTGAATGTAGGGAATTTTAGCATTTTTCTTGATATTTTTAATTCAACACAAATTACAATTTTCCAATTTTGGCGATTTATTTATTTAAAGAGCTTTGCAATTTTTAAGTTTCACAGTCTTAACTTTTTTGAAAAAATTTAATTTTTTATCAAATTTCGGAAATTTTCCGAAATTTTAAATTTTGTCGATTGTTGAATTTTAGGAATTTTTGCATTTTTCTCAATTTTTTTATTTTAACAAAATTTACAATATTCAAAATTTTTCCATTTCTTTATTTAGGGAACTTTGCGATTTTACAGTTTTCACAGTTTTTACAATTTTGGAAAAATTTTCTTTTTTATCAAATTTCGGAAAATTTCCAAAATTTTTAATTTTTTTTTATTTTTGAATTTTTAGAATTTTCGCATTTTTCTCGATTTTTTCATTTCAACAAAAATTACAATTTTTTAGATTTCTTAATTTAGAGAATTTTGTGATTTTGTCGATTTAACAGTTTTAACTATTTTGAAAAAATTTTCTTTTTTTATCAAATTTTCGGAAATTTTGCAAAATTTCAATTTTTTTCGATTTTGGAATTTTTAGAATTTTCGCATTTTCCTCGATTTTTTCATTTCAACAAAAATTACCATTTTCCAATTTTGTAGATTTCTTAATTTAGAGAACTTTGCGATTTTACAGTTTTTACAGTTTTTACTATTTTGAAAAAAATTTCTTTTGTTATCAAATTTCGAAAATTTAAAATTTTTTCGATTTTTGAATCAAGGGAATTTTAACATTTTTCTTGATATTTTTAATTCAACAAAAATTACAATTTTCCAATTTTGGCGATTTCTTTATTTAAAAAGCTTTGCGATTTTTAAGTTTACACAGTCTTTACTATTTTGAAAAAATTTTCTTTTTTTATCAAATTTTCGGAAATTTTGCAAAATTTTAATTTTTTTCGATTTTTGAATTTTTAGAATTTTTGCATTTTTCTCGATTTTTTTCATTTCAACAAAAATTAAAATTTTCCAATTTTGTAGATTTCTTAATTTAGAAACCTTTTCGATTTTACAGTTTTCACAGTTGTTACTATTTTGGAAAAAATTTCTTTTGTTATCAAATTTCGGAAATTTTCAATTTTTTCGATTTTTGAATTAAGGGAATTTTTAGCATTTTTCTTGATATTTTTAATTCAACAAAAATTACAATTTTCCAATTTTGGCGATTTATTTGTTTAAAGAGCTTTGCGATTTTTAAGTTTTCACAGTCTTTACCATTTTGAAAAAATTTAATTTTTTATCAAATTTCGCAAATTTTTTGAAATTTTAAATTTTGTCGATTGTTGAATTTTAGGAATTTTTGCATTTTTCTCAATTTTTTTATTTTAACAAAATTTACAATATTCAAAATTTGTCCATTTCTTTATTTAAAGAACTTTGCGATTTTACAGTTTTCACAGTTTTTACAATTTTGGAAAAATTTTCTTTTTTATCAAATTTCGGAAAATTTCCAAAATTTTTAATTTTTTTTGATTTTTGAATTTTTAGAATTTTCGCATTTTTCTCGATTTTTTCATTTCAACAAAAATTACAATTTTTTAGATTTCTTAATTTAGAGAATTTTGTGATTTTGTCGATTTAACAGTTTTTACTATTTTGAAAAAATTTTCTTTTTCTATCAAATTTCGGAAATTTTCGGAAATTTTAAATTTTTTCGATTTTTGAATTTTTAGAATTTTCGCATTTTTCTCGATTTTTTCATTTCAACAAAAATTACAATTTTCCAATTTTGTAGATTTCTTAATTTAGAGAACTTTGTGATTTTGTCAATTTTACAGTCTTTATTTTTTTGGAAAAATTTTCTTTTTTATCAAATTTTCGGAAATTTTGCAAAATCTTAATTTTTTTAGATTTTGGAATTTTTAGAATTTTTGCATTTTTCTCGATTTTTTTCATTTCAAACAAAAATTACAATTTTCCAATTATGTAGATTTCTTAATTTAAAAAGCTTTGCGATTTTTTCACAGTTTTTACTATTTTGAAAAAAATTTCTTTTGTTATCAAATTTCGAAAATTTTCAATTTTTTCGATTTTTGAATTTAGGGAATTTTAGCATTTTTCTTGATATTTTTAATTAAAAAAAAATTACAATTTTCCAATTTTGTAGATTTCTTTATTTAAAGAGCTTTGCAATTTTGAAGATTTCACAGTCTTTACTATTTTGACAAAATTTAAATTTTTTTATAAAATTTCGGAAATTTTCCGAAATTTTAAATGTTGTCGGTTGTTGAATTTTAGGAATTTTTGCATTTTTCTTGTTTTTTTTTATTTTTAACAAAATTTACAATATTCAAATTTTTCCATTTCTTTATTTAGGGAACTTTGCGATTTTACAGTTTTCACAGTTTTTACTATTTTGAAAATATTTAATTTTTTTATCTAATTTCGGAAATTTTGCAAAATTTTAATTTTTTTCGATTTTTGAATTTTTGGAATTTTCGCATTTTTCTCGATTTTTTCATTTCAACTAAAATTTACAATATTCCAATTTTGTAGATTTCTTTATTTAAAGAGCTTTGCAATTTTGAAGATTTCACAGTCTTTACTATTTTGACAAAATTTAAATTTTTTTATAAAATTTCGGAAATTTTCCGAAATTTTAAATGTTGTCGGTTGTTGAATTTTAGGAATTTTTGCATTTTTCTTGTTTTTTTTATTTTTAACAAAATTTACAATATTTAAATTTTGTCCATTTCTTTATTTAGGGAACTTTGCGATTTTACAGTTTTCACAGTTTTTACAATTTTGTAAAAATTTTCTTTTTTTATCGAATTTCGGAAAGTTTCCGAAATGTTTAATTTTATTCGACTTTTGAATTTTGGGAAATTTTGAATTTTTCTTGATAGTTTTATTCAACAAATTTTACAGTTCTCCATTTTTGTCGATTTCTTAATTTGGAGAACTTCGAGATTTTACAGTTTAAACAGTTTCTACTATTTTGAAAAAAATTTTTTTTTTGTCAAGTTTCGGAAATTTTAAGAAATTTTAAATTTTGTCGATTTTGATTTGAGAATTTTTGCATTTTTCTCGATTTTTTCATTTCAACAAAAATTGCAATTTTCCAATTTTGTAGATTTCTTAATTTAGAGAACTTCGCGATTTTTAAGTTTTCACAGTCTTTACCATTTTGAAAAAATTAATTTTTTTTTATCAAATTTGGGAAATTTTCCGAAATTTTAAATTTTGTCGATCGTTGAATTTTAGGAATTTTTGCATTTTTCTCAATTTTTGTATTTTTAACAAAATTTACAATATTCAAATTTTATCCATTTCTTTATTTAGGGAGCTTTGCGATTTTACAGTTTTCACAGTTTGTACTATTTTGAAAAAAATTTCTTTTGTTATCAAATTTCGGAAATTTTAAATTTTTTCGATTTTTGAATTAAGGGAATTTTAGCATTTTTCTTGATATTTTTAATTCAACAAAAATTACAATTTTCCAATTTTGGCGATTTGTTTATTTAAAGAGCTTTGCGATTTTTAAGTTTTCACAGTCTTTGCTATTTTTAAAATATTTAATTTTCTTATCAAATTTCGGAAATTTTCCGAAATTTTAAATTTTGTCGATTGTTGAATTTTAGCATTTTTCTCGAGTTTTTTTTTTTTTTTGTAAATTAACAATATTCAAATTTTGTCCATTTCTTTATTTAGGGAACTTTGCGATTTTACAGTTTTTCGAGTTTTTACAATTTTGGAAAAATGTTCTTTTTTATCGAATTTCGGAAAGTTTCCGAAATTTTTAAATTTGTTTGATTTTTGAATTTTTAGAATTTTCGCATTTTTCTCGATTTTTTCAATTCAACAAAAATTACAATTTTCCAATTTTTTAGATTTCTTAATTAAGAGAATTTTGTGATTTTGTCGATTTAACAGTTTTTACTATTTTGAAAAAATTTTCTTTTTTTTATCAAATTTCGGAAATTTTCGGAAATTTTAAATTTTTTCCGATTTTTGAATTTAGGGAATTTTAGCATTTTTCTTGAAATTTTTTATTCAACAAAAATTTCAATTTTAAAATTTTGGCATTTCTTTATTTAAAGAGCTTTGCGATTTTTAAGTTTTCACAGTTTTTACTATTTTAAAAAAAAGGAATTTTTTTATCAAATTTCGGAAATTTTCCGAAATTTTAAATTTTGTCGATTGTTGAATTTTAGGAATTTTTGCATTTTTCTCAATTTTTTTATTTTAACAAAATTTACAATATTCAAAATGTGTCCATTTCTTTATTTAGGGAACTTTGCGATTTTACAGTTTTCACAGTCTTTACTATTTTGGAAAAATTTTCTTTTTTATCAAATTTTCGGAAATTTTGCAAAATCTTTATTTTTTTTAGATTTTGGAATTTTTAGAATTTTTGCATTTTTCTCGATTTTTTTCATTTCAAACAAAAATTACAATTTTCCAATTTTGTATATTTCTTAATTTAGAGAACTTAGCGATTTTAAAGTTTTCACAGTTTTTACTATTTTGAAAAAAATTTCTTTTGTTATCGAATTTCGGAAATTTTAAATTTTTTAGATTTTTGAATTTAGGGAATTTTAGCATTTTTCTTGGTATTTTTAATTCAACAAAAGTTACAATTTTCAAATTTTGGCGATTTCTTCATTTAAAGAGTTTTGCGATTTTAAAGTTTTCACAGTCTTTACTATTTTGAAAAAATTTAATTTTTTTTTGTCAAACTTCGTAAATTTTCCGAAATTTTAAATTTTTTCGATTGTTGAATTTTAGGAATATTTGCATTTTTCTCAATTTTTTTTTTTTTTTAATTAACAATATTCAAATTTTGTCCATTTCTTTATTTAGGGAACTTTGCGATTTTACAGTTATTAGAGTTTTTACAATTTTGGAAAAATTTTCTTTTTTATAAAATTTCGGAAAATTTCCGAAATTTTTAATTTTTTTTTGATTTTTTAATTTTTAGAATTTTTGCATTTTTCTCGATTTTTTCATTTCAACAAAAATTACAATTTTCCAATTTTGTAGATTTCTAAATTAAGAGAAGTTTGTGATTTTGTCGATTATACAGATTTTATTATTTTGAAGAAAGTGTCTTCTTTATTCAATTTCGCAAATTTTCCGAAATTTTAAATTATTCCGATTTTTGAATTTCTTAAATTTTTGAATTTTTCTCGATTTTTTCATTTCAACAAATTTTACAATATTCCAATTTTGTATATTTCTTAATTTAAAAAGCTTTGCGATTTTTAAGTTTTCACAGTTTTTACTATTTTGAACAAAATTTCTTTTGTTATCAAATTTCGGAAATTTTCAATTTTTTCGATTTTTGAATTTAGGGAATTTTAGCATTTTTCTTGGTATTTTTAATTCAACAAAAATTACAATTTTCCAATTTTGGCGATTTATTAATTTAAAGAGCTTTGCGATTTTTAAGTTTTACAGTCTTTACAATTTTGAAAAAATTTAATTTTTTTATCAAATTTCGGAAATTTTCCGAAATTTTAAATTTTGTCGATTGTTGAATTTTAGGAATTTTTGAATTTTTCTCAATTTTTTTTATTTTAACAAAATTTACAATATTCAAAATTTGTCCATTTCTTTATTTAGGGAACTTTGCGATTTTACAGTTTTCACAGTTTTTACAATTTTGGAAAAATTTTCTTTTTTATCAAATTTCGGAAAATTTCAAAAATTTTTAATTTTTTTTGATTTGTGAATTTTTAGAATTTTTGCATTTTTCTCGATTTTTTTATTTCAACAAAAATTAAAATTTTCCAATTTTGTAGATTTCTAAATTAAGAGAAGTTTGTGATTTTGTCGATTTAACAGTTTTTACTATTTTGAAAAAATTTTCTTTTTTTATCAAAATTTCGGATATTTTGCAAAATTTTAATTTTTTTCGATTTTTGAATTTTTGGAATTTTCGCATTTTTCTCGATTTTTTCGTTTCAACAAATTTACAATATTCGAATTTGGTAGATTTATTTATTTAAAGAGCTTTGCAATTTTGAAGATTTCACAGTCTTTACTATTTTGACAAAATTTATTTTTTTTATCAAATTTCGGAAATTTTCCGAAATTTTAAATGTTGTCGATTGTTGAATTTTTGGATTTTTTGCATTTTTCTTGTTTTTTTTATTTTTAACAAAATTTACAATATTCAAATTTTGTCCATTTCTTTATTTAGGGAACTTTGCGATTTTACAGTTTTCACAGTTTTTACAATTTTGTAAAAATTTTCTTTTTTTATCGAATTTCGGAAAGTTTCTGAAATGTTTAATTTTCTTCGATTTTTGAATTTTGAGAATTTTTGCATTTTTCTCGATTTTTTCATTTCAACAAAAATTACAATTTTCCAATTTTGTAGATTTCTTAATTTAGAGAACTTCGCGATTTTTAAGTTTTCACAGTCTTTACCATTTTGAAAAAATTAATTTTTTTTTATCAAATTTGGGAAATTTTCCGAAATTTTAAATTCTGTCGATCGTTGAATTTTAGGAATTTTTGCATTTTTCTCAATTTTTGTATTTTTAACAAAATTTACAATATTTAAACTTTATCCATTTCTTTATTTAGGGAACTTTGCGATTTTACAGTTTTCACAGTTTGTACTATTTTGAAAAAAATTTCTTTTGTTTTCAAATTTCGGAAATTTTAAATTTTTTCGATATTTGAATTAAGGGAGTTTTAGCATTTTTCTTGATATTTTTAATTCAACAAAAATTACAATTTTCCAATTTTGGCAATTTCTTTATTTAAAGAGCTTTGCGATTTTTAAGTTTTTACAGTCTTTACTATTTTGAAAAAATTTAATTTTTTTATCAAATTTCGGAAAATTTTCCAAAATTTTAAATTTTGTCGATTGTTGAATTTTAGGAATTTTTGCATTTTTCTCAATTTTTTTATTTTAACAAAATTTACAATATTCAAAATTTGTCCATTTCTTTATTTAGGGAACTTTGCGATTTTACAGTTTTTACAATTTTGAATAAATTTTCTTTTTTTATCAAATTTCGGAAAATTTCCGAAATTTTCAATTTTTATGATTTTTTAATTTTTAGAATTTTTGCTTTTCTCTCGATTTTTTCATTTCAACAAAAATTACAATTTTCCAATTTTGTAGATTTCTAAATTAAGAGAAGTTTGTGATTTTGTCGATTTAACAGTTTTTACTATTTTGAAAAAATTTTCTTTTTTTATCAAATTTTCGGAAATTTTGCAAAATTTTAATTTTTTTCGATTTTTGAATTTTTAGAATTTTCGCATTTTCCTCGATTTTTTCATTTCAACAAAAATTACAATTTTCCAATTTTGTAGATTTCTTCATTTAGAGAACTTTGCGATTTTACAGTTTTCACAGTTTTTACTATTTTGAAAAAAATTTCTTTTGTTTTCAAATTTCGGAAATTTAAAATTTTTTCGATTTTTGAATTAAGGGAATTTTAGCATTTTTCTTGATATTTTTAATTCAACAAAAATTACAATTTTCCAATTTTGGCGTTTTCTTTATTTAAAAAGCTTTGCGATTTTTAAGTTTTCACAGTCTTTACTATTTTGAAAAAATTTTCTTTTTTTATCAAATTTTCGGAAATTTTGCAACATTTAAATTTTTTTTCGATTTTTGAATTTTTAGAATTTTTGCATTTTTCTCGATTTTTTTTCATTTCAACAAAAATTACAAGTTTCCAATTTTGTAGATTTCTTAATTTAGAAACCTTTGCGATTTTACAGTTTTCACAGTTGGTACTATTTTGGAAAAAATTTCTTTTGTTAGCAAATTTCGGAAATTTTAAATTTTTTCGATTTTTGAATTAAGGGAATTTTAGCATTTTTCTTGATATTTTTAATTCAACACAAATTACAATTTTCCAATTTTGGCGATTTCTTTATTTAAAGAGCTTTGCGATTTTTAAGTTTTTACAGTCTTTACTATTTTGAAAAAATTCGCATTTTTCTCGATTTTTTCATTTCAACAAAAATTACAATTTTCTAATTTTGTAGATTTCTTAATTTAGTGAATTTTATGATTTTGTCGATTTAACAGTTTTTACTATTTTGAAAAATTTTTCTTTTTTATCAAATTTCGGAAATTTTCGGAAATTTTAAAGTTTTTCGATTTTTGAATGTAGGGAATTTTAGCATTTTTCTTGATATTTTTAATTCAACAAAAATTAAAATTTTCCAATTTTGTAGATTTCTTAATTTAGAAACCTTTGCGATTTTTAAGTTTTCACAGTTTTTACTATTTTGAAAAAAATTTCTTTTGTTATCAAATTTCGAAAATTTAAAATTTTTTCGATTTTTGAATGTAGGGAATTTTAGCATTTTTCTTGATATTTTTAATTCAACACAAATTACAATTTTCCAATTTTGGCGATTTATTTATTTAAAGAGCTTTGCAATTTTTAAGTTTCACAGTCTTAACTTTTTTGAAAAAATTTAATTTTTTATCAAATTTCGGAAATTTTCCGAAATTTTAAATTTTGTCGATTGTTGAATTTTAGGAATTTTTGCATTTTTCTCAATTTTTTTATTTTAACAAAATTTACAATATTCAAAATTTTTCCATTTCTTTATTTAGGGAACTTTGCGATTTTACAGTTTTCACAGTTTTTACAATTTTGGAAAAATTTTCTTTTTTATCAAATTTCGGAAAATTTCCAAAATTTTTAATTTTTTTTTATTTTTGAATTTTTAGAATTTTCGCATTTTTCTCGATTTTTTCATTTCAACAAAAATTACAATTTTTTAGATTTCTTAATTTAGAGAATTTTGTGATTTTGTCGATTTAACAGTTTTTACTATTTTGAAAAAATTTTCTTTTTCTATCAAATTTCGGAAATTTTCGGAAATTTTAAATTTCTTCGAATTTTGAATTTTTAGAATTTTCGCATTTTTCTCGATTTTTTCATTTCAACAAAAATTACAATTTTCCAATTTTGTAGATTTCTTAATTTAGAGAACTTTGTGATTTTGTCAATTTTACAGTCTTTACTATTTTGGAAAAATTTTCTTTTTTATCAAATTTTCGGAAATTTTGCAAAATCTTAATTTTTTTAGATTTTGGAATTTTTAGAATTTTTGCATTTTTCTCGATTTTTTTCATTTCAAACAAAAATTACAATTTTCCAATTTTGTATATTTCTTAATTTAAAAAGCTTTGCGATTTTTAAGTTTTTACAGTTTTTACTATTTTGAAAAAAATTTCTTTTGTTATCAAATTTCGAAAATTTAAAATTTTTTCGATTTTTGAATGTAGGGAATTTTAGCATTTTTCTTGATATTTTTAATTCAACACAAATTACAATTTTCCAATTTTGGCGATTTATTTATTTAAAGAGCTTTGCAATTTTTAAGTTTCACAGTCTTAACTTTTTTGAAAAAATTTAATTTTTTATCAAATTTCGGAAATTTTCCGAAATTTTAAATTTTGTCGATTGTTGAATTTTAGGAATTTTTGCATTTTTCTCAATTTTTTTATTTTAACAAAATTTACAATATTCAAAATTTTTCCATTTCTTTATTTAGGGAACTTTGCGATTTTACAGTTTTCACAGTTTTTACAATTTTGGAAAAATTTTCTTTTTTATCAAATTTCGGAAAATTTCCAAAATTTTTAATTTTTTTTTATTTTTGAATTTTTAGAATTTTCGCATTTTTCTCGATTTTTTCATTTCAACAAAAATTACAATTTTTTAGATTTCTTAATTTAGAGAATTTTTTGATTTTGTCGATTTAACAGTTTTAACTATTTTGAAAAAATTTTCTTTTTTTATCAAATTTTCGGAAATTTTGCAAAATTTCAATTTTTTTCGATTTTGGAATTTTTAGAATTTTCGCATTTTCCTCGATTTTTTCATTTCAACAAAAATTACCATTTTCCAATTTTGTAGATTTCTTAATTTAGAGAACTTTGCGATTTTACAGTTTTTACAGTTTTTACTATTTTGAAAAAAATTTCTTTTGTTATCAAATTTCGAAAATTTAAAATTTTTTCGATTTTTGAATCAAGGGAATTTTAACATTTTTCTTGATATTTTTAATTCAACAAAAATTACAATTTTCCAATTTTGGCGATTTCTTTATTTAAAAAGCTTTGCGATTTTTAAGTTTACACAGTCTTTACTATTTTGAAAAAATTTTCTTTTTTTATCAAATTTTCGGAAATTTTGCAAAATTTTAATTTTTTTCGATTTTTGAATTTTTAGAATTTTTGCATTTTTCTCGATTTTTTTCATTTCAACAAAAATTAAAATTTTCCAATTTTGTAGATTTCTTAATTTAGAAACCTTTTCGATTTTACAGTTTTCACAGTTGTTACTATTTTGGAAAAAATTTCTTTTGTTATCAAATTTCGGAAATTTTCAATTTTTTCGATTTTTGAATTAAGGGAATTTTTAGCATTTTTCTTGATATTTTTAATTCAACAAAAATTACAATTTTCCAATTTTGGCGATTTATTTGTTTAAAGAGCTTTGCGATTTTTAAGTTTTCACAGTCTTTACCATTTTGAAAAAATTTAATTTTTTATCAAATTTCGCAAATTTTTTGAAATTTTAAATTTTGTCGATTGTTGAATTTTAGGAATTTTTGCATTTTTCTCAATTTTTTTATTTTAACAAAATTTACAATATTCAAAATTTGTCCATTTCTTTATTTAAAGAACTTTGCGATTTTACAGTTTTCACAGTTTTTACAATTTTGGAAAAATTTTCTTTTTTATCAAATTTCGGAAAATTTCCAAAATTTTTAATTTTTTTTGATTTGTGAATTTTTAGAATTTTTGCATTTTTCTCGATTTTTTTATTTCAACAAAAATTAAAATTTTCCAATTTTTTAGATTTCTAAATTAAGAGAAGTTTGTGATTTTGTCGATTTAACAGTTTTTACAATTTTGGAAAAATTTTCTTTTTTATCAAATTTCGGAAAATTTCCAAAATTTTTAATTTTTTTTTATTTTTGAATTTTTAGAATTTTCGCATTTTTCTCGATTTTTTCATTTCAACAAAAATTACAATTTTTTAGATTTCTTAATTTAGAGAATTTTGTGATTTTGTCGATTTAACAGTTTTTACTATTTTGAAAAAATTTTCTTTTTCTATCAAATTTCGGAAATTTTCGGAAATTTTAAATTTTTTCGATTTTTGAATTTTTAGAATTTTCGCATTTTTCTCGATTTTTTCATTTCAACAAAAATTACAATTTTCCAATTTTGTAGATTTCTTAATTTAGAGAACTTTGTGATTTTGTCAATTTTACAGTCTTTATTTTTTTGGAAAAATTTTCTTTTTTATCAAATTTTCGGAAATTTTGCAAAATCTTAATTTTTTTAGATTTTGGAATTTTTAGAATTTTTGCATTTTTCTCGATTTTTTTCATTTCAAACAAAAATTACAATTTTCCAATTATGTAGATTTCTTAATTTAAAAAGCTTTGCGATTTTTAAGTTTTCACAGTTTTTACTATTTTGAAAAAAATTTCTTTTGTTATCAAATTTCGAAAATTTTCAATTTTTTCGATTTTTGAATTTAGGGAATTTTAGCATTTTTCTTGATATTTTTAATTAAAAAAAAATTACAATTTTCCAATTTTGTAGATTTCTTTATTTAAAGAGCTTTGCAATTTTGAAGATTTCACAGTCTTTACTATTTTGACAAAATTTAAATTTTTTTATAAAATTTCGGAAATTTTCCGAAATTTTAAATGTTGTCGGTTGTTGAATTTTAGGAATTTTTGCATTTTTCTTGTTTTTTTTTATTTTTAACAAAATTTACAATATTCAAATTTTTCCATTTCTTTATTTAGGGAACTTTGCGATTTTACAGTTTTCACAGTTTTTACTATTTTGAAAATATTTAATTTTTTTATCTAATTTCGGAAATTTTGCAAAATTTTAATTTTTTTCGATTTTTGAATTTTTGGAATTTTCGCATTTTTCTCGATTTTTTCATTTCAACTAAAATTTACAATATTCCAATTTTGTAGATTTCTTTATTTAAAGAGCTTTGCAATTTTGAAGATTTCACAGTCTTTACTATTTTGACAAAATTTAAATTTTTTTATAAAATTTCGGAAATTTTCCGAAATTTTAAATGTTGTCGGTTGTTGAATTTTAGGAATTTTTGCATTTTTCTTGTTTTTTTTATTTTTAACAAAATTTACAATATTTAAATTTTGTCCATTTCTTTATTTAGGGAACTTTGCGATTTTACAGTTTTCACAGTTTTTACAATTTTGTAAAAATTTTCTTTTTTTATCGAATTTCGGAAAGTTTCCGAAATGTTTAATTTTATTCGACTTTTGAATTTTGGGAAATTTTGAATTTTTCTTGATAGTTTTATTCAACAAATTTTACAGTTCTCCATTTTTGTCGATTTCTTAATTTGGAGAACTTCGAGATTTTACAGTTTAAACAGTTTCTACTATTTTGAAAAAAATTTTTTTTTTGTCAAGTTTCGGAAATTTTAAGAAATTTTAAATTTTGTCGATTTTGATTTGAGAATTTTTGCATTTTTCTCGATTTTTTCATTTCAACAAAAATTGCAATTTTCCAATTTTGTAGATTTCTTAATTTAGAGAACTTCGCGATTTTTAAGTTTTCACAGTCTTTACCATTTTGAAAAAATTAATTTTTTTTTATCAAATTTGGGAAATTTTCCGAAATTTTAAATTTTGTCGATCGTTGAATTTTAGGAATTTTTGCATTTTTCTCAATTTTTGTATTTTTAACAAAATTTACAATATTCAAATTTTATCCATTTCTTTATTTAGGGAGCTTTGCGATTTTACAGTTTTCACAGTTTGTACTATTTTGAAAAAAATTTCTTTTGTTATCAAATTTCGGAAATTTTAAATTTTTTCGATTTTTGAATTAAGGGAATTTTAGCATTTTTCTTGATATTTTTAATTCAACAAAAATTACAATTTTCCAATTTTGGCGATTTGTTTATTTAAAGAGCTTTGCGATTTTTAAGTTTTCACAGTCTTTGCTATTTTTAAAATATTTAATTTTCTTATCAAATTTCGGAAATTTTCCGAAATTTTAAATTTTGTCGATTGTTGAATTTTAGCATTTTTCTCGAGTTTTTTTTTTTTTTTGTAAATTAACAATATTCAAATTTTGTCCATTTCTTTATTTAGGGAACTTTGCGATTTTACAGTTTTTCGAGTTTTTACAATTTTGGAAAAATGTTCTTTTTTATCGAATTTCGGAAAGTTTCCGAAATTTTTAAATTTGTTTGATTTTTGAATTTTTAGAATTTTCGCATTTTTCTCGATTTTTTCAATTCAACAAAAATTACAATTTTCCAATTTTTTAGATTTCTTAATTAAGAGAATTTTGTGATTTTGTCGATTTAACAGTTTTTACTATTTTGAAAAAATTTTCTTTTTTTTATCAAATTTCGGAAATTTTCGGAAATTTTAAATTTTTTCCGATTTTTGAATTTAGGGAATTTTAGCATTTTTCTTGAAATTTTTTATTCAACAAAAATTTCAATTTTAAAATTTTGGCATTTCTTTATTTAAAGAGCTTTGCGATTTTTAAGTTTTCACAGTTTTTACTATTTTAAAAAAAAGGAATTTTTTTATCAAATTTCGGAAATTTTCCGAAATTTTAAATTTTGTCGATTGTTGAATTTTAGGAATTTTTGCATTTTTCTCAATTTTTTTATTTTAACAAAATTTACAATATTCAAAATGTGTCCATTTCTTTATTTAGGGAACTTTGCGATTTTACAGTTTTCACAGTCTTTACTATTTTGGAAAAATTTTCTTTTTTATCAAATTTTCGGAAATTTTGCAAAATCTTTATTTTTTTTAGATTTTGGAATTTTTAGAATTTTTGCATTTTTCTCGATTTTTTTCATTTCAAACAAAAATTACAATTTTCCAATTTTGTATATTTCTTAATTTAGAGAACTTAGCGATTTTAAAGTTTTCACAGTTTTTACTATTTTGAAAAAAATTTCTTTTGTTATCGAATTTCGGAAATTTTAAATTTTTTAGATTTTTGAATTTAGGGAATTTTAGCATTTTTCTTGGTATTTTTAATTCAACAAAAGTTACAATTTTCAAATTTTGGCGATTTCTTCATTTAAAGAGTTTTGCGATTTTAAAGTTTTCACAGTCTTTACTATTTTGAAAAAATTTAATTTTTTTTTGTCAAACATCGTAAATTTTCCGAAATTTTAAATTTTTTCGATTGTTGAATTTTAGGAATATTTGCATTTTTCTCAATTTTTTTTTTTTTTTAATTAACAATATTCAAATTTTGTCCATTTCTTTATTTAGGGAACTTTGCGATTTTACAGTTTTCACAGTTTTTACTATTTTGAAAATATTTAATTTTTTTATCTAATTTCGGAAATTTTGCAAAATTTTAATTTTTTTTGATTTTTTAATTTTTAGAATTTTTGCATTTTTCTCGATTTTTTCATTTCAACAAAAATTACAATTTTCCAATTTTGTAGATTTCTAAATTAAGAGAAGTTTGTGATTTTGTCGATTATACAGATTTTATTATTTTGAAGAAAGTGTCTTCTTTATTCAATTTCGCAAATTTTCCGAAATTTTAAATTATTCCGATTTTTGAATTTCTTAAATTTTTGAATTTTTCTCGATTTTTTCATTTCAACAAATTTTACAATATTCCAATTTTGTATATTTCTTAATTTAAAAAGCTTTGCGATTTTTAAGTTTTCACAGTTTTTACTATTTTGAACAAAATTTCTTTTGTTATCAAATTTCGGAAATTTTCAATTTTTTCGATTTTTGAATTTAGGGAATTTTAGCATTTTTCTTGGTATTTTTAATTCAACAAAAATTACAATTTTCCAATTTTGGCGATTTATTAATTTAAAGAGCTTTGCGATTTTTAAGTTTTACAGTCTTTACAATTTTGAAAAAATTTAATTTTTTTATCAAATTTCGGAAATTTTCCGAAATTTTAAATTTTGTCGATTGTTGAATTTTAGGAATTTTTGAATTTTTCTCAATTTTTTTTATTTTAACAAAATTTACAATATTCAAAATTTGTCCATTTCTTTATTTAGGGAACTTTGCGATTTTACAGTTTTCACAGTTTTTACAATTTTGGAAAAATTTTCTTTTTTATCAAATTTCGGAAAATTTCAAAAATTTTTAATTTTTTTTGATTTGTGAATTTTTAGAATTTTTGCATTTTTCTCGATTTTTTTATTTCAACAAAAATTAAAATTTTCCAATTTTGTAGATTTCTAAATTAAGAGAAGTTTGTGATTTTGTCGATTTAACAGTTTTTACTATTTTGAAAAAATTTTCTTTTTTTATCAAAATTTCGGATATTTTGCAAAATTTTAATTTTTTTCGATTTTTGAATTTTTGGAATTTTCGCATTTTTCTCGATTTTTTCGTTTCAACAAATTTACAATATTCGAATTTGGTAGATTTATTTATTTAAAGAGCTTTGCAATTTTGAAGATTTCACAGTCTTTACTATTTTGACAAAATTTATTTTTTTTATCAAATTTCGGAAATTTTCCGAAATTTTAAATGTTGTCGATTGTTGAATTTTTGGATTTTTTGCATTTTTCTTGTTTTTTTTATTTTTAACAAAATTTACAATATTCAAATTTTGTCCATTTCTTTATTTAGGGAACTTTGCGATTTTACAGTTTTCACAGTTTTTACAATTTTGTAAAAATTTTCTTTTTTTATCGAATTTCGGAAAGTTTCTGAAATGTTTAATTTTCTTCGATTTTTGAATTTTGAGAATTTTTGCATTTTTCTCGATTTTTTCATTTCAACAAAAATTACAATTTTCCAATTTTGTAGATTTCTTAATTTAGAGAACTTCGCGATTTTTAAGTTTTCACAGTCTTTACCATTTTGAAAAAATTAATTTTTTTTTATCAAATTTGGGAAATTTTCCGAAATTTTAAATTCTGTCGATCGTTGAATTTTAGGAATTTTTGCATTTTTCTCAATTTTTGTATTTTTAACAAAATTTACAATATTTAAATTTTATCCATTTCTTTATTTAGGGAACTTTGCGATTTTACAGTTTTCACAGTTTGTACTATTTTGAAAAAAATTTCTTTTGTTTTCAAATTTCGGAAATTTTAAATTTTTTCGATATTTGAATTAAGGGAGTTTTAGCATTTTTCTTGATATTTTTAATTCAACAAAAATTACAATTTTCCAATTTTGGCAATTTCTTTATTTAAAGAGCTTTGCGATTTTTAAGTTTTTACAGTCTTTACTATTTTGAAAAAATTTAATTTTTTTATCAAATTTCGGAAAATTTTCCAAAATTTTAAATTTTGTCGATTGTTGAATTTTAGGAATTTTTGCATTTTTCTCAATTTTTTTATTTTAACAAAATTTACAATATTCAAAATTTGTCCATTTCTTTATTTAGGGAACTTTGCGATTTTACAGTTTTTACAATTTTGAATAAATTTTCTTTTTTTATCAAATTTCGGAAAATTTCCGAAATTTTCAATTTTTATGATTTTTTAATTTTTAGAATTTTTGCTTTTCTCTCGATTTTTTCATTTCAACAAAAATTACAATTTTCCAATTTTGTAGATTTCTAAATTAAGAGAAGTTTGTGATTTTGTCGATTTAACAGTTTTTACTATTTTGAAAAAATTTTCTTTTTTTATCAAATTTTCGGAAATTTTGCAAAATTTTAATTTTTTTCGATTTTTGAATTTTTAGAATTTTCGCATTTTCCTCGATTTTTTCATTTCAACAAAAATTACAATTTTCCAATTTTGTAGATTTCTTCATTTAGAGAACTTTGCGATTTTACAGTTTTCACAGTTTTTACTATTTTGAAAAAAATTTCTTTTGTTTTCAAATTTCGGAAATTTAAAATTTTTTCGATTTTTGAATTAAGGGAATTTTAGCATTTTTCTTGATATTTTTAATTCAACAAAAATTACAATTTTCCAATTTTGGCGTTTTCTTTATTTAAAAAGCTTTGCGATTTTTAAGTTTTCACAGTCTTTACTATTTTGAAAAAATTTTCTTTTTTTATCAAATTTTCGGAAATTTTGCAACATTTAAATTTTTTTTCGATTTTTGAATTTTTAGAATTTTTGCATTTTTCTCGATTTTTTTTCATTTCAACAAAAATTACAAGTTTCCAATTTTGTAGATTTCTTAATTTAGAAACCTTTGCGATTTTACAGTTTTCACAGTTGGTACTATTTTGGAAAAAATTTCTTTTGTTATCAAGTTTCGGAAATTTTGCAAAATTTTAATTTTTTTCGATTTTTGAATTTTTTAATTTTTAGAATTTTCGCATTTTTCTCGATTTTTTCATTTCAACAAAAATTACAATTTTCCAATTTTGTAGATTTCTTAATTTAGAGAACTTTGTGATTTTGTCAATTTTACAGTCTTTACTATTTTGGAAAAATTTTCTTTTATATCAAATTTTCGGAAATTTTGCAAAATCTTAATTTTTTTAGATTTTGGAATTTTTAGAATTTTTGCATATTTCTCGATTTTTTTCATTTAAACAAAAATTACAATTTTTCAATTTTGTAGATTTCTTAATTTAGAGAACTTTGCGATTTTACAGTTTTCACAGATTTTACTATTTTGAAAAAAATTTCTTTTGTTATCGAATTTCGGAAATTTTAAATTTTTTAGATTTTTGAATTTAGGGAATTTTAGTATTTTTCTTGATATTTTTAATTCAACAAAAATTACAATTTTCCAATTTTGGCGATTTCTTTATTTAAAGAGCTTTGCGATTTTTAAGTTTTCACAGTCTTTACTATTTTGAAAAAATTTAATTTTTTTATCAAATTTCTGAAATTTTTCGAAATTTTAAATTTTGTCGATTGTTGAATTTTAGGAATTTTTGCATTTTTCTCAATTTTTTTATTTTAACAAAATTTACAATATTCAAAATTTGTCCATTTCTTTATTTAGGGAACTAAATTTTAATTTTTTTCGATTTTTGAATTTTTAGAATTTTCGCATTTTTCTCGATTTTTTCATTTCAACAAAAATTACAATTTTCCAATTTTGTAGATTTCTTAATTTAGAGAACTTTGCGATTTTACAGTTTTCACAGTTTTTACTATTTTAAAAAAAATTTGTTTTGTTCGGAAATTTTCCGAAATTTTAAATTTTTTCGATTTTTGAATTAAGGAAATTTTAGCATTTTTCTTGATATTTTGAATTTTCTTATCAAATTTCGGAAATTTTCCGAAATTTTAAATTTTTTCGATTGTTGAATTTTAGCAATTTTCTCGAGTTTTTTTTTTTTTTTTTTAAATTAACAATATTCAAATTTTGTCCATTTCTTTATTAAGGGAACTCTGCGATTTTACAGTTTTATTTTTAATTCAACAAAAATTACAATTTTCCAATTTTGGCGATTTCTTTATTTAAAAAGCTTTGCGATTTTTAAGTTTTCACAGTCTTTACTATTTTGAAAAAATTTTCTTTTTTTATCAAATTTTCGGAAATTTTGCAACATTTAAATTTTCTTTCGATTTTTGAATTTTTAGAATTTTTGCATTTTTCTCGATTTTTTTTCATTTCAACAAAAATTACAAGTTTCCAATTTTGTAGATTTCTTAATTTAGAAACCTTTGCGATTTTACAGTTTTCACAGTTGGTACTATTTTGGAAAAAATTTCTTTTGTTATCAAGTTTCGGAAATTTTGCAAAATTTTAATTTTTTTCGATTTTTGAATTTTTTAATTTTTAGAATTTTCGCATTTTTCTCGATTTTTTCATTTCAACAAAAATTACAATTTTCCAATTTTGTAGATTTCTTAATTTAGAGAACTTTGTGATTTTGTCAATTTTACAGTCTTTACTATTTTGGAAAAATTTTCTTTTATATCAAATTTTCGGAAAATTTGCAAAATCTTAATTTTTTTAGATTTTGGAATTTTTAGAATTTTTGCATATTTCTCGATTTTTTTCATTTAAACAAAAATTACAATTTTTCAATTTTGTAGATTTCTTAATTTAGAGAACTTTGCGATTTTACAGTTTTCACAGATTTTACTATTTTGAAAAAAATTTCTTTTGTTATCGAATTTCGGAAATTTTAAATTTTTTAGATTTTTGAATTTAGGGAATTTTAGTATTTTTCTTGATATTTTTAATTCAACAAAAATTACAATTTTCCAATTTTGGCGATTTCTTTATTTAAAGAGCTTTGCGATTTTTAAGTTTTCACAGTCTTTACTATTTTGAAAAAATTTAATTTTTTTATCAAATTTCTGAAATTTTTCGAAATTTTAAATTTTGTCGATTGTTGAATTTTAGGAATTTTTGCATTTTTCTCAATTTTTTTATTTTAACAAAATTTACAATATTCAAAATTTGTCCATTTCTTTATTTAGGGAACTAAATTTTAATTTTTTTCGATTTTTGAATTTTTAGAATTTTCGCATTTTTCTCGATTTTTTCATTTCAACAAAAATTACAATTTTCCAATTTTGTAGATTTCTTAATTTAGAGAACTTTGCGATTTTACAGTTTTCACAGTTTTTACTATTTTAAAAAAAATTTGTTTTGTTCGGAAATTTTCCGAAATTTTAAATTTTTTCGATTTTTGAATTAAGGAAATTTTAGCATTTTTCTTGATATTTTGAATTTTCTTATCAAATTTCGGAAATTTTCCGAAATTTTAAATTTTTTCGATTGTTGAATTTTAGCAATTTTCTCGAGTTTTTTTTTTTTTTTTTTAAATTAACAATATTCAAATTTTGTCCATTTCTTTATTAAGGGAACTCTGCGATTTTACAGTTTTCACAGTTTTTACAATTTTGGAAAAATTTTTTTTTTTATCGAATTTCGGAAAGTTTCAGAAATTTTTAAATTTTTTGATTTTTGAATTTTTAGAATTTTCGCATTTTTCTCGATTTTTTCATTTCAACAAAAATTACAATTTTCCAATTTTGTAGATTTCTAAATTAAGAGAAGTTTGTGATTTTGTCGATTTAACAGTTTTTACTATTTTGAAAAAATTTTCTTTTTTATCAAATTTTCGGAAATTTTGCAAAATTTTAATTTTTTTCGATTTTTGAAATTTTGAATTTTTAGAATTTTCGCATTTTTCTCGATTTTTTCATTTCAACAAAAATTATAATTTTCCAATTAGAGAACTTTGTGATTTTGTCAATTCTACAGTCTTTACTATTTTGGAAAAATTTTCTTTTATATCAAATTTTCGGAAAATTTGCAAAATCTTAATTTTTTTAGATTTTGGAATTTTTAGAATTTTTGCATTTTCTCGATTTTTTTCATTTCAACAAAAATTACAATTTTTCAATTTTGTAGATTTCTTAATTTAGAGAACTTTGCGATTTTACAGTTTTCACAGTTTTTACTATTTTGAACAAAATTTCTTTTGTTACCGAATTTTGGAAATTTTAAATTTTTTAGATTTTTGAATTTAGGGAATTTTAGCATTTTTCTTGATATTTTTAATTCAACAAAAGTTACAATTTTCCAATTTTGGCGATTTCTTTATTTAAAGAGCTTTGCGATTTACCATTACCATTTTGAAAAAATTTAATTTTTTTTATCAAACTTCGTAAGTTTTCCGAAATTTTATATTTTTTCGATTGTTGAATTTTAGGAATATTTGCATTTTTCTCGATTTTTTTTTTTTTTTAATTAACAATATTCAAATTTTGTCCATTCCTTTGCGATTTTACAGTTTTTACAGTTTTTATTTAATATTTAATTTTTTTATCTAATTTCGGAAATTTTCCGAAATCTTAATTTTATTCGACTTTTGAATTTTGGGAATTTTTGAATTTTTCTTGATAGTTTTATTCAACAAATTTTACAGTTCTCCATTTTTGTCGATTTGTAGAGAACTTCGCGATTTTTAAGTTTTCACAGTCTTTACCATTTTGAAAATATTAATTTTTTTTTATCAAATTTGGGAAATTTTCCGAAATTTAAAATTTTGTCGATCGTTGAATTTTAGGAATTTTTTGCATTTTTCTCAATTTTTGTATTCTTAAAAAAATTTACAATATTCAAATTTTATACATTTCTTTATTTAGGGAACTTTGCAATTTTACAGTTTTCACAGTTTTTACAATTTTGGAAAAATGTTCTTTTTTATCAAATTTCGGATAATTTCCGAAATTTTTAATTTTTTTTGATTTTTGAATTTTTAGAATTTTTGCATTTTTCTCGATTTTTTATTTCAACAAAAATTACAATTTTCCAATTTTGTAGATTTCTAAATTAAGAGAAGTTTGTGATTTTGTCGATTGAACAGTTTTTACTATTTTGAAAAAATTTTCTTTTTTATCAAATTTTCGGAAATTTTGCAAAATTTTAATTTTTTTCGATTTTTGAATTTTTGGAATTTTCGCATTTTCTCGATTTTTTCATTTCAACAAAATTTACAATATTCCAATTTTCTAAAATTCTTAATTTAGAGAACTTTGTGATTTTGTCGATTTTACAGTTTTTACTATTTTGAAAAAATTTTCTTTTTTTTATCAAATTTCGGAAATTTTCGGAAATCTTAATTTTTTTTGATTTTTGAATTTTTAGAATTTTTGCATTTTTCTCGATTTTTTATTTCAACAAAAATTACAATTTTCCAATTTTGTAGATTTCTTAATTTAGAGAACTTCGCGATTTTTAAGTTTTCACAGTCTTTACCATTTTGAAAAAATTAATTTTTTTTTATCAAATTTGGGAAATTTTCCGAAATCTTAATTTTATTCGACTTTTGAATTTTGGGAATTTTTAAATTTTTCTTGATAGTTTTATTCAACAAATTTTACAGTTCTCCATTTTTGCCGATTTCTTAATTTGGAGAACTTCGGGATTTTACAGTTTAAACAGTTTCTACTATTTTGAAAAAATTTCTATTTTTTGTCAAGTTTCGGAAATTTTAAGAAATTTCAAATTTTGTCGATTTTTGAATTTTGAGAATTTTTGCATTTTTCTCGATTTTTTCATTTCAACAAAAATTACAATTTTCCAATTTTGTAGATTTCTTAATTTAGAGAACTTCGCGATTTTTAAGTTTTCACAGTCTTTACCATTTTGAAAAAATTAATTTTTTTTTATCAAATTTGGGAAATTTTCCGAAATTTTAAATTCTGTCGATCGTTGAATTTTAGGAATTTTTGCATTTTTCTCAATTTTTGTATTTTTAACAAAATTTACAATATTTAAATTTTATCCATTTCTTTATTTAGGGAACTTTGCGATTTTACAGTTTTCACAGTTTGTACTATTTTGAAAAAAATTTCTTTTGTTATCAAATTTCGGAAATTTTAAATTTTTTCGATATTTGAATTAAGGGAGTTTTAGCATTTTTCTTGATATTTTTAATTCAACAAAAATTACAATTTTCCAATTTTGGCAATTTCTTTATTTAAAGAGCTTTGCGATTTTTAAGTTTTTACAGTCTTTACTATTTTGAAAAAATTTAATTTTTTTATCAAATTTCGGAAATTTTCCAAAATTTTAAATTTTGTCGATTGTTGAATTTTAGGAATTTTTGCATTTTTCTCAATTTTTTTATTTTAACAAAATTTACAATATTCAAAATTTGTCCATTTCTTTATTTAGGGAACTTTGCGATTTTACAGTTTTTACAATTTTGAATAAATTTTCTTTTTTTATCAAATTTCGGAAAATTTCCGAAATTTTCAATTTTTATGATTTTTTAATTTTTAGAATTTTTGCTTTTCTCTCGATTTTTTCATTTCAACAAAAATTACAATTTTCCAATTTTGTAGATTTCTAAATTAAGAGAAGTTTGTGATTTTGTCGATTTAACAGTTTTTACTATTTTGAAAAAATTTTCTTTTTTTATCAAATTTTCGGAAATTTTGCAAAATTTTAATTTTTTTCGATTTTTGAATTTTTAGAATTTTCGCATTTTCCTCGATTTTTTCATTTCAACAAAAATTACAATTTTCCAATTTTGTAGATTTCTTCATTTAGAGAACTTTGCGATTTTACAGTTTTCACAGTTTTTACTATTTTGAAAAAAATTTCTTTTGTTTTCAAATTTCGCAAATTTAAAATTTTTTCGATTTTTGAATTAAGGGAATTTTAGTATTTTTCTTGATATTTTTAATTCAACAAAAATTACAATTTTCCAATTTTGGCGATTTCTTTATTTAAAGAGCTTTGCGATTTTTAAGTTTTCACAGTCTTTACTATTTTGAAAAAATTTAATTTTTTTATCAAATTTCTGAAATTTTTCGAAATTTTAAATTTTGTCGATTGTTGAATTTTAGGAATTTTTGCATTTTTCTCAATTTTTTTATTTTAACAAAATTTACAATATTCAAAATTTGTCCATTTCTTTATTTAGGGAACTAAATTTTAATTTTTTTCGATTTTTGAATTTTTAGAATTTTCGCATTTTTCTCGATTTTTTCATTTCAACAAAAATTACAATTTTCCAATTTTGTAGATTTCTTAATTTAGAGAACTTTGCGATTTTACAGTTTTCACAGTTTTTACTATTTTAAAAAAAATTTGTTTTGTTCGGAAATTTTCCGAAATTTTAAATTTTTTCGATTTTTGAATTAAGGAAATTTTAGCATTTTTCTTGATATTTTGAATTTTCTTATCAAATTTCGGAAATTTTCCGAAATTTTAAATTTTTTCGATTGTTGAATTTTAGCAATTTTCTCGAGTTTTTTTTTTTTTTTTTTAAATTAACAATATTCAAATTTTGTCCATTTCTTTATTAAGGGAACTCTGCGATTTTACAGTTTTCACAGTTTTTACAATTTTGGAAAAATTTTTTTTTTTATCGAATTTCGGAAAGTTTCAGAAATTTTTAAATTTTTTGATTTTTGAATTTTTAGAATTTTCGCATTTTTCTCGATTTTTTCATTTCAACAAAAATTACAATTTTCCAATTTTGTAGATTTCTAAATTAAGAGAAGTTTGTGATTTTGTCGATTTAACAGTTTTTACTATTTTGAAAAAATTTTCTTTTTTATCAAATTTTCGGAAATTTTGCAAAATTTTAATTTTTTTCGATTTTTGAAATTTTGAATTTTTAGAATTTTCGCATTTTTCTCGATTTTTTCATTTCAACAAAAATTATAATTTTCCAATTAGAGAACTTTGTGATTTTGTCAATTCTACAGTCTTTACTATTTTGGAAAAATTTTCTTTTATATCAAATTTTCGGAAAATTTGCAAAATCTTAATTTTTTTAGATTTTGGAATTTTTAGAATTTTTGCATTTTCTCGATTTTTTTCATTTCAACAAAAATTACAATTTTTCAATTTTGTAGATTTCTTAATTTAGAGAACTTTGCGATTTTACAGTTTTCACAGTTTTTACTATTTTGAACAAAATTTCTTTTGTTACCGAATTTTGGAAATTTTAAATTTTTTAGATTTTTGAATTTAGGGAATTTTAGCATTTTTCTTGATATTTTTAATTCAACAAAAGTTACAATTTTCCAATTTTGGCGATTTCTTTATTTAAAGAGCTTTGCGATTTACCATTACCATTTTGAAAAAATTTAATTTTTTTTATCAAACTTCGTAAGTTTTCCGAAATTTTATATTTTTTCGATTGTTGAATTTTAGGAATATTTGCATTTTTCTCGATTTTTTTTTTTTTTTAATTAACAATATTCAAATTTTGTCCATTCCTTTGCGATTTTACAGTTTTTACAGTTTTTATTTAATATTTAATTTTTTTATCTAATTTCGGAAATTTTCCGAAATCTTAATTTTATTCGACTTTTGAATTTTGGGAATTTTTGAATTTTTCTTGATAGTTTTATTCAACAAATTTTACAGTTCTCCATTTTTGTCGATTTGTAGAGAACTTCGCGATTTTTAAGTTTTCACAGTCTTTAAAATTTTGAAAATATTAATTTTTTTTTATCAAATTTGGGAAATTTTCCGAAATTTAAAATTTTGTCGATCGTTGAATTTTAGGAATTTTTTGCATTTTTCTCAATTTTTGTATTCTTAAAAAAATTTACAATATTCAAATTTTATACATTTCTTTATTTAGGGAACTTTGCAATTTTACAGTTTTCACAGTTTTTACAATTTTGGAAAAATGTTCTTTTTTATCAAATTTCGGATAATTTCCGAAATTTTTAATTTTTTTTGATTTTTGAATTTTTAGAATTTTTGCATTTTTCTCGATTTTTTATTTCAACAAAAATTACAATTTTCCAATTTTGTAGATTTCTAAATTAAGAGAAGTTTGTGATTTTGTCGATTGAACAGTTTTTACTATTTTGAAAAAATTTTCTTTTTTATCAAATTTTCGGAAATTTTGCAAAATTTTAATTTTTTTCGATTTTTGAATTTTTGGAATTTTCGCATTTTCTCGATTTTTTCATTTCAACAAAATTTACAATATTCCAATTTTCTAAAATTCTTAATTTAGAGAACTTTGTGATTTTGTCGATTTTACAGTTTTTACTATTTTGAAAAAAATTTCTTTTTTTTATCAAATTTCGGAAATTTTCGGAAATCTTAATTTTTTTTGATTTTTGAATTTTTAGAATTTTTGCATTTTTCTCGATTTTTTATTTCAACAAAAATTACAATTTTCCAATTTTGTAGATTTCTTAATTTAGAGAACTTCGCGATTTTTAAGTTTTCACAGTCTTTACCATTTTGAAAAAATTAATTTTTTTTTATCAAATTTGGGAAATTTTCCGAAATCTTAATTTTATTCGACTTTTGAATTTTGGGAATTTTTAAATTTTTCTTGATAGTTTTATTCAACAAATTTTACAGTTCTCCATTTTTGCCGATTTCTTAATTTGGAGAACTTCGGGATTTTACAGTTTAAACAGTTTCTACTATTTTGAAAAAATTTCTATTTTTTGTCAAGTTTCGGAAATTTTAAGAAATTTCAAATTTTGTCGATTTTTGAATTTTGAGAATTTTTGCATTTTTCTCGATTTTTTCATTTCAACAAAAATTACAATTTTCCAATTTTGTAGATTTCTTAATTTAGAGAACTTCGCGATTTTTAAGTTTTCACAGTCTTTACCATTTTGAAAAAATTAATTTTTTTTTATCAAATTTGGGAAATTTTCCGAAATTTTAAATTCTGTCGATCGTTGAATTTTAGGAATTTTTGCATTTTTCTCAATTTTTGTATTTTTAACAAAATTTACAATATTTAAATTTTATCCATTTCTTTATTTAGGGAACTTTGCGATTTTACAGTTTTCACAGTTTGTACTATTTTGAAAAAAATTTCTTTTGTTATCAAATTTCGGAAATTTTAAATTTTTTCGATATTTGAATTAAGGGAGTTTTAGCATTTTTCTTGATATTTTTAATTCAACAAAAATTACAATTTTCCAATTTTGGCAATTTCTTTATTTAAAGAGCTTTGCGATTTTTAAGTTTTTACAGTCTTTACTATTTTGAAAAAATTTAATTTTTTTATCAAATTTCGGAAATGTTCCAAAATTTTAAATTTTGTCGATTGTTGAATTTTAGGAATTTTTGCATTTTTCTCAATTTTTTTATTTTAACAAAATTTACAATATTCAAAATTTGTCCATTTCTTTATTTAGGGAACTTTGCGATTTTACAGTTTTTACAATTTTGAATAAATTTTCTTTTTTTATCAAATTTCGGAAAATTTCCGAAATTTTCAATTTTTATGATTTTTTAATTTTTAGAATTTTTGCTTTTCTCTCGATTTTTTCATTTCAACAAAAATTACAATTTTCCAATTTTGAAGATTTCTAAATTAAGAGAAGTTTGTGATTTTGTCGATTTAACAGTTTTTACTATTTTGAAAAAATTTTCTTTTTTTATCAAATTTTCGGAAATTTTGCAAAATTTTAATTTTTTTCGATTTTTGAATTTTTAGAATTTTCGCATTTTCCTCGATTTTTTCATTTCAACAAAAATTACAATTTTCCAATTTTGTAGATTTCTTCATTTAGAGAACTTTGCGATTTTACAGTTTTCACAGTTTTTACTATTTTGAAAAAAATTTCTTTTGTTTTCAAATTTCGGAAATTTAAAATTTTTTCGATTTTTGAATTAAGGGAATTTTAGCATTTTTCTTGATATTTTTAATTCAACAAAAATTACAATTTTCCAATTTTGGCGATTTCTTTATTTAAAAAGCTTTGCGATTTTTAAGTTTTCACAGTCTTTACTATTTTGAAAAAATTTTCTTTTTTTATCAAATTTTCGGAAATTTTGCAACATTTAAATTTTTTTTCGATTTTTGAATTTTTAGAATTTTTGCATTTTTCTCGATTTTTTTTCATTTCAACAAAAATTACAAGTTTCCAATTTTGTAGATTTCTTAATTTAGAAACCTTTGCGATTTTACAGTTTTCACAGTTGGTACTATTTTGGAAAAAATTTCTTTTGTTATCAAGTTTCGGAAATTTTGCAAAATTTGAATTTTTTCGATTTTTGAATTTTTTAATTTTTAGAATTTTCGCATTTTTCTCGATTTTTTCATTTCAACAAAAATTACAATTTTCCAATTTTGTAGATTTCTTAATTTAGAGAACTTTGTGATTTTGTCAATTTTACAGTCTTTACTATTTTGGAAAAATTTTCTTTTATATCAAATTTTCGGAAATTTTGCAAAATCTTAATTTTTTTAGATTTTGGAATTTTTAGAATTTTTGCATTTTTCTCGATTTTTTTCATTTAAACAAAAATTACAATTTTTCAATTTTGTAGATTTCTTAATTTAGAGAACTTTGCGATTTTACAGTTTTCACAGATTTTACTATTTTGAAAAAAATTTCTTTTGTTATCGAATTTCGGAAATTTTAAATTTTTTAGATTTTTGAATTTAGGGAATTTTAGTATTTTTCTTGATATTTTTAATTCAACAAAAATTACAATTTTCCAATTTTGGCGATTTCTTTATTTAAAGAGCTTTGCGATTTTTAAGTTTTCACAGTCTTTACTATTTTGAAAAAATTTAATTTTTTTATCAAATTTCTGAAATTTTTCGAAATTTTAAATTTTGTCGATTGTTGAATTTTAGGAATTTTTGCATTTTTCTCAATTTTTTTATTTTAACAAAATTTACAATATTCAAAATTTGTCCATTTCTTTATTTAGGGAACTAAATTTTAATTTTTTTCGATTTTTGAATTTTTAGAATTTTCGCATTTTTCTCGATTTTTTCATTTCAACAAAAATTACAATTTTCCAATTTTGTAGATTTCTTAATTTAGAGAACTTTGCGATTTTACAGTTTTCACAGTTTTTACTATTTTAAAAAAAATTTGTTTTGTTCGGAAATTTTCCGAAATTTTAAATTTTTTCGATTTTTGAATTAAGGAAATTTTAGCATTTTTCTTGATATTTTGAATTTTCTTATCAAATTTCGGAAATTTTTCGAAATTTTAAATTTTTTCGATTGTTGAATTTTAGCAATTTTCTCGAGTTTTTTTTTTTTTTTTTTAAATTAACAATATTCAAATTTTGTCCATTTCTTTATTAAGGGAACTCTGCGATTTTACAGTTTTCACAGTTTTTACAATTTTGGAAAAATTTTTTTTTTTATCGAATTTCGGAAAGTTTCAGAAATTTTTAAATTTTTTGATTTTTGAATTTTTAGAATTTTCGCATTTTTCTCGATTTTTTCATTTCAACAAAAATTACAATTTTCCAATTTTGTAGATTTCTAAATTAAGAGAAGTTTGTGATTTTGTCGATTTAACAGTTTTTACTATTTTGAAAAAATTTTCTTTTTTATCAAATTTTCGGAAATTTTGCAAAATTTTAATTTTTTTCGATTTTTGAAATTTTGAATTTTTAGAATTTTCGCATTTTTCTCGATTTTTTCATTTCAACAAAAATTATAATTTTCCAATTAGAGAACTTTGTGATTTTGTCAATTCTACAGTCTTTACTATTTTGGAAAAATTTTCTTTTATATCAAATTTTCGGAAAATTTGCAAAATCTTAATTTTTTTAGATTTTGGAATTTTTAGAATTTTTGCATTTTCTCGATTTTTTTCATTTCAACAAAAATTACAATTTTTCAATTTTGTAGATTTCTTAATTTAGAGAACTTTGCGATTTTACAGTTTTCACAGTTTTTACTATTTTGAACAAAATTTCTTTTGTTACCGAATTTTGGAAATTTTAAATTTTTTAGATTTTTGAATTTAGGGAATTTTAGCATTTTTCTTGATATTTTTAATTCAACAAAAGTTACAATTTTCCAATTTTGGCGATTTCTTTATTTAAAGAGCTTTGCGATTTACCATTACCATTTTGAAAAAATTTAATTTTTTTTATCAAACTTCGTAAGTTTTCCGAAATTTTATATTTTTTCGATTGTTGAATTTTAGGAATCTTTGCATTTTTCTCGATTTTTTTTTTTTTTTAATTAACAATATTCAAATTTTGTCCATTCCTTTGCGATTTTACAGTTTTTACAGTTTTTATTTAATATTTAATTTTTTTATCTAATTTCGGAAATTTTCCGAAATCTTAATTTTATTCGACTTTTGAATTTTGGGAATTTTTGAATTTTTCTTGATAGTTTTATTCAACAAATTTTACAGTTCTCCATTTTTGTCGATTTGTAGAGAACTTCGCGATTTTTAAGTTTTCACAGTCCTTACCATTTTGAAAAAATTAATTTTTTTTTATCAAATTTGGGAAATTTTCCGAAATTTAAAATTTTGTCGATCGTTGAATTTTAGGAATTTTTTGCATTTTTCTCAATTTTTGTATTCTTAAAAAAATTTACAATATTCAAATTTTATACATTTCTTTATTTAGGGAACTTTGCAATTTTACAGTTTTCACAGTTTTTACAATTTTGGAAAAATTTTCTTTTTTATCAAATTTCGGATAATTTCCGAAATTTTTAATTTTTTTTGATTTTTGAATTTTTAGAATTTTTGCATTTTTCTCGATTTTTTATTTCAACAAAAATTACAATTTTCCAATTTTGTAGATTTCTAAATTAAGAGAAGTTTGTGATTTTGTCGATTGAACAGTTTTTACTATTTTGAAAAAATTTTCTTTTTTATCAAATTTTCGGAAATTTTGCAAAATTTTAATTTTTTTCGATTTTTGAATTTTTGGAATTTTCGCATTTTCTCGATTTTTTCATTTCAACAAAATTTACAATATTCCAATTTTCTAAAATTCTTAATTTAGAGAACTTTGTGATTTTACAGTTTTCACAGTTTTTACAATTTTGGAAAAATTTTCTGTTTTATCAAATTTCGGAAAATTTCAGAAATTTTGAATTTTTTTTATTTTTGAATTTTTAGAATTTTCGCATTTTTCTCGATTTTTTCATTTCAACAAAAATTACAATTTTCCAATTTTGTAGATTTCTTAATTTAGAGAACTTTGCGATTTTACAGTTTTCACAGTTTTTACTATTTTAAAAAAAATTTGTTTTGTTCGGAAATTTTCCGAAATTTTAAATTTTTTCGATTTTTGAATTAAGGAAATTTTAGCATTTTTCTTGATATTTTGAATTTTTTTATCAAATTTCGGAAATTTTCCGAAATTTTAAATTTTTTCGATTGTTGAATTTTAGCATTTTTCTCGAGTTTTTTTTTTTTTTTTAAATTAACAATATTCAAATTTTGTCCATTTCTTTATTTAGGGAACTTTGCGATTTTACAGTTTTCACAGTTTTTACAATTTTGGAAAAATTTTATTTTATATCAAATTTTCGGAAAATTTGCAAAATCTTAATTTTTTTAGATTTTGGAATTTTTAGAATTTTTGCATTTTCTCGATTTTTTTCATTTCAACAAAAATTACAATTTTTCAATTTTGTAGATTTCTTAATTTAGAGAACTTTGCGATTTTACAGTTTTTACTATTTTAAAAAAAATTTGTTTTGTTCGGAATTAACAATATTCAAATTTTGTCCATTTCTTTATTTAGGGAACTTTGCGATTTTACAGTTTTCACAGTTTTTGCAATTTTGGAAAAATTTTCTTTTTTATCGAATGTGGTAAAGTTACCGAAATTTTTATTTTTTTTTTGGACTTTTGAGTTTTTCGAATTTTTTAATTTTTCTCGATTTTTTCATTTCAACAAAAATTACAATTTTCCAATTTTGTAGATTTCTCAATTTAGAGAACTTTGCGATTTTACAGTTTTCACAGTTTTTACTATTTTGAAAAAATTTAATTTTTTTATCTAATTTCGAAAATTTTACGAAATCTTACATTTTTTCGACTTTTGAATTTTGGGAATTTTTGCATTTTTCTTGATATTTTTATTCAACAAATTTTACAGTTCTCCAATTTTCCGAAATTTTTTCGATTTTTAAATTCAGGGAATTTGGCATTTTTCTTGATATTTTCAATTCAACAAAAATTACAATTTTTAGAATTTTTAGAATTTTTGCATTTTTCTCGATTTTTTTTATTTCAACAAAATTTACAATTTTCCAATTTTCTAAAATTCTTAATTTAGAGAACTTTGTGATTTTGTCGATTTTACAGTTTTTACTATTTTGAAAAAATTTTCTTTTTTTTATCAAATTTCGGAAATTTTCGGAAATTTTAATTTTTTTTCGATTTTTGAATGTAGGGAATTTTAGCATTTTTCTTGATATTTTTAATTCAACAAAAATTACAATTTTCCAATTTTGTAGATTTCTAAATTTAAACAGCTTTGCGATTTTTAAGTTTTCACAGTCTTTACTATTTTGAAAAAATTTAATTTTTATACCCGCTACCCATAGGGTAGAAGGGTATTATGACTTAGTGCCAACAGAAAATGTATGTAACAGGCAGAAGGAGGCATCTCCGACCCCATAAAGTATATATTCTTGATCAGCGTCAACAGCCGAGACGATATAGCCATGTCCGTCTGTCCGTCTGCCTGTCCGTATGAACACCTGGATCTCAGAGACTATAAGACATAGAGACACCAAATTTGGCAAAAAGGTTCCTTCATACCCTACACAGATCAAGTTTATTTCAAAAGTTGGATGCCACGCCCCCTTCGCCCACAATAAGCATTAATCTAGAAAAAGTCAAGTTTTTTTTATGTAAATCGCGTATAACTCGAAAAGTTATTTGTCTAATGATGTGTAATTTGGTAAACCATCTGCGATTGACACTCTTAATATACCCTGTAATTTTGGTACAAATCGGATAAGTAGAACAAAAGTTATTCGTGAAATTATTTATCAAAATTGTTGTGCCCAGTGCATATGGACGTTTTAAGTGTGTGAATGACCTAGAGATATCAAATTTGGTGACAGTATTCGTGTAGGTCTTACGCAGATCAAGTTTGTTTTAGATTTTTGCCACGCCCATTTCCGCCCCCAAAAACTGTAAAAGCCGTAATAATAGACCTAGAGCATTGAATTTTGGTATGCATAGTAACAATGATAGTCTGAATGACTCCTGTGAATTTGGTTGAGATCGAATAAAAAACGAGGAAGTTATTAAAGAATCAATTTTACATGCAAAATTCACATGCAGCTGCTCGCGCTTTGTTTGTTTGGTTGACAGTGTGAACATGTCGGTGTTGTGGATTTTTACCCGCTATTTTCAAATATATACAAACAAAACACAAGTTTCAGTATATTTTTGGTATATTTGTTGTTAAAATATCATTAAAATTTTTTTTTTTTCTCGAAATGGGTTGCGGGTATCATACGGTCGAGCACTCTCGACTGTAGCTTTCTTTCTTGTTTTATCAAATTTCGGAAATTTTCCGAAATTTTAAATTTTGTCGTTGAATTTTAGGAATTTTTGCATTTTTCTCAATTTTTTTATTTTAACAAAATTTACAATATTCAAATTTTGTCCATTTCTTAATTTAGAGAACTTTGCGATTCTGAAGTTTTCAGAGTCTTTACAAGTTGGAAAAAATTTTCTTTTTTATCGAATTTCGGAAAGTTTCCGTAATTTTTAATTTTTTTTGATTTTTGAATTTTTAGAATTTTTGCATTTTTCTCGATTTTTTCATTTCAACAAAAATTACAATTTTCCAATTTTTTAGATTTCTTAATTTAGAAATTTTTGTGATTTTGTCAATTTTACAGTTTTTACTATTTTGAAAAAATTTTATTTTTTTATCAAATTTTCGGAAATTTTGCAAAATTTTAACTTTTTTCGATTTTTGAATTTTTAGAATTTTCGCATTTTTCTCGATTTTTTCATTTCAACAAAAATTAATATTTTCCAATTTTGTAGATTTCTTAATTTAGAGAACTCTTGCGATTTTACAGTTTTTACAATTTTGAAAATATTTAATTTTTTTATCTAATTTCGGAAATTTTCCGAAATCTTAAATTTTTTCGACTTTTGAATTTTGGGAATTTTTGCATTTTTCTTGATATTTTTATTCAACAAATTTTACAGTTCTCCAGTTTTGTCGATTTCTTAATTTGGAGAAGTTTGTGATTTTACAGTTTAAACAGTTTTTACTATTTGGAAAAAATTTTCTTTTTTTTTATCAAGTTTCGGAATTTTAAGAAATTCTACATTTTTTCGATTTTTTTAATTTTTAGAATTTTTACATTTTTTTCGATTTTTTCATTTCAACAAAAATTACAATTTTCCAATTTTGTAGATTTCTTAATTTAGAGAACTTTGCGATATTACAGTTTTCACAGTTTTTACTATTTTGAAAAAAATTTCTTTTGTTATCAAATTTCGGAAATTTTCAGAAATTTTAAATTTGTTAGATTTTTGAATTTAGGGAATTTTAGCATTTTTCTTGATATTTTTAATTCAACAAAAATTACAATTTTCCAACCTTGGCGATTTCTTTATTAAAAGAGCTTTGCGACTTATAAGTTTTCACAATCTTTACTATTTTGAAAAAATTTAATTTTTGTATCAAATTTCGGAAATTTTCCGAAATTTTAAATTAGTTCGATTGTTATATTTTAAGAATTTTTGCATTTTTCTCAATTTTTTCATTTCTAACAAAATTTACAATATTCAAATTTTGTCCATTTCTTTATTTAGGGAACTTTGAGATTTTACAGTTTTCACAGTTTTTACAATTTTGGAAAAATGTTCTTTTTTATCAAATTTCGGAAATTTTCCCAAATTTTTAATTTTTTTTGATTTTTGAATTTTTAGAATTTTTGCATTTTTCTCGATTTTTTCATTTCAACAAAAATTACAATTTTCCAATTTTGTAGATTTTTTAATTTAGAGAACTTCGCGATTTTTAAGTTTTCACAGTCTTTACCATTTTGAAAAAATTAATTTTTTTTTATGAAATTTGGGAAATTTTCCGAAATTTTTAATTTTGTCAATTTAAAAGTTTCAGAAATTTTTGCATTTTTCTCGATTTTTTCATTTAAACAAAATTAACAATATTCCAATTTTGCATATTTTTTTATTTAAAAAACTTTGCGATTTTTTAGTTTTCACAGTTTTTACTATTTTGAAAAAAATGTCTTTTGTTATCAAATTTCGAAAATTTTCCGAAATTTTAAATTTTTTCGATTTTTGAATAAAGGAAATTTTAGCATTTTTATTGATATTTTTAATTCAACAAAAATTACAATTTCCAATTTTGGCGATTTCTTTATTTAAAAAGCTTTGCGTTTTTTAAGTTTTCACAGTTTTTACAATTTTGAAAAAATTTTCTTTTGTTATCAAAATTCGGAATTTTTCCGAAATTTTAAATTTTGTCAATTAAAAAGTTTCAGAAATTTTTGCATCATTCTCGATTTTTTCATTTCAACAAAATTTACAATATTCCAATTTTGTAGATTTCTTTATTTAAAGAGCTTTGCAATTTTGAAGATTTCACAGTCTTTAGTATTTTGACAAAATTTAATTTTTTTATCAAATTTCGGAAATTTTCCGAAATTTTAAATATTGTCGATTGTTGAATTTTAGGATTTTTTGCATTTTTCTTGTTTTTTTTATTTTTAACAAAATTTACAATATTCAAATTTTGTCCATTTCTTTATTTAGGGAACTTTGCGATTTTACAGTTTTCACAGTTTTTACAATTTTGTAAAAATTTTATTTTTTTATCGAATTTCGGAAAGTTTCCGAAATGTTTAATTTTTTTCGATTTTTAAATTTTTAGAATTTTTTAATTTTTCTCGATTTTTTCTTTTCAACAAAAATTACAATTTTCCAATTTTGTAGATTTCTTAATTTAGAGAACTTTGCGATTTTACAGTTTTCACAGTTTTTACTATTTTGAAAATATTTAGTTTTTTTATCTAATTTCGGAAATTTTCCGAAATCTTAATTTTATTCGACTTTTGAATTTTGGGAATTTTTGAATTTTTCTTGATAGTTTTATTCAACAAATTTTACAGTTCTCCATTTTTTTCGATTTCTTAATTTGGAGAACTTCGGGATTTTACAGTTTAAACAGTTTATACTATTTTGAAAAAATTTATATTTTTTATCAAGTTTCGGAAATTTTAAGAAATTTTTAATTTTGTCGATTTTTGAATTTTGAGAATTTTTGCATTTTTCTCGATTTTTTCATTTCAACAAAAATTACAATTTTCCAATTTTGTAGATTTTTTAATTTAGAGAACTTCGCGATTTTTAAGTTTTCACAGTCTTTACCATTTTGAAAAAATTAATTTTTTTTTATGAAATTTGGGAAATTTTCCGAAATTTTAAATTTTGTCGATTGTTGAATTTTAGGAATTTTTGCATTTTTCTCAATTTTTGTATTTTTAACAAAATTTACAATATTCAAATTTTATCCATTTCTTTATTTAGGGAACTTTGCAATTTTACAGCTTTCACAGTTTTTACAATTTTGGAAAAATTTTCTTTTTTATCGAATGTGGTAAAGTTACCGAAATTTTTATTTTTTTTTTGGACTTTTGAGTTTTTCGAATTTTTTAATTTTTCTCGATTTTTTCATTTCAACAAAAATTACAATTTTCCAATTTTGTAGATTTCTCAATTTAGAGAACTTTGCGATTTTACAGTTTTCACAGTTTTTACTATTTTGAAAAAATTTAATTTTTTTATCTAATTTCGAAAATTTTACGAAATATTAAATTTTTTCGACTTTTGAATTTTGGGAATTTTCGCATTTTTCTTGATATTTTTATTCAACAAATTTTACAGTTCTCCAATTTTCCGAAATTTTTTCGATTTTTAAATTCAGGGAATTTGGCATTTTTCTTGATATTTTCAATTCAACAAAAATTACAATTTTTAGAATTTTTAGAATTTTTGCATTTTTCTCGATTTTTTTTATTTCAACAAAAATTACAATTTTCCAATTTTCTAAAATTCTTAATTTAGAGAACTTTGTGATTTTGTCGATTTTACAGTTTTTACTATTTTGAAAAAATTTTCTTTTTTTATCAAATTTTCGGAAATTTTGCAACATTTAAATTTTTTTCGATTTTTGAATTTTTTAATTGTTTTCGATTTTTTCATTTCAACAAAAATTACAATTTTCCAATTTTGGCGATTTATTTGTTTAAAGAGCTTTGCGATTTTTAAGTTTTCACAGTCTTTACTATTTTGGAAAAAATTTCTTTTGTTATCAAATTTCGGAAATTTTCCGAAATTTTAAATTTTGCCGATTGTTGAATTTTAGGAGTTTTTGCATTTTTCTCGATTTTCGTATTTTTAACATAATTTACAATATTTAAATTTTGTCCATTTCTTTATTTAGGGAAATTTGCGATTTTACAGTTTTCACAGTTTTTACTATTTTGAAAAAAATGTCTTTTGTTATCAAATTTCGAAAATTTTCCGAAATTTTAAATTTTTTCGATTTTTGAATAAAGGAAATTTTAGCATTTTTCTTGATATTTTTAATTCAACAAAAATTACAATTTCCAATTTTGGCGATTTCTTTATTTAAAAAGCTTTGCGTTTTTTAAGTTTTCACAGTTTTTACAATTTTGAAAAAATTTTCTTTTGTTATCAAAATTCGGAATTTTTCCGAAATTTTAAATTTTGTCAATTAAAAAGTTTCAGAAATTTTTGCATCATTCTCGATATTTTCATTTCAACAAAATTTACAATATTCCAATTTTGTAAATTTCTTTATTTAAAGAGCTTTGCAATTTTGAAGATTTCACAGTCTTTACTATTTTGACAAAATTTAATTTTTTTATCAAATTTCGGAAATTTTCCGAAATTTTAAATGTTGTCGATTGTTGAATTTTAGGATTTTTTGCATTTTTCTTGTTTTTTTTATTTTTAACAAAATTTACAATATTCAAATTTTGTCCATTTCTTTATTTAGGGAACTTTGCGATTTTACAGTTTTCACAGTTTTTACAATTTTGTAAAAATTTTATTTTGTTATCGAATTTTGGAAAGTTTCCGAAATGTTTAATTTTTTTCGATTTTTAAATTTTTAGAATTTTTTAATTTTTCTCGATTTTTTCTTTTCAACAAAAATTACAATTTTCCAATTTTGTAGATTTATTAATTTAGAGAACTTTGCGATTTTACAGTTTTCACAGTTTTTACTATTTTGAAAATATTTAATTTTTTTATCTAATTTCGGAAATTTTCCGAAATCTTAATTTTATTCGACTTTTGAATTTTGGGAATTTTTGAATTTTTCTTGATAGTTTTATTCAACAAATTTTACAGTTCTCCATTTTTTTCGATTTCTTAATTTGGAGAACTTCGGGATTTTACAGTTTAAACAGTTTATACTATTTTGAAAAAATTTATATTTTTTATCAAGTTTCGGAAATTTTAAGAAATTTTTAATTTTGTCGATTTTTGAATTTTGAGAATTTTTGCATTTTTCTCGATTTTTTCATTTCAACAAAAATTACAATTTTCCAATTTTGTAGATTTTTTAATTTAGAGAACTTCGCGATTTTTAAGTTTTCACAGTCTTTACCATTTTGAAAAAATTAATTTTTTTTTATGAAATTTGGGAAATTTTCCGAAATTTTAAATTTTGTCGATTGTTGAATTTTAGGAATTTTTGCATTTTTCTCAATTTTTGTATTTTTAACAAAATTTACAATATTCAAATTTTATCCATTTCTTTATTTAGGGAACTTTGCGATTTTACAGTTTTCACAGTTTTTACAATTTTGGAAAAATTTTCTTTTTTATCGAATGTGGTAAAGTTACCGAAATTTTTATTTTTTTTTTGGACTTTTGAGTTTTTCGAATTTTTTAATTTTTCTCGATTTTTTCATTTCAACAAAAATTACAATTTTCCAATTTTGTAGATTTCTCAATTTAGAGAACTTTGCGATTTTACAGTTTTCACAGTTTTTAAAATTTTGAAAAAATTTAATTTTTTTATCTAATTTTGAAAATTTTACGAAATATTAAATTTTTTCGACTTTTGAATTTTGGGAATTTTTGCATTTTTCTTGATATTTTTATTCAACAAATTTTACAGTTCTCCAATTTTCCGAAATTTTTTCGATTTTTAAATTCAGGGAATTTGGCATTTTTCTTGATATTTTCAATTCAACAAAAATTACAATTTTTAGAATTTTTAGAATTTTTGCATTTTTCTCGATTTTTTTTATTTCAACAAAAATTACAATTTTCCAATTTTCTAAAATTCTTAATTTAGAGAACTTTGTGATTTTGTCGATTTTACAGTTTTTACTATTTTGAAAAAATTTTCTTTTTTTATCAAATTTTCGGAAATTTTTCAACATTTAAATTTTTTTCGATTTTTGAACTTTTTAATTGTTTTCGATTTTTTCATTTCAACAAAAATTACAATTTTCCAATTTTGGAGATTTATTTGTTTAAAGAGCTTTGCGATTTTTAAGTTTTCACAGTCTTTACTATTTTGGAAAAAATTTCTTTTGTTATCAAATTTCGGAAATTTTCCGAAATTTTAAATTTTGCCGATTGTTGAATTTTAGGAGTTTTTGCATTTTTCTCGATTTTCGTATTTTTAACATAATTTACAATATTTAAATTTTGTCCACTTCTTTATTTAGGGAAATTTGCGATTTTACAGTTTTCACAGTTTTTACTATTTTGAAAAAAATTTATTTTGTTATCAAATTTCGGAAAATTTCCGAAATTTTTAATTTTTATGATTTTTTAATTTTTAGAATTTTTGCATTTTTCTCGATTTTTTCATTTCAACCAAAATTACAATTATCCAATTTTGTAGATTTCTTAATTTAGAGAATTTTGTGATTTTGTCGATTTAACAGTTTTTACTATTTTGAAAAAATTTTCTTTTTTTTATCAAATTTCGGAAATTTTAAATTTTTTCGATTTTTGAATGTAGGGAATTTTAGCATTTTTCTTGATATTTTTAATTCAACAAAAATTACAATTTTCCAATTTGGCGATTTCTTTATTTAAGAACTTTGCGATTTTTAAGTTTTCACAGTCTTTACTATTTGGAAAAAATTTAATTTTTTTAACAAATTTCGGAAATTTTCCGAAATTTTAAATTTTGTCGATTGTTGAATTTTAGGAATTTTTGCATTTTTCTCAATTTTTTATTTTAACAAAATTTACAATATTCAAAATTTGTCCATTTCTTTATTTAGGGAACTTTGCGATTTTACAGTTTTCACAGTTTTTACAATTTTGGAAATATTTTCTTTTTTTTCAAATTTCGGAAAATTTCCGAAATTTTTAATTTTTATGATTTTTTAATTTTTAGAATTTTTGCATTTTTCTCGATTTTTTCATTTTAACCAAAATTACATTTATCCAATTTTGTAGATTTCTAAATTAAGAGAAGTTTGTGATTTTGTCGATTTAACAGTTTTTACTATTTTGAAAAAATTTTCTTTTTTTTATCAAATTTTCGGAAATTTTGCAAAATTTCATTTTTTTTCGATTTTTGAATTTTTAGAATTTTCGCACTTTCCTCGATTTTTTCATTTCAACAAAAATTACCATTTTCCAATTTTGTAGATTTCTTAATTTAGAGAACTTTGCGATTTTACAGTTTTCACAGTTTTTACTATTTTGAAAAAAATTTCTTTTGTTATCAAATTTCGAAAATTTTAAATTTTTTCGATTTTTGAATTTTAACATTTTTCTTGATATTTTTAATTCAACAAAAATTACAATTTTCCAATTTTGGCGATTTCTTTATTTAAAAAGCTTTGCGATTTTTAAGTTTTCACAGTCTTTACTATTTTGAAAAAATTTTATTTTTTTTTTTTTCAAATTTTCGGAAATTTTGCAAAATTTTAATTTTTTTCGATTTTTGAATTTTTAGAATTTTTGCATTTTTCTCGATTTTTTTCATTTTAACAAAAATTACAATTTTCCAATTTTGTAGATTTCTTAATTTAGAAACCTTGCGATTTTACAGTTTTCACAGTTGTTACTATTTTGAAAAAATTTTTTTTGTTATCAAATTTCGGAAATTTTCAATTTTTTCGATTTTTGAATTAAGGGAATTTTAGCATTTTTCTTGATATTTTTAATTCAACAAAAATTACAATTTTCCAATTTTGCCAATTTATTTGTTTAAAGAGCTTTGCGATTTTTAAGATTTCACAGTCTTTACTATTTTGAAAAAATTTAATTTTTTACCAAATTTCGGAAATTTTTCGAAATTTTAAATTTTGTCGATTGTTGAATTTTAGGAATTTTTGCATTTTTCTCAATTTTTTTATTTTAACAAAATTTACAATATTCAAAATTCGTCCATTTCTTTACTTAGGGAACTTTGCGATTTAACAGTTTTCACAGTTTTTACAATTTTGGAAAAATTTTCTTTTTTATCAAATTTCGGAAAATTTCCAAAATTTTTAATTTTTTTTGATTTTTGAATTTTTAGAATTTTTGCATTTTTCTCGATTTTTTCATTTCAACAAAAATTACAATTTTTTAGATTTCTTAATTTAGAGAATTTTGTGATTTTGTCGATTTAACAGTTTTTACTTTTTTTTAAAAAATTTTCTTTTTTTTATCAAATTTTCGGAAATTTTGCAAAAGTTTAATTTTTTTCGATTTTTGAATTTTTAGAATTTTCGCATTTTTCTCGATTTTTTCATTTCAACAAAAATTACAATTTTCGAATTTTGTAGATTTCTTAATTTAGAGAACTTTGTGATTTTGTCAATTTTACAGTCTTTACTATTTTGGAAAAATTTTCTTTTTTTATCAAGTTTTCGGAAATTTTCAATTTTTTCGATTTTTGAATTTAGGGAATTTTAGCATTTTTCTTGATATTTTTAATTCAACAAAAATTACAATTTTCCAATTTTGTATATTTCTTAATTTAAAAAGCTTTACGATTTTTAAGTTTTCACAGTTTTTACTATTTTGAACAAAATTTCTTTTGTTATCAAATTTCGGAAATTTTCAATTTTTTCGATTTTTGAATTTAGGGAATTTTTGCATTTTTCTTGATATTTTTAATTCAACAAAAATTACAATTTTCCAATTTTGACGATTTATTTATTTAAAGAGCTTTGCGATTTTTAAGTTTTCACAATCTTTACTTTTTTTAAAAAATTTAATTTTTTTAGCAAATTTCGGAAATATTCCGAAATTTTAAATTTTGTCGATTGTTGAATTTTAGGAATTTTTGCATTTTTCTCAATTTTTTTATTTTAACAAAATTTACAATATTCAAAATTTGTCCATTTCTTTATTTAGGGAACTTTGCGATTTTACAGTTTTCACAGTTTTTACAATTTTGGAAAAATTTTCTTTTTTTTCAAATTTCGGAAAATTTCCAAAATTATTATTTTTTTTTTTTGATTTGTGAATTTTTAGAATTTTTGCATTTTTCTCGATTTTTTTATTTCAACAAAAATTAAAATTTTCCAATTTTGTAGATTTCTAAATTAAGAGAAGTTTGTGATTTTGACGATTTAACAGTTTTTACTATTTTGAAAAAATTTTCTTTTTTTATCAAATTTTCGGAAATTTTGCAAAATTTTAATTTTTTTCGATTTTTGAATTTTTGGAATTTTCGCATTTTTCTCGATTTTTTCATTTCAACAAAATTTACAATATTCCAATTTTGTAGATTTCTTTATTCAAAGAGCTTTGCAATTTTGAAGATTTCACAGTCTTTACTATTTTGACAAAATTTAATTTTTTTATCAAATTTCGGAAATTTTCCGAAATTTTAAATGTTGTCGATTGTTGAATTTTAGGAATTTTTGCATTTGTCTTTTTTTTTTTTATTTTTATCAAAATTTACAATATTCAAATTTTGTCCATTTCTTTATTTAGGGAACTTTGCGATTTTACAGTTTTCACAGTTTTTGCAATTTTGTAAAAATTTTCTTTTTTTTATCGAATTTCGGTAAGTTTCCGAAATGTTTAATTTTTTTCGATTTTTAAATTTTTAGAATTTTTTAATTTTTCTCGATTTTTTCATTTCAACAAAAATTACAATTTTCCAATTTTGTAGATTTCTTAATTTAGAGAACTTTGCGATTTTACAGTTTTCACAGTTTTTACTATTTTGAAAATATTTAATTTTTTTATCTAATTTCGGAAATTTTCCGAAATGTTAATTTTATTCGACTTTTGAATTTTGGGAATTTTTGAATTTTTCTTGATAGTTTTATTCAACAAATTTTACAGTTCTACATTTTTGTCGATTTCTTAATTTGGAGAACTTCGGGATTTTACAGTTTAAACAGTTTCTACTATTTTGAAAAAATTTCTATTTTTTGTCAAGTTTCGGAAATTTTAAGAAATTTTAAATTTTGTCGATTTTTGAATTTTGAGAATTTTTGCATTTTTCTCGATTTTTTCATTTCAACAAAAATTACAATTTTCCAATTTTGTAGATTTCTTAATTTAGAGAACTTCGCGATTTTTAAGTTTTTACAGTCTTTACCATTTTGAAAAAATTAATTTTTTTTTATGAAATTTGGGAAATTTTCCGAAATTTAAAAATTTTGTCGATCGTTGAATTTTAGGAATTTTTGCATTTTTCTCAATTTTTGTATTTTTAACAAAATTTACAATATTCAAATTTTATCCATTTCTTTATTTAGGGAACTTTGCGATTTTACAGTTTTTACAGTTTGTACTATTTTGAAAAAAATTTCTTTTGTTATCAAATTTCGGAAATTTTAAATTTTTTCGATTTTTGAATTAAGGGAATTTTAGCATTTTTCTTGATATTTTTAATTCAACAAAAATTACAATTTTCCAATTTTGGCGATTTCTTTATTTAAAGAGCTTTGCGATTTTTAAGTTTTCACAGTCTTTGCTATTTTTAAAATATTTAATTTTCTTATCAAATTTCGGAAATTTTCCGAAATTTTAAATTTTGTCGATTGTTGAATTTTAGGAATTTCTGCATTTTTCTCAATTTTTTTATTTTAACAAAATTAACAATATTCAAATTTTGTCCATTTCTTTATTTAGGGAACTTTGCGATTTTACAGTTTTAACAATTTTGGAAAAATGTTCTTTTTTATCGAATTTCGGAAATTTTCCGAAATTTTTAAATTTTTTCGATTTTTGAATTTTAAGAATTTTCGCATTTTTCTCGATTTTTTCATTTCAACAAAAATTACAATTTTCCAATTTTTAAGATTTCTTAATTTAGAGAATTTTGTGATTTTGTCGATTTAACAGTTTTTACTATTTTGAAAAAATTTTCTTTTTTTTATCAAATTTCGGAAATTTTCGGAAATTTTAAATTTTTTCGATTTTTGAATTTAGGGAATTTTAGCATTTTTCTTGATATTTTTTATTCAACAAAAATTACAATTTTAAAATTTTGGCGATTTCTTTATTTAAAGAGCTTTGCGATTTTTAAGTTTTCACAGTTTTTACTATTTTTAAAAAAATTAATTTTTTTATCAAATTTCGGAAATTTTCCGAAATTTTAAATTTTGTCGATTGTTGAATTTTAGGAATTTCTGCATTTTTCTCAATTTTTTTATTTTAACAAAATTTACAATATTCAAAATTTGTCCATTTCTTTATTTAGGGAACTTTGCGATTTTACAGTTTTCACAGTTTTTACAATTTTGGAAAAATTTTCTTTTTATCAAATTTCGGAAAATTTCCAAAATTTTAAATTTTTTTTGATTTTTGAATTTTTAGAATTTTTGCATTTTTCTCGATTTTTTCATTTCAAAAAAAATTAAAATTTTCCAATTTTGTAGATTTCTAAATTAAGAGAAGTTTGTGATTTTGTCGATTTAACAGTTTTTACTATTTTGAAAGAATTTTCTTTTTTTATCAAATTTTCGGATATTTTGCAAAATTTTAATTTTTTTCGATTTTTGAATTTTTAGAATTTTTGCATTTTTCTCGATTTTTTCATTTCAACAAAAATTACAATTTTCCAATTTTGTAGATTTCTTAATTTAGAGAACTTTGTGATTTTGTCAATTTTACAGTCTTTACTATTTTGGAAAAATTTTCTTTTTCATCAAATTTTCGGAAATTTTGCAAAATCTTAATTTTTTTAGATTTTGGAATTTTTAGAATTTTTGCATTTTTCTCGATTTTTTTCATTTCAAACAAAAATTACAATTTTCCAATTTTGTTTATTTCTTAATTTAGAGAACTTTGCGATTTTACAGTTTTCACAGTTTTTACTATTTTGAAAAAAATTTCTTTTGTTATCGAATTTCGGAAATTTTAAATTTTTTAGATTTTTGAATTTAGGGAATTTTAGCATTTTTCTTGATATTTTTAATTCAACAAAAGTTACAATTTTCCAATTTTGGCGATTTCTTTATTTAAAGAGCTTTGCGATTTACCATTACCATTTTGAAAAAATTTAATTTTTTTTATCAAACTTCGTACATTTTCAGAAATTTTAAATTTTTTCGATTGTTGAATTTTAGGAATATTTGCATTTTTCTCGATTTTTTTTTTTTTTAATTAACAATATTCAAATTTTGTCCATTTCTTTATTTAGGGAACTTTGCGATTTTACAGTTTTCACAGTTTTTACTATTTTGAAAAAAATTTCTTTTGTTATCAAATTTCGGAAATTTAAAATTTTTTCGATTTTTGAATTAAGGAATTTTTAGCATTTTTCTTGATATTTTTAATTCAACAAAAAATACAATTTTCCAATTTTGGCGATTTCTTTATTTAAAAAGCTTTGCGATTTTTAAGTTTTCACAGTCTTTACTATTTTGAAAAAATTTTCTTTTTTTATCAAATTTTCGGAAATTTTGCAACATTTAAATTTTTTTCGATTTTTGAATTTTTAGAATTTTTGCATTTTTCTCGATTTTTTTTCATTTCAACAAAAATTACAATTTTCCAATTTTGTAGATTTCTTAATTTAGAGAAATTTGTGATTTTACAGTTTTCACAGTTTGTACTATTTTGGAAAAAATTTCTTTTGTTATCAAATTTCGGAAATATTCAATTGTTTCGATTTTTGAATTTAAGGAATTTTAGCATTTTTCTTGATATTGTTAATTCAACAAAAATTAAAATTTTCCAATTTTGGCGATTTATTTATTTAAAGAGCTTTGCGATTTTTAAGTTTTCACAGTCTTTACTATTTTGAAAAAATTTAATTTTTTTATCAAATTTCGGAAATTTTTCGAAATCTTAAATTTTGTCGATTGTTGAATTTTAGGAATTTTTGCATTTTTCTCAATTTTTTTATTTTAACAAAATTTACAATATTCAAAATTTGTCCATTTCTTTATTTAGGGAACTTTGCGATTTTACAGTTTTCACAGTTTTTACAATTTTGGAAAAATTTTCTTTCTTATCAAATTTCGGAAAATTTCCAAAATTTTTATTTTTATTTTTTTTTTTGAATTTTTAGAATTTTTGCATTTTTCTCGATTTTTTCATTTCAACAAAAATTACAATTTTCCAATTTTGTAGATTTCTTAATTTAGAGAACTTTGTGATTTTGTCAATTTTACAGTCTTTACTATTTTGGAAAAATTTTCTTTTATATCAAATTTTCGGAAATTTTGCAAAATCTTAATTTTTTTGGATTTTGGAATTTTTTAGAATTTTTGAATTTTTCTCGATTTTTTTCATTTCAACAAAAATTACAATTTTTCAATTTTGTAGATTTCTTAATTTAGAGAACTTTGCGATTTAAAAAGTTTTCACAGTCTTTACCATTTTGAAAAAATTTAATTTTTTTATCAAACTTCGTAAGTTTTCCGAAATTTTAAATATTTTCGATTGTTGAATTTTAGGAATATTTGCATTTTTCTCGATTTTTTTTTTTTTTATTTAACAATATTCAAATTTTGTCCATTCCTTTATTTGGGGAACTTTGGCGATTCTACAGTTTTTACAGTTTTTACAATTTTGGAAAAATTTTCTTTTTTATAAAATTTCGGAAAATTTCCGAAATTTTTAATTTTTTTTGATTTTTTATTTATTTTTCTCGATTTTTTCATTTCAACAAAAATTAAAATTTTCCAATTTTGTAGATTTCTAAATTAAGAGAAGTTTGTGATTTTGTCGATTATACAGATTTTATTAGTTTGAAGAAAGTGTCTTCTTTATTCAATTTCGCAAATTTTCCGAAATTTTAAATTATTCCGATTTTTGAATTTCTTAAATTTTTGAATTTTTCTCGATTTTTTCATTTAAACAAATTTTACAATATTCCAATTTTGTATATTTCTTAATTTAAAAAGCTTTGCCATTTTTAAGTTTTAACAGTTTTTACTATTTTGAACAAAATTTCTTTTGTTATCAAATTTCGGAAATTTTCAATTTTTTCGATTTTTGAATTTAGGGAATTTTAGCATTTTTCTTGATATTTTTAATTCAACAAAAATTACAATTTTCCAATTTTGGCGATTTCTTTATTTAAAGAGCTTTGCGATTTTTAAGTTTTCACAGTTTTTGCTATTTTGAAAAAACTTAATTTTTTCATCAAATTTCGGAAATTTTTCGAAATTTTAAATTTTGTCGATTGTTGAATTTTAGGAATTTTTGCATTTTTCTTAATTTTTTTTTTTTAAACAAAATTTACAAAATTCAAAATTTGTCCATTTCTTTATTTAGGGAACTTTGCGATTTTACAGTTTTCACAGTTTTTACAATTTTGGAAAAATTTTCTTTTTTTGTCAAATTTCGGAAAATTTCCAAAATTTTTAATATTTTTTGATTTTTTAATTTTTAGAATTTTTGCATTTTTTTCGATTTTTTCATTTCAACAAAAATTAAAACTTTCCAATTTTGTAGATTTCTAAATTAAGAGAAGTTTGTGATTTTGTCGATTTAACAGTTTTTACTATTTTGAAAAAATTTTCTTTTTTTATCAAATTTTCGGAAATTTTGCAAAATTTTAATTTTTTTCGATTTTTGAATTTTTAGAATTTTCGCATTTTTCTCGATTTTTTCATTTCAACAAAATTTACAATATTCCAATTTTGTAGATTTCTTTATTTAAAGAGCTTTGCAATTTTGAAGATTTCACAGTCTTTACTATTTTGACAAAATTTAATTTTTTTATCAAATTTCGGAAATTTTTCGAAATTTTAAATGTTGTCGATTGTTGAATTTTAGGAATTTTTGCATTTTTCTTGTTTTTTTTATTTTGAGCAAAATTTACAATATTCAAATTTTGTCCATTTCTTTATTTAGGGAACTTTGCGATTTTACAGTTTTTACAGTTTTTACAATTTTGTATAAATTTTCTTTTTTTATCAAATTTCGGAAAGTTTCCGAAATGTATAATTTTTTTCGATTTTTAAATTTTTAGAATTTTTTAATTTTTCTCGATTTTTTCATTTCAACAAAAATTACAATTTTCCAATTTTGTAGATTTCTTAATTTAGAGAACTTTGCGATTTTACAGTTTTCACAGTTTTTACTATTTTGAAAATATTTAATTTTTTTATCTAATTTCGGAAATTTTCCGAAATCTTAATTTTATTCGACTTTTGAATTTTGGGAATTTTTGAATTTTTCTTGATAGTTTTATTCAACAAATTTTACAGTTCTCCATTTTTGTCGATTTCTTAATTTGGAAAACTTCGGGATTTTACAGTTTAAACAGTTTCTACTATTTTGAAAAAATTTCTATTTTTTATTAAGTTTCGGAAATTTTAAGAAATTTTAAATTTTGTCGATTTTTGAATTTTGAGAATTTTTCTCGATTTTTTCATTTCAACAAAAATTACAATTTTCCAATTTCGTAGATTTCTTAATTTAGAGAACTTCGCGATTTTTAAGTTTTCACAGTCTTTACCATTTTGAAAAAATTAATTTTCTTTTATCAAATTTGGGAAATTTTCCGAAATTTTAAATTTTGTCGATCGTTGAATTTTAGGAATTTTTGCATTTTTCTCAATTTTTGTATTTTTAACAAAATTTACAATATTCAAATTTTATCCATTTCTTTATTTAGGGAACTTTGCGATTTTACAGTTTTCACAGTTTTTACTATTTTGAAAAAAATTTCTTTTGTTATCAAATTTCGGAAATTTTAAATTTTTTCGATTTTTGAATTTAGGGAATTTTAGCATTTTTCTTGATATTTTTAATTCAACAAAAATTACAATTTTACAATTTTGGCGGTTTCTTTATTTAAAGAGCTTTGCGATTTTTAAGTTTTCAGAATCTTTACTATTTTGAAAAAATTTAATGTTTTTATCTAATTTCGGAAATTTTCCAAAATTTTAAATTTTGTCGATTGTTGAATTTAGGGAATTTTTGCATTTTTCTCAATTTTTTTATTTTAACAAAATTTACAATATTCAAAATTTGTCCATTTCTTTATTTAGGGAACTTTGCAATTTTACAGTTTTCACAGTTTTTACAATTTTGGAAAAATTTTCTTTTTTATCAAATTTCGGAAAATTTCCGAAATTTTCAATTTTTATAATTTTTTAATTTTTAGAATTTTTGCATTTTTCTCGATTTTTTCATTTCAACAAAAATTAAAATTTTCCAATTTTGTAGATTTCTAAATTAAGAGAAGTTTATGATTTTGTCGACTTAACAGTTTTTCCTATTGTGAAAAAATTTTCTTTTTTTATCAAATTTTCGGAAATTTTGCAAAATTTTAATTTTTTTCGATTTTTGAATTTTTAGAATTTTCGCATTTTCCTCGATTTTTTCATTTCAACAAATATTGCAATTTTCAAATTTTGTAGATTTCTTAATTTAGAGGACTTTGCGATTTTACAGTTTTCACAGTTTTTACTATTTTGAAAAAAATTTCTTTTGTTATCAAATTTCGGAAATTTAAAATTTTTTCGATTTTTGAATTAAGGGAATTTTAGCATTTTTTTTGATATTTTTAATTCAACAAAAATTACAATTTTCCAATTTTGGCGATTTCTTTATTTAAAAAGGTTTGCGATTTTTAAGTTTTCACAGTCTTTACTATTTTGAAAAAATGTTCTTTTTTTATCAAATTTTCGGAAATTTTGCAAAATTTTAATTTTTTTCGATTTTTGAATTTTTCGAATTTTTGCATTTTTCTCGATTTTTTTCATTTCAACAAAAATTGCAATTTTCCAATTTTGTAGATTTCTTAATTTAGAAACCTTTGCGATTTTACAGTTTTCACAGTTGGTACTATTTTGGAAAAAATTTCTTTTGTTATCAAATTTCGGAAATTTTCAATTTTTTCGATTTTTGAATTTGGGGAATTTTAGCATTTTTCTTGATATTTTTAATTCAACAAAAATTACAATTTTCCAATTTTGGCGATTTCTTTATTTAAAGAGCTTTGCGATTTTTAAGTTTTCTCAGTTTTTACTATTTTGAAAAAATATAATTTTTTTTACCAAATTTCGGAAATTTTCCGAAATTTTAAATGTTGTCGATTTTTGAATTTTTAGAATTTTCGAATTTTTCTCGATTTTTTCATTTCAACAAAATTTACAATATTCCAATTTTGTAGATTTCTTAATTTAGAGAACTTTGCGATTTTACAGTTTTCACAGTTTTTACTATATTGAAAATATTTAATTTTTTTATCTAATTTCGGAAATTTTCCGAAATCTTAATTTTATTCGACTTTTGAATTTTGGGAAGTTTTGAATTTTTCTTGATAGTTTTATTCAACAAATTTTACAGTTCTCCATTTTTGTCGATTTCTTAATTTGGAGAACTTCGGGATTTTACAGTTTAAACAGTTTCTACTATTTTGAAAAAATTTATATTTATTATCAAGTTTCGGAAATTTTAAGAAATTTTAAATTTTGTCGATTTTTGAATTTTGAGAATTTTTGCATTTTTCTCGATTTTTTCATTTTAACAAAAATTACAATTTTCCAATTTTGTAGATTTCTGAATTTAGAGAACTTTGCGATTTTACAGTTTTCACAGTTTTTACAATTTTGGAAAAATTTTCTTTCTTATCAAATTTCGGAAAATTTCCAAAATTTTGATTTTTTTTTTTTTTTGAATTTTTAGAATTTTTGCATTTTTCTCGATTTTTTCATTTCAACAAAAATTACAATTTTCCAATTTTGTAGATTTCTAAATTAAGAGAAGTTTGTGATTTTGTCGATTTAACAGTTTTTACTATTTTGAAAAATTTTCTTTTTTTATCAAATTTTCGGAAATTTTGCAAAATCTTAATTTTTTTCGATTTTTGAATTTTTAGAATTTTTGCATTTTTCTCGATTTTTTCATTTCAACAAAAATTACAATTTTCCAATTTTGTAGATTTCTTAATTTAGAGAACTTTGCGATTTTACAGTTTTCACAGTTTTTACTATTTTAAAAAAAATTTGTTTTGTTCGGAAATTTTCCGAAATTTTAAATTTTTTCGATTTTTGAAATAAGGAAATCTTAGCATTTTTCTTGATATTTTTAATTCAACAAAAATAACAATTTTCCAATTTTGGCGATTTCTTTATTTAAAGAGCTTTGCGATTTTTAAGTTTTCACAGTCGTTGCTATTTTTAAAATAATTAATTTTCTTATCAAATTTCGGAAATTTTCCGAAATTTTAAATTTTGTCGATTGTTGAATTTTAGCATTTTTCTCGAGTTTTTTTTTTTTTTTTTTTAAATTAACAATATTCAAATTTTGTCCATTTCTTTATTTAGGGAACTTTGCGATTTTACAGTTTTTACAGTTGTTACAATTTTGGAAAAATTCTATTTTTTATCGAATTTCGGAAAGTTTTCGAAATTTTTAAATTTTTTCGATTTTGAATTTTTAGAATTTTCGCATTTTTCTCGATTTTTTCATTTCAACAAAAATTACAATTTTCCAATTTTGTAGATTTCTAAATTAAGAGAAGTTTGTGATTTTGTCGATTATACAGATTTTATTAGTTTGAAGAAAGTGTCTTCTTTATTCAATTTCGCAAATTTTCCGAAATTTTAAATTATTCCGATTTTTGAATTTCTTAAATTATTGAATTTTTCTCGATTTTTTCATTTCAACAAATTTTACAATATTCCAATTTTGTATATTTCTTAATTTAAAAAGCTTTGCCATTTTTAAGTTTTCACAGTTTTTACTATTTTGAACAAAATTTCTTTTGTTATCAAATTTCGGAAATTTTCAATTTTTTCGATTTTTGAATTTAGGGAATTTTAGCATTTTTCTTGATATTTTTAATTCAACAAAAATTACAATTTTCCAATTTTGGCGATTTCTTTATTTAAAGAGCTTTGCGATTTTTAAGTTTTCACAGTTTTTGCTATTTTGAAAAAACTTAATTTTTTTATCAAATTTCGGAAATTTTTCGAAATTTTAAATTTTGTCGATTGTTGAATTTTAGGAATTTTTGCATTTTTCTCAATTTTTTTTTTTTAAACAAAATTTACAAAATTCAAAATTTGTCCATTTCTTTATTTAGGGAACTTTGCGATTTTACAGTTTTCACAGTTTTTACAATTTTGGAAAAATTTTCTTTTTTTGTCAAATTTCGGAAAATTTCCAAAATTTTTAATTTTTTTTGATTTTTTAATTTTTAGAATTTTTGCATTTTTCTCGATTTTTTCATTTCAACAAAAATTAAAATTTTCCAATTTTGTAGATTTCTAAATTAAGAGAAGTTTGTGATTTTGACGATTTAACAGTTTTTACTATTTTGAAAAAATTTTCTTTTTTTATCAAATTTTCGGAAATTTTGCAAAATTTTAATTTTTTTCGATTTTTGAATTTTTAGAATTTTCGCATTTTTCTCGATTTTTTCATTTCAACAAAATTTACAATATTCCAATTTTGTAGATTTCTTTATTTAAAGAGCTTTGCAATTTTGAAGATTTCACAGTCTTTACTATTTTGACAAAATTTAATTTTTTTTATCAAATTTCGGAAATTTTTCGAAATTTTAAATGTTGTCGATTGTTGAATTTTAGGAATTTTTGCATTTTTCTTGTTTTTTTTATTTTGAGCAAAATTTACAATATTCAAATTTTGTCCATTTCTTTATTTAGGGAACTTTGCGATTTTACAGTTTTCACAGTTTTTACAATTTTGTAAAAATTTTCTTTTTTTATCAAATTTCGGAAAGTTTCCGAAATGTATAATTTTTTTCGATTTTTAAATTTTTAGAATTTTTTAATTTTTCTCGATTTTTTCATTTCAACAAAAATTACAATTTTCCAATTTTGTAGATTTCTTAATTTAGAGAACTTTGCGATTTTACAGTTTTCACAGTTTTTACTATTTTGAAAATATTTAATTTTTTTATCTAATTTCGGAAATTTTCCGAAATCTTAATTTTATTCGACTTTTGAATTTTGGGAATTTTTGAATTTTTCTTGATAGTTTTATTCAACAAATTTTACAGTTCTCCATTTTTGTCGATTTCTTAATTTGGAAAACTTCGGGATTTTACAGTTTAAACAGTTTCTACTATTTTGAAAAAATTTCTATTTTTTATTAAGTTTCGGAAATTTTAAGAAATTTTAAATTTTGTCGATTTTTGAATTTTGAGAATTTTTGCATTTTTCTCGATTTTTTCATTTCAACAAAAATTACAATTTTCCAATTTCGTAGATTTCTTAATTTAGAGAACTTCGCGATTTTTAAGTTTTCACAGTCTTTACCATTTTGAAAAAATTAATTTTCTTTTATCAAATTTGGGAAATTTTCCGAAATTTTAAATTTTGTCGATCGTTGAATTTTAGGAATTTCTGCATTTTTCTCAATTTTTGTATTTTTAACAAAATTTACAATATTCAAATTTTATCCATTTCTTTATTTAGGGAACTTTGCGATTTTACAGTTTTCACAGTTTTTACTATTTTGAAAAAAATTTCTTTTGTTATCAAATTTCGGAAATTTTAAATTTTTTCGATTTTTGAATTTAGGGAATTTTAGCATTTTTCTTGATATTTTTAATTCAACAAAAATTACAATTTTACAATTTTGGCGATTTCTTTATTTAAAGAGCTTTGCGATTTTTAAGTTTTCAGAATCTTTACTATTTTGAAAAAATTTAATGTTTTTATCTAATTTCGGAAATTTTCCAAAATTTTAAATTTTGTCGATTGTTGAATTTAGGGAATTTTTGCATTTTTCTCAATTTTTTTATTTTAACAAAATTTACAATATTCAAAATTTGTCCATTTTTTTATTTAGGGAACTTTGCAATTTTACAGTTTTCACAGATTTTACAATTTTGGAAAAATTTTCTTTTTTATCAAATTTCGGAAAATTTCCAAAATTTTTAATTTTTTTTGATTTTTTAATTTTTAGAATTTTTGCATTTTTCTCGATTTTTTCATTTCAACAAAAATTAAAATTTTCCAATTTTGTAGATTTCTAAATTAAGAGAAGTTTATGATTTTGTCGATTTAACAGTTTTTCCTATTGTGAAAAAATTTTCTTTTTTTATCAAATTTTCGGAAATTTTGCAAAATTTTAATTTTTTTCGATTTTTGAATTTTTAGAATTTTCGCATTTTCCTCGATTTTTTCATTTCAACAAATATTGCAATTTTCCAATTTTGTAGATTTCTTAATTTAGAGGACTTTGCAATTTTACAGTTTTCACAGTTTTTACTATTTTGAAAAAAATTTCTTTTGTTATCAAATTTCGGAAATTTAAAATTTTTTCGATTTTTGAATTAAGGGAATTTTAGCATTTTTTTTGATATTTTTAATTCAACAAAAATTACAATTTTCCAATTTTGGCGATTTCTTTATTTAAAAAGTTTTGCGATTTTTAAGTTTTCACAGTCTTTACTATTTTGAAAAAATGTTCTTTTTTTATCAAATTTTCGGAAATTTTGCAAAATTTTAATTTTTTCGATTTTTGAATTTTTAGAATTTTTGCATTTTTCTCGATTTTTTTCATTTCAACAAAAATTGCAATTTTCCAATTTTGTAGATTTCTTAATTTAGAAACCTTTGCGATTTTACAGTTTTCACAGTTTTTACTATATTGAAAATATTTAATTTTTTTATCTAATTTCGGAAATTTTCCGAAATCTTAATTTTATTCGACTTTTGAATTTTGGGAAGTTTTGAATTTTTCTTGATAGTTTTATTTAACAAATTTTACAGTTCCCCATTTTTGTCGATTTCTTAATTTGGAGAACTTCGGGATTTTACAGTTTAAACAGTTTCTACTATTTTGAAAAAATTTATATTTTTTATCAAGTTTCGGAAATTTTAAGAAATTTTAAATTTTGTCGATTTTTGAATTTTGAGAATTTTTGCATTTTTCTCGATTTTTTCATTTTAACAAAAATTACAATTTTCCAATTTTGTAGATTTCTTAATTTAGAGAACTTTGCGATTTTACAGTTTGCACAGTTTTTACTATTTTGAAAAAATTTAATTTTTTTATCTAATTTCGAAAATTTTCCGAAATCTTAAATTTTTTCGACTTTTGAATTTTGGGAATTTTTGCATTTTTCTTGATATTTTTATTCAACAAATTTTACAGTTCTCCAATTTTCCGAAATTTTTTCGATTTTTAAATTCAGGGAATTTTAGCATTTTTCTTGATATTTTCAATACAACAAAAATTACAATTTTTAGAATTTTTAGAGAATTTGCATTTTTCTCGATTTTTTTTATTTCAACAAAAATTACAAATTTCCAATTTTCTAAAATTCTTAATATAGAGAACTTTGTGATTTTGTCGATTTTACAGTTTTTACTATTTTGAAAAAATTTTCTTTTTTGTATCAAATTTTCGGAAAAGTTGCAACATTTAAATTTTTTTCGATTTTTGAATTTTTTGTATTTTTTAATTGTTCTCGATTTTTTCATTTCAACAAAAATTACCATTTTCCAATTTTGTAGATTTCTTAATTTAGTGAACTTTGCGATTTTTAAGTTTTCACAATTTTTACTATTTTGAAAAAATTTAATTTTTTTTATCTAATTTCGGAAATTTTCCGAAATCTTAAATTCTTTTCGACTTTTGAATTTTGGGAATTTTTTCGGAAATTTTCCGAAATTTTAAGTTTTTTCGATTTTTGAATTTAGGGAAGTTTAGCATTTTTTTTGATATTTTTAATTCAACAAAAATTACAATTTTCCAATTTTGGCGATTTCTTTATTTAAAAAGGTTTGCGATTTTTAAGTTTTCACAGTCTTTACTATTTTGAAAAAATTTAATTTTTTTATCGAATTTCGGAAAAATTCCGAAATTTTAAATTTTATTTTGATTTTTGAATTTTTGCATTTTTCTCGATTTTTTCATTTAAAAAAAATTACAATTTTCCAATTTTGTAGATTTCTAAATTTAAACAGCTTTGCGATTTTTAAGTTTTCACAGTCTTTACTATTTTGAAAAAAAAAATTTCTTTTGTTATCGAATTTCGGAAATTTTCCAAAATTTTAAATTTTGTCGATTGTTGAATTTTAGGAATTTTTGCATTTTTCTCGATTTTTTGATTATTAACAAAATTTACAATATTCAAATTTTGTCCATTTCTTTATTTAGGGAACTTTGCGATTTTACAGTTTTTACAGTTTTTACTATTTTGAAAAAATTTATATATTTTATCAAGTTTCGGAAATTTTAAGAAATTTTAAATTTTGTCGATTTTTGAATTTTGAGAATTTTTGCATTTTCCTCGATTTTTTCATTTCAACAAAAATTACAATTTTCCAATTTTGTAGATTTCTTAATTTAGAGAACTTCGCGATTTTGAAGATTTCACAGTCTTTACCATTTTAAAAAAAAAATTTATTTTTTTTTATCAAATTTGGGAAATTTTCCGAAATTTTAAATTTTGCCGATTGTTGAATTTTAGGAGTTTTTGCATTTTTCTCGATTTTCGTATTTTTAGCAAAATTTACAATATTTAAATTTTGTCCATTTCTTTATTTAGGGAACTTTGCGATTTTACAGCTTAAAAAGTTTTTACTATTTTGAAAAAAATTTCTTCTGAAATTTTCAATTTTTTCGATTTTTGAATTAAGGGAATTTTAGCATTTTTCTTGATATTTTTAATTCAACAAAAATTACAATTTTCCAATTTTGGCGATTTATTCGTTTAAAGAGCTTTGCGATTTTTAAGTTTTCACAGTCTTTACTATTTTGAAAAAATTTAATTTTTTATCAAATTTCGGAAATTTTTCGAAATTTTAAATTTTGTCGATTGTTGAATTTTAGGAATTTTTGCATTTTTCTCAATTTTTTTATTTTAACAAAATTTACAATATTCAAAATTCGTCCATTTCTTTATTTAGGGAACTTTGCGATTTTACAGTTTTCACAGTTTTTACAATTTTGGAAAAATTTTCTTTTTTATCAAATTTCGGAAATTTTAAATTTTTTCGATTTTTGAATTAAGGGAATTTTAGCATTTTTCTTGATATTTTTAATTCAACAAAAATTACAATTTTCCAATTTTGGCGATTTCTTTATTTAAAGAGCTTTGCGATTTTTAAGTTTTCACAGTCTTTGCTATTTTTAAAATATTTAATTTTCTTATCAAATTTCGGAAATTTTCCGAAATTTTAAATTTTGTCGATTGTTGAATTTTAGCATTTTTCTCGAGTTTTTTTTTTTTTTTAAATTAACAATATTCAAATTTTGCCCATTTCTTTATTTAGGGAACTTTGCGATTTTACAGTTTTTACAATTTTGGAAAAATGTTCTTTTTTATCGAATTTCGGAAAGTTTCAAAAATTTTTAAATTTTTTCGATTTTTGAATTTTTAGAATTTTCGCATTTTTCTCGATTTTTTCATTTCAACAAAAATTACAATATTCCAATTTTGTAGATTTCTTTATTTAAAGAGCTTTGCAATTTTGAAGATTTCACAGTCTTTACTATTTTGACAAAATTTAATTTTTTTATCAAATTTCGGAAATTTTCCGAAATTTTAAATGTTGTCGATTGTTGAATTTTAGGAATTTTTGCATTTTTCTTGTTTTTTTTTATTTTTAACAAAATTTACAATATTCAAATTTTGTCCATTTCTTTATTTAGGGATCTTTGCGATTTTACAGTTTTCACAGTTTTTACAATTTTGTAAAATTTTTTTTTTTTTTCGAATTTCGGTAAGTTTCCGAAATGTTTAATTTTTTTCGATTTTTAAATTTTTAGAATTTTTTAATTTTTCTTGATAGTTTTATTCAACAAATTTTACAGTTCTCCATTTTTGTCGATTTCTTAATTTGGAGAACTTCGGGATTTTACAGTTTAAACAGTTTCTACTATTTTGAAAAAATTTCTATTTTTTGTCAAGTTTCGGAAATTTTAAGAAATTTTAAATTTTGTCGATTTTTGAATTTTGAGAATTTTTGCATTTTTCTCGATTTTTTCATTTCAACAAAAATTACAATTTTCCAATTTTGTAGATTTCTTAATTTAGAGAACTTCGCGATTTTTAAGTTTTTACAGTCTTTACCATTTTGAAAAAATTAATTTTTTTTTATGAAATTTGGGAAATTTTCCGAAATTTTAAATTTTGTCGATCGTTGAATTTTAGGAATTTTTGCATTTTTCTCAATTTTTGAATTTTTAACAAAATTTACAATATTCAAATTTTATCCATTTCTTTATTTAGAGAACTTTGCGATTTTACAGTTTTCACAGTTTGTACTATTTTGAAAAAAATTTCTTTTGTTATCAAATTTCGGAAATTTTAAATTTTTTCGATTTTTGAATTAAGGGAATTTTAGCATTTTTCTTGATATTTTTAATTCAACAAAAATTACAATTTTCCAATTTTGGCGATTTCTTTATTTAAAGAGCTTTGCGATTTTTAAGTTTTCACAGTCTTTGCTATTTTTAAAATATTTAATTTTCTTATCAAATTTCGGAAATTTTCCGAAATTTTAAATTTTGTCGATTGTTGAATTTTAGCATTTTTCTCGAGTTTTTTTTTTTTTTTAAATTAACAATATTCAAATTTTGCCCATTTCTTTATTTAGGGAACTTTGCGATTTTACAGTTTTTACAATTTTGGAAAAATGTTCTTTTTTATCGAATTTCGGAAAGTTTCAAAAATTTTTAAATTTTTTCGATTTTTGAATTTTTAGAATTTTCGCATTTTTCTCGATTTTTTCATTTCAACAAAAATTACAATTTTCCAATTTTTTAGATTTCTTAATTTAGAGAACTTCGCGATTTTTAAGTTTTTACAGTCTTTACCATTTTGAAAAAATTAATTTTTTTTTATGAAATTTGGGAAATTTTCCGAAATTTTAAATTTTGTCGATCGTTGAATTTTAGGAATTTTTGCATTTTTCTCAATTTTTGTATTTTTAACAAAATTTACAATATTCAAATTTTATCCATTTCTTTATTTAGGGAACTTTGCGATTTTACAGTTTTCACAGTTTGTACTATTTTGAAAAAAATTTCTTTTGTTATCAAATTTCGGAAATTTTAAATTTTTTCGATTTTTGAATTAAGGGAATTTTAGCATTTTTCTTGATATTTTTAATTCAACAAAAATTACAATTTTCCAATTTTGGCGATTTCTTTATTTAAAGAGCTTTGCGATTTTTTAGTTTTCACAGTCTTTGCTATTTTTAAAATATTTAATTTTCTTATCAAATTTCGGAAATTTTCCGAAATTTTAAATTTTGTCGATTGTTGAATTTTAGCATTTTTCTCGAGTTTTTTTTTTTTTTTAAATTAACAATATTCAAATTTTGCCCATTTCTTTATTTAGGGAACTTTGCGATTTTACAGTTTTTACAATTTTGGAAAAATGTTCTTTTTTATCGAATTTTGGAAAGTTTCAAAAATTTTTAAATTTTTTCGATTTTTGAATTTTTAGAATTTTCGCATTTTTCTCGATTTTTTCATTTCAACAAAAATTACAATTTTCCAATTTTTTAGATTTCTTAATTTAGAGAATTTTGTGATTTTGTCGATTTAACAGTTTTTACTATTTTGAAAAAATTTTCTTTTTTTTATCAAATTTCGGAAATTTTAAGAAATTTTAAATTTTTTCGATTTTTGAATTTAGGGAATTTTAGCATTTTTCTTGATATTTTTTATTCAACAAAAATTACAATTTTAAAATTTTGGCGTTTTCTTTATTTAAAGAGCTTTGCGTTTTTTAAGTTTTCACAGTTCTTACTATTTTTAAAAAAATTAATTTTTTTATCAAATTTCGGAAATTTTCCGAAATTTTAAATTTTGTCGATTGTTGAATTTTAGGAATTTCTGCATTTTTCTCAATTTTTTTATTTTAACAAAATTTACAATATTCAAAATTTGTCCATTTCTTTATTTAGGGAACTTTGCGATTTTACAGTTTTCACAGTTTTTACAATTTTGGAAAAATTTTCTTTTTATCAAATTTCGGAAAATTTCCAAAATTTTTAATTTTTTTTGATTTGTGAATTTTTAGAATTATTGCATTTTTCTCGATTTTTTTATTTCAACAAAAATTGAAATTTTCCAATTTTGTAGATTTCTAAATTAAGAGAAGTTTGTGATTTTGTCGATTTAACAGTTTTTACTATTTTGAAAAAATTTTCTTTTTTATCAAATTTTCGGATATTTTGCAAAATTTTAATTTTTTTCGATTTTTGAATTTTTAGAATTTTTGCATTTTTATCGATTTTTTCATTTAAAAAAAAATTACAATTTTCCAATTTTGTAGATTTCTTAATTTAGAGAACTTTGTGATTTTGTCAATTTTACAGTCTTTACTATTTTGGAAAAATTTTCTTTTTTATCAAATTTTCGGAAATTTTGCAAAATCTTAATTTTTTTAGATTTTGGAATTTTTTGAATTTTTGCATTTTTCTCGATTTTTTTCATTTCAAACAAAAATTACAATTTTCCAATTTTGTATATTTCTTAATTTAGAGAACTTTGCGATTTTACAGTTTTCACAGTTTTTACTATTTTGAAAAAATTTAATTTTTTTTATCAAACTTCGTAAATTTTCCGAAATTTTAAATTTTTTCGATTGTTGAATTTTAGGAATATTTGCATTTTTCTCGATTTTTTTGTTTTTTTAATTAACAATATTACAATTTTGTCCATTTCTTTATTTAGGGAACTTTGCGATTTTACAGTTTTTACAGTTTTCAAAATTTTGGAAAAATTTTCTTTTTTATTAAATTTCGGAAAATTTTCGAAATTTTTAATTTTTTTTGATTTTTGAATTTTTTCAATTTTTTAATTGTTCTCGATTTTTTCATTTCAACAAAAATTACAATTTTCCAATTTTGTAGATTTCTTAATTTAGAGAACTTTGTGATTTTGTCAATTTTACAGTCTTTACTATTTTGGAAAAATTTTCTATTATATCAAATTTTTGGATATTTTGCAAAATTTTAATTTTTTTTCGATTTTTGAATTTTTGCAATTTTCGCATTTTTCTCGATTTTTTCATTTCAACAAAATTTACAATATTCCAATTTTGTAGATTTCTTTATTTAAAGAGCTTTGCAATTTTGAAGATTTCACAGTCTTTACTATTTTGACAAAATTTAATTTTTTTATCAAATTTGGGAAATTTTCCGAAATTTTAAATGTTGTCGATTGTTGAATTTTAGAAATTTTTGCATTTTTCTTGTTTTTTTTATTTTTAACAAAATTTACAATATTCAAATTTTGTCCATTTCTTTATTTAGGGAACTTTGCGATTTTACAGTTTTCACAGTTTCTACAATTTTGTAAAAATTTTTTTTTTTATCGAATTTCGGAAAGTTTCCGAAATGTTTAATTTTCTTCGATTTTTAAATTTTTAGAATTTTTTAATTTTTCTCGATTTTTTCATTTCAACAAAAATTACAATTTTCCAATTTTGTAGATTTCTTAATTTAGAGAACTTTGCGATTTTACAGTTTTTACTATTTTGAAAATATTTAATTTTTTTATCTAATTTCGGAAATTTTCCGAAATCTTAATTTTATTCGACTTTTGAATTTTGGGAATTTTTGAATTTTTCTTGATAGTTTTATTCAACAAATTTTACAGTTCTCCATTTTTGTCGATTTCTTAATTTGGAGAACTTCGGGATTTTACAGTTTAAACAGTTTCTACTATTTTGAAAAAATTTCTATTTTTTGTCAAGTTTCGGAAATTTTAAGAAATTTTAAATTTTGTCGATTTTTGAATTTTGAGAATTTTTGCATTTTTCTCGATTTTTTCATTTCAACAAAAATTACAATTTTCCAATTTCGTAGATTTCTTAATTTAGAGAACTTCGCGATTTTTAAGTTTTCACAGTCTTTACCATTTTGAAAAAATTAATTTTCTTTTATCAAATTTGGGAAATTTTCCGAAATTTTAAATTTTGTCGATCGTTGAATTTTAGGAATTTCTGCATTTTTCTCAATTTTTGTATTTTTAACAAAATTTACAATATTCAAATTTTATCCATTTCTTTATTTAGGGAACTTTGCGATTTTACAGTTTTCACAGTTTTTACTATTTTGAAAAAAATTTCTTTTGTTATCAAATTTCGGAAATTTTAAATTTTTTCGATTTTTGAATTTAGGGAATTTTAGCATTTTTCTTGATATTTTTAATTCAACAAAAATTACAATTTTACAATTTTGGCGATTTCTTTATTTAAAGAGCTTTGCGATTTTTAAGTTTTCAGAATCTTTACTATTTTGAAAAAATTTAATGTTTTTATCTAATTTCGGAAATTTTCCAAAATTTTAAATTTTGTCGATTGTTGAATTTAGGGAATTTTTGCATTTTTCTCAATTTTTTTATTTTAACAAAATTTACAATATTCAAAATTTGTCCATTTTTTTATTTAGGGAACTTTGCAATTTTACAGTTTTCACAGATTTTACAATTTTGGAAAAATTTTCTTTTTTATCAAATTTCGGAAAATTTCCAAAATTTTTAATTTTTTTTGATTTTTTAATTTTTAGAATTTTTGCATTTTTCTCGATTTTTTCATTTCAACAAAAATTAAAATTTTCCAATTTTGTAGATTTCTAAATTAAGAGAAGTTTATGATTTTGTCGATTTAACAGTTTTTCCTATTGTGAAAAAATTTTCTTTTTTTATCAAATTTTCGGAAATTTTGCAAAATTTTAATTTTTTTCGATTTTTGAATTTTTAGAATTTTCGCATTTTCCTCGATTTTTTCATTTCAACAAATATTGCAATTTTCCAATTTTGTAGATTTCTTAATTTAGAGGACTTTGCAATTTTACAGTTTTCACAGTTTTTACTATTTTGAAAAAAATTTCTTTTGTTATCAAATTTCGGAAATTTAAAATTTTTTCGATTTTTGAATTAAGGGAATTTTAGCATTTTTTTTGATATTTTTAATTCAACAAAAATTACAATTTTCCAATTTTGGCGATTTCTTTATTTAAAAAGTTTTGCGATTTTTAAGTTTTCACAGTCTTTACTATTTTGAAAAAATGTTCTTTTTTTATCAAATTTTCGGAAATTTTGCAAAATTTTAATTTTTTCGATTTTTGAATTTTTAGAATTTTTGCATTTTTCTCGATTTTTTTCATTTCAACAAAAATTGCAATTTTCCAATTTTGTAGATTTCTTAATTTAGAAACCTTTGCGATTTTACAGTTTTCACAGTTTTTACTATATTGAAAATATTTAATTTTTTTATCTAATTTCGGAAATTTTCCGAAATCTTAATTTTATTCGACTTTTGAATTTTGGGAAGTTTTGAATTTTTCTTGATAGTTTTATTTAACAAATTTTACAGTTCCCCATTTTTGTCGATTTCTTAATTTGGAGAACTTCGGGATTTTACAGTTTAAACAGTTTCTACTATTTTGAAAAAATTTATATTTTTTATCAAGTTTCGGAAATTTTAAGAAATTTTAAATTTTGTCGATTTTTGAATTTTGAGAATTTTTGCATTTTTCTCGATTTTTTCATTTTAACAAAAATTACAATTTTCCAATTTTGTAGATTTCTTAATTTAGAGAACTTTGCGATTTTACAGTTTGCACAGTTTTTACTATTTTGAAAAAATTTAATTTTTTTATCTAATTTCGAAAATTTTCCGAAATCTTAAATTTTTTCGACTTTTGAATTTTGGGAATTTTTGCATTTTTCTTGATATTTTTATTCAACAAATTTTACAGTTCTCCAATTTTCCGAAATTTTTTCGATTTTTAAATTCAGGGAATTTTAGCATTTTTCTTGATATTTTCAATACAACAAAAATTACAATTTTTAGAATTTTTAGAGAATTTGCATTTTTCTCGATTTTTTTTATTTCAACAAAAATTACAAATTTCCAATTTTCTAAAATTCTTAATATAGAGAACTTTGTGATTTTGTCGATTTTACAGTTTTTACTATTTTGAAAAAATTTTCTTTTTTGTATCAAATTTTCGGAAAAGTTGCAACATTTAAATTTTTTTCGATTTTTGAATTTTTTGTATTTTTTAATTGTTCTCGATTTTTTCATTTCAACAAAAATTACCATTTTCCAATTTTGTAGATTTCTTAATTTAGTGAACTTTGCGATTTTTAAGTTTTCACAATTTTTACTATTTTGAAAAAATTTAATTTTTTTTATCTAATTTCGGAAATTTTCCGAAATCTTAAATTCTTTTCGACTTTTGAATTTTGGGAATTTTTTCGGAAATTTTCCGAAATTTTAAGTTTTTTCGATTTTTGAATTTAGGGAAGTTTAGCATTTTTTTTGATATTTTTAATTCAACAAAAATTACAATTTTCCAATTTTGGCGATTTCTTTATTTAAAAAGGTTTGCGATTTTTAAGTTTTCACAGTCTTTACTATTTTGAAAAAATTTAATTTTTTTATCGAATTTCGGAAAAATTCCGAAATTTTAAATTTTATTTTGATTTTTGAATTTTTGCATTTTTCTCGATTTTTTCATTTAAAAAAAATTACAATTTTCCAATTTTGTAGATTTCTAAATTTAAACAGCTTTGCGATTTTTAAGTTTTCACAGTCTTTACTATTTTGAAAAAAAAAATTTCTTTTGTTATCGAATTTCGGAAATTTTCCAAAATTTTAAATTTTGTCGATTGTTGAATTTTAGGAATTTTTGCATTTTTCTCGATTTTTTGATTATTAACAAAATTTACAATATTCAAATTTTGTCCATTTCTTTATTTAGGGAACTTTGCGATTTTACAGTTTTTACAGTTTTTACTATTTTGAAAAAATTTATATATTTTATCAAGTTTCGGAAATTTTAAGAAATTTTAAATTTTGTCGATTTTTGAATTTTGAGAATTTTTGCATTTTCCTCGATTTTTTCATTTCAACAAAAATTACAATTTTCCAATTTTGTAGATTTCTTAATTTAGAGAACTTCGCGATTTTGAAGATTTCACAGTCTTTACCATTTTAAAAAAAAAATTTATTTTTTTTTATCAAATTTGGGAAATTTTCCGAAATTTTAAATTTTGCCGATTGTTGAATTTTAGGAGTTTTTGCATTTTTCTCGATTTTCGTATTTTTAGCAAAATTTACAATATTTAAATTTTGTCCATTTCTTTATTTAGGGAACTTTGCGATTTTACAGCTTAAAAAGTTTTTACTATTTTGAAAAAAATTTCTTCTGAAATTTTCAATTTTTTCGATTTTTGAATTAAGGGAATTTTAGCATTTTTCTTGATATTTTTAATTCAACAAAAATTACAATTTTCCAATTTTGGCGATTTATTCGTTTAAAGAGCTTTGCGATTTTTAAGTTTTCACAGTCTTTACTATTTTGAAAAAATTTAATTTTTTATCAAATTTCGGAAATTTTTCGAAATTTTAAATTTTGTCGATTGTTGAATTTTAGGAATTTTTGCATTTTTCTCAATTTTTTTATTTTAACAAAATTTACAATATTCAAAATTCGTCCATTTCTTTATTTAGGGAACTTTGCGATTTTACAGTTTTCACAGTTTTTACAATTTTGGAAAAATTTTCTTTTTTATCAAATTTCGGAAATTTTAAATTTTTTCGATTTTTGAATTAAGGGAATTTTAGCATTTTTCTTGATATTTTTAATTCAACAAAAATTACAATTTTCCAATTTTGGCGATTTCTTTATTTAAAGAGCTTTGCGATTTTTAAGTTTTCACAGTCTTTGCTATTTTTAAAATATTTAATTTTCTTATCAAATTTCGGAAATTTTCCGAAATTTTAAATTTTGTCGATTGTTGAATTTTAGCATTTTTCTCGAGTTTTTTTTTTTTTTTAAATTAACAATATTCAAATTTTGCCCATTTCTTTATTTAGGGAACTTTGCGATTTTACAGTTTTTACAATTTTGGAAAAATGTTCTTTTTTATCGAATTTCGGAAAGTTTCAAAAATTTTTAAATTTTTTCGATTTTTGAATTTTTAGAATTTTCGCATTTTTCTCGATTTTTTCATTTCAACAAAAATTACAATATTCCAATTTTGTAGATTTCTTTATTTAAAGAGCTTTGCAATTTTGAAGATTTCACAGTCTTTACTATTTTGACAAAATTTAATTTTTTTATCAAATTTCGGAAATTTTCCGAAATTTTAAATGTTGTCGATTGTTGAATTTTAGGAATTTTTGCATTTTTCTTGTTTTTTTTTATTTTTAACAAAATTTACAATATTCAAATTTTGTCCATTTCTTTATTTAGGGATCTTTGCGATTTTACAGTTTTCACAGTTTTTACAATTTTGTAAAATTTTTTTTTTTTTTCGAATTTCGGTAAGTTTCCGAAATGTTTAATTTTTTTCGATTTTTAAATTTTTAGAATTTTTTAATTTTTCTTGATAGTTTTATTCAACAAATTTTACAGTTCTCCATTTTTGTCGATTTCTTAATTTGGAGAACTTCGGGATTTTACAGTTTAAACAGTTTCTACTATTTTGAAAAAATTTCTATTTTTTGTCAAGTTTCGGAAATTTTAAGAAATTTTAAATTTTGTCGATTTTTGAATTTTGAGAATTTTTGCATTTTTCTCGATTTTTTCATTTCAACAAAAATTACAATTTTCCAATTTTGTAGATTTCTTAATTTAGAGAACTTCGCGATTTTTAAGTTTTTACAGTCTTTACCATTTTGAAAAAATTAATTTTTTTTTATGAAATTTGGGAAATTTTCCGAAATTTTAAATTTTGTCGATCGTTGAATTTTAGGAATTTTTGCATTTTTCTCAATTTTTGAATTTTTAACAAAATTTACAATATTCAAATTTTATCCATTTCTTTATTTAGAGAACTTTGCGATTTTACAGTTTTCACAGTTTGTACTATTTTGAAAAAAATTTCTTTTGTTATCAAATTTCGGAAATTTTAAATTTTTTCGATTTTTGAATTAAGGGAATTTTAGCATTTTTCTTGATATTTTTAATTCAACAAAAATTACAATTTTCCAATTTTGGCGATTTCTTTATTTAAAGAGCTTTGCGATTTTTAAGTTTTCACAGTCTTTGCTATTTTTAAAATATTTAATTTTCTTATCAAATTTCGGAAATTTTCCGAAATTTTAAATTTTGTCGATTGTTGAATTTTAGCATTTTTCTCGAGTTTTTTTTTTTTTTTAAATTAACAATATTCAAATTTTGCCCATTTCTTTATTTAGGGAACTTTGCGATTTTACAGTTTTTACAATTTTGGAAAAATGTTCTTTTTTATCGAATTTCGGAAAGTTTCAAAAATTTTTAAATTTTTTCGATTTTTGAATTTTTAGAATTTTCGCATTTTTCTCGATTTTTTCATTTCAACAAAAATTACAATTTTCCAATTTTTTAGATTTCTTAATTTAGAGAACTTCGCGATTTTTAAGTTTTTACAGTCTTTACCATTTTGAAAAAATTAATTTTTTTTTATGAAATTTGGGAAATTTTCCGAAATTTTAAATTTTGTCGATCGTTGAATTTTAGGAATTTTTGCATTTTTCTCAATTTTTGTATTTTTAACAAAATTTACAATATTCAAATTTTATCCATTTCTTTATTTAGGGAACTTTGCGATTTTACAGTTTTCACAGTTTGTACTATTTTGAAAAAAATTTCTTTTGTTATCAAATTTCGGAAATTTTAAATTTTTTCGATTTTTGAATTAAGGGAATTTTAGCATTTTTCTTGATATTTTTAATTCAACAAAAATTACAATTTTCCAATTTTGGCGATTTCTTTATTTAAAGAGCTTTGCGATTTTTTAGTTTTCACAGTCTTTGCTATTTTTAAAATATTTAATTTTCTTATCAAATTTCGGAAATTTTCCGAAATTTTAAATTTTGTCGATTGTTGAATTTTAGCATTTTTCTCGAGTTTTTTTTTTTTTTTAAATTAACAATATTCAAATTTTGCCCATTTCTTTATTTAGGGAACTTTGCGATTTTACAGTTTTTACAATTTTGGAAAAATGTTCTTTTTTATCGAATTTTGGAAAGTTTCAAAAATTTTTAAATTTTTTCGATTTTTGAATTTTTAGAATTTTCGCATTTTTCTCGATTTTTTCATTTCAACAAAAATTACAATTTTCCAATTTTTTAGATTTCTTAATTTAGAGAATTTTGTGATTTTGTCGATTTAACAGTTTTTACTATTTTGAAAAAATTTTCTTTTTTTTATCAAATTTCGGAAATTTTAAGAAATTTTAAATTTTTTCGATTTTTGAATTTAGGGAATTTTAGCATTTTTCTTGATATTTTTTATTTAACAAAAATTACAATTTTAAAATTTTGGCGTTTTCTTTATTTAAAGAGCTTTGCGTTTTTTAAGTTTTCACAGTTCTTACTATTTTTAAAAAAATTAATTTTTTTATCAAATTTCGGAAATTTTCCGAAATTTTAAATTTTGTCGATTGTTGAATTTTAGGAATTTCTGCATTTTTCTCAATTTTTTTATTTTAACAAAATTTACAATATTCAAAATTTGTCCATTTCTTTATTTAGGGAACTTTGCGATTTTACAGTTTTCACAGTTTTTACAATTTTGGAAAAATTTTCTTTTTATCAAATTTCGGAAAATTTCCAAAATTTTTAATTTTTTTTGATTTGTGAATTTTTAGAATTATTGCATTTTTCTCGATTTTTTTATTTCAACAAAAATTGAAATTTTCCAATTTTGTAGATTTCTAAATTAAGAGAAGTTTGTGATTTTGTCGATTTAACAGTTTTTACTATTTTGAAAAAATTTTCTTTTTTATCAAATTTTCGGATATTTTGCAAAATTTTAATTTTTTTCGATTTTTGAATTTTTAGAATTTTTGCATTTTTATCGATTTTTTCATTTAAAAAAAAATTACAATTTTCCAATTTTGTAGATTTCTTAATTTAGAGAACTTTGTGATTTTGTCAATTTTACAGTCTTTACTATTTTGGAAAAATTTTCTTTTTTATCAAATTTTCGGAAATTTTGCAAAATCTTAATTTTTTTAGATTTTGGAATTTTTTGAATTTTTGCATTTTTCTCGATTTTTTTCATTTCAAACAAAAATTACAATTTTCCAATTTTGTATATTTCTTAATTTAGAGAACTTTGCGATTTTACAGTTTTCACAGTTTTTACTATTTTGAAAAAATTTAATTTTTTTTATCAAACTTCGTAAATTTTCCGAAATTTTAAATTTTTTCGATTGTTGAATTTTAGGAATATTTGCATTTTTCTCGATTTTTTTGTTTTTTTAATTAACAATATTACAATTTTGTCCATTTCTTTATTTAGGGAACTTTGCGATTTTACAGTTTTTACAGTTTTCAAAATTTTGGAAAAATTTTCTTTTTTATTAAATTTCGGAAAATTTTCGAAATTTTTAATTTTTTTTGATTTTTGAATTTTTTCAATTTTTTAATTGTTCTCGATTTTTTCATTTCAACAAAAATTACAATTTTCCAATTTTGTAGATTTCTTAATTTAGAGAACTTTGTGATTTTGTCAATTTTACAGTCTTTACTATTTTGGAAAAATTTTCTATTATATCAAATTTTTGGATATTTTGCAAAATTTTAATTTTTTTTCGATTTTTGAATTTTTGCAATTTTCGCATTTTTCTCGATTTTTTCATTTCAACAAAATTTACAATATTCCAATTTTGTAGATTTCTTTATTTAAAGAGCTTTGCAATTTTGAAGATTTCACAGTCTTTACTATTTTGACAAAATTTAATTTTTTTATCAAATTTGGGAAATTTTCCGAAATTTTAAATGTTGTCGATTGTTGAATTTTAGAAATTTTTGCATTTTTCTTGTTTTTTTTATTTTTAACAAAATTTACAATATTCAAATTTTGTCCATTTCTTTATTTAGGGAACTTTGCGATTTTACAGTTTTCACAGTTTCTACAATTTTGTAAAAATTTTTTTTTTTATCGAATTTCGGAAAGTTTCCGAAATGTTTAATTTTCTTCGATTTTTAAATTTTTAGAATTTTTTAATTTTTCTCGATTTTTTCATTTCAACAAAAATTACAATTTTCCAATTTTGTAGATTTCTTAATTTAGAGAACTTTGCGATTTTACAGTTTTTACTATTTTGAAAATATTTAATTTTTTTATCTAATTTCGGAAATTTTCCGAAATCTTAATTTTATTCGACTTTTGAATTTTGGGAATTTTTGAATTTTTCTTGATAGTTTTATTCAACAAATTTTACAGTTCTCCATTTTTGTCGATTTCTTAATTTGGAGAACTTCGGGATTTTACAGTTTAAACAGTTTCTACTATTTTGAAAAAATTTCTATTTTTTGTCAAGTTTCGGAAATTTTAAGAAATTTTAAATTTTGTCGATTTTTGAATTTTGAGAATTTTTGCATTTTTCTCGATTTTTTCATTTCAACAAAAATTACAATTTTCCAATTTTGTAGATTTCCTAATTTAGAGAACTTCGCGATTTTTAAGTTTTTACAGTCTTTACCATTTTGAAAAAATTAATTTTTTTTTATGAAATTTGGGAAATTTTCCGAAATTTTAAATTTTGTCGATCGTTGAATTTTAGGAATTTTTGCATTTTTCTCAATTTTTGTATTTTTAACAAAATTTACAATATTGAAATTTAATCCATTTCTTTATTTAGGGAACTTTGCGATTTTACAGTTTTCACAGTTTGTACTATTTTGAAAAAAATTTCATTTGTTATCAAATTTCGGAAATTTTAAATTTTTTCGATTTTTGAATTTAGGGAGTTTTAGCATTTTTCTTGATATTTTTAATTCAACAAAAATTACAATTTTCCAATTTTGGCGATTTCTTTATTTAAAGAGCTTTGCGATTTTTAAGTTTTCACAGTCTTTACTATTTTGAAAAAATTTAATTTTTTTATCAAATTTCGGAAATTTTTCGAAATTTTAAATTTTGTCGATTGTTGAATTTTAGGAATTTTTGCATTTTTCTCAATTTTTTTCATTTTTAACAAAATTTACAATATTCAAAATTTGTCCATTTTTTTATTTAGGGAACTTTGCGATTTTACAGTTTTCACAGTTTTTACAACTTTGGAAAAATTTTCTTTTTTTATCAAATTTCGGAAAATTTCCGAAATTTTCAATTTTTATGATTTTTTAATTTTTAGAATTTTTGCTTTTCTCTCGATTTTTTCATTTCAACAAAAATTACAATTTTCCAATTTTGTAGATTTCTAAATTAAGAGAAGTTTGTGATTTTGTCGATTTAACAGTTTTTACTATTTTGAAAAAATTTTCTTTTTTTATCAAATTTTCGGAAATTTTGCGAAATTTTAATTTTTTTCGATTTTTGAATTTTTAGAATTTTCGCATTTTTCTCGATTTTTTCATTTCAACAAAAATTAAAATTTTCCAATTTTGTAGATTTCTTAATTTAGAGAACTTTGCGATTTTACAGTTTTCACAGTTTTTACTATTTTGAAAAAAATTTCTTTTGTTATAAAATTTCGGAAATTTAAAATTTTTTCGATTTTTGAATTAAGGAATTTTTAGCATTTTTCTTGATATTTTTAATTCGACAAAAATTACAACTTTCCAATTTTGGCGATTTCTTTATTTAAAAAGCTTTGCGATTTTTAAGTTTTCACCGTCTTTACTATTTTGAAAAAATGTTCTTTTTTTATCAAATTTTCGGAAATTTTGCAACATACAAATTTTTTTCGATTTTTGAATTTTTAGAATTTTTGCATTTTTCTCGATTTTTTTTCATTTCAACAAAAATTACAATTTTCCAATTTTGTAGATTTCTTAATTTAGAGAATTTTGTGATTTTACAGTTTTCACAGTTGGTACTATTTTGGAAAAAATTTCTTTTGTTATCAAATTTCGGAAATTTTCAATTGTTTCGATTTTTGAATTTAAGGAATTTTAGCATTTTTCTTGATATTTTTAATTCAACAAAAATTACAATTTTCCAATTTTGGCGATTTATTTATTTAAAGAGCTTTGCGATTTTTAAGTTTTCACAGTCTTTACTATTTTGAATAAATTTAATTTTGTTATCAAATTTCGAAATTTTTCGAAATCTTAAATTATGTCGATTGTTGAATTTTAGGAATTTTTGCATTTTTCTCAATTTTTTTATTTTAACAAAATTTACAATATTCAAAATTTGTCCATTTCTTTATTTAGGGAACTTTGCGATTTTACAGTTTTTACAGTTTTTAACATTTTTATCAAATTTCGGAAATTTTGCAAAATTTTAATTTTTTTCGATTTTTGAATTTTTAGAATTTTCGCATTTTTCTCGATTTTTTCATTTCAACAAAAATTACAATTTTCCAATTTTGTAGATTTCTTAATTTAGAGAACTTTGCGATTTTACAGTTTTCACAGTTTTTACTATTTTGAAAAAATTTAATTTTTTTTATCAAACTTCGTAAATTTTCCGAAATTTTAAATTTTGCCGATTGTTGAATTTTAGGAGTTTTTGCATTTTTCTCGATTTTCGTATTTTTAACAAAATTTACAATATTTAAATTTTATCCATTTCTTTATTTAGGGAACTTTGCGATTTTACAGCTTAAAAAGTTTTTACTATTTTGAAAAAAATTTCTTTTGTTATCAAATTTCTGAAATTTTAAATTTTTTCGATTTTTGAATTAAGGGAATTTTAGCATTTTTCTTGATATTTTTAATTCAACAAAAATTACAATTTTCCAATTTTGGCGATTTCTTTATTTAAAGAGCTTTGCGATTTTTAAGTTTTCACAGTCTTTACTATTTTGAAAAAATTTAATTTTTTATCAAATTTCGGAAATTTTTCGGAATTTTAAATTTTGTCGATTGTTGAATTTTAGGAAGTTTTGCATTTTTCTCAATTTTTTTTATTTTAACAAAATTTACAATATTCAAAATTCGTCCATTTCTTTATTTAGGGAACTTTGCGATTTTACAGTTTTCACAGTTTTTACAATTTTGGAAAAATTTTCTTTTTTATCAAATTTCGGAAAATTTCCAAAATTTTTAATTTTTTTTGATTTTTGAATTTTTAGAATTTTCGCATTTTTCTCGATTTTTTCATTTCAACAAAATTTACAATATTCCAATTTTGTAGATTTCTTTATTTAAAGAGCTTTGCAATTTTGAAGATTTCACAGTCTTTACTATTTTGAAAAAATTTAATTTTTTATCAAATTTCGGAAATTTTCCGAAATTTTAAATGTTGTCGATTGTTGAATTTTAGGAATTTTTGCATTTTTCTTGTTTTTTTTATTTTTAACAAAATTTACAATATTCAAATTTTGTCCATTTCTTTATTTAGGGAACTTTGCGATTTTACAGTTTTCACAGTTTTTACAATTTTGTAAAATTTTTTTTTTTTTCGAATTTCGGTAAGTTTCCGAAATGTTTAATTTTTTTCGATTTTTAAATTTTTAGAATTTTTTAATTTTTCTCGATTTTTTCATTTCAACAAAAATTACAATTTTCCAATTTCGTAGATTTCTTAATTTAGAGAACTTTGCGATTTTACAGTTTTCACAGTTTTTACTATTTTGAAAATATTTAATTTTTTTATCTAATTTCGGAAATTTTCCGAAATGTTAATTTTATTCGACTTTTGAATTTTGGGAATTTTTTAATTTTTCTTGATAGTTTTATTCAACAAATTTTACAGTTCTCCATTTTTGTCGATTTCTTAATTTGGAGAACTTCGGGATTTTACAGTTTAAACAGTTTCTACTATTTTGAAAAAATTTCTATTTTTTGTCAAGTTTCGGAAATTTTAAGAAATTTTAAATTTAGTCGATTTTTGAATTTTGAGAATTTTTGCATTTTTCTCGATTTTTTCATTTCAACAAAAATTACAATTTTCCAATTTTGTAGATTTCTTAATTTAGAGAACTTCGCGATTTTTAAGTTTTTACAGTCTTTACCATTTTGAAAAAATTAATTTTTTTTTATGAAATTTGGGAAATTTTTCGAAATTTTAAATTTTGTCGATCGTTGAATTTTAGGAATTTTTGCATTTTTCTCAATTTTTGTATTTTTAACAAAATTTACAATATTCAAATTTTATCCATTTCTTTATTTAGGGAACTTTGCGATTTTACAGTTTTCACAGTTTGTACTATTTTGAAAAAAATTTCTTTTGTTATCAAATTTCGGAAATTTTAAATTTTTTCGATTTTTGAATTAAGGGAATTTTAGCATTTTTCTTGATATTTTTAATTCAACAAAAATTACAATTTTCCAATTTTGGCGATTTCTTTATTTAAAGAGCTTTGCGATTTTTAAGTTTTCACAGTCTTTGCTATTTTTAAAATATTTAATTTTCTTATCAAATTTCGGAAATTTTCCGAAATTTTAAATTTTGTCGATTGTTGAATTTTAGCATTTTTCTCGAGTTTTTTTTTTTTTTTAAATTAACAATATTCAAATTTTGCCCATTTCTTTATTTAGGGAACTTTGCGATTTTACAGTTTTTACAATTTTGGAAAAATGTTCTTTTTTATCGAATTTCGGAAAGTTTCAAAAATTTTTAAATTTTTTCGATTTTTGAATTTTTAGAATTTTCGCATTTTTCTCGATTTTTTCATTTCAACAAAAATTACAATTTTCCAATTTTTTAGATTTCTTAATTTAGAGAATTTTGTGATTTTGTCGATTTAACAGTTTTTACTATTTTGAAAAAATTTTCTTTTTTTTATCAAATTTCGGAAATTTTAAGAAATTTTAAATTTTTTCGATTTTTGAATTTAGGGAATTTTAGCATTTTTCTTGATATTTTTTATTCAACAAAAATTACAATTTTAAAATTTTGGCGTTTTCTTTATTTAAAGAGCTTTGCGATTTTTAAGTTTTCACAGTTTTTACTATTTTTAAAAAAATTAATTTTTTTATCAAATTTCGGAAATTTTCCGAAATTTTTAATTTTGTCGATTGTTGAATTTTAGGAATTTCTGCATTTTTCTCAATTTTTTTATTTTAACAAAATTTACAATATTCAAAATTTGTCCATTTCTTTATTTAGGGAACTTTGCGATTTTACAGTTTTCACAGTTTTTACAATTTTGGAAAAATTTTCTTTTTATCAAATTTCGGAAAATTTCCAAAATTTTTAATTTTTTTTGATTTGTGAATTTTTAGAATTATTGCATTTTTCTCGATTTTTTTATTTCAACAAAAATTGAAATTTTCCAATTTTGTAGATTTCTAAATTAAGAGAAGTTTGTGATTTTGTCGATTTAACAGTTTTTACTATTTTGAAAAAATTTTCTTTTTTATCAAATTTTCGGATATTTTGCCAAATTTTAATTTTTTTCGATTTTTGAATTTTTAGAATTTTTGCATTTTTATCGATTTTTTCATTTAAAAAAAAATTACAATTTTCCAATTTTGTAGATTTCTTAATTTAGAGAACTTTGTGATTTTGTCAATTTTACAGTCTTTACTATTTTGGAAAAATTTTCTTTTTTATCAAATTTTCGGAAATTTTGCAAAATCTTAATTTTTTTAGATTTTGGAATTTTTAGAATTTTTGCATTTTTCTCGATTTTTTTCATTTCAAACAAAAATTACAATTTTCCAATTTTGTATATTTTTTAATTTAGAGAACTTTGCGATTTTACAGTTTTCACAGTTTTTACTATTTTGAAAAAATTTAATTTTTTTTATCAAACTTCGTAAATTTTCCGAAATTTTAAATTTTTTCGATTGTTGAATTTTAGGAATATTTGCATTTTTCTCGATTTTTTGTTTTTTTAATTAACAATATTACAATTTTGTCCATTTCTTTATTTAGGGAACTTTGCGATTTTACAGTTTTTACAGTTTTCACAATTTTGGAAAAATTTTCTTTTTTATTAAATTTCGGAAAATTTTCGAAATTTTTATTTTTTTTGATTTTTAAATTTTTAGAATTTTTTAATTTTTCTCGATTTTTTCATTTCAACAAAAATTACAATTTTCCAATTTCGTAGATTTCTTAATTTAGAGAACTTTGCGATTTTACAGTTTTCACAGTTTTTACTATTTTGAAAATATTTAATTTTTTTATCTAATTTCGGAAATTTTCCGAAATGTTAATTTTATTCGACTTTTGAATTTTGGGAATTTTTTAATTTTTCTTGATAGTTTTATTCAACAAATTTTACAGTTCTCCATTTTTGTCGATTTCTTAATTTGGAGAACTTCGGGATTTTACAGTTTAAACAGTTTCTACTATTTTGAAAAAATTTCTATTTTTTGTCAAGTTTCGGAAATTTTAAGAAATTTTAAATTTTGTCGATTTTTGAATTTTGAGAATTTTTGCATTTTTCTCGATTTTTTCATTTCAACAAAAATTACAATTTTCCAATTTTGTAGATTTCTTAATTTAGAGAACTTCGCGATTTTTAAGTTTTTACAGTCTTTACCATTTTGAAAAAATTAATTTTTTTTTATGAAATTTGGGAAATTTTCCGAAATTTTAAATTTTGTCGATCGTTGAATTTTAGGAATTTTTGCATTTTTCTCAATTTTTGTATTTTTAACAAAATTTACAATATTCAAATTTTATCCATTTCTTTATTTAGGGAACTTTGCGATTTTACAGTTTTCACAGTTTGTACTATTTTGAAAAAAATTTCTTTTGTTATCAAATTTCGGAAATTTTAAATTTTTTCGATTTTTGAATTAAGGGAATTTTAGCATTTTTCTTGATATTTTTAATTCAACAAAAATTACAATTTTCCAATTTTGGCGATTTCTTTATTTAAAGAGCTTTGCGATTTTTAAGTTTTCACAGTCTTTGCTATTTTTAAAATATTTAATTTTCTTATCAAATTTCGGAAATTTTCCGAAATTTTAAATTTTGTCGATTGTTGAATTTTAGCATTTTTCTCGAGTTTTTTTTTTTTTTTAAATTAACAATATTCAAATTTTGCCCATTTCTTTATTTAGGGAACTTTGCGATTTTACAGTTTTTACAATTTTGGAAAAATGTTCTTTTTTATCGAATTTCGGAAAGTTTCAAAAATTTTTAAATTTTTTCGATTTTTGAATTTTTAGAATTTTCGCATTTTTCTCGATTTTTTCATTTCAACAAAAATTACAATTTTCCAATTTTTTAGATTTCTTAATTTAGAGAATTTTGTGATTTTGTCGATTTAACAGTTTTTACTATTTTGAAAAAATTTTCTTTTTTTTATCAAATTTCGGAAATTTTAAGAAATTTTAAATTTTTTCGATTTTTGAATTTAGGGAATTTTAGCATTTTTCTTGATATTTTTTATTCAACAAAAATTACAATTTTAAAATTTTGGCGTTTTCTTTATTTAAAGAGCTTTGCGATTTTTAAGTTTTCACAGTTTTTACTATTTTTAAAAAAATTAATTTTTTTATCAAATTTCGGAAATTTTCCGAAATTTTAAATTTTGTCGATTGTTGAATTTTAGGAATTTCTGCATTTTTCTCAATTTTTTTATTTTAACAAAATTTACAATATTCAAAATTTGTCCATTTCTTTATTTAGGGAACTTTGCGATTTTACAGTTTTCACAGTTTTTACAATTTTGGAAAAATTTTCTTTTTATCAAATTTCGGAAAATTTCCAAAATTTTTAATTTTTTTTGATTTGTGAATTTTTAGAATTATTGCATTTTTCTCGATTTTTTTATTTCAACAAAAATTGAAATTTTCCAATTTTGTAGATTTCTAAATTAAGAGAAGTTTGTGATTTTGTCGATTTAACAGTTTTTACTATTTTGAAAAAATTTTCTTTTTTATCAAATTTTCGGATATTTTGCCAAATTTTAATTTTTTTCGATTTTTGAATTTTTAGAATTTTTGCATTTTTATCGATTTTTTCATTTAAAAAAAAATTACAATTTTCCAATTTTGTAGATTTCTTAATTTAGAGAACTTTGTGATTTTGTCAATTTTACAGTCTTTACTATTTTGGAAAATTTTTTTTTTTTATCAAATTTTCGGAAATTTTGCAAAATCTTAATTTTTTTAGATTTTGGAATTTTAAGAATTTTTGCATTTTTCTCGATTTTTTTCATTTCAAACAAAAATTACAATTTTCCAATTTTGTATATTTCTTAATTTAGAGAACTTTGCGATTTTACAGTTTTCACAGTTTTTACTATTTTGAAAAAATTTAATTTTTTTTATCAAACTTCGTAAATTTTCCGAAATTTTAAATTTTTTCGATTGTTGAATTTTAGGAATATTTGCATTTTTCTCGATTTTTTGTTTTTTTAATTAACAATATTACAATTTTGTCCATTTCTTTATTTAGGGAACTTTGCGATTTTACAGTTTTTACAGTTTTCACAATTTTGGAAAAATTTTCTTTTTTATTAAATTTCGGAAAATTTTCGAAATTTTTAATTTTTTTTGATTTTTGAATTTTTTCAATTTTTTAATTGTTCTCGATTTTTTCATTTCAACAAAAATTACAATTTTCCAATTTTGTAGATTTCTTAATTTAGAGAACTTTGTGATTTTGTCAATTTTACAGTCTTTACTATTTTGGAAAAATTTTCTATTATATCAAATTTTCGGATATTTTGCAAAATTTTAATTTTTTTTCGATTTTTGAATTTTTGCAATTTTCGCATTTTTCTCGATTTTTTCATTTCAACAAAATTTACAATATTCCAATTTTGTAGATTTCTTTATTTAAAGAGCTTTGCAATTTTGAAGATTTCACAGTCTTTACTATTTTGACAAAATTTAATTTTTTTATCAAATTTGGGAAATTTTCCGAAATTTTAAATGTTGTCGATTGTTGAATTTTAGAAATTTTTGCATTTTTCTTGTTTTTTTTATTTTTAACAAAATTTACAATATTCAAATTTTGTCCATTTCTTTATTTAGGGAACTTTGCGATTTTACAGTTTTCACAGTTTCTACAATTTTGTAAAAATTTTTTTTTTTATCGAATTTCGGAAAGTTTCCGAAATGTTTAATTTTCTTCGATTTTTAAATTTTTAGAATTTTTTAATTTTTCTCGATTTTTTCATTTCAACAAAAATTACAATTTTCCAATTTTGTAGATTTCTTAATTTAGAGAACTTTGCGATTTTACAGTTTTCACAGTTTTTACTATTTTGAAAATATTTAATTTTTTTATCTAATTTCGGAAATTTTCCGAAATCTTAATTTTATTCGACTTTTGAATTTTGGGAATTTTTGAATTTTTCTTGATAGTTTTATTCAACAAATTTTACAGTTCTCCATTTTTGTCGATTTCTTAATTTGGAGAACTTCGGGATTTTACAGTTTAAACAGTTTCTACTATTTTGAAAAAATTTCTATTTTTTGTCAAGTTTCGGAAATTTTAAGAAATTTTAAATTTTGTCGATTTTTGAATTTTGAGAATTTTTGCATTTTTCTCGATTTTTTCATTTCAACAAAAATTACAATTTTCCAATTTTGTAGATTTCCTAATTTAGAGAACTTCGCGATTTTTAAGTTTTTACAGTCTTTACCATTTTGAAAAAATTAATTTTTTTTTATGAAATTTGGGAAATTTTCCGAAATTTTAAATTTTGTCGATCGTTGAATTTTAGGAATTTTTGCATTTTTCTCAATTTTTGTATTTTTAACAAAATTTACAATATTGAAATTTAATCCATTTCTTTATTTAGGGAACTTTGCGATTTTACAGTTTTCACAGTTTGTACTATTTTGAAAAAAATTTCATTTGTTATCAAATTTCGGAAATTTTAAATTTTTTCGATTTTTGAATTTAGGGAGTTTTAGCATTTTTCTTGATATTTTTAATTCAACAAAAATTACAATTTTCCAATTTTGGCGATTTCTTTATTTAAAGAGCTTTGCGATTTTTAAGTTTTCACAGTCTTTACTATTTTGAAAAAATTTAATTTTTTTATCAAATTTCGGAAATTTTTCGAAATTTTAAATTTTGTCGATTGTTGAATTTTAGGAATTTCTGCATTTTTCTCAATTTTTTTCATTTTTAACAAAATTTACAATATTCAAAATTTGTCCATTTTTTTATTTAGGGAACTTTGCGATTTTACAGTTTTCACAGTTTTTACAACTTTGGAAAAATTTTCTTTTTTTATCAAATTTCGGAAAATTTCCGAAATTTTCAATTTTTATGATTTTTTAATTTTTAGAATTTTTGCTTTTCTCTCGATTTTTTCATTTCAACAAAAATTACAATTTTCCAATTTTGTAGATTTCTAAATTAAGAGAAGTTTGTGATTTTGTCGATTTAACAGTTTTTACTATTTTGAAAAAATTTTCTTTTTTTATCAAATTTTCGGAAATTTTGCGAAATTTTAATTTTTTTCGATTTTTGAATTTTTAGAATTTTCGCATTTTTCTCGATTTTTTCATTTCAACAAAAATTAAAATTTTCCAATTTTGTAGATTTCTTAATTTAGAGAACTTTGCGATTTTACAGTTTTCACAGTTTTTACTATTTTTAAAAAAATTTCTTTTGTTATCAAATTTCGGAAATTTAAAATTTTTTCGATTTTTGAATTAAGGAATTTTTAGCATTTTTCTTGATATTTTTAATTCAACAAAAATTACAACTTTCCAATTTTGGCGATTTCTTTATTTAAAAAGCTTTGCGATTTTTAAGTTTTCACCGTCTTTACTATTTTGAAAAAATGTTCTTTTTTTATCAAATTTTCGGAAATTTTGCAACATATAAATTTTTTTCGATTTTTGAATTTTTAGAATTTTTGCATTTTTCTCGATTTTTTTTCATTTCAACAAAAATTACAATTTTCCAATTTTGTAGATTTCTTAATTTAGAGAATTTTGTGATTTTACAGTTTTCACAGTTGGTACTATTTTGGAAAAAATTTCTTTTGTTATCAAATTTCGGAAATTTTCAATTGTTTCGATTTTTGAATTTAAGGAATTTTAGCATTTTTCTTGATATTTTTAATTCAACAAAAATTACAATTTTCCAATTTTGGCGATTTATTTATTTAAAGAGCTTTGCGATTTTTAAGTTTTCACAGTCTTTACTATTTTGAATAAATTTAATTTTGTTATCAAATTTCGAAATTTTTCGAAATCTTAAATTATGTCGATTGTTGAGTTTTAGGAATTTTTGCATTTTTCTCAATTTTTTTATTTTAACAAAATTTACAATATTCAAAATTTGTCCATTTCTTTATTTAGGGAACTTTGCGATTTTACAGTTTTTACAGTTTTTAACATTTTTATCAAATTTCGGAAATTTTGCAAAATTTTAATTTTTTTCGATTTTTGAATTTTTAGAATTTTCGCATTTTTCTCGATTTTTTCATTTCAACAAAAATTACAATTTTCCAATTTTGTAGATTTCTTAATTTAGAGAACTTTGCGATTTTACAGTTTTCACAGTTTTTACTATTTTGAAAAAAATTTCTTTTGTTATCAAATTTCGGAAATTTAAAATTTTTTCGATTTTTGAATTAAGGAATTTTTAGCATTTTTCTTGATATTCTTAATTCAACAAAAATTACAATTTTCCAATTTTGGCGATTTCTTTATTTAAAAAGCTTTGCGATTTTAAAGTTATCACAGTCTTTACTATTTTGAAAAAATTTTCTTTTTTTATCAAATTTTCGGAAATTTTGCAACATTTAAATTTTTTTCGATTTTTGAAATTTTAGAATTTTCGCATTTTTCTCGATTTTTTCATTTCAACAAAATTTACAATTTTCCAATTTTGTAGATTTCTTAATTTAGAGAACTTTGCGATTTTACAGTTTTCACAGTTTTTACTATTTGAAAAAAAATTTGTTTTGTTCGGAAATTTTCCGAAATTTTAAATTTTTTCGATTTTTGAATTAAGGAAATCTTAGCATTTTTCTTGATATTTTTAATTCAACAAAAATAACAATTTTCGAATTTTGGCGATTTCTTTATTTAAAGAGCTTTGCGATTTTTAAGTTTTCACAGTCTTTGCTATTTTTAAAATAATTAATTTTCTTATCAAATTTCGGAAATTTTCCGAAATTTTAAATTTTGTCGATTGTTGAATTTTAGCATTTTTCTCGAGTTTTTTTTTTTTTTTTTTTTAAATTAACAATATTCAAATTTTGTCGATTTTTTTATTTAGGGAACTTTGCGATATTACAGTTTTTACAGTTTTTACAATTTTGGAAAAATGTTCTTTTTTATCGAATTTCGGAAAGTTTCCGAAATTTTTAAATTTTTTCGATTTTGAATTTTTAGAATTTTCGCATTTTTCTCGATTTTTTCATTTCAACAAAAATTACAATTTTCTAATTTTGTAGATTTCTAAATTAAGAGAAGTTTGTGATTTTGTCGATTTAACAGTTTTTACTATTTTGAAAAAATTTTCTTTTTTATCAAATTTTCGGAAATTTTGCAAAATTTTAATTTTTTTCGATTTTTGAATTTTTAGAATTTTCGCATTTTTCTCGATTTTTTCATTTCAACAAAAATTACAATTTTCCAATTTTGTAGATTTCTTAATTTAGAGAACTTTGTGATTTTGTCAATTTTACAGTCTTTACTATTTTGGAAAAATTTTCTATTATATCAAATTTTCGGAAATTTTGCAAAATCTTAATTTTTTTGGATTTTGGAATTTTTAGAATTTTTGCTTTTTTCTCGATTTTTTCATTTCAACAAAAATTACAATTTTTCAATTTTGTAGATTTCTTAATTTAGAGAACTTTGCGATTTAAAAAGTTTTCACAGTCTTTACCATTTTGAAAAAATTTAATTTTTTTTATCAAACTTCGTAAGTTTTCCGAAATTTTAAATTTTTTCGATTGTTGAATTTTAGGAATATTTGCATTTATCTCGATTTTTTTTTTTTTTTAATTAACAATATTCAAATTTTGTCCATTCCTTTATTTGGGGAACTTTGGCGATTTTACAGTTTTTACAATTTTGGAAAAATTTTCTTTTTTATCAAATTTCGGAAAATTTCCGAAATTTTTAATTTTTTTTGATTTTTTATTTATTTTTCTCGATTTTTTCATTTCATCAAAAATTACAATTTTCCAATTTTGTAGATTTCTAAATTAAGAGAAGTTTGTGATTTTGTCGATTATACAGATTTTATTATTTTGAAGAAAGTGTCTTCTTAATTCAATTTCGCAAATTTTCCGAAATTTTAAATTATTCCGATTTTTGAATTTCTTAAATTTTTGAATTTTTCTCGATTTTTTCATTTCAACAAATTTTACAATATTCCAATTTTGTAGATTTCTAAATTAAGAGAAGTTTGTGATTTTGTCGATTTAACAGTTTTTACAATTTTGGAAAAATTTTCTTTTTTATCAAATTTCGGAAAATTTCCGAAATTTTTAATTTTTTTTGATTTTTTATTTATTTTTCTCGATTTTTTCATTTCAACAAAATTTACAATATTCCAATTTTGTAGATTTCTTTATTTAAAGAGCTTTGCAATTTTGAAGATTTCACAGTCTTTACTATTTTGACAAAATTTAATTTTTTATCAAATTTCGGAAATTTTCACAAAATTTTAAATGTTGTCGATTTTTGAATTTTAGGAATTTTTGCATTTTTCTTGTTTTTTTTATTTTTAGCAAAATTTACAATATTCAAATTTTGTCCATTTCTTTATTTAGGGAACTTTGCGATTTTACAGTTTTCACAGTTTTTACAATTGTGTTAAAAATGTTCTTTTTTATCAAATTTCGGAAAATTTCCGAAATTTTCAATTTTTATAATTTTTTAATTTTTAGAATTTTTGCATTTTTCTCGATTTTTTCATTTCAACAAAAATTAAAATTTTCCAATTTTGTAGATTTCTAAATTAAGAGAAGTTTATGATTTTGTCGATTTAACAGTTTTTATTATTTTGAAGAAAGTGTCTTCTTAATTCAATTTCGTAAATTTTCCGAAATTTTAAATTATTCCGATTTTTGAATTTGTTAAATTTTTGAATTTTTCTCGATTTTTTCATTTCAACAAAATTTACAATATTCCAATTTTGTAGATTTCTTTATTTAAAGAGCTTTGCAATTTTGAAGATTTCACAGTCTTTACTATTTTGACAAAATTTAATTTTTTTATCTAATTTCGGAAATTTTCCGAAATCTTAATTTTATTCGACTTTTGAATTTTGGGAATTTTTGAATTTTTCTTGATAGTTTTATTCAACAAATTTTACAGTTCTCCATTTTTGTCGATTTCTTAATTTGGAGAACTTCGGGATTTTACAGTTTAAACAGTTTCTACTATTTTGAAAAAATTTCTATTTTTTGTCAAGTTTCGGAAATTTTAAGAAATTTTAAATTTTGTCGATTTTTGAATTTTGAGAATTTTTGCATTTTTCTCGATTTTTTCATTTCAACAAAAATTACAATTTTCCAATTTTGTAGATTTCTTAATTTAGAGAACTTCGCGATTTTTAAGTTTTTACAGTCTTTACCATTTTGAAAAAATTAATTTTTTTTTATGAAATTTGGGAAATTTACCGAAATTTTAAATTTTGTCGATCGTTGAATTTTAGGAATTTTTGCATTTTTCTCAATTTTTGTATTTTTAACAAAATTTACAATATTGAAATTTAATCCATTTCTTTATTTAGGGAACTTTGCGATTTTACAGTTTTCACAGTTTGTACTATTTTGAAAAAAATTTCTTTTGTTATCAAATTTCTGAAATTTTAAATTTTTTCGATTTTTGAATTAAGGGAGTTTTAGCATTTTTCTTGATATTTTTAATTCAACAAAAATTACAATTTTCCAATTTTGGCGATTTATTTATTTAAAGAGCTTTGCGATTTTTAAGTTTTCACAGTCTTTACTATTTTGAATAAATTTAATTTTTTTATCAAATTTCGGAAATTTTTCGAAATCTTAAATTTTGTCGATTGTTGAATTTTAGGAATTTTTGCATTTTTCTCAATTTTTTTATTTTAACAATGTTACAATATTCAAAATTTGTCCATTTTTTTATTTAGGGAACTTTGCGATTTTACAGTTTTCACAGTTTTTACAACTTTGGAAAAATTTTCTTTTTTTATCAAATTTCGGAAAATTTCCGAAATTTTCAATTTTTATGATTTTTTAATTTTTAGAATTTTTGCTTTTCTCTCGATTTTTTATTTCAACAAAAATTACAATTTTCCAATTTTGTAGATTTCTAAATTAAGAGAAGTTTGTGATTTTGTCGATTTAACAGTTTTTACTATTTTGAAAAAATTTTCTTTTTTTATCAAATTTTCGGAAATTTTGCAAAATTTTAATTTTTTTCGATTTTTGAATTTTTAGAATTTTTGCATTTTTCTCGATTTTTTCATTTCAACAAAAATTAAAATTTTCCAATTTTGTAGATTTCTTAATTTAGAGAACTTTGCGATTTTACAGTTTTCACAGTTTTTACTATTTTGAAAAAAATTTCTTTTGTTATCAAATTTCGGAAATTTAAAATTTTTTCGATTTTTGAATTAAGGAATTTTTAGCATTTTTCTTGATATTTTTAATTCAACAAAAATTACAATTTTCCAATTTTGGCGGTTTCTTTATTTAAAAAGCTTTGCGATTTTTAAGTTTTCACAGTCTTTACTATTTTGAAAAAATTTTCTTTTTTATCAAATTTTCGGAAATTTTGCAACATTTAAATTTTTTTCGATTTTTGAATTTTTAGAATTTTTGCATTTTTCTCGATTTTTTTTCATTTCAACAAAAATTACAATTTTCCAATTTTGTAGATTTCTTAATTTAGAGAATTTTGTGATTTTACAGTTTTCACAGTTGGTACTATTTTGGAAAAAATTTCTTTTGTTACCAAATTTCGGAAATTTTCAATTGTTTCGATTTTTGAATTTAAGGAATTTTAGCATTTTTCTTGATATTTTTAATTCAACAAAAATTACAATTTTCCAATTTTGGCGATTTATTTATTTAAAGAGCTTTGCGATTTTTAAGTTTTCACAGTCTTTACTATTTTGAATAAATTTATTTTTTTTATCAAATTTCGGAAATTTTTCGAAATCTTAAATTTTGTCGATTGTTGAATTTTAGGAATTTTTGCATTTTTCTCAATTTTTTTATTTTAACAAAATTTACAATATTCAAATTTTATCCATTTCTTTATTTAGGGAACTTTGCGATTTTACAGTTTTCACAGTTTTTACAATTTTGGAAAAATTTTCTTTTTTATCAAATTTCGGAAAATTTCCGAAATTTTTAATTTTTTTTGATTTTTTATTTATTTTTCTCGATTTTTTCATTTCAACAAAATTTACAATATTCCAATTTTGTAGATTTCTTTATTTAAAGAGCTTTGCAATTTTGAAGATTTCACAGTCTTTACTATTTTGACAAAATTTAATTTTTTATCAAATTTCGGAAATTTTCCGAAATTTTAAATTTTGTCGATTGTTGAATTTTAGGAATTTTTGCATTTTTCTCAATTTTTTTATGTTAACAAAATTTACAATATTCAAATTTTATCCATTTCTTTATTTAGGGAACTTTGCGATTTTACAGTTTTCACAGTTTTTACTATTTTGAAAAAAATTTCTTTTGTTATCAAATTTCGGAAATTTTAAATTTTTTCGATTTTTGAATTAAGGGAATTTTAGCATTTTTCTTGATATTTTTAATTCAACAAAAATTACAATTTTCCAATTTTGGCGATTTCTTTATTTAAAGAGCTTTGCGATTTTTTAGTTTTTACAGTCTTTACTATTTTGAAAAAATTTAATTTTTTTATCAAATTTCGGAAATTTTCCAAAATTTTAAATTTTGTCGATTGTTGAATTTTAGGAATTTTTGCATTTTTCTCAATTTTTTTATTTTAACAAAATTTACAATATTCAAAATTTGTCCATTTCTTTATTTAGGGAACTTTGCGATTTTACAGTTTTCACAGTTTTTACAATTTTGGAAAAATTTTCTTTTTTATCAAATTTCGGAAAATTTCCGAAATTTTTAATTTTTTTTGATTATTTATTTATTTTTCTCGATTTTTTCATTTCAACAAAAATTACAATTTTCCAATTTTGTAGATTTCTAAATTAAGAGAAGTTTGTGATTTTGTCGATTATACAGATTTTATTATTTTGAAGAAAGTGTCTTCTTAATTCTATTTCGCAAATTTTCCGAAATTTTAAATAATTCCGATTTTTGAATTTCTTAAATTTTTGAATTTTTCTCGATTTTTTCATTTCAACAAATTTTACAATATTCCAATTTTGTAGATTTCTAAATTAAGAGAAGTTTGTGATTTTGTCGATTTAACAGTTTTTACAATTTTGGAAAAATTTTCTTTTTTATCAAATTTCGGAAAATTTCCGAAATTTTTAATTTTTTTTTATTTTTTATTTATTTTTCTAGATTTTTTCATTTCAACAAAATTTACAATTTTCCAATTTTGTAGATTTCTTAATTTAGAGAATTTTGTGATTTTACAGTTTTCACAGTTGGTACTATTTTGGAAAAAATTTCTTTTGTTATCAAATTTCGGAAATTTTCAATTGTTTCGATTTTTGAATTTAAGGAATTTTAGCATTTTTCTTGATATTTTTAATTCAACAAAAATTACAATTTTCCAATTTTGGCGATTTATTTATTTAAAGAGCTTTGCGATTTTTAAGTTTTCACAGTCTTTACTATTTTGAATAAATTTAATTTTTTTATCAAATTTCGGAAATTTTTCGAAATCTTAAATTTTGTCGATTGTTGAATTTTAGGAATTTTTGCATTTTTCTCAATTTTTTTATTTTAACAAAATTTACAATAGTCAAAATTTGTCCATTTCTTTATTTAGGGAACTTTGCGATTTTACAGTTTTCACAGTTTTTACAATTTTGGAAAAATTTTCTTTCTTATCAAATTTCGGAAATTTTCCAAAATTTTTAATTTTTTTTTTTTTGAATTTTTAGAATTTTTGCATTTTTCTCGATTTTTTCATTTCAACAAAAATTACAATTTTCCAATTTTGTAGATTTCTAAATTAAGAGAAGTTTGTGATTTTGTCGATTTAACAGTTTTTACTATTTTGAAAAATTTTCTTTTTTTAACAAATTTTCGGAAATTTTGCAAAATTTTAATTTTTTTCGATTTTTGAAATTTTAGAATTTTCGCATTTTTCTCGATTTTTTCATTTCAACAAAAATTAAAATTTTCCAATTTTGTAGATTTCTTAATTTAGAGAACTTTGCGATTTTACAGTTTTCACAGTTTTTACTATTTTAAAAAAAATTTGTTTTGTGCGGAAATTTTCCGAAATTTTAAATTTTTTCGATTTTTGAATTAAGGAAATCTTAGCATTTTTCTTGATATTTTTAATTCAACCAAAATAACAATTTTCCAATTTTGGCGATTTCTTTATTTAAAGAGCTTTGCGATTTTTACAGTCTTTGCTATTTTTAAAATAATTAAATTTCTTATCAAATTTCGGAAATTTTCCGAAATTTTAAATTTTGTCGATTGTAGAATTTTAGCATTTTTCTCGAGTTTTTTTTTTTTTTTTTTTTAAATTAACAATGTTCAAATTTTGTCCATTTCTTTATTTAGGGAACTTTGCGATTTTACAGTTTTTACAGTTTTTACAATTTTGGAAAAATTTTCTTTTTTATCAAATTTCGGAAAATTTTCCGAAATTTTTAAATTTTTTCGATTTTGAATTTTTAGAATTTTCGCATTTTTCTCGATTTTTTTATTTTAACAAAATTTACAATATTCAAATTTTATCCATTTCTTTATTTAGGGAACTTTGCGATTTTACAGTTTTCACAGTTTTTACAATTTTGGAAAAATTTTCTTTTTTATCAAATTTGGGAAAATTTCCGAAATTTTTAATTTTTTTTGATTTTTTATTTATTTTTCTCGATTTTTTCATTTCAACAAAATTTACAATATTCCAATTTTGTAGATTTCTTTATTTAAAGAGCTTTGCAATTTTGAAGATTTCACAGTTTTACTATTTTGACAAAATTTAATTTTTTATCAAATTTCGGAAATTTTCCGAAATTTTAAATTTTGTCGATCGTTGAATTTTAGGAATTTTTGCATTTTTCTCAATTTTTGTATTTTTAACAAAATTTACAATATTCAAATTTTATCCATTTCTTTATTTAGGGAACTTTGCGATTTTACAGTTTTCACAGTTTTTACTATTTTGAAAAAAATTTCTTTTGTTATCAAATTTCGGAAATTTTAAATTTTTTCGATTTTTGAATTAAGGGAATTTTAGCATTTTTCTTGATATTTTTAATTCAACAAAAATTACAATTTTCCAATTTTGGCGATTTCTTTATTTAAAGAGCTTTGCGATTTTGAAGATTTCACAGTCTTTACTATTTTGGAAAAAATTTAATTTTTTATCAAATTTCGGAAATTTTCCGAAATTTTAAATGTTGTCGATTTTTGAATTTTAGGAATTTTTGCATTTTTCTTGTTTTTTTTATTTTTAGCAGAATTTACAATATTCAAATTTTGTCCATTTCTTTATTTAGGGAACTTTGCGATTTTACAGTTTTCACAGTTTTTACAATTTTGTAAAAATTTTCTTTTTTATCAAATTTCGGAAAATTTCCGAAATTTTCAATTTTTATAATTTTTTAATTTTTAGAATTTTTGCATTTTTCTCGATTTTTTCATTTCAACAAAAATTAAAATTTTCCAATTTTGTAGATTTCTAAATTAAGAGAAGTTTATGATTTTGTCGATTTAACAGTTTTTATTATTTTGAAGAAAGTGTCTTCTTAATTCAATTTCGCAAACTTTCCGAAATTTTAAATTATTCCGATTTTTGAATTTCTTAAATTTTTTAATTTTTCTCGATTTTTTCATTTCAACAAAATTTACAATTTTCCAATTTTGTAGATTTCTTAATTTAGAGAACTTTGTAATTTTGTCAATTTTACAGTCTTTACTATTTTGGAAAATTTTTCTTTTTTATCAAATTTTCGGAAATTTTGCAAAATGTTAATTTTTTTTCGATTTTGGAATTTTTAGAATTTTTTAATTTTTCTCGATTTTTTTCATTTCAACAAAAATTACAATTTTCCAATTTTGTAGATTTCCTAATTTAGAGAACTTAGCGATTTTACAGTTTTCACAGTTTTTACTATTTTGAAAAAAATTTATTTTGTTATCGAATTTCCAAAATTTTAAATTTTTTAGATTTTTGAATTTAGGGAATTTTAGCATTTTTCTTGATATTTTTAATTCAACAAAAGTTACAATTTTCCAATTTTGGCGATTTCTTTATTTAGAGAGCTTTGCGATTTTAAAGTTTTCACAGTCTTTACTATTTTGAAAAAATTTAATTTTTTTTTATCAAACTTCGTAAGTTTTCCGAAATTTTAATTTTTTTCGATTGTTGAATTTTAGGAATATTTGCATTTTTCTCGATTTTTTTTTTTTTTAATTAACAATATTCAAATTTTGTCAATTTTTTTATTTGGGGAACTTTGCGATTTTACAGTTTTTACAGTTTTTACAATTTTGTAAAAACGTTCTTTTGTTATCGAATTTCGGAAAGTTTCCGAAATGTTTAATTTTTTTCGATTTTTATTTTTAGAATTTTTTAATTTTTCTCGATTTTTTCATTTCAACAAAAATTACAATATTCCAATTTTGTAGATTTCTAAATTAAGAGAAGTTTGTGATTTTGTCGATTTAACAGTTTTTACTATTTTGAAAAAATTTTCTTTTTTTATCAAATTTTCGGAAATTTTGCAAAATTTTAATTTTTTTCGATTTTTGAATTTTTAGAATTTTCGCATTTTTCTCGATTTTTTCATTTCAACAAAATTTACAATATTCCAATTTTGTAGATTTCTTTATTTAAAGAGCTTTGCAATTTTGAAGATTTCACAGTCTTTACTATTTTGACAAAATTTAATTTTTTATCAAATTTCGGAAATTTTCCGAAATTTTAAATGTTGTCGATTGTTGAATTTTGGGAATTTTTGCATTTTTCTTGTTTTTTTTATTTTTAACAAAATTTACAATATTCAAATTTTGTCCATTTCTTTATTTAGGGAACTTTGCGATTTTACAGTTGTCACAGTTTTTACAATTTTGTAAAAACGTTCTTTTGTTATCGAATTTCGGAAAGTTTCCGAAATGTTTAATTTTTTTCGATTTTTATTTTTAGAATTTTTTAATTTTTCTCGATTTTTTCATTTCAACAAAAATTACAATTTTCCAATTTTGTAGATTTCTTAATTTAGAGAACTTTGCGATTTTACAGTTTTCACAGTTTTTACTATTTTGAAAATATTTAATTTGTTTATCTAATTTCGGAAATTTTCCGAAATCTTAATTTTATTCGACTTTTGAATTTTGGGAATTTTTGAATTTTTCTTGATAGTTTTATTCAACAAATTTTACAGTTCTCCATTTTTGTCGATTTCTTAATTTGGAGAACTTCGGGATTTTACAGTTTAAACAGTTTTTTTACTATTTTGAAAAAATTTATATTTTTTATCAAGTTTCGGAAATTTTAAGAAATTTTAAATTTTGTCGATTTTTGAATTTTGAGAATTTTTGAATTTTTCTCGATTTTTTCATTTTAACAAAAATTACAATTTTCCAATTTTGTAGATTTCTTAATTTAGAGAACTTTGCGATTTTACAGTTTTCACAGTTTTTACTATTTTGAAAAAATTTAATTTTTTTATCTAAATTCGAAAATTTTCCTAAATCTTAAATTTTTTCGACTTTTGAATTTTGGGAATTTTTCCATTTTTCTTGATATTTTTATTCAACAAATTTTACAGTTCTCCAATTTTCCGAAATTTTTTCGATTTTTAAATTCAGGGAATTTTAGCATTTTCCTCGATTTTTTCATTTCAACAAAAATTACAATTTTACAATTTTGTAGATTTCTTAATTTAGAGAACTTCGCGATTTTTAAGTTTTCACAGTCTTTACCATTTTGAAAAAATTAATTTTTTTTTATCAAGTTTGGAAAATTTTCCGAAATTTTAAATTTTGCCGATTGTTGAATTTTAGGAGTTTTTGCATTTTTCTCGATTTTCGTATTTTTAACAAAATTTACAATATTTAAATTTTGTCCATTTCTTTATTTAGGGAACTTTGCGATTTTACAGCTTTCACAGTTTTTACTATTTTGAAAAAAATTTCTTTTGTTATCAAATTTCTGAAATTTTAAATTTTTTCGATTTTTGAATTAAGGGAATTTTAGAATTTTTCTTAATATTTTTAATTCAACAACATTCTTTATTTAGGGAACTTTGCGATTTTACAGTTTTTAGAGTTTTTACAATTTTGGAAAAATGTTCTTTTTTATCGAATTTCGGAAAGTTTGCGAAATTTTTAAATTTTTTCGATTTTTGAATTTTTAGAATTTTCGCATTTTTCTCGATAGTTTCATTTCAACAAAAATTACAATTTTCTAATTTTTTAGATTTCTTCATTTAGAGAATTTTGTGATTTTGTCGATTTAACAGTTTTTACTATTTTGAAAAAATTTTCTTTTTTTTATCAAATTTCGGAAATTTTCGAAAATTTTAAATTTTTTCGATTTTTGAATTTAGGGAATTCTAGCATTTTTCTTGATATTTTTATTTCAACAAAATTTACAATTTTAAAATTTTGGCGATTTCTTTATTAAAAGAGTTTTTTCGATTTTTAAGATTTCGCAGTTTTTACTATTTTGAAAAAATTTAATTTTTTTATCAAATTTCGGAAATTTTCCGAAATTTTAAATTTTGTTGATTGTTGAATTTTAGGAATTTTTGCATTTTTCTCAATTTTTTTATTTTAACAAAATTTACAATATTCAAATTTTGTCCATTTCTTTATTTAGGGAACTTTGCGATTTTACAGTTTTAACAGTTTTTACTATTTTGAAAAAATTTATATATTTTATCAAAATTCGGAAATTTTAAGAAATTTTAAATTTTGTCGATTTTTGAATTTTGAGAATTTTTGCATTTTCCTCGATTTTTTCATTTCAACAAAAATTACAATTTTACAATTTTGTAAATTTCTTAATTTAGAGAACTTCGCGATTTTACAGTTGTCACAGTTTTTACAATTTTGTAAAAACGTTCTTTTGTTATCGAATTTCGGAAAGTTTCCGAAATGTTTAATTTTTTTTCGATTTTTATTTTTAGAATTTTTTAATTTTTCTCGATTTTTTCATTTCAACAAAAATTACAATTTTCCAATTTTGTAGATTTCTTAATTTAGAGAACTTTGCGATTTTACAGTTTTCACAGTTTTTACTATTTTGAAAATATTTAATTTTTTTATCTAATTTCGGAAATTTTCCTAAATCTTAAATTTTTTCGACTTTTGAATTTTGGGAATTTTTGAATTTTTCTTGATAGTTTTATTCAGCAAATTTTACAGTTCTCCATTTTTGTCGATTTCTTAATTTGGAGAACTTCGGGATTTTACAGTTTAAACAGTTTCTACTATTTTGAAAAAATTTATATTTTTTATCAAGTTTCGGAAATTTTAAGAAATTTTAAATTTTGTCGATTTTTGAATTTTGAGAATTTTTGCATTTTTCTCGATTTTTTCATTTTAACAAAAATTACAATTTTCCAATTTTGTAGATTTCTTAATTTAGAGAACTTTGCGATTTTACAGTTTTCACAGTTTTTACTATTTTGAAAAAATTTAATTTTTTTATATAATTTCGCAAAATTTTCCTAAATCTTAAATTTTTTTGACTTTTGAATTTTGGGAATTTTTGCATTTGTCTTGATATTTTTATTCAACAAATTTTACAGTTCTCCAATTTTCCGAAATTTTTTCGATTTTTAAATTCAGGGAACTTTAGCATTTTTCTTGATATTTTCAATACAACAAAAATTAAAATTTTTAGAATTTTTAGAGAATTTGCATTTTACTCGATTTTTTTTATTTCAACAAAAATTACAAATTTCCAATTTTCTAAAATTCTTAATATAGAGAACTTTGTGATTTTGTCGATTTTACAGTTTTTACTATTTTGAAAAAATTTTCTTTTTTGTATCAAATTTTCGGAAAATTTGCAACATTTAAATTTTTTTCGATTTTTGAATTTTTTGAATTTTTTAATTGTTCTCGATTTTTTCATTTCAAAAAAATTACAATTTTCCAATTTTGTAGATTTCTAAATTTAAACAGCTTTGCGATTTTTAAGTTTTCACAGTCTTTACTATTTTGAAAAAAATTTCTTTTGTTATCGAATTTCGGAAATTTTCCAAAATTTTAAATTTTGTCGATTGTTGAATTTTAGGAATTTTTGCATTTTTCTCGATTTTTTGATTATAACCAAAATTTACAATATTCAAATTTTGTCCATTTCTTTATTTAGGGAACTTTGCGATTTTACAGTTTTTACAGTTTTTACTATTTTGAAAAAATTTATATATTTTATCAAAATTCGGAAATTTTAAGAAATTTTAAATTTTGTCGATTTTTGAATTTTGAGAATTTTTGCATTTTCCTCGATTTTTTCATTTCAACAAAAATTACAATTTTCCAATTTTGTAGATTTCTTAATTTAGAGAACTTCGCGATTTTTAAGTTTTCACAGTCTTTACCATTTTGAAAAAATTAATTTTTTTTTATCAAATTTGGGAAATTTACCGAAATTTTAAATTTTGTCGATCGTTGAATTTTAGGAATTTTTGCATTTTTCTCAATTTTTGTATTTTTAACAAAATTTACAATATTGAAATTTAATCCATTTCTTTATTTAGGGAACTTTGCGATTTTACAGTTTTCACAGTTTGTACTATTTTGAAAAAAATTTCTTTTGTTATCAAATTTCTGAAATTTTAAATTTTTTCGATTTTTGAATTAAGGGAATTTTAGCATTTTTCTTAATATTTTTAATTCAACAACATTCTTTATTTAGGGAACTTTGCGATTTTACAGTTTTCACAGTTTTTACAATTTTGGAAAAATTTTGTTTTTTATCAAATTTCGGAAAATTTCCAAAATTTTTAATTTTTTTTTATTTTTGAATTTTTAGAATTTTTGCATTTTTCTCGATTTTTTCATTTCAACAAAAATTAAAATTTTCCAATTTTGTAGATTTCTAAATTAAGAGAAGTTTGTGATTTTGTCGATTTAACAGTTTTTACTATTTTGAAAAAATTTTCTTTTTTTATCAAATTTTCGGCAATTTTGCAAAATTTTAATTTTTTTCGATTTTTGAATTTTTAGAATTTTAATATTTTTCTCGATTTTTTCATTTCAACAAAAATTACAATATTCCAATTTTGGCGATTTCTTTATTTAAAGAGCTTTGCGATTTTTAAGATTTCGCAGTTTTTACTATTTTGAAAAAATTTAATTTTTTTATCAAATTTCGGAAATTTTCCGAAATTTTAAATTTTGTTGATTGTTGAATTTTAGGAATTTTTGCATTTTTCTCAATTTTTTTATTTTAACAAAATTTACAATATTCAAAATTTGTCCATTTCTTTATTTAGGGAACTTTGCGATTTTACAGTATTCACAGTTTTTACAATTTTGGAAAAATTTTCTTTTTTATCAAATTTCGAAAAATTTCCAAAATTTTTAATTTTTTTTGATTTTTGAATTTTTAGAATTTTTGCATTTTTCTCGATTTTTTCATTTCAACAAAAATTAAAATTTTCCAATTTTGTAGATTTCTAAATTAAGAGATTTTTCTCGATTTTTTCATTTCAACAAAAATTAAAATTTTCCAATTTTGTAGATTTCTAAATTAAGAGAAGTTTGTGATTTTGTCGATTTAACAGTTTTTACTATTTTGAAAAAATTTTCTTTTTTTATCAAATTTTCGGAAATTTTGCAAAATATTAATTTTTTTCGATTTTTGAATTTTTAGAATTTTCATATTTTTCTCGATTTTTTCATTTCAACAAAAATTACAATTTTCCAATTTTGTAGATTTCTTAATTTAGAGAACTTTGCGATTTTACAGTTTTTACTATTTTGACAAAAATTTGTTTTGTTCGGAAATTTTCCGAAATTTTAAATTTTTTCGATTTTTGAATTAAGGGAATTTTAGCATTTTTCTTGATATTTTTAATTCAACAAAAATTACAATTTTCCAATTTTGGCGATTTCTTTATTTAAAGAGCTTTGCGATTTTTAAGTTTTCACAGTCTTTGCTATTTTTAAAATATTTAATTTTCTTATCAAATTTCGGAAATTTTCCGAAATTTTAAATTTTGTCGATTGTTGAATTTTAGCATTTTTCTCGAGTTTTTTTTTTTTTTTAAATTAACAATATTCAAATTTTGTCCATTTCTTTATTAAGGGAACTTTGCGATTTAACAGTTTTTAGAGTTTTTACAATTTTGGAAAAATGTTCTTTTTTATCGAATTTCGGAAAGTTTCCGAAATTTTTAAATTTTTTCGATTTTTGAATTTTTAGAATTTTTGCATTTTTCTCGATTTTTTCATTTCAACAAAAATTTCAATTTTCCAATTTTGTAGATTTCTTAATTAAGAGAACTTTTACAGTCTTTACTATTTTGGAAAAATTTTTTTTTTATCAAATTTTCGGAAATTTTGCAAAATCTTAATTTTTTTAGATTTTGGAATTTTTAGAATTTTTGCATTTTTCTCGATTTTTTCATTTCAACAAAAATTACAATTTTCCAATTTTGTAGATTTCTTAATTTAGAGAACTTTGCGATTTTACAGTTCTCACAGTTTTTACTATTTTGAAAAAAATTTCTTTTGTTATCGAATTTCGGAAATTTTAAATTTTTTAGATTTTTGAATTTAGGGAATTTTAGCATTTCTCTTGATATTTTTAATTCAACAAAAGTTACAATTTTCCAATTTTGGCGATTTCTTTATTTGAAGAGCTTTGCGATTTTAAAGTTTTCACAGTCTTTACTATTTTGAAAAAATTTTATTTTTTTTTATCAAACTTCGTAAATTTTCCGAAATTTTAAATTTTTTCGATTGTTGAATTTTAGGAATATTTGCATTTTTCTCAATCTTTTTTTTTTTTTAAATTAACAATATTCAAATTTTATCCATTTCTTTATTTAGGGAACTTTGCGATTTTACTGTTTTTACAGTTTTTACAATTTTGGAAAATTTTTCTTTTTTATCAAATTTCGGAAAATTTCCGAAATTTTTTATTTTTTTTTTATTTTTTAATTTTTAGAATTTTTGCATTTTTCTCGATTTTTTCATTTCAACAAAAATTACAATTTTCCAATTTTGTAGATTTCTAAATTAAGAGAAGTTTGTGATTTTGTCGATTATACAGATTTTATTATTTTGAAGAAAATGTCTTCTTTATTCAATTTCGCAAATTTTCCGAAATTTTAAATTATTCCGATTTTTGAATTTGTTTAATGTTTGAATTTTTCTCGATTTTTTCATTTCAACAAAATTTACAATATTCCAATTTTGTATATTTCTTAATTAAAAAAGCTTTGCGATTTTTAAGTTTTTACTATTTTGAACAAAATTTCTTTTGTTATCAAATTTCGGAAATTTTCATTTTTTTCGATTTTTGAATTTAGGGAATTTTAGCATTTTTCTTGATATTTTTAAATCAACAAAAATTACAATTTTCCAATTTTGGCGATTTATTTATTTAAAGAGCTTTGCGATTTTAAAGTTTTCACAGTCTTTACTATTTTGAAATATTTTCATTTTTTTTATCAAATTTCGGAAATTTTTCGAAATTTTAAATTTTGTCGATTGTGGAATTTTAGGAATTTTTGCATTTTTCTCAATTTTTTTATTTTAACAAAATTTACAATATTCAAAATTTGTCCATTTCTTTATTTAGGGAACTTTGCGATTTTACAGTTTTCACAGTTTTTACAATTTTGGAAAAATTTTCTTTTTTATCAAATTTCGGAAAATTTCCAAAATTTTTAATTTTTTTTTGATTTTTGAATTTTTAGAATTTTTGTATTTTTCTTGATTTTTTAATTTCAACAAAAATTAAAATTTTCCAATTTTGTAGATTTCTAAATTAAGAGAAGTTTGTGATTTTGTCGATTTAGTAGTTTTTACTATTTTGAAAAAATTTTCTTTTTTTATCAAATTTTCGGAAATTTTGCAAAATTTTAATTTTTTAGAATTTTGAATTTTTAGAATTTTCGCATTTTTCTCGATTTTTTCATTTCAACAAAAATTACAATTTTCCAATTTTGTAGACTTCTTAATTTAGAGAACTTTGCGATTTTACAGTTTTTACTATTTTGACAAAAATTTGTTTTGTTCGGAAATTTTCCGAAAATTTAAATTTTTTCGATTTTTGAATTAAGGGAATTTTAGCATTTTTCTTGATATTTTTAATTCAACAAAAATTACAATTTTCCAATTTTGGCGATTTCTTTATTTAGAGAGCTTTGCGATTTTTAAGTTTTCACAGTTTTTGCTATTTTTAAAAAATTTAATTTTTTTATCAAATTTCGGAAATTTTCCGAAATTTTAAATTTCGTCGATTGTTGAATTTTAGCATTTTTCTCGAGTTTTTTTTTTTTTTTTTTAAATTAACAATATTCAAATTTTGTCCATTTCTTTATTTAGGGAACTTTGCGATTTTACTGTTTTTACAGTTTTTACAATTTTGGAAAAATTTTCTTTTTTATCAAATTTCGGAAAGTTTCCGAAATTTTTATTTTTTTTTTATTTTTTAATTTTTAGAATTTTTGCATTTTTCTCGATTTTTTCACTTCAACAAAAATTACAATTTTCCAATTTTGTAGATTTCTAAATTAAGAGAAGTTTGTGATTTTGTCGATTTTACAGTCTTTACTATTTTGACAAAATTTTCTTTTTTGTAAAATTTTCGAAAATTTTGCAAAATTTTAAATTTTTTCGATTTTTTGAATTTTTAGAATTTTCGCATTTTTCTTGATTTTTTCATTTCAACAAAAATTACAATTTACCAATTTTGTAGATTTCTTAATTTAGAGGACTTTGCGATTTGGTCAATTTTACAGTTTTTACTATTTTGAAAAAATTTTATTTTTTTATCAAATTTTCGGAAATTTTTCAAAATTTTAACTTTTTTCGATTTTTGAATTTTTATAATTTTCGCATTTTTCTCGATTTTTTCATTTTAACAAAAATTACAATTTTCCATTTTCGTAGATTTCTTAATTTAGAGAACTTTGCGATTTTGTCAATTTTACAGTTTTTACTATATTGAAAATTTTTTATTTTTTTATCAAATTTTCGGAAATTTTTCAAAATATTAACTTTTTTAAATTTTTGAATTTTTAAAAATTTCGCATTTTTCTCGATTTTTTCATTTCAACAAAAATTACAATTTTCCAATTTTGTAGATTTCTTAATTTAGAGAACTTTGCGATTTTACAGTTTTCACAGTTTTTACTATTTTGAAAATATTTAATTTTTTTATCTAATTTCGGAAATTTTCCGAAATCTTAATTTTATTCGACTTTTGAATTTTGGGAATTTTTGAATTTTTCTTGATAGTTTTATTCAACAAACTTTACAGTTCTCCATTTTTGTCGATTTCTTAATTTGGAGAACTTCGGGATTTTACAGTTTAAACAGTTTTTTTACTATTTTGAAAAAATTTATATTTTTTATCAAGTTTCGGAAATTTTAAGAAATTTTAAATTTTGTCGATTTTTGAATTTTGAGAATTTTTGAATTTTTCTCGATTTTTTCATTTTAACAAAAATTACAATTTTCCAATTTTGTAGATTTATTAATTTAGAGAACTTTGCGATTTTACAGTTTTCACAGTTTTTACTATTTTGAAAAAATTTAATTTTTTTATCTAAATTCGAAAATTTTCCTAAATCTTAAATTTTTTCGACTTTTGAATTTTGGGAATTTTTGCATTTTTCTTGATATTTTTATTCAACAAATTTTACAGTTCTCCAATTTTCCGAAATTTTTTCGATTTTTAAATTCAGGGAATTTTAGCATTTTCCTCGATTTTTTCATTTCAACAAAAATTACAATTTTACAATTTTGTAGATTTCTTAATTTAGAGAACTTCGCGATTTTTAAGTTTTCACAGTCTTTACCATTTTGAAAAAATTAATTTTTTTTTATCAAATTTGGGAAATTTTCCAAAATTTTAAATTTTGCCGATTGTTGAATTTTAGGAGTTTTTGCATTTTTCTCGATTTTCGTATTTTTAACAAAATTTACAATATTTAAATTTTGTCCATTTCTTTATTTAGGGAACTTTGCGATTTTACAGCTTTCACAGTTTTTACTATTTTGAAAAAAATTTCTTTTGTTATCAAATTTCTGAAATTTTAAATTTTTTCGATTTTTGAATTAAGGGAATTTTAGCATTTTTCTTAATATTTTTAATTCAACAACATTCTTTATTTAGGGAACTTTGCGATTTTACAGTTTTTAGAGTTTTCACAATTTTGGAAAAATGTTCTTTTTTATCGAATTTCGGAAAGTTTCCGAAATTTTTAAATTTTTTCGATTTTTGAATTTTTAGAATTTTCGCATTTTTCTCGATATTTTCATTTCAACAAAAATTACAATTTTCTAATTTTTTAGATTTCTTCATTTAGAGAATTTTGTGATTTTGTCGATTTAACAGTTTTTACTATTTTGAAAAAATTTTCTTTTTTTTATCAAATTTCGGAAATTTTCGAAAATTTTAAATTTTTTCGATTTTTGAATTTAGGGAATTTTAGCATTTTTCTTGATATTTTTATTTCAACAAAATTTACAATTTTAAAATTTTGGCGATTTCTTTATTAAAAGAGTTTTTTCGATTTTTAAGATTTCGCAGTTTTTACTATTTTGAAAAAATTTAATTTTTTTATCAAATTTCGGAAATTTTCCGAAATTTTAAATTTTGTTGATTGTTGAATTTTAGGAATTTTTGCATTTTTCTCAATTTTTTTATTTTAACAAAATTTACAATATTCAAAATTTGTCCATTTCTTTATTTAGGGAACTTTGCGATTTTACAGTTTTTACAGTTTTTACTATTTTGAAAAAATTTATATATTTTATCAAAATTCGGAAATTTTAAGAAATTTTAAATTTTGTCGATTTTTGAATTTTGAGAATTTTTGCATTTTCCTCGATTTTTTCATTTCAACAAAAATTACAATTTTACAATTTTGTAAATTTCTTAATTTAGAGAACTTCGCGATTTTACAGTTGTCACAGTTTTTACAATTTTGTAAAAACGTTCTTTTGTTATCGAATTTCGGAAAGTTTCCGAAATGTTTAATTTTTTTTCGATTTTTATTTTTAGAATTTTTTAATTTTTCTCGATTTTTTCATTTCAACAAAAATTACAATTTTCCAATTTTGTAGATTTCTTAATTTAGAGAACTTTGCGATTTTACAGTTTTCACAGTTTTTACTATTTTGAAAATATTTAATTTTTTTATCTAATTTCGGAAATTTTCCTAAATCTTACATTTTTTCGACTTTTGAATTTTGGGAATTTTTCAATTTTTCTTGATAGTTTTATTCAACAAATTTTACAGTTCTCCATTTTTGTCGATTTCTTAATTTGGAGAACTTCGGGATTTTACAGTTTAAACAGTTTCTACTATTTTGAAAAAATTTATATTTTTTATCAAGTTTCGGAAATTTTAAGAAATTTTAAATTTTGTCGAATTTTGAATTTTGAGAATTTTTGCATTTTTCTCGATTTTTTCATTTTAACAAAAATTACAATTTTCCAATTTTGTAGATTTCTTAATTTAGAGAACTTTGCGATTTTACAGTTTTCACAGTTTTTACTATTTTGAAAAAATTTAATTTTTTTATCTAATTTCGAAAATTTTCCTAAATCTTAAATTTTTTCGACTTTTGAATTTTGGGAATTTTTGCATTTTTCTTGATATTTTTATTCAAAAAATTTTACAGTTCCCCAATTTTCCGAAATTTTTTCGATTTTTAAATTCAGGGAATTTTAGCATTTTTCTTGATATTTTCAATACAACAAAAATTAAAATTTTTAGAATTTTTAGAGAATTTGCATTTTTCTCGATTTTTTTTATTTCAACAAAAATTACAAATTTCCAATTTTCTAAAATTCTTAATATAGAGAACTTTGTGATTTTGTCGATTTTACAGTTTTTACTATTTTGAAAAAATTTTCTTTTTTGTATCAAATTTTCGGAAAATTTGCAACATTTAAATTTTTTTCGATTTTTGAATTTTTTCAATTTTTTAATTGTTCTCGATTTTTTCATTTCAACAAAAATTACCATTTTCCAATTTTGTAGATTTCTTAATTTAGTGAACTTTGCGATTTTTAAGTTTTCACAATTTTTACTATTTTGAAAAAATTTAATTTTTTTTATCTAATTTCGGAAATTTTCCAAAATCTTAAATTCTTTTCGACTTTTGAATTTTGGGAATTTTTTCGGAAATTTTCCGAAATTTTAAGTTTTTTCGATTTTTGAATTTAGGGAATTTTAGCATTTTTTTTGATATTTTTAATTCAACAAAAATTACAATTTTCAAATTTTGCCGATTTCTTTATTTAAAGAGCTTTGCGATTTTAGAGTTTTCAGAGTCTTTACTATTTTGAAAAAATTTAATTTTTTTATCGAATTTCGGAAAAATTCCGAAATTTTAAATTTTATTTTGATTTTTGAATTTTTGCATTTTTCTCGATTTTTTCATTTCAAAAAAATTACAATTTTCCAATTTTGTAGATTTCTTAATTTAGAGAACTTTGCGATTTTACAGTTTTCACAGTTTTTACTATTTTGAAAAAATTTAATTTTTTTATATAATTTCGCAAAATTTTCCTAAATCTTAAATTTTTTTGACTTTTGAATTTTGGGAATTTTTGCATTTTTCTTGATATTTTTATTCAACAAATTTTACAGTTCTCCAATTTTCCGAAATTTTTTCGATTTTTAAATTCAGGGAATTTTAGCATTTTTCTTGATATTTTCAATACAACAAAAATTAAAATTTTTAGAATTTTTAGAGAATTTGCATTTTACTCGATTTTTTTTATTTCAACAAAAATTACAAATTTCCAATTTTCTAAAATTCTTAATATAGAGAACTTTGTGATTTTGTCGATTTTACAGTTTTTACTATTTTGAAAAAATTTTCTTTTTTGTATCAAATTTTCGGAAAATTTGCAACATTTAAATTTTTTTCGATTTTTGAATTTTTTGAATTTTTTAATTGTTCTCGATTTTTTCATTTCAAAAAAATTACAATTTTCCAATTTTGTAGATTTCTAAATTTAAACAGCTTTGCGATTTTTAAGTTTTCACAGTCTTTACTATTTTGAAAAAAATTTCTTTTGTTATCGAATTTCGGAAATTTTCCAAAATTTTAAATTTTGTCGATTGTTGAATTTTAGGAATTTTTGCATTTTTCTCGATTTTTTGATTATAACCAAAATTTACAATATTCAAATTTTGTCCATTTCTTTATTTAGGGAACTTTGCGATTTTACAGTTTTTACAGTTTTTACTATTTTGAAAAAATTTATATATTTTATCAAAATTCGGAAATTTTAAGAAATTTTAAATTTTGTCGATTTTTGAATTTTGAGAATTTTTGCATTTTCCTCGATTTTTTCATTTCAACAAAAATTACAATTTTCCAATTTTGTAGATTTCTTAATTTAGAGAACTTCGCGATTTTTAAGTTTTCACAGTCTTTACCATTTTGAAAAAATTAATTTTTTTTTATCAAATTTGGGAAATTTTCCGAAATTTTAAATTTGCCGATTGTTGAATTTTAGGAGTTTTTGCATTTTTCTCGATTTTCGTATTTTTAACAAAATTTACAATATTTAAATTTTGTCCATTTCTTTATTTAGGGAACTTTGCGATTTTACAGCTTTCACAGTTTTTACTATTTTGAAAAAAATTTCTTTTGTTATCAAATTTCTGAAATTTTAAATTTTTTCGATTTTTGAATTAAGGGAATTTTAGCATTTTTCTTAATATTTTTAATTCAACAACATTCTTTAATTAGGGAACTTTGCGATTTTACAGTTTTCACAGTTTTTACAATTTTGGAAAAATTTTGTTTTTTATCAAATTTCGGAAAATTTCCAAAATTTTTAATTTTTTTTTATTTTTGAATTTTTAGAATTTTTGCATTTTTCTCGATTTTTTCATTTCAACAAAAATTAAAATTTTCCAATTTTGTAGATTTCTAAATTAAGAGAAGTTTGTGATTTTGTCGATTTAACAGTTTTTACTATTTTGAAAAAATTTTCTTTTTTTATCAAATTTTCGGCAATTTTGCAAAATTTTAATTTTTTTCGATTTTTGAATTTTTAGAATTTTAATATTTTTCTCGATTTTTTCATTTCAACAAAAATTACAATATTCCAATTTTGGCGATTTCTTTATTTAAAGAGCTTTGCGATTTTTAAGATTTCGCAGTTTTTACTATTTTGAAAAAATTTAATTTTTTTATCAAATTTCGGAAATTTTCCGAAATTTTAAATTTTGTTGATTGTTGAATTTTAGGAATTTTTGCATTTTTCTCAATTTTTTTATTTTAACAAAATTTACAATATTCAAAATTTGTCCATTTCTTTATTTAGGGAACTTTGCGATTTTACAGTATTCACAGTTTTTACAATTTTGGAAAAATTTTCTTTTTTATCAAATTTCGAAAAATTTCCAAAATTTTTAATTTTTTTTGATTTTTGAATTTTTAGAATTTTTGCATTTTTCTCGATTTTTTCATTTCAACAAAAATTAAAATTTTCCAATTTTGTAGATTTCTAAATTAAGAGATTTTTCTCGATTTTTTCATTTCAACAAAAATTAAAATTTTCCAATTTTGTAGATTTCTAAATTAAGAGAAGTTTGTGATTTTGTCGATTTAACAGTTTTTACTATTTTGAAAAAATTTTCTTTTTTTATCAAATTTTCGGAAATTTTGCAAAATATTAATTTTTTTCGATTTTTGAATTTTTAGAATTTTCATATTTTTCTCGATTTTTTCATTTCAACAAAAATTACAATTTTCCAATTTTGTAGATTTCTTAATTTAGAGAACTTTGCGATTTTACAGTTTTTACTATTTTGACAAAAATTTGTTTTGTTCGGAAATTTTCCGAAATTTTAAATTTTTTCGATTTTTGAATTAAGGGAATTTTAGCATTTTTCTTGATATTTTTAATTCAACAAAAATTACAATTTTCCAATTTTGGCGATTTCTTTATTTAAAGAGCTTTGCGATTTTTAAGTTTTCACAGTTTTTGCTATTTTTAAAAATTCTATTTTTTTTATCAAATTTCGGAAATTTTCCGAAATTTTAAATTTTGTCGATTGTTGAATTTTAGAATTTTTCTCGAGTTTTTTTTTTTTTTTTTTTAAATTAACAATATTCAAATTTTGTCCATTTCTTTATTTAGGGAACTTTGCGATTTTACAGTTTTTACAGTTTTTACAATTTTGGAAAAATGTTCTTTTTTATCGAATTTCGGAAAGTTTCCGAAATTTTTAATTTTTTTCGATTTTTGAATTTTTAGAATTTTTGAATTTTTCTCGATTTTTTCATTTCAACAAAAATTACAATTTTCCAATTTTGTAGATTTCTAAATTAGGAGAAGTTTGTGATTTTGTGGATTTAACAGTTTTTACTATTTTGAAATATTTTTCTTTTTTTATCAAATTTTCGGAAATTTTGCAAAATTTTAATTTTTTTCGATTTTTGAGTTTTTAGAATTTTCGCATTTTTCTCGATTTTTTCATTTCAACAAAAATTACAATTTTCCAATTTTGTAGATTTCTTAATTTAGAGAGCTTTGCGATTTTTAAGTTTTCACAGTTTTTACTATTTTGAAAAAAATTTGTTTTGTTCGGAAATTTTCCGAAATTTTAAATTTTTTCGTTTTTTGAATTAAGGGAATTTTAGCATTTTTCTTGATATTTTTAATTCAACAAAAATTACAATTTTCCAATTTTGGCGATTTCTTTATTAAAAGACCTTTGCGATTTTTAAGTTTTCACAGTCTTTGCTATTTTTAAAATATTTAATTTTCTTATCAAATTTCGGAAATTTTCCGAAATTTTAAATTTTGTCGATTGTTGAATTTTAGCATTTTTCTCGAGTTTTTTTTTTTTTTTAAATTAACAATATTCAAATTTTGTCCATTTCTTTATTAAGGGAACTTTGCGATTTAACAGTTTTTAGAGTTTTTACAATTTTGGAAAAATGTTCTTTTTTATCGAATTTCGGAAAGTTTCCGAAATTTTTAAATTTTTTCGATTTTTGAATTTTTAGAATTTTTGCATTTTTCTCGATTTTTTCATTTCAACAAAAATTTCAATTTTCCAATTTTGTAGATTTCTTAATTTAGAGAACTTTTACAGTCTTTACTATTTTGGAAAAATTTTTTTTTTATCAAATTTTCGGAAATTTTGCAAAATCTTAATTTTTTTAGATTTTGGAATTTTTAGAATTTTTGCATTTTTCTCGATTTTTTCATTTCAACAAAAATTACAATTTTCCAATTTTGTAGATTTCTTAATTTAGAGAACTTTGCGATTTTACAGTTCTCACAGTTTTTACTATTTTGAAAAAAATTTCTTTTGTTATCGAATTTCGGAAATTTTAAATTTTTTAGATTTTTGAATTTAGGGAATTTTAGCATTTCTCTTGATATTTTTAATTCAACAAAAGTTACAATTTTCCAATTTTGGCGATTTCTTTATTTGAAGAGCTTTGCGATTTTAAAGTTTTCACAGTCTTTACTATTTTGAAAAAATTTTATTTTTTTTTATCAAACTTCGTAAATTTTCCGAAATTTAAAATTTTTTCGATTGTTGAATTTTAGGAATATTTGCATTTTTCTCAATCTTTTTTTTTTTTTAAATTAACAATATTCAAATTTTATCCATTTCTTTATTTAGGGAACTTTGCGATTTTACTGTTTTTACAGTTTTTACAATTTTGGAAAAATTTTCTTTTTTATCAAATTTCGGAAAATTTCCGAAATTTTTTATTTTTTTTTTATTTTTTAATTTTTAGAATTTTTGCATTTTTCTCGATTTTTTCATTTCAACAAAAATTACAATTTTCCAATTTTGTAGATTTCTAAATTAAGAGAAGTTTGTGATTTTGTCGATTATACAGATTTTATTATTTTAAAGAAAATGTCTTCTTTATTCAATTTCGCAAATTTTCCGAAATTTTAAATTATTCCGATTTTTGAATTTGTTTAATGTTTGAATTTTTCTCGATTTTTTCATTTCAACAAAATTTACAATATTCCAATTTTGTATATTTCTTAATTAAAAAAGCTTTGCGATTTTTAAGTTTTCACAGTTTTTACTATTTTGAACAAAATTTCTTTTGTTATCAAATTTCGGAAATTTTCATTTTTTTCGATTTTTGAATTTAGGGAATTTTAGCATTTTTCTTGATATTTTTAAATCAACAAAAATTACAATTTTCCAATTTTGGCGATTTATTTATTTAAAGAGCTTTGCGATTTTAAAGTTTTCACAGTCTTTACTATTTTGAAATATTTTCATTTTTTTTATCAAATTTCGGAAATTTTTCGAAATTTTAAATTTTGTCGATTGTGGAATTTTAGGAATTTTTGCATTTTTCTCAATTTTTTTATTTTAACAAAATTTACAATATTCAAAATTTGTCCATTTCTTTATTTAGGGAACTTTGCGATTTTACAGTTTTCACAGTTTTTACAATTTTGGAAAAATTTTCTTTTTTATCAAATTTCGGAAAATTTCCAAAATTTTTAATTTTTTTTTGATTTTTGAATTTTTAGAATTTTTGTATTTTTCTTGATTTTTTAATTTCAACAAAAATTAAAATTTTCCAATTTTGTAGATTTCTAAATTAAGAGAAGTTTGTGATTTTGTCGATTTAGTAGTTTTTACTATTTTGAAAAAATTTTCTTTTTTTATCAAATTTTCGGAAATTTTGCAAAATTTTAATTTTTTAGAATTTAGAATTTTTAGAATTTTCGCATTTTTCTCGATTTTTTCATTTCAACAAAAATTACAATTTTCCAATTTTGTAGACTTCTTAATTTAGAGAACTTTGCGATTTTACAGTTTTTACTATTTTGACAAAAATTTGTTTTGTTCGGAAATTTTCCGAAAATTTAAATTTTTTCGATTTTTGAATTAAGGGAATTTTAGCATTTTTCTTGATATTTTTAATTCAACAAAAATTACAATTTTCCAATTTTGGCGATTTCTTTATTTAGAGAGCTTTGCGATTTTTAAGTTTTCACAGTTTTTGCTATTTTTAAAAAATTTAATTTTTTTATCAAATTTCGGAAATTTTCCGAAATTTTAAATTTCGTCGATTGTTGAATTTTAGCATTTTTCTCGAGTTTTTTTTTTTTTTTTTTAAATTAACAATATTCAAATTTTGTCCATTTCTTTATTTAGGGAACTTTGCGATTTTACTGTTTTTACAGTTTTTACAATTTTGGAAAAATTTTCTTTTTTATCAAATTTCGGAAAGTTTCCGAAATTTTTATTTTTTTTTTATTTTTTAATTTTTAGAATTTTTGCATTTTTCTCGATTTTTTCACTTCAACAAAAATTACAATTTTCCAATTTTGTAGATTTCTAAATTAAGAGAAGTTTGTGATTTTGTCGATTTTACAGTCTTTACTATTTTGACAAAATTTTCTTTTTTGTAAAATTTTCGAAAATTTTGCAAAATTTTAAATTTTTTCGATTTTTTGAATTTTTAGAATTTTCGCATTTTTCTTGATTTTTTCATTTCAACAAAAATTACAATTTACCAATTTTGTAGATTTCTTAATTTAGAGGACTTTGCGATTTGGTCAATTTTACAGTTTTTACTATTTTGAAAAAATTTTATTTTTTTATCAAATTTTCGGAAATTTTTCAAAATTTTAACTTTTTTCGATTTTTGAATTTTTATAATTTTCGCATTTTTCTCGATTTTTTCATTTTAACAAAAATTACAATTTTCCATTTTCGTAGATTTCTTAATTTAGAGAACTTTGCGATTTTGTCAATTTTACAGTTTTTACTATATTGAAAATTTTTTATTTTTTTATCAAATTTTCGGAAATTTTTCAAAATTTTAACTTTTTTAAATTTTTGAATTTTTAAAAATTTCGCATTTTTCTCGATTTTTTCATTTCAACAAAAATTACAATTTTCCAATTTTGTAGATTTCTTAATTTAGAGAACTTTGCGATTTTACAGTTTTCACAGTTTTTACTATTTTGAAAATATTTAATTTTTTTATCTAATTTCGGAAATTTTCCGAAATCTTAATTTTATTCGACTTTTGAATTTTGGGAATTTTTGAATTTTTCTTGATAGTTTTATTCAACAAACTTTACAGTTCTCCATTTTTGTCGATTTCTTAATTTGGAGAACTTCGGGATTTTACAGTTTAAACAGTTTTTTTACTATTTTGAAAAAATTTATATTTTTTATCAAGTTTCGGAAATTTTAAGAAATTTTAAATTTTGTCGATTTTTGAATTTTGAGAATTTTTGAATTTTTCTCGATTTTTTCATTTTAACAAAAATTACAATTTTCCAATTTTGTAGATTTCTTAATTTAGAGAACTTTGCGATTTTACAGTTTTCACAGTTTTTACTATTTTGAAAAAATTTAATTTTTTTATCTAAATTCGAAAATTTTCCTAAATCTTAAATTTTTTCGACTTTTGAATTTTGGGAATTTTTGCATTTTTCTTGATATTTTTATTCAACAAATTTTACAGTTCTCCAATTTTCCGAAATTTTTTCGATTTTTAAATTCAGGGAATTTTAGCATTTTCCTCGATTTTTTCATTTCAACAAAAATTACAATTTTACAATTTTGTAGATTTCTTAATTTAGAGAACTTCGCGATTTTTAAGTTTTCACAGTCTTTACCATTTTGAAAAAATTAATTTTTTTTTATCAAATTTGGGAAATTTTCCAAAATTTTAAATTTTGCCGATTGTTGAATTTTAGGAGTTTTTGCATTTTTCTCGATTTTCGTATTTTTAACAAAATTTACAATATTTAAATTTTGTCCATTTCTTTATTTAGGGAACTTTGCGATTTTACAGCTTTCACAGTTTTTACTATTTTGAAAAAAATTTCTTTTGTTATCAAATTTCTGAAATTTTAAATTTTTTCGATTTTTGAATTAAGGGAATTTTAGCATTTTTCTTAATATTTTTAATTCAACAACATTCTTTATTTAGGGAACTTTGCGATTTTACAGTTTTTAGAGTTTTCACAATTTTGGAAAAATGTTCTTTTTTATCGAATTTCGGAAAGTTTCCGAAATTTTTAAATTTTTTCGATTTTTGAATTTTTAGAATTTTCGCATTTTTCTCGATATTTTCATTTCAACAAAAATTACAATTTTCTAATTTTTTAGATTTCTTCATTTAGAGAATTTTGTGATTTTGTCGATTTAACAGTTTTTACTATTTTGAAAAAATTTTCTTTTTTTTATCAAATTTCGGAAATTTTCGAAAATTTTAAATTTTTTCGATTTTTGAATTTAGGGAATTTTAGCATTTTTCTTGATATTTTTATTTCAACAAAATTTACAATTTTAAAATTTTGGCGATTTCTTTATTAAAAGAGTTTTTTCGATTTTTAAGATTTCGCAGTTTTTACTATTTTGAAAAAATTTAATTTTTTTATCAAATTTCGGAAATTTTCCGAAATTTTAAATTTTGTTGATTGTTGAATTTTAGGAATTTTTGCATTTTTCTCAATTTTTTTATTTTAACAAAATTTACAATATTCAAATTTTGTCCATTTCTTTATTTAGGGAACTTTGCGATTTTACAGTTTTTACAGTTTTTACTATTTTGAAAAAATTTATATATTTTATCAAAATTCGGAAATTTTAAGAAATTTTAAATTTTGTCGATTTTTGAATTTTGAGAATTTTTGCATTTTCCTCGATTTTTTCATTTCAACAAAAATTACAATTTTACAATTTTGTAAATTTCTTAATTTAGAGAACTTCGCGATTTTACAGTTGTCACAGTTTTTACAATTTTGTAAAAACGTTCTTTTGTTATCGAATTTCGGAAAGTTTCCGAAATGTTTAATTTTTTTTCGATTTTTATTTTTAGAATTTTTTAATTTTTCTCGATTTTTTCATTTCAACAAAAATTACAATTTTCCAATTTTGTAGATTTCTTAATTTAGAGAACTTTGCGATTTTACAGTTTTCACAGTTTTTACTATTTTGAAAATATTTAATTTTTTTATCTAATTTCGGAAATTTTCCTAAATCTTACATTTTTTCGACTTTTGAATTTTGGGAATTTTTCAATTTTTCTTGATAGTTTTATTCAACAAATTTTACAGTTCTCCATTTTTGTCGATTTCTTAATTTGGAGAACTTCGGGATTTTACAGTTTAAACAGTTTCTACTATTTTGAAAAAATTTATATTTTTTATCAAGTTTCGGAAATTTTAAGAAATTTTAAATTTTGTCGATTTTTGAATTTTGAGAATTTTTGCATTTTTCTCGATTTTTTCATTTTAACAAAAATTACAATTTTCCAATTTTGTAGATTTCTTAATTTAGAGAACTTTGCGATTTTACAGTTTTCACAGTTTTTACTATTTTGAAAAAATTTAATTTTTTTATCTAATTTCGAAAATTTTCCTAAATCTTAAATTTTTTCGACTTTTGAATTTTGGGAATTTTTGCATTTTTCTTGATATTTTTATTCAAAAAATTTTACAGTTCCCCAATTTTCCGAAATTTTTTCGATTTTTAACTTCAGGGAATTTTAGCATTTTTCTTGATATTTTCAATACAACAAAAATTAAAATTTTTAGAATTTTTAGAGAATTTGCATTTTTCTCGATTTTTTTTATTTCAACAAAAATTACAAATTTCCAATTTTCTAAAATTCTTAATATAGAGAACTTTGTGATTTTGTCGATTTTACAGTTTTTACTATTTTGAAAAAATTTTCTTTTTTGTATCAAATTTTCGGAAAATTTGCAACATTTAAATTTTTTTCGATTTTTGAATTTTTTCAATTTTTTAATTGTTCTCGATTTTTTCATTTCAACAAAAATTACCATTTTCCAATTTTGTAGATTTCTTAATTTAGTGAACTTTGCGATTTTTAAGTTTTCACAATTTTTACTATTTTGAAAAAATTTAATTTTTTTTATCTAATTTCGGAAATTTTCCAAAATCTTAAATTCTTTTCGACTTTTGAATTTTGGGAATTTTTTCGGAAATTTTCCGAAATTTTAAGTTTTTTCGATTTTTGAATTTAGGGAATTTTAGCATTTTTTTTGATATTTTTAATTCAACAAAAATTACAATTTTCAAATTTTGCCGATTTCTTTATTTAAAGAGCTTTGCGATTTTAGAGTTTTCAGAGTCTTTACTATTTTGAAAAAATTTAATTTTTTTATCGAATTTCGGAAAAATTCCGAAATTTTAAATTTTATTTTGATTTTTGAATTTTTGCATTTTTCTCGATTTTTTCATTTCAAAAAAATTACAATTTTCCAATTTTGTAGATTTCTAAATTTAAACAGCTTTGCGATTTTTAAGTTTTCACAGTCTTTACTATTTTGGAAAAAATTTCTTTTGTTATCGAATTTCGGAAATTTTCCAAAATTTTAAATTTTGTCGATTGTTGAATTTTAGGAATTTTTGCATTTTTCTCGATTTTTTGATTATTAACAAAATTTACAATATTCAAATTTTGTCCATTTCTTTATTTAGGGAACTTTGCGTTTTTACAGTTTTTACAGTTTTTACTATTTTGAAAAAATTTATATATTTTATCAAAATTCGGAAATTTTAAGAAATTTTAAATTTTGTCGATTTTTGAATTTTGAGAATTTTTGCATTTTCCTCGATTTTTTCATTTCAACAAAAATTACAATTTTACAATTTTGTAGATTTCTTAATTTAGAGAACTTCGCGATTTTTAAGTTTTCACAGTCTTTACCATTTTTAAAAAATTAATTTTTTTTTATCAAATTTGGGAAATTTTCCGAAATTTTAAATTTGCCGATTTTGAATTTTAGGAATTTTTGCATTTTTCTCGATTTTTTGATTATTAACAAAATTTACAATATTCAAATTTTGTCCATTTCTTTATTTAGGGAACTTTGCGATTTTACAGCTTTCACAGTTTTTACTATTTTGAAAAAAATTTCTTTTGTTATCAAATTTCTGAAATTTTAAATTTTTTCGATTTTTGAATTAAGGGAATTTTAGCATTTTTCTTAATATTATTAATTCAACAACATTCTTTATTTAGGGAACTTTGCGATTTTACAGTTTTCACAGTTTTTACAATTTTGGAAAAATTTTGTTTTTTATCAAATTTCGGAAAATTTCCAAAATTTTTAATTTTTTTTTATTTTTGAATTTTTAGAATTTTTGCATTTTTCTCGATTTTTTCATTTCAACAAAAATTAAAATTTTCCAATTTTGTAGATTTCTAAATTAAGAGAAGTTTGATATTTTGTCGATTTAACAGTTTTTACTATTTTGAAAAAATTTTCTTTTTTTATCAAATTTTCGGAAATTTTGCAAAATTTTAATTTTTTTCGATTTTTGAATTTTTAGAATTTTAATATTTTTCTCGATTTTTTCATTTCAACAAAAATTACAATTTTCCAATTTTGGCGATTTCTTTATTTAAAGAGCTTTGCGATTTTTAAGATTTCGCAGTTTTTACTATTTTGAAAAAATTTAATTTTTTTATCAAATTTCGGAAATTTTCCGAAATTTTAAATTTTGTTGATTGTTGAATTTTAGGAATTTTTGCATTTTTCTCAATTTTTTTATTTTAACAAAATTTACAATATTCAAAATTTGTCCATTTCTTTATTTAGGGAACTTTGCGATTTTACAGTATTCACAGTTTTTACAATTTTGGAAAAATTTTCTTTTTTATCAAATTTCGGAAAATTTCCAAAATTTTTAATTTTTTTTGATTTTTGAATTTTTAGAATTTTTGCATTTTTCTCGATTTTTTCATTTCAACAAAAATTAAAATTTTCCAATTTTGTAGATTTCTAAATTAAGAGATTTTTCTCGATTTTTTCATTTCAACAAAAATTAAAATTTTCCAATTTTGTAGATTTCTAAATTAAGAGAAGTTTGTGATTTTGTCGATTTAACAGTTTTTACTATTTTGAAAAAATTTTCTTTTTTTATAAAATTTTCGGAAATTTTGCAAAATTTTAATTTTTTTCGATTTTTGAATTTTTAGAATTTTCATATTTTTCTCGATTTTTTCATTTCAACAAAAATTACAATTTTCCAATTTTGGCGATTTCTTTATTTAAAGAGCTTTGCGATTTTTAAGTTTTCACAGTTTTTGCTATTTTTAAAAATTCTATTTTTTTTATCAAATTTCGGAAATTTTCCGAAATTTTAAATTTTGTCGATTGTTGAATTTTAGCATTTTTCTCGAGTTTTTTTTTTTTTTTTTTAAATTAACAATATTCAAATTTTGTCCATTTCTTTATTTAGGGAACTTTGCGATTTTACAGTTTTTACAATTTTGGAAAAATGTTCTTTTTTATCGAATTTCGGAAAGTTTCCGAAATTTTTAATTTTTTTCGATTTTTGAATTTTTAGAATTTTTTAATTTTTCTCGATTTTTTAATTTCAACAAAAATTAAAATTTTCCAATTTTGTAGATTTCTAAATTAAGAGAAGTTTGTGATTTTGTCGATTTAGTAGTTTTTACTATTTTGAAAAAATTTTCTTTTTTTATCAAATTTTCGGAAATTTTGCAAAATTTTAATTTTTTAGAATTTTGAATTTTTAGAATTTTCGCATTTTTCTCGATTTTTTCATTTCAACAAAAATTACAATTTTCCAATTTTGTAGACTTCTTAATTTAGAGAACTTTGCGATTTTACAGTTTTTACTATTTTGACAAAAATTTGTTTTGTTCGGAAATTTTCCGAAAATTTAAATTTTTTCGATTTTTGAATTAAGGGAATTTTAGCATTTTTCTTGATATTTTTAATTCAACAAAAATTACAATTTTCCAATTTTGGCGATTTCTTTATTTAGAGAGCTTTGCGATTTTTAAGTTTTCACAGTTTTTGCTATTTTTAAAAAATTTAATTTTTTTTTTAAATTTTCGGAAATTTTCCGAAATTTTAAATTTCGTCGATTGTTGAATTTTAGCATTTTTCTCGAGTTTTTTTTTTTTTTTTTTAAATTAACAATATTCAAATTTTGTCCATTTCTTTATTTAGGGAACTTTGCGATTTTACTGTTTTTACAGTTTTTACAATTTTGGAAAAATTTTCTTTTTTATCAAATTTCGGAAAGTTTCCGAAATTTTTATTTTTTTTTGATTTTTTAATTTTTAGAATTTTTGCATTTTTCTCGATTTTTTCACTTCAACAAAAATTACAATTTTCCAATTTTGTAGATTTCTAAATTAAGAGAAGTTTGTGATTTTGTCGATTTTACAGTCTTTACTATTTTGACAAAATTTTCTTTTTTGTAAAATTTTCGAAAATTTTGCAAAATTTTAAATTTTTTCGATTTTTTGAATTTTTAGAATTTTCGCATTTTTCTTGATTTTTTCATTTCAACAAAAATTACAATTTACCAATTTTGTAGATTTCTTAATTTAGAGGACTTTGCGATTTGGTCAATTTTACAGTTTTTACTATTATGAAAAAATTTTATTTTTTTATCAAATTTTCGGAAATTTTTCAAAATTTTAACTTTTTTCGATTTTTGAATTTTTAGAATTTTCGCATTTTTCTCGATTTTTTCATTTTAACAAAAATTACAATTTTCCAATTTCGTAGATTTCTTAATTTAGAGAACTTTGCGATTTTGTCAATTTTACAGTTTTTACTATATTGAAAAATTTTTATTTTTTTATCAAATTTTCGGAAATTTTTCAAAATTTTAACTTTTTTCAATTTTTGAATTTTTAAAAATTTCGCATTTTTCTCGATTTTTTCATTTCAACAAAAATTACAATTTTCCAATTTTGTAGATTTCTTAATTTAGAGAACTTTGCGATTTTACAGTTTTCACAGTTTTTACTATTTTGAAAATATTTAATTTTTTTATCTAATTTCGGAAATTTTCCTAAATCTTAAATTTTTTCGACTTTTGAATTTTGGGAATTTTTGAATTTTTCTTGATAGTTTTATTCAACAAATTTTACAGTTCTCCATTTTTGTCGATTTCTTAATTTGGAGAACTTCGGGATTTTACAGTTTAAACAGTTTCTACTATTTTGAAAAAATTTATATTTTTTATCAAGTTTCGGAAATTTTAAGAAATTTTAAATTTTGTCGATTTTTGAATTTTGAGAATTTTTGCATTTTTCTCGATTTTTTCATTTTAACAAAAATTACAATTTTCCAATTTTGTAGATTTCTTAATTTAGAGAACTTTGTGATTTTACAGTTTTCACAGTTTTTACTATTTTGAAAAAATTTAATTTTTTTATCTAATTTCGAAAATTTTCCTAAATCTTAAATTTTTTCGACTTTTGAATTTTGGGAATTTTTGCATTTTTCTTGATATTTTTATTCAACAAATTTTACAGTTCTCCAATTTTCCGAAATTTTTTCGATTTTTAAATTCAGGGAATTTTAGCATTTTTCTTGATATTTTCAATACAACAAAAATTAAAATTTTTAGAATTTTTAGAGAATTTGCATTTTTCTCGATTTTTTTTATTTCAACAAAAATTACAAATTTCCAATTTTCTAAAATTCTTAATATAGAGAACTTTGTGATTTTGTCGATTTTACAGTTTTTACTATTTTGAAAAAATTTTCTTTTTCGTATCAAATTTTCGGAAAATTTGCAACATTTAAATTTTTTTCGATTTTTGAATTTTTTGAATTTTTTAATTGTTCTCGATTTTTTCATTTCAACAAAAACTACCATTTTCCAATTTTGTAGATTTCTTAATTTAGTGAACTTTGCGATTTTTAAGATTTCACAATTTTTACTATTTTGAAAAAATTTAATTTTTTTTATCTAATTTCGGAAATTTTCCGAAATCTTAAATTCTTTTCGACTTTTGATTTTTGTGAATTTTTTCGGAAATTTTCCGAAATTTTAAGTTTTTTCGATTTTTGAATTTAGGGAATTTTAGCATTTTTTTTTATATTTTTAATTCAACAAAAATTACAATTTTCCAATTTTGGCGATTTCTTTATTTAAAGAGCTTTGCGATTTTTAAGATTTCGCAGTTTTTACTATTTTGAAAAAATTTAATTTTTTTTATCAAATTTCGGAAATTTTCCGAAATTTTAAATTTTGTTGATTGTTGAATTTTAGGAATTTTTGCATTTTTCTCAATTTTTTTATTTTAACAAAATTTACAATATTCAAAATTTGTCCATTTCTTTATTTAGGGAACTTTGCGATTTTACAGTATTCACAGTTTTTACAATTTTGGAAAATTTTTCTTTTTTATCAAATTTCGGAAAATTTCCAAAATTTTTAATTTTTTTTGATTTTTGAATTTTTAGAATTTTTCTTTATTTAGGGAACTTTGCGATTTTACAGTTTTTACAGTTTTTACAATTTTGGAAAAATGTTCTTTTTTATCGAATTTCAAAAAATTACAATTTTCCAATTTTGTAGATTTCTAAATTAGGAGAAGTTTGTGATTTTGTGGATTTAACAGTTTTTACTATTTTGAAATATTTTTCTTTTTTTATCAAATTTTCGGAAATTTTGCAAAATTTTAATTTTTTTCGAATTTTGAGTTTTTAGAATTTTCGCATTTTTCTCGATTTTTTCATTTCAACAAAAATTACAATTTTCCAATTTTGTAGATTTCTTAATTTAGAGAGCTTTGCGATTTTACAGTTTTCACAGTTTTTACTATTTTAAAAAAAATTTGTTTTGTTCGGAAATTTTCCGAAATTTTAAATTTTTTCGTTTTTTGAATTAAGGGAATTTTAGCATTTTTCTTAATATTTTTAATTCAACAAAAATTACAATTTTCCAATTTTGGCGATTTCTTTATTAAAAGACCTTTGCGATTTTTAAGTTTTCACAGTCTTTGCTATTTTTAAAATATTTAATTTTCTTATCAAATTTCGGAAATTTTCCGAAATTTTAAATTTTGTCGATTGTTGAATTTTAGCATTTTTCTCGAGTTTTTTTTTTTTTTTAAATTAACAATATTCAAATTTTGTCCATTTCTTTATTAAGGGAACTTTGCGATTTAACAGTTTTTAGAGTTTTTACAATTTTGGAAAAATGTTCTTTTTTATCGAATTTCGGAAAGTTTCCGAAATTTTTAAATTTTTTCGATTTTTGAATTTTTAGAATTTTTGCATTTTTCTCGATTTTTTCATTTCAACAAAAATTTCAATTTTCCAATTTTGTAGATTTCTTAATTTAGAGAACTTTGTGATTTGGTAAATTTTACAGTCTTTACTATTTTGGAAAAATTTTTTTTTTTATCAAATTTTCGGAAATTTTGCAAAATCTTAATTTTTTTAGATTTTGGAATTTTTAGAATTTTTGCATTTTTCTCGATTTTTTCATTTCAACAAAAATTACAATTTTCCAATTTTGTAGATTTCTTAATTTAGAGAACTTTGCGATTTTACAGTTCTCACAGTTTTTACTATTTTGAAAAAAATTTCTTTTGTTATCGAATTTCGGAAATTTTAAATTTTTTAGATTTTTGAATTTAGGGAATTTTAGCATTTCTCTTTATATTTTTAATTCAACAAAAGTTACAATTTTCCAATTTTGGCGATTTCTTTATTTGAAGAGCTTTGCGATTTTAAAGTTTTCACAGTCTTTACTATTTTGAAAAAATTTAATTTTTTTTATCAAACTTCGTAAATTTTCCGAAATTTTAAATTTTGTTGATTGTTGAATTTTAGGAGTTTTTGCATTTTTCTCAATTTTTTTATTTTAACAAAATTTACAATATTCAAAATTTGTCCATTTCTTTATTTAGGGAACTTTGCGATTTTACAGTATTCACAGTTTTTACAATTTTGGAAAATTTTTCTTTTTTATCAAATTTCGGAAAATTTCCGAAATTTTTAATTTTTTTTTTATTTTTTAATTTTTAGAATTTTTGCATTTTTCTCGATTTTTTCATTTCAACAAAAATTACAATTTTCCAATTTTGTAGATTTCTAAATTAAGAGAAGTTTGTGATTTTGTCGATTATACAGATTTTATTATTTTGAAGAAAATGTCTTCTTTATTCAATTTCGCAAATTTTCCGAAATTTTAAATTATTCCGATTTTTGAATTTCTTTAATGTTTGAATTTTTCTCGATTTTTTCATTTCAACAAAATTTACAATATTCCAATTTTGTATATTTCTTAATTAAAAAAGCTTTGCGATTTTTAAGTTTTCACAGTTTTTACTATTTTGAACAAAATTTCTTTTGTTATCAAATTTCGGAAATTTTCAATTTTTTCGATTTTTGAATTTAGGGAATTTTAGCATTTTTCTTGATATTTTTAAATCAACAAAAATTACAATTTTCCAATTTTGGCGATTTATTTATTTAAAGAGCTTTGCGATTTTAAAGTTTTCACAGTCTTTACTATTTTGAAATATTTTCATTTTTTTTATCAAATTTCGGAAATTTTTCGAAATTTTAAATTTTGTCGATTGTTGAATTTTAGGAATTTTTGCATTTTTCTCAATTTTTTTATTTTAACAAAATTTACAATATTCAAAATTTTTCCATTTCTTTATTTAGGGAACTTTGCGATTTTACAGTTTTCACAGTTTTTACAATTTTGGAAAAATTTTCTTTTTTATCAAATTTCGGAAAATTTCCAAAATTTTTAATTTTTTTTTGATTTTTGAATTTTTAGAATTTTTGTATTTTTCTTGATTTTTTAATTTCAACAAAAATTAAAATTTTCAAATTTTGTAGATTTCTAAATTAAGAGAAGTTTGTGATTTTGTCGATTTAGTAGTTTTTACTATTTTGAAAAAATTTTCTTTTTTTATCAAATTTTCGGAAATTTTGCAAAATTTTAATTTTTTAGAATTTTGAATTTTTAGAATTTTCGCATTTTTCTCGATTTTTTCATTTCAACAAAAATCACAATTTTCCAATTTTGTAGACTTCTTAATTTAGAGAACTTTGCGATTTTACAGTTTTTACTATTTTGACAAAAATTTGTTTTGTTCGGAAATTTTCCGAAAATTTAAATTTTTTCGATTTTTGAATTAAGGGAATTTTAGCATTTTTCTTGATATTTTTAATTCAACAAAAATTACAATTTTCCAATTTTGGCGATTTCTTTATTTAGAGAGCTTTGCGATTTTTAAGTTTTCACAGTTTTTGCTATTTTTAAAAAATTTAATTTTTTTATCAAATTTCGGAAATTTTCCGAAATTTTAAATTTCGTCGATTGTTGAATTTTAGCATTTTTCTCGAGTTTTTTTTTTTTTTTTTTTAAATTAACAATATTCAAATTTTGTCCATTTGTTTATTTAGGGAACTTTGCGATTTTACTGTTTTTACAGTTTTTACAATTTTGGAAAAATTTTCTTTTTTATCAAATTTCGGAAAGTTTCCGAAATTTTTATTTTTTTTTGATTTTTTAATTTTTAGAATTTTTGCATTTTTCTCGATTTTTTCACTTCAACAAAAATTACAATTTTCCAATTTTGTAGATTTCTAAATTAAGAGAAGTTTGTGATTTTGTCGATTTTACAGTCTTTACTATTTTGACAAAATTTTCTTTTTTGTAAAATTTTCGGAAATTTTGCAAAATTTTAATTTTTTAGAATTTTGAATTTTTAGAATTTTCGCATTTTTCTCGATTTTTTCATTTTAACAAAAATTACAATTTTCCAATTTCGTAGATTTCTTAATTTAGAGAACTTTGCGATTTTGTCAATTTTACAGTTTTTACTATATTGAAAAATTTTTATTTTTTTATCAAATTTTCGGAAATTTTTCAAAATTTTAACTTTTTTCAATTTTTGAATTTTTAAAAATTTCGCATTTTTCTCGATTTTTTCATTTCAACAAAAATTACAATTTTCCAATTTTGTAGATTTCTTAATTTAGAGAACTTTGCGATTTTACAGTTTTCACAGTTTTTACTATTTTGAAAAAATTTAATTTTTTTTTATCAAATTTCGTAAATTTTCCGAAATTTTAAATTTTTTCGATTGTTGAATTTTAGGAATATTTTTTTATTTTTCTCGATTTTTTTTTTTTTTTTAATTAACATTATTCAAATTTTGTCCATTTCTTTATTTAGGGAACTTTGCGATTTTACAGTTTTCACAGTTTTTACAATTTTGGAAAATTTTTCTTTTTTTATCAAATTTCGGAAAATTTCCGAAATTTTTAATTTTTTTTGATATTTTAATTTTTAGAATTTTTGCATTTTTCTCGATTTTTTCACTTCAACAAAAATTACAATTTTCCAATTTTGTAGATTTCTAAATTAAGAGAAGTTTGTGATTTTGTCGATTTTACAGTCTTTACTATTTTGACAAAATTTTCTTTTTTGTCAAATTTTCGGAAATTTTGCAAAATTTTATTTTTTTTCGATTTTTGAATTTTTAGAACTTTCGCATTTTTCTCGATTTTTTTCATTTCAACAAAAATTACAATTTTCCAATTTTGTAGATTTCTTAATTTAGAGAACTTTGTGATTTTGTCAATTTTACAGTCTTTACTATTTTGGAAAAATTTTCTTTTTTATCAAATTTTCGGAAATTTTGCAAAATCTTAATTTTTTTAGATTTTGGAATTTTTAGAATTTTTGCATTTTTCTCGATTTTTTCATTTCAACAAAAATTACAATTTTCCAATTTTGTAGATTTCTAAATTAAGAGAAGTTTGTGATTTCGGAAAGTTTCCAAAATTTTTAATTTTTTTTGATTCTTGAATTTTTAGAATTTTTGCATTTTTCACGATTTTTTCATTTCAACAAAAATTACAACTTTCCAATTTTGTAGATTTCTTAATTGAGAGAACTTTGTGATTTTGTCGATTTTACAGCTTTTACTATTTTGAAAATTTTTTTTTTTTTTTTTAACAAATTTTCGGAAATTTTGCAAAATTTTAATTTTTTTCGATTTTTTGAATTTTTAGAATTTTCGCATTTTTCTCGATTTTTTCATTTCAACAAAAATTACAATTTACCAATTTTTCGATTTTTTTTTTTTTTTAATTAACATTATTCAAATTTTGTCCATTTCTTTATTTAGGGAACTTTGCGATTTTACAGTTTTCACAGTTTTTACAATTTTGGAAAATTTTTCTTTTTTTATCAAATTTCGGAAAATTTCCGAAATTTTTAATTTTTTTTGATATTTTAATTTTTAGAATTTTTGCATTTTTCTCGATTTTTTCATTTCAACAAAATTTACAATATTCCAATTTTGTATATTTCTTAATTTAAAAAGCTTTGCGATTTTTAAGTTTTCACAGTTTTTACTATTTTGAACAAAACTTCTTTTGTTATCAAATTTCGGAAATTTTCAATTTTTTCGATTTTTGAATTTAGGGAATTTTAGCATTTTTCTTGATATTTTAAATTCAACAAAAATTACAATTTTCCAATTTTGGCGATTTATTTATTTAAAGAGCTTTGCGATTTTTAAGTTTTCACAGTCTTTACTATTTTGAAAAAATTTAATTTTTTTTTATCAAATTTCGGAAATTTTCCGAAATTTTAAATTTCGTCGATTATTGAATTTTAGGAATTTTTGCATTTTTCTCAATTTTTTTATTTTAACAAAATTTACAATATTCAAAATTTGTCCATTTCTTTATTTAGGGAACTTTGCGATTTTACTGTTTTTACAGTTTTTACAATTTTGGAAAAATTTTCTTTTTTATCAAATTTCGGAAAGTTTCCGAAATTTTTATTTTTTTTTGATTTTTTAATTTTTAGAATTTTTGCATTTTTCTCGATTTTTTCACTTCAACAAAAATTACAATTTTCCAATTTTGTAGATTTCTAAATTAAGAGAAGTTTGTGATTTTGTCGATTTTACAGTCTTTACTATTTTGACAAAATTTTCTTTTTTGTCAAATTTTCGGAAATTTTGCAAAATTTTATTTTTTTTCGATTTTTGAATTTTTAGAACTTTCGCATTTTTCTCGATTTTTTTCATTTCAACAAAAATTACAATTTTCCAATTTTGTAGATTTCTTAATTTAGAGAACTTTGCGATTTTACAGCTTTTACAGTTTTTAAAATTTTGAAAATATTTAATTTTTTTATCGAATTTCGGCAAAATTCCGTAATTTTTAATTTTTTTTTATTTTTGAATTTTTAGAATTTTTGGATTTTTCTCGATTTTTTCATTTCAACAAAAATTAGAATTTTCCAATTTTTTAGATTTCTTAATTTAGAGAACTTTGTGATTTTGTCGATTTTACAGTTTTTACGATTTTGAAAAAATTTTATTTTTTTTATCAAATTTTCGGAAATTTTGCAAAATTGTAACTTTTTTCGATTTTTTAATTTTTAGAATTTTTGCATTTTTCTCGATTTTTTCATTTCAACAAAAATTAAAATTTTCCAATTTTGTTGATTTCTAAATTAAGAGAAGTTTGTGATTTTGTCGATTATACAGATTCTATTATTTTGAAGAAAGTGTCTTCTTTATTCATTTTCGGAAATTTTCCGAAATTTTAAATTTTTCCGATTTTTGAATTTCTTAAATTTTTGAATTTTTCTCGATTTTTTTCATTTCAACAAAAATTAAAATTTTCCAATTTTGTAGATTTCTTAATTTAGAAACTTTGCGATTTTACAGTTTTCACAGTTGTTACTATTTTGGAAAAAATTTAATTTTTTATCAAATTTCGGAAATTTTTCGAAATTTTTAATTTTGTCGATTGTTGAATTTTAGGAATTTTTGCATTTTTCTCAATTTTTGTATTTTAACAAAATTTACAATATTCAAAATTTGTCCATTTCTTTATTTAGGGAACTTTGCGATTTTACAGTTTTCACAGTTTTTACAATTTTGGACAAATTTTCTTTTTTATCAAATTTCGGAAAATTTCCAAAATTTTTAATTTTTTTTGATTTTGGAATTTTTAGAATTCTCGCATTTTCTCGATTTTTTCATTTCAACAAAAATTACAATTTTTTAAATTTCTTAATTTAGAGAATTTTGTGATTTTGTCAATTTTACAGTCTTTAATATTTTGGAAAAATTTTCTTTTTATCAATTTTTCTTAAATTTTGCAAAATCTTAATTTTTTTAGATTTTGGAATTTTTAGAATTTTCGCATTTTTCTCGATTTTTTTCATTTCAAACAAAAATTACAATTTTCCAATTTTGTTGATTTCTTAATTTAGAGAACTTTGTGATTTTGTCAATTTTACAGTCTTTACTATTTTGGAAAAATTTTCTTTTTTATCAAATTTTCGGAAATTTTGCAAAATCTTATTTTTTTTAGATTTTGGAATTTTTATAATTTTTGCATTTTTCTCGATTTTTTTATTTCAACAAAAATTAAAATTTTCCAATTTTGTATATTTCTTAATTTAAAAAGCTTTGCGATTTTTAAGTTTTCACTGTTTTTACTATTTTGAACAAAATTTCTTTTGTTATCAAATTTCGGAAATTTTCAATTTTTTTGATTTTTGAATTTAGGGAATTTTAGCATTTTTCTTGATATTTTTAATTCAACAAAAATTACAATTTTCCAATTTTGGCGATTTATTTATTTAAAGAGCTTTGCGATTTTAAAGTTTTCACAGTCTTTACTATTTTGAAATATTTTCATTTTTTTTATCAAATTTCGGAAATTTTTCGAAATTTTAAATTTTGTCGATTGTTGAATTTTAGGAATTTTTGCATTTTTCTCAATTTTTTTATTTTAACAAAATTTACAATATTCAAAATTTTTCCATTTCTTTATTTAGGGAACTTTGCGATTTTACAGTTTTCACAGTTTTTACAATTTTGGAAAAATTTTCTTTTATATCAAATTTCGGAAAATTTCCAAAATTTTTAATTTTTTTTTGATTTTTGAATTTTTAGAATTTTTGCATTTTTCTCGATTTTTTCATTTCAACAAAAATTAAAATTTTCCAATTTTGTAGATTTCTAAATTAAGAGATTTTTCTCGATTTTTTCATTTCAACAAAAATTACAATTTTCCAATTTTGTAGACTTCTTAATTTAGAGAACTTTGCGATTTTACAGTTTTTACTATTTTGACAAAAATTTGTTTTGTTCGGAAATTTTCCGAAAATTTAAATTTTTTCGATTTTTGAATTAAGGGAATTTTAGCATTTTTCTTGATATTTTTAATTCAACAAAAATTACAATTTTCCAATTTTGGCGATTTCTTTATTTAGAGAGCTTTGCGATTTTTAAGTTTTCACAGTTTTTGCTATTTTTAAAAAATTTAATTTTTTTATCAAATTTCGGAAATTTTCCGAAATTTTAAATTTCGTCGATTGTTGAATTTTAGCATTTTTCTCGAGTTTTTTTTTTTTTTTTTTTAAATTAACAATATTCAAATTTTGTCCATTTGTTTATTTAGGGAACTTTGCGATTTTACTGTTTTTACAGTTTTTACAATTTTGGAAAAATTTTCTTTTTTATCAAATTTCGGAAAGTTTCCGAAATTTTTATTTTTTTTTGATTTTTTAATTTTTAGAATTTTTGCATTTTTCTCGATTTTTTCACTTCAACAAAAATTACAATTTTCCAATTTTGTAGATTTCTAAATTAAGAGAAGTTTGTGATTTTGTCGATTTTACAGTCTTTACTATTTTGACAAAATTTTCTTTTTTGTAAAATTTTCGGAAATTTTGCAAAATTTTAAATTTTTTCGATTTTTTGAATTTTTAGAATTTTCGAATTTTTCTTGATTTTTTCATTTCAACAAAATATACAATTTACCAATTTTGTAGTTTTCTTAATTTAGAGGACTTTGCGATTTGGTCAATTTTACAGTTTTTACTATTTTGAAAAAATTTTATTTTTTTATCAAATTTTCGGAAATTTTTCAAAATTTTAACTTTTTTCGATTTTTGAATTTTTAGAATTTTCGCATTTTTCTCGATTTTTTCATTTTAACAAAAATTACAATTTTCCAATTTCGTAGATTTCTTAATTTAGAGAACTTTGCGATTTTGTCAATTTTACAGTTTTTACTATATTGAAAAATTTTTATTTTTTTATCAAATTTTCGGAAATTTTTCAAAATTTTAACTTTTTTCAATTTTTGAATTTTTAAAAATTTCGCATTTTTCTCGATTTTTTCATTTCAACAAAAATTACAATTTTCCAATTTTGTAGATTTCTTAATTTAGAGAACTTTGCGATTTTACAGTTTTCACAGTTTTTACTATTTTGAAAAAATTTAATTTTTTTTTATCAAATTTCGTAAATTTTCCGAAATTTTAAATTTTTTCGATTGTTGAATTTTAGGAATATTTTTTTATTTTTCTCGATTTTTTTTTTTTTTTTAATTAACATTATTCAAATTTTGTCCATTTCTTTATTTAGGGAACTTTGCGATTTTACAGTTTTTACCGTTTTTACAATTTTGGAAAAATTGTCTTTTTTATCAAATTTCGGAAAATTTCCGAAATTTTTAATTTTTTTTGATTTTTTAATTTTTAGAATTTTTGCTTTTTTCTCGATTTTTTCATTTTAACAAAAATTACAATTTTCCAATTTTGTAGATTTCTAAATTAAGAGAAGTTTGTGATTTTGTCGATTATACAGATTTTATTATTTTGAAGAAAGTGTCTCCTTTATTCAATTTCGCAAATTTTCCGAAATTTTAAATTATTCCGATTTTTGAATTTCTTTAATTTTTGAATTTTTCTCGATTTTTTCATTTCAACAAAATTTACAATAATCCAATTTTGTATATTTCTTAATTTAAAGAGCTTTGCGATTTTTAAGTTTTCACAGTCTTTACTATTTTGAAAAAGTTTAATTTTTTTATCAAATTTCGGAAATTTTCCGAAATTTTAAATTTTTCCGATTTTTGAATTTCTTAAATTTTAAAATTTTTCTCGATTTTTTTATTTTAACAAAATTTACAATATTCAAAATTTGTCCATTTCTTTATTTAGGAAACTTTGCGATTTTACAGTTTTCACAGTTTTTACAATTTTGGAAAATTTTTCTTTTTTTATCAAATTTCGGAAAATTTCCGAAATTTTTAATTTTTTTTGATATTTTAATTTTTAGAATTTTTGCATTTTTCTCGATTTTTTCACTTCAACAAAAATTACAATTTTCCAATTTTGTAGATTTCTAAATTAAGAGAAGTTTGTGATTTTGTCGATTTTACAGTCTTTACTATTTTGACAAAATTTTTTTTTTTGTCAAATTTTCGGAAATTTTGCAAAATTTTATTTTTTTTCGATTTTTGAATTTTTAGAACTTTCGCATTTTTCTCGATTTTTTTCATTTCAACAAAAATTACAATTTTCCAATTTTGTAGATTTCTTAATTTAGAGAACTTTGTGATTTTGTCAATTTTACAGTCTTTACTATTTTGGAAAAATTTTCTTTTTTATCAAATTTTCGGAAATTTTGCAAAATCTTAATTTTTTTAGATTTTGGAATTTTTAGAATTTTTGCATTTTTCTCGATTTTTTCATTTCAACAAAAATTACAATTTTCCAATTTTGTAGATTTCTAAATTAAGAGAAGTTTGTGATTTCGGAAAGTTTCCAAAATTTTTAATTTTTTTTGATTCTTGAATTTTTAGAATTTTTGCATTTTTCTCGATTTTTTCATTTCAACAAAAATTACAACTTTCCAATTTTGTAGATTTCTTAATTGAGAGAACTTTGTGATTTTGTCGATTTTACAGCTTTTACTATTTTGAAAATTTTTGTTTTTTTTTTTAACAAATTTTCGGAAATTTTGCAAAATTTTAATTTTTTTCGATTTTTTGAATTTTTAGAATTTTCGCATTTTTCTCGATTTTTTCATTTCAACAAAAATTACAATTTACCAATTTTTCGATTTTTTTTTTTTTTTAATTAACATTATTCAAATTTTGTCCATTTCTTTATTTAGGGAACTTTGCGATTTTACAGTTTTTACCGTTTTTACAATTTTGGAAAAATTGTCTTTTTTATCAAATTTCGGAAAATTTCCGAAATTTTTAATTTTTTTTGATTTTTTAATTTTTAGAATTTTTGCATTTTTCTCGATTTTTTCATTTCAACAAAAATTACAATTTTCCAATTTTGTAGATTTCTAAATTAAGAGAAGTTTGTGATTTTGTCGATTATACAGATTTTATTATTTTGAAGAAAGTGTCTTCTTTATTCAATTTCGGAAATTTTCCGAAATTTTAAATTTTTCCGATTTTTGAATTTCTTAAATTTTTGAATTTTTTTCGATTTTTTCATTTCAACAAAATTTACAATATTCCAATTTTGTATATTTCTTAATTTAAAAAGCTTTGCGATTTTTAAGTTTTCACAGTTTTTACTATTTTGAACAAAACTTCTTTTGTTATCAAATTTCGGAAATTTTCAATTTTTTCGATTTTTGAATTTAGGGAATTTTAGCATTTTTCTTGATATTTTAAATTCAACAAAAATTACAATTTTCCAATTTTGGCGATTTATTTATTTAAAGAGCTTTGCGATTTTTAAGTTTTCACAGTCTTTACTATTTTGAAAAAATTTAATTTTTTTTTATCAAATTTCGGAAATTTTCCGAAATTTTAAATTTCGTCGATTATTGAATTTTAGGAATTTTTGCATTTTTCTCAATTTTTTTATTTTAACAAAATTTACAATATTCAAAATTTGTCCATTTCTTTATTTAGGGAACTTTGCGATTTTACAGTTTTTACATATTTTACAATTTTGGAAAAATGTTCTTTTTTATCGAATTTCGGAAAGTTTCCGAAATTTTTAATTTTTTTCGATTTTTGAATTTTTAGAATTTTCGCATTTTTCTCGATTTTTTCATTTCAACAAAAATTAAAATTTTTCAATTTTTTAGATTTCTTAAATTAAAGAATTTTGTGATTTTGTCGATTGAACAGTTTTTACTATTTTGAAAAAGTTTTCTTTTTTTATTAAATTTCGGAAATTTTCGGAAATTTTAATTTTTTTCGATTTTTGAATTTAGGGAATCTTAGCATTTTTCTTGATATTTTTAATTCAACAAAAATTACAATTTTCCAATTTTGGCGATTTATTTATTTAAAGAGCTTTGCGATTTTTAAGTTTTCACAGTCTTTACTATTTTGAAAAAATTTAATTTTTTTTATCAAATTTCGGAAATTTTCCGAAATTTTAAATTTCGTCGATTGTTGAAGGAATTTTTGCATTTTTCTCAATTTTTTTATTTTAACAAAATTTACAATATTCAAAATTTGTCCATTTCTTTATTTAGGGAACTTTGCGATTTTACAGTTTTTACATATTTTACAATTTTGGAAAAATGTTCTTTTTTATCGAATTTCGGAAAGTTTCCGAAATTTTGAATTATTTTTGATTTTTGAATTTTTAGAGGTTTTGCATTTTTCTGGATTTTTTCATTTCAACAAAAATTACAATTTTCCAATTTTGTAGATTTGTTAATTTAGAGAACTTTGCGATTTTACAGCTTTTACAGTTTTTAAAATTTTGAAAATATTTAATTTTTTTATCGAATTTCGGCAAAATTCCGTAATTTTTAATTTTTTTTTATTTTTGAATTTTTAGAATTTTTGGATTTTTCTCGATTTTTTCATTTCAACAAAAATTAGAATTTTCCAATTTTTTAGATTTCTTAATTTAGAGAACTTTGTGATTTTGTCGATTTTACAGTTTTTACGATTTTGAAAAAATTTTATTTTTTTTATCAAATTTTCGGAAATTTTGCAAAATTGTAACTTTTTTCGATTTTTTAATTTTTAGAATTTTTGCATTTTTCTCGATTTTTTCATTTCAACAAAAATTAAAATTTTCCAATTTTGTTGATTTCTAAATTAAGAGAAGTTTGTGATTTTGTCGATTATACAGATTCTATTATTTTGAAGAAAGTGTCTTCTTTATTCATTTTCGGAAATTTTCCGAAATTTTAAATTTTTCCGATTTTTGAATTTCTTAAATTTTTGAATTTTTCTCGATTTTTTTCATTTCAACAAAAATTAAAATTTTCCAATTTTGTAGATTTCTTAATTTAGAAACTTTGCGATTTTACAGTTTTCACAGTTGTTACTATTTTGGAAAAAATTTAATTTTTTATCAAATTTCGGAAATTTTTCGAAATTTTAAATTTTGTCGATTGTTGAATTTTAGGAATTTTTGCATTTTTCTCAATTTTTGTATTTTAACAAAATTTACAATATTCAAAATTTGTCCATTTCTTTATTTAGGGAACTTTGCGATTTTACAGTTTTCACAGTTTTTACAATTTTGGACAAATTTTCTTTTTTATCAAATTTCGGAAAATTTCCAAAATTTTTAATTTTTTTTGATTTTGGAATTTTTAGAATTCTCGCATTTTCTCGATTTTTTCATTTCAACAAAAAATACAATTTTTTAAATTTCTTAATTTAGAGAATTTTGTGATTTTGTCAATTTTACAGTCTTTAATATTTTGGAAAAATTTTCTTTTTATCAATTTTTCTTAAATTTTGCAAAATCTTAATTTTTTTAGATTTTGGAATTTTTAGAATTTTCGCATTTTTCTCGATTTTTTTCATTTCAAACAAAAATTACAATTTTCCAATTTTGTTGATTTCTTAATTTAGAGAACTTTGTGATTTTGTCAATTTTACAGTCTTTACTATTTTGGAAAAATTTTCTTTTTTATCAAATTTTCGGAAATTTTGCAAAATCTTATTTTTTTTAGATTTTGGAATTTTTATAATTTTTGCATTTTTCTCGATTTTTTTATTTCAACAAAAATTAAAATTTTCCAATTTTGTATGTTTCTTAATTTAAAAAGCTTTGCGATTTTTAAGTTTTCACTGTTTTTACTATTTTGAACAAAATTTCTTTTGTTATCAAATTTCGGAAATTTTCAATTTTTTTGATTTTTGAATTTAGGGAATTTTAGCATTTTTCTTGATATTTTTAATTCAACAAAAATTATAATTTTCCAATTTTGGCGATTTATTTATTTAAAGAGCTTTGCGATTTTTAAGTTTTCACAGTCTTTACTTTTTTGAAAAAATTTAATTTTTTTATCAAATTTCGGAAATTTTCCGAAATTTTAAATTTTGTCGATTGTTGAATTTTAGGAATTTTTGCATTTTTCTCAATTTTTTTATTTTAACAAAATTTACAATATTCAAAATTTGTCCATTTCTTTATTTAGGGAACTTTGCGATTTTACAGTTTTCACAGTTTTTACAATTTTGGAAAAACTTTCTTTTTTATCAAATTTCGGAAAATTTCCAAAATTTTTAATTTTTTTTGATTTGTGAATTTTTAGAATTTTTGCATTTTTCTCGATTTTTTTATTTCAACAAAAATTAAAATTTTCCAATTTTGTAGATTTCTAAATTAAGAGAAGTTTGTGATTTTGTCGATTTAACAGTTTTTACTATTTTGAAAAAATTTTCTTTTTTTATCAAATTTTCGGAAATTTTGCAAAATTTTAATTTTTTTTCGATTTTTGAATTTTTGGAGTTTTCGCATTTTTCTCGATTTTTTCATTTCAACAAAATTTACAATATTTCAATTTTGTAGATTTCTTTATTTAAAGAGCTTTGCAATTTTGAAGATTTCACAGTCTGTACTATTTTGACAAAATTTAATTTTTTTATCAAATTTCGGAAATTTTCCGAAATCTTAAATTCTTTTCGACTTTTGAATTTTGGGAATTTTTTCGGAAATTTTCCGAAATTTTAAGTTTTTTCGATTTTTGAATTTAGGGAATTTTAGCATTTTTCTTGATATTTTTAATTCAACAAAAATTACAATTTTCAAATTTTGCCGATTTCTTTATTTAAAGAGCTTTGCGATTTTAGAGTTTTCACAGTCTTTACTATTTTGAAAAAATTTAATTTTTTTATCGAATTTCGGAAAAATTCCGAAATTTTAAATTTTATTTTGATTTGTGAATTTTTGCATTTTTCTCAATTTTTGTATTTTTAACAAAATTTACAATATTCAAATTTTATCCATTTCTTTATTTAGGGAACTTTGCGATTTTACAGTTTTCACAGTTTTTACAATTTTGGAAAAATTTTCTTTTTTATCGAATGTGGTAAAGTTACAGAAATTTTTATTTTTTTTTGGATTTTTGAGTTTTTCGAATTTTTTAATTTTTCTCGATTTTTTCATTTCAACAAAAATTTCAATTTTCCAATTTTGTAGATTTCTAAATTTAGTGAACTTTGCGATTTTTAAGTTTTCACAATTTTTACTATTTTGAAAAAATGTAATTTTTTATCAAATTTCGGAAAAATTCCGAAATTTTAAATTTTATTTTGATTTTTGAATTTTTGCATTTTTCTCGATTTTTTCATTTCAAAAAAATTACAATTTTCCAATTTTGTAGATTTCTAAATTTAAACAGCTTTGCGATTTTTAAGTTTTCACAGTCTTTACTACTTTGGAAAAAATTTCTTTTGTTATCGAATTTCGGAAATTTTCAGAAATTTTAAATTTTTCCGATTGATGAATTTTAGGAGTTTTTGCATTTTTCTCGATTTTCGTATTTTTAACATAATTTACAATATTTAAATTTTGTCCATTTCTTTATTTAGGGAGCTTTGCGATTTTACAGTTTTCACAGTTTTTACTATTTTGAAAAAAAATTCTTTTGTTACCAAATTTCGGAAATTTTAAATTTTTTCGATTTTTGAATTCAGGGAATTTTAGCATTTTTCTTGATATTTTTAATTCAACAAAAATTACAATTTTCCAATTTTGGCGATTTCTTTATTTAAAGAGCTTTGCGATTTTTAAGTTTTTACAGTCTTTACTATTTTGAAAAAATTTTCTTTTTTTATCAAATTTTCGGAAATTTTGCAAAATTTTAATTTTTTTAGATTTTGGAATTTTTATAATTTTTGCATTTTTCTCGATTTTTTTCATTTCAACAAAAATTTAAATTTTCCAATTTTGTAGATTTCTTAATTTAGAAACCTTTGCGATTTTACAGTTTTCACAGTTGTTACTATTTTGGAAAAAATTTCTTTTGTTATCAAATTTCGGAAATTTTCAATTTTTTCGATTTTTGAATTAAGGGAATTTTTAGCATTTTTCTTGATATTTTTAATTCAACAAAAATTACAATTTTCCAATTTTGGAGATTTATTTGTTTAAAGAGCTTTGCGATTTTTAAGTTTTCACAGTCTTTACTATTTTGAAAAAATTTAATTTTTTATCAAATTTCGGAAATTTTTCGAAATTTTAAATTTTGTCGATTGTTGAATTTTAGGAATTTTTGCATTTTTCTCAATTTTTTTATTTTAACAAAATTTACAATATTCAAAATTTGTCCATTTCTTTATTTAGGGAACTTTGCGATTTTACAGTTTTCACAGTTTTTACAATTTTGGAAAAATTTTCTTTTGTTATCATATTTCGAAAATTTAAAATTTTTTCGATTTTTGAATCAAGGGAATTTTAACATTTTTCTTGTTATTTTTAATTCAACAAAAATTACAATTTTCCAATTTTGGCGATTTCTTTATTTAAAAAGCTTTGCGATTTTTAAGTTTTCACAGTCTTTTATATTTTGAAAAAATTTTCTTTTTTTATCAAATTTTCGGAAATTTTGCAAAATTTTAATTTTTTTCGATTTTTGAATTTTTAGAATTTTTGCATTTTTCTCGATTTTTTTCATTTCAACAAAAATTAAAATTTTCCAATTTTGTAGATTTCTTAATTTAGAAACCTTTGCGATTTTACAGTTTTCACAATTGTTACTATTTTGGAAAAAATTTCTTTTGTTATCAAATTTCGGAAATTTTCAATTTTTTCGATTTTTGAATTAAGGGAATTTTTAGCATTTTTCTTGATATTTTTAATTCAACAAAAATTACAATTTTCCAATTTTGGAGATATATTTGTTTAAAGAGCTTTGCGATTTTTAAGTTTTCACAGTCTTTACTATTTTGAAAAAATTTAATTTTTTATCAAATTTCGGAAATTTTTCGAAATTTTAAATTTTGTCGATTGTTGAATTTTAGGAATTTTTGCATTTTTCTCAATTTTTTTATTTTAACAATATTTACAATATTCAAAATTTGTCCATTTCTTTATTTAGGGAACTTTGCGATTTTACAGTTTTCACAGTTTTTACAATTTTGGAAAAATTTTCTTTTTTATCAAATTACGGAAAATTTCCAAAATTTTTAATTTTTTTTTGATTTTTGAATTTTTAGAATTTTCGCATTTTTCTCGATTTTTTCATTTCAACAAAAATTACAATTTTTTAGATTTCTTAATTTAGAGAATTTTGTGATTTTGTCGATTTAACAGTTTTTACTATTTTGAAAAAATTTTCTTTTTCTATCAAATTTCGGAAATTTTCGGAAATTTTAAATTTTTTCGATTTTTGAATTTTTAGAATTTTCGCATTTTTCTCGATTTTTTCATTTCAACAAAAATTACAATTTTCCAATTTTGGCGATTTCTTTATTGAAAAAGCTTTGCGATTTTGTCAATTTAACAGTCTTTACTATTTCGGAAAAATTTTCTTTTTTATCAAATTTTCGGAAATTTTGCAAAATCTTAATTTTTTTAGATTTTGGAATTTTTAGAATTTTTGCATTTTTCTCGATTTTTTTCATTTCAAACAAAAATTACAATTTTCCAATTTTGTATATTCCTTAATTTAAAAAGCTTTGCGATTTTTAAGTTTTCACAGTTTTTTACTATTTTGAAAAAAATTTCTTTTGTTATCAAATTTCGGGAATTTTCAATTTTTTCGATTTTTTAATTTAGGGAATTTTAGCATTTTTCTTGATATTTTTAATTCAACAAAAATTACAATTTTCCAATTTTGGCGATTTATTTATTTAAAGAGCTTTGCAATTTTTAAGTTTTCACAGTCTTTACTTTTTTGAAAAAATTTAATTTTTTATCAAATTTCGGAAATTTTCCGAAATTTTAAATTTTGTCGATTGTTGAATTTTAGGAATTTTTGCATTTTTCTCAATTTTTTTATTTTAACAAAATTTACAATATTCAAAATTTGTCCATTTCTTTATTTAGGGAACTTTGCGATTTTACAGTTTTCACAGTTTTTACAATTTTGGAAAAATTTTCTTTTTTATCAAATTTCGGAAAATTTCCAAAATTTTTAAATTTTTTTTGATTTTTGAATTTTTAGAATTTTCGCATTTTTCTCGATTTTTTCATTTCAACAAAAATTACAATTTTTTAGATTTCTTAATTTAGAGAATTTTGTGATTTTGTCGATTTAACAGTTTTTACTATTTTGAAAAAATTTTCTTTTTCTATAAAATTTCGGAAATTTTCGGAAATTTTAAATTTTTTCGATTTTTGAATTTTTAGAATTTTCGCATTTTTCTCGATTTTTTCATTTCAACAAAAATTACAATTTTCCAATTTTGTAGATTTCTTAATTTAAAAAGCTTTGCGATTTTTAAGTTTTCACAGTTTTTGCTATTTTTAAAAATTCTATTTTTTTTATCAAATTTCGGAAATTTTCCGAAATTTTAAATTTTGTCGATTGTTGAATTTTAGCATTTTTCTCGAGTTTTTTTTTTTTTTTTTTTAAATTAACAATATTCAAATTTTGTCCATTTCTTTATTTAGGGAACTTTGCGATTTTACAGTTCTTACAGTTTTTACAATTTTGGAAAAATGTTCTTTTTTATCGAATTTCGGAAAGTTTCCGAAATTTTTAATTTTTTTTGATTTTTGAATTTTTAGAATTTTTTAATTTTTCTCGATTTTTTCATTTCAACAAAAATTACAATTTTCCAATTTTGTAGATTTCTAAATTAGGAGAAGTTTGTGATTTTGTGGATTTAACAGTTTTTACTATTTTGAAATATTTTTCTTTTTTTATCAAATTTTCGGAAATTTTGCAAAATTTTAATTTTTTTCGATTTTTGAGTTTTTAGAATTTTCGCATTTTTCTCGATTTTTTCATTTCAACAAAAATTACAATTTTCCAATTTTGTAGATTTCTTAATTTAGAGAGCTTTGCGATTTTACAGTTTTCACAGTTTTTACTATTTTAAAAAAAATTTGTTTTGTTCGGAAATTTTCCGAAATTTTAAATTTTTTCGTTTTTTGAATTAAGGGAATTTTAGCATTTTTCTTAATATTTTTAATTCAACAAAAATTACAATTTTCCAATTTTGGCGATTTCTTTATTAAAAGACCTTTGCGATTTTTAAGTTTTCACAGTCTTTGCTATTTTTAAAATATTTAATTTTCTTATCAAATTTCGGAAATTTTCCGAAATTTTAAATTTTGTCGATTGTTGAATTTTAGCATTTTTCTCGAGTTTTTTTTTTTTTTTAAATTAACAATATTCAAATTTTGTCCATTTCTTTATTAAGGGAACTTTGCGATTTAACAGTTTTTAGAGTTTTTACAATTTTGGAAAAATGTTCTTTTTTATCGAATTTCGGAAAGTTTCCGAAATTTTTAAATTTTTTCGATTTTTGAATTTTTAGAATTTTTGCATTTTTCTCGATTTTTTCATTTCAACAAAAATTTCAATTTTCCAATTTTGTAGATTTCTTAATTTAGAGAACTTTGTGATTTGGTAAATTTTACAGTCTTTACTATTTTGGAAAAATTTTTTTTTTTATCAAATTTTCGGAAATTTTGCAAAATCTTAATTTTTTTAGATTTTGGAATTTTTAGAATTTTTGCATTTTTCTCGATTTTTTCATTTCAACAAAAATTACAATTTTCCAATTTTGTAGATTTCTTAATTTAGAGAACTTTGCGATTTTACAGTTCTCACAGTTTTTACTATTTTGAAAAAAATTTCTTTTGTTATCGAATTTCGGAAATTTTAAATTTTTTAGATTTTTGAATTTAGGGAATTTTAGCATTTCTCTTTATATTTTTAATTCAACAAAAGTTACAATTTTCCAATTTTGGTGATTTCTTTATTTGAAGAGCTTTGCGATTTTAAAGTTTTCACAGTCTTTACTATTTTGAAAAAATTTAATTTTTTTTATCAAACTTCGTAAATTTTCCGAAATTTTAAATTTTGTTGATTGTTGAATTTTAGGAGTTTTTGCATTTTTCTCAATTTTTTTATTTTAACAAAATTTACAATATTCAAAATTTGTCCATTTCTTTATTTAGGGAACTTTGCGATTTTACAGTATTCACAGTTTTACAATTTTGGAAAATTTTTCTTTTTTATCAAATTTCGGAAAATTTCCGAAATTTTTAATTTTTTTTTTATTTTTTAATTTTTAGAATTTTTGCATTTTTCTCGATTTTTTCATTTCAACGAAAATTACAATTTTCCAATTTTGTAGATTTCTAAATTAAGAGAAATTTGTGATTTTGTCGATTATACAGATTTTATTATTTTGAAGAAAATGTCTTCTTTATTCAATTTCGCAAATTTTCCGAAATTTTAAATTATTCCGATTTTTGAATTTCTTTAATGTTTGAATTTTTCTCGATTTTTTCATTTCAACAAAATTTACAATATTCCAATTTTGTATATTTCTTAATTAAAAAAGCTTTGCGATTTTTAAGTTTTCACAGTTTTTACTATTTTGAACAAAATTTCTTTTGTTATCAAATTTCGGAAATTTTCAATTTTTTCGATTTTTGAATTTAGGGAATTTTAGCATTTTTCTTGATATTTTTAAATCAACAAAAATTACAATTTTCCAATTTTGGCGATTTATTTATTTAAAGAGCTTTGCGATTTTAAAGTTTTCACAGTCTTTAGTATTTTGAAATATTTTCATTTTTTTTATCAAATTTCGGAAATTTTTCGAAATTTTAAATTTTGTCGATTGTTGAATTTTAGGAATTTTTGCATTTTTCTCAATTTTTTTATTTTAACAAAATTTACAATATTCAAAATTTGTCCATTTCTTTATTTAGGGAACTTTGCGATTTTACAGTTTTCACAGTTTTTACAATTTTGGAAAAATTTTCTTTTTTATCAAATTTCGGAAAATTTCCAAAATTTTTAATTTTTTTTTGATTTTTGAATTTTTAGAATTTTTGTATTTTTCTTGATTTTTTAATTTCAACAAAAATTAAAATTTTCCAATTTTGTAGATTTCTAAATTAAGAGAAGTTTGTGATTTTGTCGATTTAGTAGTTTTTACTATTTTGAAAAAATTTTCTTTTTTTATCAAATTTTCGGAAATTTTGCAAAATTTTAATTTTTTAGAATTTTGAATTTTTAGAATTTTCGCATTTTTCTCGATTTTTTCATTTCAACAAAAATTACAATTTTCCAATTTTGTAGACTTCTTAATTTAGAGAACTTTGCGATTTTACAGTTTTTACTATTTTGACAAAAATTTGTTTTGTTCGGAAATTTTCCGAAAATTTAAATTTTTTCGATTTTTGAATTAAGGGAATTTTAGCATTTTTCTTGATATTTTTAATTCAACAAAAATTACAATTTTCCAATTTTGGCGATTTCTTTATTTAGAGAGCTTTGCGATTTTTAAGTTTTCACAGTTTTTGCTATTTTTAAAAAATTTAATTTTTTTATCAAATTTCGGAAATTTTCCGAAATTTTAAATTTCGTCGATTGTTGAATTTTAGCATTTTTCTCGAGTTTTTTTTTTTTTTTTTTAATTAACAATATTCAAATTTTGTCCATTTGTTTATTTAGGGAACTTTGCGATTTTACTGTTTTTACAGTTTTTACAATTTTGGAAAAATTTTCTTTTTTATCAAACTTCGGAAAGTTTCCGAAATTTTTATTTTTTTTTGATTTTTTAATTTTTAGAATTTTTGCATTTTTCTCGATTTTTTCACTTCAACAAAAATTACAATTTTCCCATTTTGTAGATTTCTAAATTAAGAGAAGTTTGTGATTTTGTCGATTTTACAGTCTTTACTATTTTGACAAAATTTTCTTTTTTGTAAAATTTTCGGAAATTTTGCAAAATTTTAAATTTTTTCGATTTTTTGAATTTTTAGAATTTTCGCATTTTTCTTGATTTTTTCATTTCAACAAAAATTACAATTTACCAATTTTGTAGTTTTCTTAATTTAGAGGACTTTGCGATTTGGTCAATTTTACAGTTTTTACTATTTTGAAAAAATTTTATTTTTTTATCAAATTTTCGGAAATTTTTCAAAATTTTAACTTTTTTCGATTTTTGAATTTTTAGAATTTTCGCATTTTTCTCGATTTTTTCATTTTAACAAAAATTACAATTTTCCAATTTCGTAGATTTCTTAATTTAGAGAACTTTGCGATTTTGTCAATTTTACAGTTTTTACTATATTGAAAAATTTTTATTTTTTTATCAAATTTTCGGAAATTTTTCAAAATTTTAACTTTTTTAAATTTTTGAATTTTTAAAAATTTCGCATTTTTCTCGATTTTTTCATTTCAACAAAAATTACAATTATTTAGATTTCTTAATTTAGAGAATTTTGTGATTTTGTCGATTTAACAGTTTTTACTATTTTGAAAAAATTTTCTTTTTCTATCAAATTTCGGAAATTTTCGGAAATTTTAAATTTTTTCGATTTTTGAATTTTTAGAATTTTCGAATTTTTCTCGATTTTTTCATTTCAACAAAAATTACAATTTTCCAATTTTGGCGATTTCTTTATTGAAAAAGCTTTGCGATTTTGTCAATTTAACAGTCTTTACTATTTCGGAAAAATTTTCTTTTTTATCAAATTTTCGGAAATTTTGCAAAATCTTAATTTTTTTAGATTTTGGAATTTTTAGAATTTTTGCATTTTTCTCGATTTTTTTCATTTCAAACAAAAATTACAATTTTCCAATTTTGTATATTCCTTAATTTAAAAAGCTTTGCGATTTTTAAGTTTTCACAGTTTTTTACTATTTTGAAAAAAATTTCTTTTGTTATCAAATTTCGGAAATTTTCAATTTTTTCGATTTTTTAATTTAGGGAATTTTAGCATTTTTCTTGATATTTTTAATTCAACAAAAATTACAATTTTCCAATTTTGGCGATTTATTTATTTAAAGAGCTTTGCAATTTTTAAGTTTTCACAGTCTTTACTTTTTTGAAAAAATTTAATTTTTTATCAAATTTCGGAAATTTTCCGAAATTTTAAATTTTGTCGATTGTTGAATTTTAGGAATTTTTGCATTTTTCTCAATTTTTTTATTTTAACAAAATTTACAATATTCAAAATTTGTCCATTTCTTTATTTAGGGAACTTTGCGATTTTACAGTTTTCACAGTTTTTACAATTTTGGAAAAATTTTCTTTTTTATCAAATTTCGGAAAATTTCCAAAATTTTTAAATTTTTTTTGATTTTTGAATTTTTAGAATTTTCGCATTTTTCTCGATTTTTTCATTTCAACAAAAATTACAATTTTTTAGATTTCTTAATTTAGAGAATTTTGTGATTTTGTCGATTTAACAGTTTTTACTATTTTGAAAAAATTTTCTTTTTCTATCAAATTTCGGAAATTTTCGGAAATTTTAAATTTTTTCGATTTTTGAATTTTTAGAATTTTCGCATTTTTCTCGATTTTTTCATTTCAACAAAAATTACAATTTTCCAATTTTGTAGATTTCTTAATTTAAAAAGCTTTGCGATTTTTAAGTTTTCACAGTTTTTGCTATTTTTAAAAATTCTATTTTTTTTATCAAATTTCGGAAATTTTCCGAAATTTTAAATTTTGTCGATTGTTGAATTTTAGCATTTTTCTCGAGTTTTTTCTTTTTTTTTTTTTAAATTAACAATATTCAAATTTTGTCCATTTCTTTATTTAGGGAACTTTGCGATTTTACAGTTCTTACAGTTTTTACAATTTTGGAAAAATGTTCTTTTTTATCGAATTTCGGAAAGTTTCCGAAATTTTTAATTTTTTTTTATTTTTGAATTTTTAGAATTTTTTAATTTTTCTCGATTTTTTCATTTCAACAAAAATTACAATTTTCCAATTTTGTAGATTTCTAAATTAGGAGAAGTTTGTGATTTTGTGGATTTAACAGTTTTACTATTTTGAAATATTTTTCTTTTTTTATCAAATTTTCGGAAATTTTGCAAAATTTTAATTTTTTTCGATTTTTGAGTTTTTAGAATTTTCGCATTTTTCTCGATTTTTTCATTTCAACAAAAATTACAATTTTCCAATTTTGTAGATTTCTTAATTTAGAGAGCTTTGCGATTTTACAGTTTTCACAGTTTTTACTATTTTAAAAAAAATTTGTTTTGTTCGGAAATTTTCCGAAATTTTAAATTTTTTCGTTTTTTGAATTAAGGGAATTTTAGCATTTTTCTTAATATTTTTAATTCAACAAAAATTACAATTTTCCAATTTTGGCGATTTCTTTATTAAAAGACCTTTGCGATTTTTAAGTTTTCACAGTCTTTGCTATTTTTAAAATATTTAATTTTCTTATCAAATTTCGGAAATTTTCCGAAATTTTAAATTTTGTCGATTGTTGAATTTTAGCATTTTTCTCGAGTTTTTTTTTTTTTTTAAATTAACAATATTCAAATTTTGTCCATTTCTTTATTAAGGGAACTTTGCGATTTAACAGTTTTTAGAGTTTTTACAATTTTGGAAAAATGTTCTTTTTTATCGAATTTCGGAAAGTTTCCGAAATTTTTAAATTTTTTCGATTTTTGAATTTTTAGAATTTTTGCATTTTTCTCGATTTTTTCATTTCAACAAAAATTTCAATTTTCCAATTTTGTAGATTTCTTAATTTAGAGAACTTTGTGATTTGGTAAATTTTACAGTCTTTACTATTTTGGAAAAATTTTTTTTTTTATCAAATTTTCGGAAATTTTGCAAAATCTTAATTTTTTTAGATTTTGGAATTTTTAGAATTTTTGCATTTTTCTCGATTTTTTCATTTCAACAAAAATTACAATTTTCCAATTTTGTAGATTTCTTAATTTAGAGAACTTTGCGATTTTACAGTTCTCACAGTTTTTACTATTTTGAAAAAAATTTCTTTTGTTATCGAATTTCGGAAATTTTAAATTTTTTAGATTTTTGAATTTAGGGAATTTTAGCATTTCTCTTTATATTTTTAATTCAACAAAAGTTACAATTTTCCAATTTTGGTGATTTCTTTATTTGAAGAGCTTTGCGATTTTAAAGTTTTCACAGTCTTTACTATTTTGAAAAAATTTAATTTTTTTTATCAAACTTCGTAAATTTTCCGAAATTTTAAATTTTGTTGATTGTTGAATTTTAGGAGTTTTTGCATTTTTCTCAATTTTTTTATTTTAACAAAATTTACAATATTCAAAATTTGTCCATTTCTTTATTTAGGGAACTTTGCGATTTTACAGTATTCACAGTTTTTACAATTTTGGAAAATTTTTCTTTTTTATCAAATTTCGGAAAATTTCCGAAATTTTTAATTTTTTTTTTATTTTTTAATTTTTAGAATTTTTGCATTTTTCTCGATTTTTTCATTTCAACAAAAATTACAATTTTCCAATTTTGTAGATTTCTAAATTAAGAGAAATTTGTGATTTTGTCGATTATACAGATTTTATTATTTTGAAGAAAATGTCTTCTTTATTCAATTTCGCAAATTTTCCGAAATTTTAAATTATTCCGATTTTTGAATTTCTTTAATGTTTGAATTTTTCTCGATTTTTTCATTTCAACAAAATTTACAATATTCCAATTTTGTATATTTCTTAATTAAAAAAGCTTTGCGATTTTTAAGTTTTCACAGTTTTTACTATTTTGAACAAAATTTCTTTTGTTATCAAATTTCGGAAATTTTCAATTTTTTCGATTTTTGAATTTAGGGAATTTTAGCATTTTTCTTGATATTTTTAAATCAACAAAAATTACAATTTTCCAATTTTGGCGATTTATTTATTTAAAGAGCTTTGCGATTTTAAAGTTTTCACAGTCTTTACTATTTTGAAATATTTTCATTTTTTTTATCAAATTTCGGAAATTTTTCGAAATTTTAAATTTTGTCGATTGTTGAATTTTAGGAATTTTTGCATTTTTCTCAATTTTTTTATTTTAACAAAATTTACAATATTCAAAATTTGTCCATTTGTTTATTTAGGGAACTTTGCGATTTTACTGTTTTTACAGTTTTTACAATTTTGGAAAAATTTTCTTTTTTATCAAATTTCGGAAAGTTTCCGAAATTTTTATTTTTTTTTGATTTTTTAATTTTTAGAATTTTTGCATTTTTCTCGATTTTTTCACTTCAACAAAAATTACAATTTTCCCATTTTGTAGATTTCTAAATTAAGAGAAGTTTGTGATTTTGTCGATTTTACAGTCTTTACTATTTTGACAAAATTTTCTTTTTTGTAAAATTTTCGGAAATTTTGCAAAATTTTTAATTTTTTCGATTTTTTGAATTTTTAGAATTTTCGCATTTTTCTTGATTTTTTCATTTCAACAAAAATTACAATTTACCAATTTTGTAGTTTTCTTAATTTAGAGGACTTTGCGATTTGGTCAATTTTACAGTTTTTACTATTTTGAAAAAATTTTATTTTTTTATCAAATTTTCGGAAATTTTTCAAAATTTTAACTTTTTTCGATTTTTGAATTTTTAGAATTTTCGCATTTTTCTCGATATTTTCATTTTAACAAAAATTACAATTTTCCAATTTCGTAGATTTCTTAATTTAGAGAACTTTGCGATTTTGTCAATTTTACAGTTTTTACTATATTGAAAAATTTTTATTTTTTTATCAAATTTTCGGAAATTTTTCAAAATTTTAACTTTTTTCAATTTTTGAATTTTTAAAAATTTCGCATTTTTCTCGATTTTTTCATTTCAACAAAAATTACAATTTTCAAATTTTGTAGATTTCTTAATTTAGAGAACTTTGCGATTTTAGAGTTTTCACAGTTTTTACTATTTTGAAAAAATTTAATTTTTTTTTATCAAATTTCGTAAATTTTCCGAAATTTTAAATTTTTTCGATTGTTGAATTTTAGGAATATTTTTTTATTTTTCTCGATTTTTTTTTTTTTTTTAATTAACATTATTCAAATTTTGTCCATTTCTTTATTTAGGGAACTTTGCGATTTTACAGTTTTTACCGTTTTTACAATTTTGGAAAAATTGTCTTTTTTATCAAATTTCGGAAAATTTCCGAAATTTTTAATTTTTTTTGATTTTTTAATTTTTAGAATTTTTGCTTTTTTCTCGATTTTTTCATTTCAACAAAAATTACAATTTTCCAATTTTGTAGATTTCTAAATTAAGAGAAGTTTGTGATTTTGTCGATTATACAGATTTTATTATTTTGAAGAAAGTGTCTCCTTTATTCAATTTCGCAAATTTTCCGAAATTTTAAATTATTCCGATTTTTGAATTTCTTTAATTTTTTAATTTTTCTCGATTTTTTCATTTCAACAAAATTTACAATAATCCAATTTTGTATATTTCTTAATTTAAAGAGCTTTGCGATTTTTAAGTTTTCACAGTCTTTACTATTTTGAAAAAGTTTAATTTTTTTATCAAATTTCGGAAATTTTCCGAAATTTTAAATTTTTCCGATTTTTGAATTTCTTAAATTTTAAAATTTTTCTCGATTTTTTTATTTTAACAAAATTTACAATATTCAAAATTTGTCCATTTCTTTATTTAGGAAACTTTGCGATTTTACAGTTTTCACAGTTTTTACAATTTTTGAAAATTTTTCTTTTTTTATCAAATTTCGGAAAATTTCCGAAATTTTTAATTTTTTTTTATATTTTAATTTTTAGAATTTTTGCATTTTTCTCGATTTTTTCACTTCAACAAAAATTACAATTTTCCAATTTTGTAGATTTCTAAATTAAGAGAAGTTTGTGATTTTGTCGATTTTACAGTCTATACTATTTTGACAAAATTTTCTTTTTTGTCAAATTTTCGGAAATTTTGCAAAATTTTATTTTTTTTCGATTTTTGAATTTTTAGAACTTTCGCATTTTTCTCGATTTTTTTCATTTCAACAAAAATTACAATTTTCCAATTTTGTAGATTTCTTAATTTAGAGAACTTTGTGATTTTGTCAATTTTACAGTCTTTACTATTTTGGAAAAATTTTCTTTTTTATCAAATTTTCGGAAATTTTGCAAAATCTTAATTTTTTTAGATTTTGGAATTTTTAGAATTTTTGCATTTTTCTCGATTTTTTCATTTCAACAAAAATTACAATTTTCCAATTTTGTAGATTTCTAAATTAAGAGAAGTTTGTGATTTTGTCGATTTTACAGCTTTTACTATTTTGAAAATTTTTTTTTTTTTTTTTAACAAATTTTCGGAAATTTTGCAAAATTTTAATTTTTTTCGATTTTTTGAATTTTTAGAATTTTCGCATTTTTCTCGATTTTTTCATTTCAACAAAAATTACAATTTACCAATTTTTCGATTTTTTTTTTTTTTTAATTAACATTATTCAAATTTTGTCCATTTCTTTATTTAGGGAACTTTGCGATTTTACAGTTTTTACCGTTTTTACAATTTTGGAAAAATTGTCTTTTTTATCAAATTTCGGAAAATTTCCGAAATTTTTAATTTTTTTTGATTTTTTAATTTTTAGAATTTTTGCATTTTTCTCGATTTTTTCATTTCAACAAAAATTACAATTTTCCAATTTTGTAGATTTCTAAATTAAGAGAAGTTTGTGATTTTGTCGATTATACAGATTTTATTATTTTGAAGAAAGTGTCTTCTTTATTCAATTTCGGAAATTTTCCGAAATTTTAAATTTTTCCGATTTTTGAATTTCTTAAATTTTTGAATTTTTTTCGATTTTTTCATTTCAACAAAATTTACAATATTCCAATTTTGTATATTTCTTAATTTAAAAAGCTTTGCGATTTTTAAGTTTTCACAGTTTTTACTATTTTGAACAAAACTTCTTTTGTTATCAAATTTCGGAAATTTTCAATTTTTTCGATTTTTGAATTTAGGGAATTTTAGCATTTTTCTTGATATTTTAAATTCAACAAAAATTACAATTTTCCAATTTTGGCGATTTATTTATTTAAAGAGCTTTGCGATTTTTAAGTTTTCACAGTCTTTACTATTTTGAAAAAATTTAATTTTTTTTTATCAAATTTCGGAAATTTTCCGAAATTTTAAATTTCGTCGATTGTTGAATTTTAGGAATTTTTGCATTTTTCTCAATTTTTTTATTTTAACAAAATTTACAATATTCAAAATTTGTCCATTTCTTTATTTAGGGAACTTTGCGATTTTACAGTTTTTACATATTTTACAATTTTGGAAAAATGTTCTTTTTTATCGAATTTCGGAAAGTTTCCGAAATTTTTAATTTTTTTCGATTTTTGAATTTTTAGAATTTTCGCATTTTTCTCGATTTTTTCATTTCAACAAAAATTAAAATTTTTCAATTTTTTAGATTTCTTAAATTAAAGAATTTTGTGATTTTGTCGATTGAACAGTTTTTACTATTTTGAAAAAGTTTTCTTTTTTTATTAAATTTCGGAAATTTTCGGAAATTTTAATTTTTTTCGATTTTTGAATTTAGGGAATCTTAGCATTTTTCTTGATATTTTTAATTCAACAAAAATTACAATTTTCCAATTTTGGCGATTTATTTATTTAAAGAGCTTTGCGATTTTTAAGTTTTCACAGTCTTTACTATTTTGAAAAAATTTAATTTTTTTTATCAAATTTCGGAAATTTTCCGAAATTTTAAATTTCGTCGATTGTTGAAGGAATTTTTGCATTTTTCTCAATTTTTTTATTTTAACAAAATTTACAATATTCAAAATTTGTCCATTTCTTTATTTAGGGAACTTTGCGATTTTACAGTTTTTACATATTTTACAATTTTGGAAAAATGTTCTTTTTTATCGAATTTCGGAAAGTTTCCGAAATTTTGAATTATTTTTGATTTTTGAATTTTTAGAGGTTTTGCATTTTTCTGGATTTTTTCATTTCAACAAAAATTACAATTTTCCAATTTTGTAGATTTGTTAATTTAGAGAACTTTGCGATTTTACAGCTTTTACAGTTTTTAAAATTTTGAAAATATTTAATTTTTTTATCGAATTTCGGCAAAATTCCGTAATTTTTAATTTTTTTTTATTTTTGAATTTTTAGAATTTTTGGATTTTTCTCGATTTTTCCATTTCAACAAAAATTAGAATTTTCCAATTTTTTAGATTTTTTAATTTAGAGAACTTTGTGATTTTGTCGATTTTACAGTTTTTACGATTTTGAAAAAATTTTATTTTTTTTATCAAATTTTCGGAAATTTTGCAAAATTGTAACTTTTTTCGATTTTTTAATTTTTAGAATTTTTGCATTTTTCTCGATTTTTTCATTTCAACAAAAATTAAAATTTTCCAATTTTGTTGATTTCTAAATTAAGAGAAGTTTGTGATTTTGTCGATTATACAGATTCTATTATTTTGAAGAAAGTGTCTTCTTTATTCATTTTCGGAAATTTTCCGAAATTTTAAATTTTTCCGATTTTTGAATTTCTTAAATTTTTGAATTTTTCTCGATTTTTTTCATTTCAACAAAAATTAAAATTTTCCAATTTTGTAGATTTCTTAATTTAGAAACTTTGCGATTTTACAGTTTTCACAGTTTTTACTATTTTGGAAAAAATTTAATTTTTTATCAAATTTCGGAAATTTTTCGAAATTTTAAATTTTGTCGATTGTTGAATTTTAGGAATTTTTGCATTTTTCTCAATTTTTGTATTTTAACAAAATTTACAATATTCAAAATTTGTCCATTTCTTTATTTAGGGAACTTTGCGATTTTACAGTTTTCACAGTTTTTACAATTTTGGACAAATTTTCTTTTTTATCAAATTTCGGAAAATTTCCAAAATTTTAAATTTTTTTTTATTTTGGAATTTTTAGAATTCTCGCATTTTCTCGATTTTTTCATTTCAACAAAAAATACAATTTTTTAAATTTCTTAATTTAGAGAATTTTGTGATTTTGTCAATTTTACAGTCTTTAATATTTTGGAAAAATTTTCTTTTTATCAATTTTTCTTAAATTTTGCAAAATCTTAATTTTTTTAGATTTTGGAATTTTTAGAATTTTCGCATTTTTCTCGATTTTTTTCATTTCAAACAAAAATTACAATTTTCCAATTTTGTTGATTTCTTAATTTAGAGAACTTTGTGATTTTGTCAATTTTACAGTCTTTACTATTTTGGAAAAATTTTCTTTTTTATCAAATGTTCGGAAATTTTGCAAAATCTTATTTTTTTTAGATTTTGGAATTTTTATAATTTTTGCATTTTTCTCGATTTTTTTATTTCAACAAAAATTAAAATTTTCCAATTTTGTATATTTCTTAATTTAAAAAGCTTTGCGATTTTTAAGTTTTCACTGTTTTTACTATTTTGAACAAAATTTCTTTTGTTATCAAATTTCGGAAATTTTCAATTTTTTCGATTTTTGAATTTAGGGAATTTTAGCATTTTTCTTGATATTTTTAATTCAACAAAAATTACAATTTTCCAATTTTGGCGGTTTATTTATTTAAAGAGCTTTGCGATTTTTAAGTTTTCACAGTCTTTACTTTTTTGAAAAAATTTAATTTTTTTATCAAATTTCGGAAATTTTCCGAAATTTTAAATTTTGTCGATTGTTGAATTTTAGGAATTTTTGCATTTTTCTCAATTTTTTTATTTTAACAAAATTTACAATATTCAAAATTTGTCCATTTCTTTATTTAGGGAACTTTGCGATTTTACAGTTTTCACAGTTTTTACAATTTTGGAAAAACTTTCTTTTTTATCAAATTTCGGAAAATTTCCAAAATTTTTAATTTTTTTTGATTTGTGAATTTTTAGAATTTTTGCATTTTTCTCGATTTTTTTATTTCAACAAAAATTAAAATTTTCCAATTTTTTAGATTTCTAAATTAAGAGAAGTTTGTGATTTTGTCGATTTAACAGTTTTTACTATTTTGAAAAAATTTTCTTTTTTTATCAAATTTTCGGAAATTTTGCAAAATTTTAATTTTTTTTCGATTTTTGAATTTTTGGAGTTTTCGCATTTTTCTCGATTTTTTCATTTCAACAAAATTTACAATATTCCAATTTTGTAGATTTCTTTATTTAAAGAGCTTTGCAATTTTGAAGATTTCACAGTCTTTACTATTTTGACAAAATTTAATTTTTTTATCAAATTTCGGAAATTTTCCGAAATCTTAAATTCTTTTCGACTTTTGAATTTTGGGAATTTTTTCGGAAATTTTCCGAAATTTTAAGTTTTTTCGATTTTTGAATTTAGGGAATTTTAGCATTTTTCTTGATATTTTTAATTCAACAAAAATTACAATTTTCAAATTTTGCCGATTTCTTTATTTAAAGAGCTTTGCGATTTTAGAGTTTTCACAGTCTTTACTATTTTGAAAAAATTTAATTTTTTTATCGAATTTCGGAAAAATTCCGAAATTTTAAATTTTATTTTGATTTGTGAATTTTTGCATTTTTCTCAATTTTTGTATTTTTAACAAAATTTACAATATTCAAATTTTATCCATTTCTTTATTTAGGGAATTTTGCGATTTTACAGTTTTCACAGTTTTTACAATTTTGGAAAAATTTTCTTTTTTATCGAATGTGGTAAAGTTACAGAAATTTTTATTTTTTTTTTGGATTTTTGAGTTTTTCGAATTTTTTAATTTTTCTCGATTTTTTCATTTCAACAAAAATTACAATTTTCCAATTTTGTAGATTTCTTAATTTAGTGAACTTTGCGATTTTTAAGTTTTCACAATTTTTACTATTTTGAAAAAATGTAATTTTTTTTATCTAATTTCGGAAATTTTTCGAAATCTTAAATTCTTTTCGACTTTTGAATTTTGGGAATTTTTTCGGAAATTTTCCGAAATTTTAAGTTTTTTCGATTTTTGAATTTAGGGAATTTTAGCATTTTTCTTGATATTTTTAATTCAACAAAAATTACAATTTTCAAATTTTGCCGATTTCTTTATTTAAAGAGCTTTGCGATTTTAGAGTTTTCACAGTCTTTACTATTTTGAAAAAATTTAATTTTTTTATCGAATTTCGGAAAATTTCCGAAATTTTAAATTTTATTTTGATTTTTGAATTTTTGCATTTTTCTCGATTTTTTCATTTAAAAAAAATTACAATTTTCCAATTTTGTAGATTTCTAAATTTAAACAGCTTTGCGATTTTTAAGTTTTCACAGTCTTTACTACTTTGGAAAAAATTTCTTTTGTTATCGAATTTCGGAAATTTTCAGAAATTTTAAATTTTGCCGATTGATGAATTTTAGGAGTTTTTGCATTTTTCTCGATTTTCGTATTTTTAACATAATTTACAATATTTAAATTTTGTCCATTTCTTTATTTAGGGAGCTTTGCGATTTTACAGTTTTCACAGTTTTTACTATTTTGAAAAAAAATTCTTTTGTTACCAAATTTCGGAAATTTTAAATTTTTTCGATTTTTGAATTCAGGGAATTTTAGCATTTTTCTTGATATTTTTAATTCAACAAAAATTACAATTTTCCAATTTTGGCGATTTCTTTATTTAAAGAGCTTTGCGATTTTTAAGTTTTTACAGTCTTTACTATTTTGAAAAAATTTTCTTTTTTTATCAAATTTTCGGAAATTTTGCAAAATTTTAATTTTTTTAGATTTTGGAATTTTTATAATTTTTGCATTTTTCTCGATTTTTTTCATTTCAACAAAAATTTAAATTTTTCAATTTTGTAGATTTCTTAATTTAGAAACCTTTGCGATTTTACAGTTTTCACAGTTGTTACTATTTTGGAAAAAATTTCTTTTGTTATCAAATTTCGGAAATTTTCAATTTTTTCGATTTTTGAATTAAGGGAATTTTTAGCATTTTTCTTGATATTTTTAATTCAACAAAAATTACAATTTTCCAATTTTGGAGATTTATTTGTTTAAAGAGCTTTGCGATTTTTAAGTTTTCACAGTCTTTACTATTTTGAAAAAATTTAATTTTTTATCAAATTTCGGAAGTTTTTCGAAATTTTAAATTTTGTCGATTGTTGAATTTTAGGAATTTTTGCATTTTTCTCAATTTTTTTATTTTAACAAAATTTGCAATATTCAAAATTTGTCCATTTCTTTATTTAGGGAACTTTGCGATTTGACAGTTTTCACAGTTTTTACAATTTTAGAAAAATTTTCTTTTGTTATCATATTTCGAAAATTTAAAATTTTTTCGATTTTTGAATCAAGGGAATTTTAACATTTTTCTTGTTATTTTTAATTCAACAAAAATTACAATTTTCCAATTTTGGCGATTTCTTTATTTAAAAAGCTTTGCGATTTTTAAGTTTTCACAGTCTTTTATATTTTGAAAAAATTTTCTTTTTTTATCAAATTTTCGGAAATTTTGCAAAATTTTAATTTTTTTCGATTTTTGAATTTTTAGATTTTTTTCATTTTTCTCGATTTTTTTCATTTCAACAAAAATTAAAATTTTCCAATTTTGTAGATTTCTTAATTTAGAAACCTTTGCGATTTTACAGTTTTCACAGTTGTTACTATTTTGGAAAAAATTTCTTTTGTTATCAAATTTCGGAAATTTTCAATTTTTTCGATTTTTGAATTAAGGGAATTTTTAACATTTTTCTTGATATTTTTAATTCAACAAAAATTACAATTTTCCAATTTTGGAGATTTATTTGTTTAAAGAGCTTTGCGATTTTTAAGTTTTCACAGTCTTTACTATTTTGAAAAAATTTAATTTTTTATCAAATTTCGGAAATTTTTCGAAATTTTAAATTTTGTCGATTGTTGAATTTTAGGAATTTTTGCATTTTTCTCAATTTTTGTATTTTAACAAAATTTACAATATTCAAAATTTGTCCATTTCTTTATTTAGGGAACTTTGCGATTTTACAGTTTTTACATATTTTACAATTTTGGAAAAATGTTCTTTTTTATCGAATTTCGGAAAGTTTCCGAAATTTTTAATTTTTTTCGATTTTTGAATTTTTAGAATTTTCGCATTTTTCTCGATTTTTTCATTTCAACAAAAATTAAAATTTTTCAATTTTTTAGATTTCTTAAATTAAAGAATTTTGTGATTTTGTCGATTGAACAGTTTTTACTATTTTGAAAAAGTTTTCTTTTTTTATTAAATTTCGGAAATTTTCGGAAATTTTAATTTTTTTCGATTTTTGAATTTAGGGAATCTTAGCATTTTTCTTGATATTTTTAATTCAACAAAAATTACAATTTTCCAATTTTGGCGATTTATTTATTTAAAGAGCTTTGCGATTTTTAAGTTTTCACAGTCTTTACTATTTTGAAAAAATTTAATTTTTTTTATCAAATTTCGGAAATTTTCCGAAATTTTAAATTTCGTCGATTGTTGAAGGAATTTTTGCATTTTTCTCAATTTTTTTATTTTAACAAAATTTACAATATTCAAAATTTGTCCATTTCTTTATTTAGGGAACTTTGCGATTTTACAGTTTTTACATATTTTACAATTTTGGAAAAATGTTCTTTTTTATCGAATTTCGGAAAGTTTCCGAAATTTTGAATTATTTTTGATTTTTGAATTTTTAGAGGTTTTGCATTTTTCTGGATTTTTTCATTTCAACAAAAATTACAATTTTCCAATTTTGTAGATTTGTTAATTTAGAGAACTTTGCGATTTTACAGCTTTTACAGTTTTTAAAATTTTGAAAATATTTAATTTTTTTATCGAATTTCGGCAAAATTCCGTAATTTTTAATTTTTTTTTATTTTTGAATTTTTAGAATTTTTGGATTTTTCTCGATTTTTCCATTTCAACAAAAATTAGAATTTTCCAATTTTTTAGATTTTTTAATTTAGAGAACTTTGTGATTTTGTCGATTTTACAGTTTTTACGATTTTGAAAAAATTTTATTTTTTTTATCAAATTTTCGGAAATTTTGCAAAATTGTAACTTTTTTCGATTTTTTAATTTTTAGAATTTTTGCATTTTTCTCGATTTTTTCATTTCAACAAAAATTAAAATTTTCCAATTTTGTTGATTTCTAAATTAAGAGAAGTTTGTGATTTTGTCGATTATACAGATTCTATTATTTTGAAGAAAGTGTCTTCTTTATTCATTTTCGGAAATTTTCCGAAATTTTAAATTTTTCCGATTTTTGAATTTCTTAAATTTTTGAATTTTTCTCGATTTTTTTCATTTCAACAAAAATTAAAATTTTCCAATTTTGTAGATTTCTTAATTTAGAAACTTTGCGATTTTACAGTTTTCACAGTTTTTACTATTTTGGAAAAAATTTAATTTTTTATCAAATTTCGGAAATTTTTCGAAATTTTAAATTTTGTCGATTGTTGAATTTTAGGAATTTTTGCATTTTTCTCAATTTTTGTATTTTAATAAAATTTACAATATTCAAAATTTGTCCATTTCTTTATTTAGGGAACTTTGCGATTTTACAGTTTTCACAGTTTTTACAATTTTGGACAAATTTTCTTTTTTATCAAATTTCGGAAAATTTCCAAAATTTTTAATTTTTTTTGATTTTGGAATTTTTAGAATTCTCGAATTTTCTCGATTTTTTCATTTCAACAAAAAATACAATTTTTTAAATTTCTTAATTTAGAGAATTTTGTGATTTTGTCAATTTTACAGTCTTTAATATTTTGGAAAAATTTTCTTTTTATCAATTTTTCTTAAATTTTGCAAAATCTTAATTTTTTTAGATTTTGGAATTTTTAGAATTTTCGCATTTTTCTCGATTTTTTTCATTTCAAACAAAAATTACAATTTTCCAATTTTGTTGATTTCTTAATTTAGAGAACTTTGTGATTTTGTCAATTTTACAGTCTTTACTATTTTGGAAAAATTTTCTTTTTTATCAAATGTTCGGAAATTTTGCAAAATCTTATTTTTTTTAGATTTTGGAATTTTTATAATTTTTGCATTTTTCTCGATTTTTTTATTTCAACAAAAATTAAAATTTTCCAATTTTGTATATTTCTTAATTTAAAAAGCTTTGCGATTTTTAAGTTTTCACTGTTTTTACTATTTTGAACAAAATTTCTTTTGTTATCAAATTTCGGAAATTTTCAATTTTTTCGATTTTTGAATTTAGGGAATTTTAGCATTTTTCTTGATATTTTTAATTCAACAAAAATTACAATTTTCCAATTTTGGCGATTTATTTATTTAAAGAGCTTTGCGATTTTTAAGTTTTCACAGTCTTTACTTTTTTGAAAAAATTTAATTTTTTTATCAAATTTCGGAAATTTTCCGAAATTTTAAATTTTGTCGATTGTTGAATTTTAGGAATTTTTGCATTTTTCTCAATTTTTTTATTTTAACAAAATTTACAATATTCAAAATTTGTCCATTTCTTTATTTAGGGAACTTTGCGATTTTACAGTTTTCACAGTTTTTACAATTTTGGAAAAACTTTCTTTTTTATCAAATTTCGGAAAATTTCCAAAATTTTTAATTTTTTTTGATTTGTGAATTTTTAGAATTTTTGCATTTTTCTCGATTTTTTTATTTCAACAAAAATTAAAATTTTCCAATTTTTTAGATTTCTAAATTAAGAGAAGTTTGTGATTTTGTCGATTTAACAGTTTTTACTATTTTGAAAAAATTTTCTTTTTTTATCAAATTTTCGGAAATTTTGCAAAATTTTAATTTTTTTTCGATTTTTGAATTTTTGGAGTTTTCGCATTTTTCTCGATTTTTTCATTTCAACAAAATTTACAATATTCCAATTTTGTAGATTTCTTTATTTAAAGAGCTTTGCAATTTTGAAGATTTCACAGTCTTTACTATTTTGACAAAATTTAATTTTTTTATCAAATTTCGGAAATTTTCCGAAATCTTAAATTCTTTTCGACTTTTGAATTTTGGGAATTTTTTCGGAAATTTTCCGAAATTTTAAGTTTTTTCGATTTTTGAATTTAGGGAATTTTAGCATTTTTCTTGATATTTTTAATTCAACAAAAATTACAATTTTCAAATTTTGCCGATTTCTTTATTTAAAGAGCTTTGCGATTTTAGAGTTTTCACAGTCTTTACTATTTTGAAAAAATTTAATTTTTTTATCGAATTTCGGAAAAATTCCGAAATTTTAAATTTTATTTTGATTTGTGAATTTTTGCATTTTTCTCAATTTTTGTATTTTTAACAAAATTTACAATATTCAAATTTTATCCATTTCTTTATTTAGGGAATTTTGCGATTTTACAGTTTTCACAGTTTTTACAATTTTTGAAAAATTTTCTTTTTTATCGAATGTGGTAAAGTTACAGAAATTTTTATTTTTTTTTTGGATTTTTGAGTTTTTCGAATTTTTTAATTTTTCTCGATTTTTTCATTTCAACAAAAATTACAATTTTCCAATTTTGTAGATTTCTTAATTTAGTGAACTTTGCGATTTTTAAGTTTTCACAATTTTTACTATTTTGAAAAAATGTAATTTTTTTTATCTAATTTCGGAAATTTTTCGAAATCTTAAATTCTTTTCGACTTTTGAATTTTGGGAATTTTTTCGGAAATTTTCCGAAATTTTAAGTTTTTTCGATTTTTGAATTTAGGGAATTTTAGCATTTTTCTTGATATTTTTAATTCAACAAAAATTACAATTTTCAAATTTTGCCGATTTCTTTATTTAAAGAGCTTTGCGATTTTAGAGTTTTCACAGTCTTTACTATTTTGAAAAAATTTAATTTTTTTATCGAATTTCGGAAAATTTCCGAAATTTTAAATTTTATTTTGATTTTTGAATTTTTGCATTTTTCTCGATTTTTTCATTTAAAAAAAATTACAATTTTCCAATTTTGTAGATTTCTAAATTTAAACAGCTTTGCGATTTTTAAGTTTTCACAGTCTTTACTACTTTGGAAAAAATTTCTTTTGTTATCGAATTTCGGAAATTTTCAGAAATTTTAAATTTTGCCGATTGATGAATTTTAGGAGTTTTTGCATTTTTCTCGATTTTCGTATTTTTAACATAATTTACAATATTTAAATTTTGTCCATTTCTTTATTTAGGGAGCTTTGCGATTTTACAGTTTTCACAGTTTTTACTATTTTGAAAAAAAATTCTTTTGTTACCAAATTTCGGAAATTTTAAATTTTTTCGATTTTTGAATTCAGGGAATTTTAGCATTTTTCTTGATATTTTTAATTCAACAAAAATTACAATTTTCCAATTTTGGCGATTTCTTTATTTAAAGAGCTTTGCGATTTTTAAGTTTTTACAGTCTTTACTATTTTGAAAAAATTTTCTTTTTTTATCAAATTTTCGGAAATTTTGCAAAATTTTAATTTTTTTAGATTTTGGAATTTTTATAATTTTTGCATTTTTCTCGATTTTTTTCATTTCAACAAAAATTTAAATTTTCCAATTTTGTAGATTTCTTAATTTAGAAACCTTTGCGATTTTACAGTTTTCACAGTTGTTACTATTTTGGAAAAAATTTCTTTTGTTATCAAATTTCGGAAATTTTCAATTTTTTCGATTTTTGAATTAAGGGAATTTTTAGCATTTTTCTTGATATTTTTAATTCAACAAAAATTACAATTTTCCAATTTTGGAGATTTATTTGTTTAAAGAGCTTTGCGATTTTTAAGTTTTCACAGTCTTTACTATTTTGAAAAAATTTAATTTTTTATCAAATTTCGGAAGTTTTTCGAAATTTTAAATTTTGTCGATTGTTGAATTTTAGGAATTTTTGCATTTTTCTCAATTTTTTTATTTTAACAAAATTTGCAATATTCAAAATTTGTCCATTTCTTTATTTAGGGAACTTTGCGATTTGACAGTTTTCACAGTTTTTACAATTTTAGAAAAATTTTCTTTTGTTATCATATTTCGAAAATTTAAAATTTTTTCGATTTTTGAATCAAGGGAATTTTAACATTTTTCTTGTTATTTTTAATTCAACAAAAATTACAATTTTCCAATTTTGGCGATTTCTTTATTTAAAAAGCTTTGCGATTTTTAAGTTTTCACAGTCTTTTATATTTTGAAAAAATTTTCTTTTTTTATCAAATTTTCGGAAATTTTGCAAAATTTTAATTTTTTTCGATTTTTGAATTTTTAGATTTTTTTCATTTTTCTCGATTTTTTTCATTTCAACAAAAATTAAAATTTTCCAATTTTGTAGATTTCTTAATTTAGAAACCTTTGCGATTTTACAGTTTTCACAGTTGTTACTATTTTGGAAAAAATTTCTTTTGTTATCAAATTTCGGAAATTTTCAATTTTTTCGATTTTTGAATTAAGGGAATTTTTAACATTTTTCTTGATATTTTTAATTCAACAAAAATTACAATTTTCCAATTTTGGAGATTTATTTGTTTAAAGAGCTTTGCGATTTTTAAGTTTTCACAGTCTTTACTATTTTGAAAAAATTTAATTTTTTATCAAATTTCGGAAATTTTTCGAAATTTTAAATTTTGTCGATTGTTGAATTTTAGGAATTTTTGCATTTTTCTCAATTTTTTTATTTTAACAAAATTTACAATATTCAAAATTTGTCCATTTCTTTATTTAGGGAACTTTGCGATTTTACAGTTTTCACAGTTTTTACAATTTTGGAAAAATTTTCTTTTTTATCAAATTTTGGAAAATTTCCAAAATTTTTAATTTTTTTTTGATTTTTGAATTTTTTAGAATTTTCGCATTTTTCTCGATTTTTTCATTTCAACAAAAATTACAATTTTTTAGATTTCTTAATTTAGAGAATTTTGTGATTTTGTCGATTTAACAGTTTTTACTATTTTGAAAAAATTTTCTTTTTCTATCAAATTTCGGAAATTTTCGGAAATTTTAAATTTTTTCGATTTTTGAATTTTTAGAATTTTCGCATTTTTCTTGATTTTTTCATTTCAACAAAAATTACAATTTTCCAATTTTGTAGATTTCTTAATTTAGAGAACTTTGTGATTTTGTCAATTTTACAGTCTTTACTATTTTGGAAAAATTTTCTTTTTTATAAAATTTTCGGAAATTTTGCAAAATCTTAATTTTTTTAGATTTTGGAATTTTTAGAATTTTTGCATTTTTTTCGATTTTTTTCATTTCAAACAAAAATTACAATTTTTCCAATTTTGTATATTTCTTAATTTAAAAAGCTTTGCGATTTTTAAGTTTTCACAGTTTTTACTATTTTGAAAAAAATTTCTTTTGTTATCAAATTTCGGAAATTTTCAATTTTTTCGATTTTTGAATTTAGGGAATTTTAGCATTTTTCTTGATATTTTTAATTCAACAAAAATTACAATTTTCCAATTTGGCGATTTCTTTATTTAAAGAGCTTTGCGATTTTTAAGTTTTCACAGTCTTTACTATTTTGGAAAAATTTTCTTTTTTATCAAATTTTCGGAAATTTTGCAAAATTTTAATTTTTTTCGATTTTTGAATTTTTAGAATTTTCGCATTTTCCTCGATTTTTTCATTTCAACAAAAATTACCATTTTCCAATTTTGTAGATTTCTTAATTTAGAGAACTTTGCGATTTTACAGTTTTTACTATTTTGAAAAAAATTTCTTTTGTTATCAAATTTCGAAAATTTAAAATTTTTTCGATTTTTGAATCAAGGGAATTTTAACATTTTTCTTGTTATTTTTAATTCAACAAAAATTACAATTTTCCAATTTTGGCGATTTCTTTATTTAAAAAGCTTTGCGATTTTTAAGTTTTCACAGTCTTTACTATTTTGAAAAAATTTTCTTTTTTTATCAAATTTTCGGAAATTTTGCAAAATTTTAATTTTTTTCGATTTTTGAATTTTTAGAATTTTTGCATTTTTCTCGATTTTTTTCATTTCAACAAAAATTTAAATTTTCAAATTTTGTAGATTTCTTAATTTAGAGAACTTTGTGATTTTGTCAATTTTACAGTCTTTACTATTTTGGAAAAATTTTCTTTTTATCAAATTTTCGGAAATTTTGCAAAATCTTAATTTTTTTAGATTTTGGAATTTTTAGAATTTTTGCATTTTTTTCGATTTTTTTCATTTCAAACAAAAATTACAATTTTCCAATTTTGTATATTTCTTAATTTAAAAAGCTTTGCGATTTTTAAGTTTTCACAGTTTTAACTATTTTGAAAAAAATTTCTTTTGTTATCAAATTTCGGAAATTTTCAATTTTTTCGATTTTTGAATTTAGGGAATTTTAGCATTTTTCTTGATATTTTTAATTTAACAAAAATTACAATTTCCCAATTTGGCGATTTCTTTATTTAAAGAGCTTTGCGATTTTTAAGTTTTCACAGTCTTTACTATTTTGAAAAAATTTAATTTTTTTATCAAATATCGGAAATTTTCCGAAATTTTTAATTTTTAAGATTTTTTAATTTTTAGAATTTTTGCATTTTTCTCGATTTTTTCATTTCAACAAAAATTACAATTATTCAATTTTGTAGATTTCTAAATTAAGAGAAGTTTGTGATTTTGTCGATTTAACAGTTTTTACTATTTTGAAAAAATTTTCTTTTTTTATCAAATTTTCGGAAATTTTGCAAAATTTCAATTTTTTTCGATTTTTGAATTTTTAGAATTTTCGCATTTTCCTCGATTTTTTCATGTCAACAAAAATTACCATTTTACAATTTTGTAGATTTCCTAATTTAGAGATCTTTGCGATTTTACAGTTTTTACTATTTTGAAAAAAATTTCTTTTGTTATCAAATTTCGAAAATTTAAAATTTTTTCGATTTTTGAATCAAGGGAATTTTAGCATTTTTCTTGATATTTTTAATTCAACAAAAATTACAATTTTCCAATTTTGGCGATTTCTTTATTTAAAAAGCTTTGCGATTTTTAAGTTTTCACAGTCTTTACTATTTTGAAAAAATTTTCTTTTTTTATCAAATTTTCGGAAATTTTGCAAAATTTTAATTTTTTTCGATTTTTGAATTTTTAGAATTTTTGCATTTTTCTCGATTTTTTTCATTTCAAAAAAAATTAAAATTTTCCAATTTTGTAGATTACTTAATTTAGAAACCTTTGCGATTTTACAGTTTTCACAGTTGTTACTATTTTGGAAAAAATTTCTTTTGTTATCAAATTTCGGAAATTTTCAATTTTTTCGATTTTTGAATTAAGGGAATTTTTAGCATTTTTCTTGATATTTTTAATTCAACAAAAATTACAATTTTCCAATTTTGGCGATTTATTTGTTTAAAGAGCTTTGCGATTTTTAAGTTTTCACAGTCTTTACTATTTTGAAAAAATATAATTTTTTATCAAATTTCGGAAATTTTTCGAAATTTTAAATTTTGTCGATTGTTGAATTTTAGGAATTTTTGCATTTTTCTCAATTTTTTTATTTTAACAAAATTTACAATATTCAAAATTTGTCCATTTCTTTATTTAGGGAACTTTGCGATTTTACAGTTTTCACAGTTTTTACAATTTTGGAAAAATTTTCTTTTGTTATCAAATTTCGGAAAATTTCCAAAATTTTTAATTTTTTTTTATTTTTGAATTTTTAGAATTTTTGCATTTTTCTCGATTTTTTCATTTCAACAAAAATTACAATTTTTTAGATTTCTTAATTTAGAAAACTTTGCGATTTTACAGTTTTCACAGTTTTTACTATTTTGAAAATATTTAATTTTTTTATCTAATTTCGGAAATTTTCCGAAATCTTAATTTTATTCGACTTTTGAATTTTGGGAATTTTTGAATTTTTCTTGATAGTTTTATTCAACAAATTTTACAGTTCTCCATTTTTGTCGATTTCTTAATTTGGAGAACTTCGAGATTTTACAGTTTAAACAGTTTCTACTATTTTGAAAAAAAATTTTTTTTTGTCAAGTTTCGGAAATTTTAAGAAATTTTAAGTTTTGTCGATTTTTGAATTTTGAGAATTTTTGCATTTTTTCTCGATTTTTTCATTTCAACAAAAATTGCAATTTTCCAATTTTGTAGATTTCTTAATTTAGAGAACTTCGCGATTTTTAAGTTTTCACAGTCTTTACCATTTTGAAAAAATTAATTTTTTTTATCAAATTTGGGAAATTTTCCGAAATTTTAAATTTTGTCGATCGTTGAATTTTAGGAATTTTTGCATTTTTCTCAATTTTTGTATTTTTAACAAAATTTACAATATTCAAATTTTATCCATTTCTTTATTTAGGGAACTTTGCGATTTTACAGTTTTCACAGTTTGTACTATTTTGAAAAAAATTTCTTTTGTTATCAAATTTCGGAAATTTTAAATTTTTTCGATTTTTGAATTAAGGGAATTTTTCTTGATATTTTTAATTCAACAAAAATTAAAATTTTCCAATTTTGGCGATTTCTTTATTTAAAGAGCTTTGCGATTTTTAAGTTTTCACAGTCTTTGCTATTTTTAAAATATTTAATTTTCTTATCAAATTTCGGAAATTTTCCGAAATTTAAAATTTTGTCGATTGTTGAATTTTAGCATTTTTCTCGAGTTTTTTTTTTTTTTGTAAATTAACAATATTCAAATTTTGTCCATTTCTTTATTTAGGGAACTTTGCGATTTTACAGTTTTTAGAGTTTTTACAATTTTGGAGAAATGTTCTTTTTTATCAAATTTCGGAAAGTTTCCGAAATTTTTAAATTTTTTCGATTTTGAATTTTTAGAATCTTCGCATTTTTATCGATTTTTTCATTTCAACAAAAATTACAATTTTCCAATTTTTTAGATTTCTTAATTTAGAGAATTTTGTGATTTTGTCGATTTAACAGTTTTTACTATTTTGAAAAAATTTTCTTTTTTTTATCAAATTTCGGAAATTTTCGGAAATTTTAAATTTTTTCGATTTTTGAATTTAGGGAATTTTAGCATTTTTCTTGAAATTTTTTATTCAACAAAAATTTCAATTTTAAAATTTTTGCGATTTCTTTATTTAAAGAGCTTTGCGATTTTTAAGTTTTCCACAGCTTTTACTATTTTTAAAAAAATTAATTTTTTTATCAAATTTCGGAAATTTTCCGAAATTTTAAATTTTGTCGATTGTTGTATTTTAGGAATTTTTTTCATTTTTCTCAATTTTTTTATTTTAAAAAAATTTACAATATTCAAAATTTGTCCATTTCTTTATTTAGGGAACTTTGCGATTTTACAGTTTTCACAGTTTTTAAAATTTTGGAAAAATTTTCTTTTTTATCAAATTTCGGAAAGTTTCCGAAATTTTTAAATTTTTTTGATTTTTGAATTTTTAGAATTTTCGCATTTTTCTCGATTTTTTCATTTCAACAAAAATTACAATTTTCCAATTTTTTAGATTTCTTAATTTAGAGAATTTTGTGATTTTGTCGATTTAACAGTTTTTACTATTTTGAAAAAATTTTCTTTTTTTTATTAAATTTCGGAAATTTTAAATTTTTCCGATTTTTGAATTTAGGGAATTTTAGCATTTTTCTTGAAATTTTTTTTTTCAACAAAAATTTCAATTTTAAAATTTTGGCGAATTCTTTATTTAAAGAGCTTTGCGATTTTTAAGTTTTCACAGTCTTTACTATTTTTAAAAAAATGAATTTTTTTATCAAATTTCGGAAATTTTCCGAAATTTTAAATTTTGTCGATTGTTGAATTTTAGGAATTTTTGCATTTTTCTCAATTTTTTTATTTTAACAAAATTTACAATTTTCCAATTTTGTAGATTTCTTTATTTAGGGAACTTTGCGATTTTACAGTTTTCACAGTTTTTACAATTTTGGAAAAATTTTCTTTTTTATCAAATTTCGGGAAATTTCCAAAATTTTTATTTTTTTTTGATTTTGTAATTTTTAGAATTTTTGCATTTTTCTCGATTTTTTCATTTCAACAAAAATTACAATTTTCCAATTTTGTAGATTTCTAAATTAAGAGAAGTTTGTGATTTTGTCGATTTAACAGTCTTTACTATTTTGAAAAAATATAATTTTTTATCAAATTTCGGAAATTTTTCGAAATTTTAAATTTTGTCCATTGTTGAATTTTAGGAATTTTTGCATTTTACTCAATTTTTTTATTTTAACAAAATTTACAATATTCAAAATTTGTCCATTTCTTTATTTAGGGAACTTTGCGATTTTACAGTTTTCACAGTTTTTACATTTTTGGAAAAATTTTCTTTTGTTATCAAATTTCGGAAAATTCCCAAAATTTTTAATTTTTTTTTATTTTTGAATTTTTAGAATTTTCGCATTTTTCTCGATTTTTTCATTTCAACAAAAATTACAATTTTTTAGATTTCTTAATTTAGAAAACTTTGCGATTTTACAGTTTTCACAGTTTTTACTATTTTGAAAATATTTAATTTTTTTATCTAATTTCGGAAATTTTCCGAAATCTTAATTTTATTCGACTTTTGAATTTTGGGAATTTTTGAATTTTTCTTGATAGTTTTATTCAACAAATTTTACAGTTCTCCATTTTTGTCGATTTCTTAATTTGGAGAACTTCGAGATTTTACAGTTTAAACAGTTTCTACTATTTTGAAAAAAATTTTTTTTTTTGTCAAGTTTCGGAAATTTTAAGAAATTTCAAATTTTGTCGATTTTTGAATTTTGAGAATTTTTGCATTTTTCTCGATTTTTTCATTTCAACAAAAATTGCAATTTTCCAATTTTGTAGATTTCTTAATTTAGAGAACTTCGCGATTTTTAGGTTTTCACAGTCTTCACCATTTTGAAAAAATTAATTTTTTTTATCAAATTTGGGAAATTTTCCGAAATTTTAAATTTTGTCGATCGTTGAATTTTAGGAATTTTTGCATTTTTCTCAATTTTTGTATTTTTAACAAAATTTACAATATTCAAATTTTATCCATTTCTTTATTTAGGGAACTTTGCGATTTTACAGTTTTCACAGTTTGTACTATTTTGAAAAAAATTTCTTTTGTTATCAAATTTCGGAAATTTTAAATTTTTTCGATTTTTGAATTAAGGGAATTTTAGAATTTTTCTTGATATTTTTAATTCAACAAAAATTAAAATTTTCCAATTTTGGCGATTTCTTTATTTAAAGAGCTTTGCGATTTTTAAGTTTTCACAGTCTTTGCTATTTTTAAAATATTTAATTTTCTTATCAAATTTCGGAAATTTTCCGAAATTTTAAATTTTGTCGATTGTTGAATTTAAGCATTTTTCTCGAGTTTTTTTTTTTTTTGTAAATTAACAATATTCAAATTTTGTCCATTTCTTTATTTAGGGAACTTTGCGATTTTACAGTTTTTAGAGTTTTTACAATTTTGGAAAAATGTTCTTTTTTATCAAATTTCGGAAAGTTTCCGAAATTTTTAAATTTGTTCGATTTTGAATTTTTAGAATCTTCGCATTTTTCTCGATTTTTTCATTTCAACAAAAATTACAATTTTCCAATTTTTTAGATTTCTTAATTTAGAGAATTTTGTGATTTTGTCGATTTAACAGTTTTTACTATTTTGAAAAAATTTTCTATTTTTTATCAAATTTCGGAAATTTTCGGAAATTTTAAATTTTTTCGATTTTTGAATTTAGGGAATTTTAGCATTTTTCTTGAAATTTTTTATTCAACAAAAATTTCAATTTTAAAATTTTTGTGATTTCTTTATTTAAAGAGCTTTGCGATTTTTAAGTTTTCCACAGTTTTTACTATTTTTAAAAAAATTAATTTTTTTATCAAATTTCGGAAATTTTCCGAAATTTTAAATTTTGTCGATTGTTGTATTTTAGGAATTTTTGCATTTTTCTCAATTTTTTTATTTTAAAAAAATTTACAATATTCAAAATTTGTCCATTTCTTTATTTAGGGAACTTTGCGATTTTACAGTTTTCACAGTTTTTAAAATTTTGGAAAAATTTTCTTTTTTATCAAATTTCGGAAAGTTTCCGAAATTTTTTAATTTTTTTGATTTTTGAATTTTTAGAATTTTCGCATTTTTCTCGATTTTTTCATTTCAACAAAAATTACAATTTTCCAATTTTTTAGATTTCTTAATTTAGAGAATTTTGTGATTTTGTCGATTTAACAGTTTTTACTATTTTGAAAAAATTTTCTTTTTTTTTTAATCAAATTTCGGAAATTTTCGGAAATTTTAAATTTTTCCGATTTTTGAATTTAGGGAATTTTAGCATTTTTCTTGAAATTTTTTTTTCAACAAAAATTTAAATTTTAAAATTTTGGCGAATTCTTTATTTAAAGAGCTTTGCGATTTTTAAGTTTTCACAGTCTTTACTATTTTTAAAAAAATGAATTTTTTATCAAATTTCGGAAATTTTCCGAAATTTTAAATTTTGTCGATTGATGAATTTTAGGAATTTTTGCATTTTTCTCAATTTTTTTATTTTAACAAAATTTACAATTTTCCAATTTTGTAGATTTCTTTATTTAGGGAACTTTGCGATTTTACAGTTTTCACAGTTTTTACAATTTTGGAAAAATTTTCTTTTTTATCAAATTTCGGGAAATTTCCAAAATTTTTATTTTTTTTTGATTTTGTAATTTTTAGAATTTTTGCATTTTTCTCGATTTTTTCATTTCAACAAAAATTACAATTTTCCAATTTTGTAGATTTCTAAATTAAGAGAAGTTTGTGATTTTGTCGATTTAACAGTTTTTACTATTTTGAAAAAATTTTCTTTTTTTATCAAATTTTCGGAAATTTTGCAAAATTTTAAATTTTTTCGATTTTTGAATTTTTAGAATTTTTGCATTTTTCTCGATTTTTTCATTTCAACAAAAATTACAATTTTCCAATTTTGTAGATTTCTTAATTTAGAGAACTTTGTGATTTTGTCAATTTTACAGTCTTTACTATTTTGGAAAAATTTTCTTTTTTATCAATTTTTCGGAAATTTTGCAAAATCTTTATTTTTTTTAGATTTTGGAATTTTTAGAATTTTTGCATTTTTCTCGATTTTTTTCATTTCAAACAAAAATTACAATTTTCCAATTTTGTATATTTCTTAATTTAGAGAACTTTGCGATTTTACAGTTTTCACAGTTTTTACTATTTTGAAAAAAATTTCTTTTGTTATCGAATTTCGGAAATTTTAAATTTTTTAGATTTTTGAATTTAGGGAATTTTAGCATTTTTCTTGGTATTTTTAATTCAACAAAAGTTAAAATTTCCAATTTTGGCGATTTCTTTATTTAAAGAGTTTTGCGATTTTAAAGTTTTCACAGTCTTTACTATTTTGAAAAAATTTAATTTTTTTTTGTCAAACTTCGTAAATTTTTCGAAATTTTAAATTTTTTCGATTGTTGAATTTTAGGAATATTCATTCAACAAAAATTTCAATTTTAAAATTTTGGCGATTTCTTTATTTAAAGAGCTTTGCGATTTTTAAGTTTTCACAGTCTTTACTATTTTTAAAAAAATGAATTTTTTTATCAAATTTCGAAAATTTTCCGAAATTTTAAATTTTGTCGATTGTTGAATTTTAGGAATTTTTGCATTTTTCTCAATTTTTTTATTTTAACAAAATTTACAATTTTCCAATTTTGTAGATTTATTTATTTAGGGAACTTTGCGATTTTACAGTTTTCACAGTTTTTACAATTTTGGAAAAATTTTCTTTTTTATCAAATTTCGGGAAATTTCCAAAATTTTTATTTTTTTTTGATTTTTTAATTTTAAGAATTTTTGCATTTTTCTCGATTTTTTCATTTCAACAAAAATTACAATTTTCCAATTTTGTAGATTTCTAAATTAAGAGAAGTTTGTGATTTTGTCGATTTAACAGTTTTTACTATTTTGAAAAAATTTTCTTTTTTTATCAAATTTTCGGAAATTTTGCAAAATTTTAATTTTTTCGATTTTTTAATTTTTAGAATTTTTGCATTTTTCTCGATTTTTTCATTTCAACAAAAATTACAATTTTCCAATTTTGTAGATTTCTTAATTTAGAGAACTTTGTGATTTTGTCAGTTTTACAGTCTTTACTATTTTGGAAAAATTTTCTTTTTTATCAAATTTTCGGAAATGTTGCAAAATCTTTATTTTTTTTAGATTTTGGAATTTTTAGAATTTTTGCATTTTTCTCGATTTTTTTCATTTCAAACAAAAATTACAATTTTCCAATTTTGTATATTTCTTAATTTAGAGAACTTTGCGATTTTACAGTTTTCACAGTTTTTACTATTTTGAAAAAAATTTCTTTTGTTATCGAATTTCGGAAATTTTAAATTTTTTAGATTTTTGAATTTAGGGAATTTTAGCATTTTTCTTGGTATTTTTAATTCAACAAAAGTTACAATTTTCCAATTTTGGCGATTCCTTTATTTAAAGAGTTTTGCGATTTTAAAGTTTTCACAGTCTTTACTATTTTGAAAAAATTTAATTTTTTTTTGTCAAACTTCGTAAATTTTCCGAAATTTTAAATTTTTTCGATTGTTGAATTTTAGGAATATTTGCATTTTTCTCAATTTTTTTTTTTTTTTAATAAACAATATTCAAATTTTGTCCATTTCTTTATTTAGGGAACTTTGCGATTTTACAGTTTTTAGAGTTTTTACAATTTTGGAAAAATTTTCGTTTTTATCAAATTTCGGAAAATTTCCGAAATTTTTAATTTTTTTTGATTTTTTAATTTTTAGAATTTTTGCATTTTTCTCGATTTTTTCATTTCAACAAAAATTCCAATTTTCCAATTTTGTAGATTTCTAAATTAAGAGAAATTTGTGATTTTGTCGATTATACAGATTTTATTATTTTGAAGAAATTTTCTTTTTTTATCAAATTTTCGGATATTTTGCAAAATTTTAATTTTTTTCGATTTTTGAATTTTTGGAATTTTCGCATTTTTCTCGATTTTTTCGTTTCAACAAAATTTACAATATTCGAATTTTGTAGATTTATTTATTTAAAGAGCTTTGCAATTTTGAAGATTTCACAGTTTTTACTATTTTGAACAAAATTTCTTTTGTTATCAAATTTCGGAAATTTTCAATTTTTTCGATTTTTGAATTTAGGGAATTTTAGCATTTTTCTTGATATTTTTAATTCAACAAAAATTACAATTTTCCAATTTTGGCGATTTATTTATTTAAAGAGCTTTGCGATTTTTAAGTTTTACAGTCTTTACAATTTTGAAAAAATTTAATTTTTTTATCAAATTTCGGAAATTTTCCGAAATTTTAAATTTTGTCAATTGTTGAATTTTAGGAATTTTTGCATTTTTTTCGATTTTTTTATTTCTAACAAAATTTACAATATTCAAAATTTGTCCATTTCTTTATTTAGGGAACTTTGCGATTTTACAGTTTTCACAGTTTTTAAAATTTTGGAAAAATTTTCTTTTTTATCAAATTTCGGAAAATTTCCAAAATTTTTAATTTTTTTTGATTTGTGAATTTTTAGAATTTTTGCATTTTTCTCGATTTTTTTATTTCAACAAAAATTAAAATTTTCCAATTTTGTAGATTTCTAAATTAAGAGAAGTTTGTGATTTTGTCGATTTAACAGTTTTTACTATTTTGAAAAAATTTTCTTTTTTATCAAATTTTCGGATATTTTGCAAAATTTTAATTTTTTTCGATTTTTGAATTTTTGGAATTTTCGCATTTTTCTCGATTTTTTCGTTTCAACAAAATTTACAATATTCGAATTTTGTAGATTTATTTATTTAAAGAGCTTTGCAATTTTGAAGATTTCACAGTCTTTACTATTTTGACAAAATTTAATTTTTTTATCAAATTTCGGAAATTTTCCGAAATCTTAATTTTATTCGACTTTTGAATTTTGGGAATATTTAAATTTTTCTTGATAGTTTTATTCAACAAATTTTACAGTTCTCCATTTTTGTCGATTTCTTAATTTGGAGAACTTCAGGATTTTACAGTTTAAACAGTTTCTACTATTTTGAAAAAATTTCTATTTTTTGTCAAGTTTCGGAAATTTTAAGAAATTTCAAATTTTGTCGATTTTTGAATTTTGAGAATTTTTGCATTTTTCTCGATTTTTTCATTTCAACAAAAATTACAATTTTCCAATTTTGTAGATTTCTTAATTTAGAGAACTTCGCGATTTTTAAGTTTTCACAGTCTTTACCATTTTGAAAAAATTAATTTTTTTTTATCAAATTTGGGAAATTTTCCGAAATTTTAAATTTTGTCGATCGTTGAATTTTAGGAATTTTTGCATTTTTCTCAATTTTTGTATTTTTAACAAAATTTACAATATTCAAATTTTATCCATTTCTTTATTTAGGGAACTTTGCGATTTTACAGTTTTCACAGTTTGTACTATTTTGAAAAAAATTTCTTTTGTTATAAAATTTCGGAAATTTTAAATTTTTTCGATATTTGAATTAAGGGAGTTTTAGCATTTTTCTTGATATTTTTAATTCATCAAAAATTAAAATTTTCCAATTTTGGCGATTTCTTTATTTAAAGAGCTTTGCGATTTTTAAGTTTTTACAGTCTTTACTATTTTGAAAAAATTTAATTTTTTTATCAAATTTCGGAAATTTTCCAAAATTTTAAATTTTGTCGATTGTTGAATTTTAGAAATTTTTTCATTTTTCTCAATTTTTTTATTTTAACAAAATTTACAATATTCAAAATTTGTCCATTTCTTTATTTAGGGAACTTTGCGATTTTACAGTTTTTACAATTTTGGAAAAATTTTCTTTTTTTATCAAATATCGGAAAATTTCCGAAATTTTCAATTCTTATGATTTTTTAATTTTTAGAATTTTTGCTTTTCTCTCGATTTTTTCATTTCAACAAAAATTACAATTTTACAATTTTGTAGATTTCTAAATTAAGAAAAGTTTGTGATTTTGTCGATTTAACAGTTTTTACTATTTTGAAAAAATTTTCTTTTTTTATCAAATTTTCGGAAATTTTGCAAAATTTAAATTTTTTTCGATTTTTGAATTTTTAGAATTTTCGCATTTTCCTCGATTTTTTCATTTCAACAAAAATTACAATTTTCCAATTTTGTAGATTTCTTAATTTAGAGAACTTTGCGATTTTACAGTTTTCACAGTTTTTACTATTTTGAAAAAAATTTCTTTTGTTATCAAATTTCGGAAATTTTCAATTTTTTCGATTTTTGAATTAAGGGAATTTTAGCATTTTTCTTGATATTTTTAATTCAACAAAAATTACAATTTTCCAATTTTGGCGATTTCTTTATTTAAAAAGCTTTGCGATTTTTAAGTTTTCACAGTCTTTACTATTTTGAAAAAATTTTCTTTTTTTTATCAAATTTTCGGAAATTTTGCAACATTTAAATTTTTTTTCGATTTTTGAATTTTTAGAATTTTTGCATTTTTCTCGATTTTTTTTCATTTCAACAAAAATTACAATTTTCCAATTTTGTAGATTTCTTAATTTAGAAACCTTTGCGATTTTACAGTTTTCACAGTTGGTACTATTTTGGAAAAAATTTCTTTTGTTATCAAATTTCGGAAATTTTGCAAAATTTTAATTTTTTTCGATTTTTGAATTTTTAGAATTTTCGCATTTTTCTCGATTTTTTCATTTCAACAAAAATTACAATTTTCCAATTTTGTAGATTTCTTAATTTAGAGAACTTTGTGATTTTGTCAATTTTACAGTCTTTACTATTTTGGAAAAATTTTCTTTTATATCAAATTTTCGGAAATTTTGCAAAATCTTAATTTTTTTAGATTTTGGAATTTTTAGAATTTTTGCATTTTTCTCGATTTTTTTCATTTCAACAAAAATTACAATTTTTCAATTTTGTAGATTTCTTAATTTAGAGAACTTTGCGATTTTACAGTTTTCACAGTTTTTACTATTTTGAAAAAAATTTCTTTTGTTATCGAATTTCGGAAATTTTAAATTTTTTAGATTTTTGAATTAAGGGAATTTTAGTATTTTTCTTGATATTTTTAATTCAACAAAAATTACAATTTTCCAATTTTGGCGATTTCTTTATTTAAAGAGCTTTGCGATTTTTAAGTTTTCACAGTCTTTACTATTTTGAAAAAATTTAATTTTTTTATCAAATTTCTGAAATTTTTCGAAATTTTAAATTTTGTCGATTGTTGAATTTTAGGAATTTTTGCATTTTTCTCAATTTTTTTATTTTAACAAAATTTACAATATTCAAAATTTGTCCATTTCTTTATTTAGGGAACTAAATTTTAATTTTTTTCGATTTTTGAATTTTTAGAATTTTCGCATTTTTCTCGATTTTTCATTTCAACAAAAATTACAATTGTAGATTTCTTAATTTAGAGAACTTTGCGATTTTACAGTTTTCACAGTTTTTACTATTTTAAAAAAAATTTGTTTTGTTCGGAAATTTTCCGAAATTTTAAATTTTTTCGGTTTTTGAATTAAGGAAATTTTAGCATTTTTCTTGATATTTTGAATTTTACTATCAAATTTCGGAAATTTTCCGAAATTTTAAATTTTTTCGATTGTTGAATTTTAGCATTTTTCTCGAGTTTTTTTTTTTTTTTTTAAATTAACAATATTCAAATTTTGTCCATTTCTTTATTAAGGGAACTTTGCGATTTTACAGTTTTCACAGTTTTTACAATTTTGGAAAAATTTTCTTTTTTATCGAATTTCGGAAAGTTTCAGAAATTTTTAAATTTTTTCGATTTTTGAATTTTTAGAATTTTCGCATTTTTCTCGATTTTTTCATTTCAACAAAAATTACAATTTTCCAATTTTGTAGATTTCTAAATTAAGAGAAGTTTGTGATTTTGTCGATTTAACAGTTTTTACTATTTTGAAAAAATTTTCTTTTGTTATCAAATTTCGGAAATTTTGCAAAATTTTAATTTTTTTCGATTTTTGAATTTTTGAATTTTTAGAATTTTCGCATTTTTCTCGATTTTTTCATTTCAACAAAAATTACAATTTTCCAATTTTGTAGATTTCTTAATTTAGAGAACTTTGTGATTTTGTCAATTTTACAGTCTTTACTATTTTGGAAAAATTTTCTTTTATATCAAATTTTCGGAAATTTTGCAAAATCTTAATTTTTTTAGATTTTGGAATTTTTAGAATTTTTGCATTTTTCTCGATTTTTTTCATTTCAACAAAAATTACAATTTTTCAATTTTGTAGATTTCTTAATTTAGAGAACTTTGCGATTTTACAGTTTTCACAGTTTTTACTATTTTGAAAAAAATTTCTTTTGTTATCGAATTTCGGAAATTTTCAATTTTTTAGATTTTTGAATTTAGGGAATTTTAGTATTTTTCTTGATATTTTTAATTCAACAAAAATTACAATTTTCCAATTTTGGCGATTTCTTTATTTAAAGAGCTTTGCGATTTTTAAGTTTTCACAGTCTTTACTATTTTGAAAAAATTTAATTTTTTTATCAAATTTCTGAAATTTTTCGAAATTTTAAATTTTGTCGATTATTGAATTTTAGGAATTTTTGCATTTTTCTCAATTTTTTTATTTTAACAAAATTTACAATATTCAAAATTTGTCCATTTCTTTATTTAGGGAACTAAATTTTAATTTTTTTCGATTTTTGAATTTTTAGAATTTTCGCATTTTTCTCGATTTTTTCATTTCAACAAAAATTACAATTTTCCAATTTTGTAGATTTCTTAATTTAGAGAACTTTGCGATTTTACAGTTTTCACAGTTTTTACTATTTTAAAAAAAATTTGTTTTGTTCGGAAATTTTCCGAAATTTTAAATTTTTTCGATTTTTGAATTAAGGAAATTTTAGCATTTTTCTTGATATTTTGAATTTTACTATCAAATTTCGGAAATTTTCCAAAATTTAAAATTTTTTTGATTGTTGAATTTTAGCATTTTTCTCAAGTTTTTTTTTTTTTTTTTAAATTAACAATATTCAAATGTTGTCCATTTCTTTATTAAGGGAACTTTGCGATTTTACAGTTTTCACAGTTTTTACAATTTTGGAAAAATTTTCTTTTTTATCGAATTTCGGAAAATTTCAGAAATTTTTAAATTTTTTCGATTTTTGAATTTTTAGAATTTTCGCATTTTTCTCGATTTTTTCATTTCAACAAAAATTACAATTTTCCAATTTTGTAGATTTCTTAATTAAGAGAAGTTTGTGATTTTGTCGATTTAACAGTTTTTACTATTTTGAAAAAATTTTCTTTTGTTATCAAATTTCGGAAATTTTGCAAAATTTTAATTTTTTTCGATTTTTGAATTTTTGAATTTTTAGAATTTTCGCATTTTTCTCGATTTTTTCATTTCAACAAAAATTACAATTTTCCAATTTTGTAGATTTCTTAATTAAGAGAAGTTTGTGATTTTGTCAATTTTACAGTCTTTACTATTTTGGAAAAATGTTCTTTTATATCAAATTTTCGGAAATTTTGCAAAATCTTAATTTTTTTAGATTTTGGAATTTTTAGAATTTTTGCATTTTTCTCGATTTTTTTCATTTCAACAAAAATTACAATTTTTCAATTTTGTAGATTTCTTAATTTAGAGAACTTTGCGATTTTACAGTTTTCACAGTTTTTACTATTTTGAAAAAAATTTCTTTTGTTATCGAATTTCGGAAATTTTAAATTTTTTAGATTTTTGAATTTAGGGAATTTTAGTATTTTTCTTGATATTTTTAATTCAACAAAAATTACAATTTTCCAATTTTGGCGATTTCTTTATTTAAAGAGCTTTGCGATTTTTAAGTTTTCACAGTCTTTACTATTTTGAAAAAATTTAATTTTTTTATCAAATTTCTGAAATTTTTCGAAATTTTAAATTTTGTCGATTGTTGAATTTTAGGAATTTTTGCATTTTTCTCAATTTTTTTATTTTAACAAAATTTACAATATTCAAAATTTGTCCATTTCTTTATTTAGGGAACTAGATTTTAATTTTTTTCGATTTTTGAATTTTTAGAATTTTCGCATTTTTCTCGATTTTTTCATTTCAACAAAAATTACAATTTTCCAATTTTGTAGATTTCTAAATTAAGAGAAGTTTGTGATTTTGTCGATTTAACAGTTTTTACTATTTTGAAAAAATTTTCTTTTTTATCAAATTTTCGGAAATTTTGCAAAATTTTAATTTTTTTCGATTTTTGAATTTTTAGAATTTTCGCATTTTTCTCGATTTTTTCATTTCAACAAAAATTATAATTTTCCAATTTTGTAGATTTCTTAATTTAGAGAACTTTGTGATTTTGTCAATTCTACAGTCTTTACTATTTTGGAAAAATTTTCTTTTATATCAAATTTTCGGAAAATTTGCAAAATCTTAATTTTTTTAGATTTTGGAATTTTTAGAATTTTTGCATTTTTCTCGATTTTTTTCATTTCAACAAAAATTACAATTTTTCAATTTTGAAGATTTCTTAATTTAGAGAACTTTGCGATTTTACAGTTTTCACAGTTTTTACTATTTTGAACAAAATTTCTTTTGTTATCGAATTTTGGAAATTTTAAATTTTTTAGATTTTTCAATTTAGTGAATTTTAGCATTTTTCTTGATATTTTTAATTCAACAAAAATTAAAATTTTCCAATTTTGTAGATTTCTTAATTTAGAGAACTTCGCGATTTTTAAGTTTTCACAGTCTTTACTATTTTGAAAAAATTAATTTTTTTTTATCAAATTTGGGAAATTTTCCGAAATTTTAAATTTTGTCGATCGTTGAATTTTAGGAATTTTTTGCATTTTTCTCAATTTTTGTATTCTTAACAAAATTTACAATATTAAAATTTTATACATTTCTTTATTTAGGGAACTTTGCGATTTTACAGTTTTCACAGTTTTTACAATTTTGGAAAAATTTTCTTTTTTATCAAATTTCGGAAAATTTCCAAAATTTTTAATTTATTTTGATTTTTGAATTTTTAGAATTTTTGCATTTTTTTCGATTTTTTTATTTCAACAAAAATTACAATTTTCCAATTTTGTAGATTTCTAAATTAAGAGAAGTTTGTGATTTTGTCGATTGAACAGTTTTTACTATTTTGAAAAAATTTTATTTTTTATCAAATTTTCGGAAATTTTTCAAAATTTTAATTTTTTTCGATTTTTGAATTTTTGGAATTTTCGCATTTTCTCGATTTTTTCATTTCAACAAAATTTACAATATTCCAATTTAGTAGATTTCTTTATTTAAAGAGCTTTGCAATTTTGAAGATTTCACAGTCTTTACTATTTTGACAAAATTTAATTTTTTTATCAAATTTCGGAAATTTTCCGAAATCTTAATTTTATTCGACTTTTGAATTTTGGGAATATTTAAATTTTTCTTGATAGTTTTATTCAACAAATTTTACAGTTCTCCATTTTTGTCGATTTCTTAATTTGGAGAACTTCAGGATTTTACAGTTTTCACAGTTTTTACAATTTTGTAAAAATTTTCTTTTTTTATCGAATTTCGGAAAGTTTCCGAAATGTTTAATTTTTTTCGATTTTTAAATTTTTAGAATTTTTTAATTTTTTTCGATTTTTTCTTTTCAACAAAAATTACAATTTTCCAATTTTGTAGATTTCTTAATTTAGAGAACTTTGCGATTTTACAGTGTTCATAGTTTTTACTATTTTGAAAATATTTAATTTTTTTATCTACTTTCGGAAATTTTCCGAAATCTTAATTTTATTCGACTTTTGAATTTTGGGAATTTTTGAATTTTTCTTGATAGTTTTTTTCAACAAATTTTACAGTTCTCCATTTTTGTCGATTTCTTAATTTGGAGAACTTCGGGATTTTACAGTTTAAACAGTTTCTACTATTTTGAAAAAATTTCTATTTTTTATCAAGTTTCGGAAATTTTAAGAAATTTTAAATTTTGTCGATTTTTGAATTTTGAGAATTTTTGCATTTTTCTCGATTTTTTCATTTCAACAAAAATTACAATTTTCCTATTTTGTAGATTTCTTAATTTTGAGAACTTCGCGATTTTTAAGTTTTCACAGTCTTTACCATTTTGAAAAAATGAATTTTCTTTTATCAAATTTGGGAAATTTTCAGAAATTTTAAATTTTGTCGATCGTTGAATTTTAGGAATTTTTGCATTTTTCTCAATTTTTGTATTTTTAACAAAATTTACAATATTCAAATTTTATCCATTTCTTTATTAAGGGAACTTTGCGATTTTACAGTTTTCACAGTTTTTACTATTTTGAAAAAAATTTCTTTTGTTATCAAATTTCGGAAATTTTAAATTTTTTCGATTTTTGAATTAAGGGAATTTTAGCATTTTTCTTGATATTTTTAATTCAACAAAAATTACAATTTTCCAATTTTGGCGATTTCTTTATTTAAAGAGCTTTGCGATTTTTAAGTTTTCAGAATCTTTACTATTTTGAAAAAATTTAATTTTTTTATCAAATTTCGGAAATTTTGCAAAATTTTAAATTTTGTCGATTGTTGAATTTTAGGAATCTTTGCATTTTTCTCAATATTTTTATTTTAACAAAATTTACAATATTCAAAATTTGTCCATTTCTTTATTTAGGGAACTTTGCGATTTTACAGTTTTTACAATTTTGGAAAAATTTTCTTTTTTTATCAAATATCGGAAAATTTCCGAAATTTTCAATTCTTATGATTTTTTAATTTTTAGAATTTTTGCTTTTCTCTCGATTTTTTCATTTCAACAAAAATTACAATTTTACAATTTTGTAGATTTCTAAATTAAGAAAAGTTTGTGATTTTGTCGATTTAACAGTTTTTACTATTTTGAAAAAATTTTCTTTTTTTATCAAATTTTCGGAAATTTTGCAAAATTTAAATTTTTTTCGATTTTTGAATTTTTAGAATTTTCGCATTTTCCTCGATTTTTTCATTTCAACAAAAATTACAATTTTCCAATTTTGTAAATTTCTTAATTTAGAGAACTTTGCGATTTTACAGTTTTCACAGTTTTTACTATTTTGAAAAAAATTTCTTTTGTTATCAAATTTCGGAAATTTTCAATTTTTTCGATTTTTGAATTAAGGGAATTTTAGCATTTTTCTTGATATTTTTAATTCAACAAAAATTACAATTTTCCAATTTTGGCGATTTCTTTATTTAAAAAGCTTTGCGATTTTTAAGTTTTCACAGTCTTTACTATTTTGAAAAAATTTTCTTTTTTTTATCAAATTTTCGGAAATTTTGCAACATTTAAATTTTTTTTCGATTTTTGAATTTTTAGAATTTTTGCATTTTTCTCGATTTTTTTTCATTTCAACAAAAATTACAATTTTCCAATTTTGTAGATTTCTTAATTTAGAAACCTTTGCGATTTTACAGTTTTCACAGTTGGTACTATTTTGGAAAAAATTTCTTTTGTTATCAAATTTCGGAAATTTTGCAAAATTTTAATTTTTTTCGATTTTTGAATTTTTAGAATTTTCGCATTTTTCTCGATTTTTTCATTTCAACAAAAATTACAATTTTCCAATTTTGTAGATTTCTTAATTTAGAGAACTTTGTGATTTTGTCAATTTTACAGTCTTTACTATTTTGGAAAAATTTTCTTTTATATCAAATTTTCGGAAATTTTGCAAAATCTTAATTTTTTTAGATTTTGGAATTTTTAGAATTTTTGCATTTTTCTCGATTTTTTTCATTTCAACAAAAATTACAATTTTTCAATTTTGTAGATTTCTTAATTTAGAGAACTTTGCGATTTTACAGTTTTCACAGTTTTTACTATTTTGAAAAAAATTTCTTTTGTTATCGAATTTCGGAAATTTTCAATTTTTTAGATTTTTGAATTTAGGGAATTTTAGTATTTTTCTTGATATTTTTAATTCAACAAAAATTACAATTTTCCAATTTTGGCGATTTCTTTATTTAAAGAGCTTTGCGATTTTTAAGTTTTCACAGTCTTTACTATTTTGAAAAAATTTAATTTTTTTATCAAATTTCTGAAATTTTTCGAAATTTTAAATTTTGTCGATTATTGAATTTTAGGAATTTTTGCATTTTTCTCAATTTTTTTATTTTAACAAAATTTACAATATTCAAAATTTGTCCATTTCTTTATTTAGGGAACTAAATTTTAATTTTTTTCGATTTTTGAATTTTTAGAATTTTCGCATTTTTCTCGATTTTTTCATTTCAACAAAAATTACAATTTTCCAATTTTGTAGATTTCTTAATTTAGACAACTTTACGATTTTACAGTTTTCACAGTTTTTACTATTTTAAAAAAAATTTGTTTTGTTCGGAAATTTTCCGAAATTTTAAATTTTTTCGATTTTTGAATTAAGGAAATTTTAGCATTTTTCTTGATATTTTGAATTTTACTATCAAATTTCGGAAATTTTCCAAAATTTTAAATTTTTTCGATTGTTGAATTTTAGCATTTTTCTCAAGTTTTTTTTTTTTTTTTTTTAAATTAACAATATTCAAATTTTGTCCATTTCTTTATTAAGGGAACTTTGCGATTTTACAGTTTTCACAGTTTTTACAATTTTGGAAAAATTTTCTTTTTTATCGAATTTCGGAAAATTTCAGAAATTTTTAAATTTTTTCGATTTTTGAATTTTTAGAATTTTCGCATTTTTCTCGATTTTTTCATTTCAAAAAAATTACAATTTTCCAATTTTGTAGATTTCTTAATTAAGAGAAGTTTGTGATTTTGTCGATTTAACAGTTTTTACTATTTTGAAAAAATTTTCTTTTGTTATCAAATTTCGGAAATTTTGCAAAATTTTAATTTTTTTCGATTTTTGAATTTTTGAATTTTTAGAATTTTCGCATTTTTCTCGATTTTTTCATTTCAACAAAAATTACAATTTTCCAATTTTGTAGATTTCTTAATTAAGAGAACTTTGTGATTTTGTCAATTTTACAGTCTTTACTATTTTGGAAAAATTTTCTTTTATATCAAATTTTCGGAAATTTTGCAAAATCTTAATTTTTTTAGATTTTGGAATTTTTAGAATTTTTGCATTTTTCTCGATTTTTTTCATTTCAACAAAAATTACAATTTTTCAATTTTGTAGATTTCTTAATTTAGAGAACTTTGCGATTTTACAGTTTTCACAGTTTTTACTATTTTGAAAAAAATTTCTTTTGTTATCGAATTTCGGAAATTTTAAATTTTTTAGATTTTTGAATTTAGGGAATTTTAGTATTTTTCTTGATATTTTTAATTCAACAAAAATTACAATTTTCCAATTTTGGCGATTTCTTTATTTAAAGAGCTTTGCGATTTTTAAGTTTTCACAGTCTTTACTATTTTGAAAAAATTTAATTTTTTTATCAAATTTCTGAAATTTTTCGAAATTTTAAATTTTGTCGATTGTTGAATTTTAGGAATTTTTGCATTTTTCTCAATTTTTTTATTTTAACAAAATTTACAATATTCAAAATTTGTCCATTTCTTTATTTAGGGAACTAGATTTTAATTTTTTTCGATTTTTGAATTTTTAGAATTTTCGCATTTTTCTCGATTTTTTCATTTCAACAAAAATTACAATTTTCCAATTTTGTAGATTTCTAAATTAAGAGAAGTTTGTGATTTTGTCGATTTAACAGTTTTTACTATTTTGAAAAAATTTTCTTTTTTATCAAATTTTCGGAAATTTTGCAAAATTTTAATTTTTTTCGATTTTTGAATTTTTAGAATTTTCGCATTTTTCTCGATTTTTTCATTTCAACAAAAATTATAATTTTCCAATTTTGTAGATTTCTTAATTTAGAGAACTTTGTGATTTTGTCAATTCTACAGTCTTTACTATTTTGGAAAAATTTTCTTTTATATCAAATTTTCGGAAAATTTGCAAAATCTTAATTTTTTTAGATTTTGGAATTTTTAGAATTTTTGCATTTTTCTCGATTTTTTTCATTTCAACAAAAATTACAATTTTTCAATTTTGAAGATTTCTTAATTTAGAGAACTTTGCGATTTTACAGTTTTCACAGTTTTTACTATTTTGAACAAAATTTCTTTTGTTATCGAATTTTGGAAATTTTAAATTTTTTAGATTTTTCAATTTAGTGAATTTTAGCATTTTTCTTGATATTTTTAATTCAACAAAAATTAAAATTTTCCAATTTTGTAGATTTCTTAATTTAGAGAACTTCGCGATTTTTAAGTTTTCACAGTCTTTACTATTTTGAAAAAATTAATTTTTTTTTATCAAATTTGGGAAATTTTCCGAAATTTTAAATTTTGTCGATCGTTGAATTTTAGGAATTTTTTGCATTTTTCTCAATTTTTGTATTCTTATCAAAATTTACAATATTAAAATTTTATACATTTCTTTATTTAGGGAACTTTGCGATTTTACAGTTTTCACAGTTTTTACAATTTTGGAAAAATTTTCTTTTTTATCAAATTTCGGAAAATTTCCAAAATTTTTAATTTATTTTGATTTTTGAATTTTTAGAATTTTTGCATTTTTTTCGATTTTTTTATTTCAACAAAAATTACAATTTTCCAATTTTGTAGATTTCTAAATTAAGAGAAGTTTGTGATTTTGTCGATTGAACAGTTTTTACTATTTTGAAAAAATTTTATTTTTTATCAAATTTTCGGAAATTTTTCAAAATTTTAATTTTTTTCGATTTTTGAATTTTTGGAATTTTCGCATTTTCTCGATTTTTTCATTTCAACAAAATTTACAATATTCCAATTTAGTAGATTTCTTTATTTAAAGAGCTTTGCAATTTTGAAGATTTCACAGTCTTTACTATTTTGACAAAATTTAATTTTTTTATCAAATTTCGGAAATTTTCCGAAATCTTAATTTTATTCGACTTTTGAATTTTGGGAATATTTAAATTTTTCTTGATAGTTTTATTCAACAAATTTTACAGTTCTCCATTTTTGTCGATTTCTTAATTTGGAGAACTTTAGGATTTTACAGTTTTCACAGTTTTTACAATTTTGTAAAAATTTTCTTTTTTTATCGAATTTCGGAAAGTTTCCGAAATGTTTAATTTTTTTCGATTTTTAAATTTTTAGAATTTTTTAATTTTTTTCGATTTTTTCTTTTCAACAAAAATTACAATTTTCCAATTTTGTAGATTTCTTAATTTAGAGAACTTTGCGATTTTACAGTGTTCATAGTTTTTACTATTTTGAAAATATTTAATTTTTTTATCTACTTTCGGAAATTTTCCGAAATCTTAATTTTATTCGACTTTTGAATTTTGGGAATTTTTGAATTTTTCTTGATAGTTTTTTTCAACAAATTTTACAGTTCTCCATTTTTGTCGATTTCTTAATTTGGAGAACTTCGGGATTTTACAGTTTAAACAGTTTCTACTATTTTGAAAAAATTTCTATTTTTTATCAAGTTTCGGAAATTTTAAGAAATTTTAAATTTTGTCGATTTTTGAATTTTGAGAATTTTTGCATTTTTCTCGATTTTTTCATTTCAACAAAAATTACAATTTTCCTATTTTGTAGATTTCTTAATTTTGAGAACTTCGCGATTTTTAAGTTTTCACAGTCTTTACCATTTTGAAAAAATGAATTTTCTTTTATCAAATTTGGGAAATTTTCAGAAATTTTAAATTTTGTCGATCGTTGAATTTTAGGAATTTTTGCATTTTTCTCAATTTTTGTATTTTTAACAAAATTTACAATATTCAAATTTTATCCATTTCTTTATTAAGGGAACTTTGCGATTTTACAGTTTTCACAGTTTTTACTATTTTGAAAAAAATTTCTTTTGTTATCAAATTTCGGAAATTTTAAATTTTTTCGATTTTTGAATTAAGGGAATTTTAGCATTTTTCTTGATATTTTTAATTCAACAAAAATTACAATTTTCCAATTTTGGCGATTTCTTTATTTAAAGAGCTTTGCGATTTTTAAGTTTTCAGAATCTTTACTATTTTGAAAAAATTTAATTTTTTTATCAAATTTCGGAAATTTTGCAAAATTTTAAATTTTGTCGATTGTTGAATTTTAGGAATCTTTGCATTTTTCTCAATATTTTTATTTTAACAAAATTTACAATATTCAAAATTTGTCCATTTCTTTATTTAGGGAACTTTGCGATTTTACAGTTTTCACAGTTTTTACAATTTTGGAAAAATTTTCTTTTTTATCAAATTTCGGAAAATTTCCGAAATTTTCAATTTTTATAATTTTTAGAATTTTTGCATTTTTCTCGATTTTTTCATTTCAACAAAAATTACAATTTTCCAATTTTGTAGATTTCTAAATTAAGAGAAGTTTGTGATTTTGTCGATTTAACAGTTTTTACTATTTTGAAAAAATTTTCATTTTTTTATCAAATTTTCGGAAATTTTGCAAAATTTTAATTTTTTTCGATTTTGAATTTTTAGAATTTTCGCATTTTCCTCGATTTTTTCATTTCAACAAATATTGCAATTTTCCAATTTTGTAGATTTCTTAATTTAGAGGACTTTGCGATTTTACAGTTTTCACAGTTTTTACTATTTTGAAAAAAATTTCTTTTGTTATCAAATTTCGGAAATTTAAAATTTTTTCGATTTTTGAATTAAGGGAATTTTAGCATTTTTCTTGATATTTTTAATTCAAGAAAAATTACAATTTTCCAATTTTGGCGATTTCTTTATTTAAAAAGCTTTGCGATTTTTAAGTTTTCACAGTCTTTACTATTTTGAAAAAATGTTCTTTTTTTATCAAATTTTCGGAAATTTTGCAAAATTTTAATTTTTTTCGATTTTTGAATTTTTAGAATTTTTGCATTTTTCTCGATTTTTTTATTTCAACAAAAATTAAAATTTTCAAATTTTGTAGATTTCTAAATTAAGAGAAGTTTGTGATTTTGTCGATTGAACAGTTTTTACTATTTTGAAAAAATTTTCTTTTTTATCAAATTTTCGGAAATTTTGCAAAATTTTAATTTTTTTCGATTTTTGAATTTTTGGAATTTTCGCATTTTCTCGATTTTTTCATTTCAACAAAATTTACAATATTCCAATTTAGTAGATTTCTTTATTTAAAGAGCTTTGCAATTTTGAAGATTTCACATTCTTTACTATTTTGACAAAATTTAATTTTTTTATCAAATTTCGGAAATTTTCCGAAATTTTAAATGTTGTCGATTGTTGAATTTTAGGAATTTTTTCATTTTTCTTGTTTTTTTTTTATATTTAACAAAATTTACAATATTCAAAATTTGTCCATTTCTTTATTTAGGGAACTAAACTTTAATTTTTTTCGATTTTTGAATTTTAGAATTTTCGCATTTTTCTCGATTTTTTCATTTCAACAAAAATTACAATTTTCCAATTTTGTAGATTTCTTAATTTAGAGAACTTTGCGATTTTACAGTTTTCACAGTTTTTACTATTTTAAAAAAAATTTGTTTTGTTCGGAAACTTTCCGAAATTTTAAATTTTTTCGATTTTTGAATTAAGGAAATTTTAGCATTTTTCTTGATATTTTGAATTTTACTATCAAATTTCGAAAATTTTCCGAAATTTTAAATTTTTTCGATTGTTGAATTTTAGCATTTTTCTCAAGTTTTTTTTTTTTTTTTTTAAATTAACAATATTCAAATTTTGTCCATTTCTTTATTAAGGGAACTTTGCGATTTTACAGTTTTCACAGTTTTTACAATTTTGGAAAAATTTTCTTTTTTATCGAATTTCGGAAAATTTCAGAAATTTTTAAATTTTTTCGATTTTTGAATTTTTAGAATTTTCGCATTTTTCTCGATTTTTTCATTTCAACAAAAATTACAATTTTCCAATTTTGTAGATTTCTAAATTAAGAGAAGTTTGTGATTTTGTCGATTTAACAGTTTTTACTATTTTGAAAAAATTTTCTTTTGTTATCAAATTTCGGAAATTTTGCAAAATTTTAATTTTTTTCGATTTTTGAATTTTTGAATTTTTAGAATTTTCGCATTTTTCTCGATTTTTTCATTTCAACAAAAATTACAATTTTCCAATTTTGTAGATTTCTTAATTTAGAGAACTTTGTGATTTTGTCAATTTTACAGTCTTTACTATTTTGGAAAAATTTTCTTTTATATCAAATTTTCGGAAATTTTGCAAAATCTTAATTTTTTTAGATTTTGGAATTTTTAGAATTTTTGCATTTTTCTCGATTTTTTTCATTTCAACAAAAATTACAATTTTTCAATTTTGTAGATTTCTTAATTTAGAGAACTTTGCGATTTTACAGTTTTCACAGTTTTTACTATTTTGAAAAAAATTTCTTTTGTTATCGAATTTCGGAAATTTTAAATTTTTTAGATTTTTGAATTTAGGGAATTTTAGTATTTTTCTTGATATTTTTAATTCAACAAAAATTACAATTTTCCAATTTTGGCGATTTGTTTATTTAAAGAGCTTTGCGATTTTTAAGTTTTCACAGTCTTTACTATTTTGAAAAAATTTAATTTTTTTATCAAATTTCTGAAATTTTTCGAAATTTTAAATTTTGTCGATTGTTGAATTTTAGGAATTTTTGCATTTTTCTCAATTTTTTTATTTTAACAAAATTTACAATATTCAAAATTTGTCCATTTCTTTATTTAGGGAACTAAATTTTAATTTTTTTCGATTTTTGAATTTTTAGAATTTTCGCATTTTTCTCGATTTTTTCATTTCAACAAAAATTACAATTTTCCAATTTTGTAGATTTCTTAATTTAGAGAACTTCGCGATTTTTAAGTTTTCACAGTCTTTACCATTTTGAAAAAATTAATTTTTTTTTATCAAATTTGGGAAATTTTCCGAAATTTTAAATTTTGTCGATCGTTGAATTTTAGGAATTTTTTGCATTTTTCTCAATTTTTGTATTCTTAACAAAATTTACAATATTCAAATTTTATACATTTCTTTATTTAGGGAACTTTGCGATTTTACAGTTTTCACAGTTTTTACAATTTTGGAAAAATTTTCTTTTTTATCAAATTTCGGAAAATTTCCAAAATTTTTAATTTATTTTGATTTTTGAATTTTTAGAATTTTTGCATTTTTCTCGATTTTTTTATTTCAACAAAAATTACAATTTTCCAATTTTGTAGATTTCTAAATTAAGAGAAGTTTGTGATTTTGTCGATTGAACAGTTTTTACTATTTTGAAAAAATTTTCTTTTTTATCAAATTTTCGGAAATTTTGCAAAATTTTAATTTTTTTCGATTTTTGAATTTTTGGAATTTTCGCATTTTCTCGATTTTTTCATTTCAACAAAATTTACAATATTCCAATTTAGTAGATTTCTTTATTTAAAGAGCTTTGCAATTTTGAAGATTTCACAGTCTTTACTATTTTGACAAAATTTAATTTTTTTATCAAATTTCGGAAATTTTCCGAAATTTTAAATGTTGTCGATTGTTGAATTTTAGGAATTTTTTCATTTTTCTGTTTTTCTTTTTATTTTTAACAAAATTTACAATATTCAAATTTTGTCCATTTCTTTATTTAGGGAACTTTGCGATTTTACAGTTTTCACAGTTTTTACAATTTTGTAAAAATTTTCTTTTTTTATCGAATTTCGGAAAGTTTCCGAAATGTTTAATTTTTTTCGATTTTTAAATTTTTAGAATTTTTTAATTTTTCTCGATTTTTTCTTTTCAACAAAAATTATAATTTTCCAATTTTGTAGATTTCTTAATTTAGAGAACTTTGCGATTTTACAGTGTTCATAGTTTTTACTATTTTGAAAATATTTAATTTTTTTATCTACTTTCGGAAATTTTCCGAAATCTTAATTTTATTCGACTTTTGAATTTTGGGAATTTTTGAATTTTTCTTGATAGTTTTTTTCAACAAATTTTACAGTTCTCCATTTTTGTCGATTTCTTAATTTGGAGAACTTCGGGATTTTACAGTTTAAACAGTTTCTACTATTTTGAAAAAATTTCTATTTTTTATCAAGTTTCGGAAATTTTAAGAAATTTTAAATTTTGTCGATTTTTGAATTTTGAGAATTTTTGCATTTTTCTCGATTTTTTCATTTCAACAAAAATTACAATTTTCCTATTTTGTAGATTTCTTAATTTTGAGAACTTCGCGATTTTTAAGTTTTCACAGTCTTTACCATTTTGAAAAAATGAATTTTCTTTTATCAAATTTGGGAAATTTTCCGAAATTTTAAATTTTGTCGATCGTTGAATTTTAGGAATTTTTGCATTTTTCTCAATTTTTGTATTTTTAACAAAATTTACAATATTCAAATTTTATCCATTTCTTTATTAAGGGAACTTTGCGATTTTACAGTTTTCACAGTTTTTACTATTTTGAAAAAAATTTCTTTTGTTATCAAATTTCGGAAATTTTAAATTTTTTCGATTTTTGAATTAAGGGAATTTTAGCATTTTTCTTGATATTTTTAATTCAACAAAAATTACAATTTTCCAATTTTGGCGATTTCTTTATTTAAAGAGCTTTGCGATTTTTAAGTTTTCAGAATCTTTACTATTTTGAAAAAATTTAATTTTTTTATCAAATTTCGGAAATTTTGCAAAATTTTAAATTTTGTCGATTGTTAAATTTTAGGAATCTTTGCATTTTTCTCAATTTTTTTATTTTAACAAAATTTACAATATTCAAAATTTGTCCATTTCTTTATTTAGGGAACTTTGCGATTTTACAGTTTTCACAGTTTTTACAATTTTGGAAAAATTTTCTTTTTTATCAAATTTCGGAAAATTTCCGAAATTTTCAATTTTTATAATTTTTTAATTTTTAGAATTTTTGCATTTTTCTTGATTTTTTCATTTCAACAAAAATTACAATTTTTCAATTTTGTAGATTTCTAAATTAAGAGAAGTTTGTGATTTTGTCGATTTAACAGCAATTTTAGCATTTTTCTTGATATTTTTAATTCAAGAAAAATTACAATTTTCCAATTTTGGCGATTTCTTTATTTAAAAAGCTTTGCGATTTTTAAGTTTTCACAGTCTTTACTATTTTGAAAAAATGTTCTTTTTTTATCAAATTTTCGGAAATTTTGCAAAATTTTAATTTTTTTCGATTTTTGAATTTTTAGAATTTTTGCATTTTTCTCGATTTTTTTATTTCAACAAAAATTAAAATTTTCAAATTTTGTAGATTTCTAAATTAAGAGAAGTTTGTGATTTTGTCGATTGAACAGTTTTTACTATTTTGAAAAAATTTTCTTTTTTATCAAATTTTCGGAAATTTTGCAAAATTTTAATTTTTTTCGATTTTTGAATTTTTGGAATTTTCGCATTTTCTCGATTTTTTCATTTCAACAAAATTTACAATATTCCAATTTAGTAGATTTCTTTATTTAAAGAGCTTTGCAATTTTGAAGATTTCACATTCTTTACTATTTTGACAAAATTTAATTTTTTTATCAAATTTCGGAAATTTTCCGAAATTTTAAATGTTGTCGATTGTTGAATTTTAGGAATTTTTTCATTTTTCTTGTTTTTTTTTTATATTTAACAAAATTTACAATATTCAAAATTTGTCCATTTCTTTATTTAGGGAACTAAACTTTAATTTTTTTCGATTTTTGAATTTTTAGAATTTTCGCATTTTTCTCGATTTTTTCATTTCAACAAAAATTACAATTTTCCAATTTTGTAGATTGTAGATTTTACAGTTTTCACAGTTTTTACTATTTTAAAAAAAATTTGTTTTGTTCGGAAATTTTCCGAAATTTTAAATTTTTTCGATTTTTGAATTAAGGAAATTTTAGCATTTTTCTTGATATTTTGAATTTTACTATCAAATTTCGGAAATTTTCCGAAATTTTAAATTTTTTCGATTGTTGAATTTTAGCATTTTTCTCAAGTTTTTTTTTTTTTTTTTTAAATTAACAATATTCAAATTTTGTCCATTTCTTTATTAAGGGAACTTTGCGATTTTACAGTTTTCACAGTTTTTACAATTTTGGAAAAATTTTCTTTTTTATCGAATTTCGGAAAATTTCAGAAATTTTTAAATTTTTTCGATTTTTGAATTTTTAGAATTTTCGCATTTTTCTCGATTTTTTCATTTCAACAAAAATTACAATTTTCCAATTTTGTAGATTTCTAAATTAAGAGAAGTTTGTGATTTTGTCGATTTAACAGTTTTTACTATTTTGAAAAAATTTTCTTTTGTTATCAAATTTCGGAAATTTTGCAAAATTTTAATTTTCTTCGATTTTTGAATTTTTGAATTTTTAGAATTTTCGCATTTTTCTCGATTTTTTCATTTCAACAAAAATTACAATTTTCCAATTTTGTAGATTTCTTAATTTAGAGAACTTTGTGATTTTGTCAATTTTACAGTCTTTACTATTTTGGAAAAATTTTCTTTTTTATCAAATTTTCGGAAATTTTGCAAAATCTTAATTTTTTTAGATTTTGGAATTTTTAGAATTTTTGCATTTTTCTCGATTTTTTTCATTTCAAAAAAAATTACAATTTTTCAATTTTGTAGATTTCTTAATTTAGAGAACTTTGCGATTTTACAGTTTTCACAGTTTTTACTATTTTGAAAAAAATTTCTTTTGTTATCGAATTTCGGAAATTTTAAATTTTTTAGATTTTTGAATTAAGGGAATTTTAGTATTTTTCTTGATATTTTTAATTCAACAAAAATTACAATTTTCCAATTTTGGCGATTTCTTTATTTAAAGAGCTTTGCGATTTTACAGTTTTCACAGTTTTTACAATTTTGGAAAAATTTTCTTTTTTATCGAATTTCGGAAAATTTCAGAAATTTTTAAATTTTTTCGATTTTTGAATTTTTAGAATTTTCGCATTTTTCTCGATTTTTTCATTTCAACAAAAATTACAATTTTCCAATTTTGTAGATTTCTAAATTAAGAGAAGTTTGTGATTTTGTCGATTGAACAGTTTTTACTATTTTGAAAAAATTTTCTTTTTTATCAAATTTTCGGAAATTTTGCAAAATTTTAATTTTTTTCGATTTTTGAATTTTTGGAATTTTCGCATTTTCTCGATTTTTTCATTTCAACAAAATTTACAATATTCCAATTTAGTAGATTTCTTTATTTAAAGAGCTTTGCAATTTTGAAGATTTCACATTCTTTACTATTTTGACAAAATTTAATTTTTTTATCAAATTTCGGAAATTTTCCGAAATTTTAAATGTTGTCGATTGTTGAATTTTAGGAATTTTTGCATTTTTCTCAATTTTTTTATTTTAACAAAATTTACAATATTCAAAATTTGTCCATTTCTTTATTTAGGGAACTAAATTTTAATTTTTTTCGATTTTTGAATTTTTAGAATTTTCGCATTTTTCTCGATTTTTTCATTTCAACAAAAATTACAATTTTCCAATTTTGTAGATTTCTTAATTTAGAGAACTTCGCGATTTTTAAGTTTTCACAGTCTTTACCATTTTGAAAAAATTAATTTTTTTTTATCAAATTTGGGAAATTTTCCGAAATTTTAAATTTTGTCGATCGTTGAATTTTAGGAATTTTTTGCATTTTTCTCAATTTTTGTATTCTTAACAAAATTTACAATATTCAAATTTTATACATTTCTTTATTTAGGGAACTTTGCGATTTTACAGTTTTCACAGTTTTTACAATTTTGGAAAAATTTTCTTTTTTATCAAATTTCGGAAAATTTCCAAAATTTTTAATTTATTTTGATTTTTGAATTTTTAGAATTTTTGCATTTTTCTGGATTTTTTTATTTCAACAAAAATTACAATTTTCCAATTTTGTAGATTTCTAAATTAAGAGAAGTTTGTGATTTTGTCGATTGAACAGTTTTTACTATTTTGAAAAAATTTTCTTTTTTATCAAATTTTCGGAAATTTTGCAAAATTTTAATTTTTTTCGATTTTTGAATTTTTGGAATTTTCGCATTTTCTCGATTTTTTCATTTCAACAAAATTTACAATATTCCAATTTAGTAGATTTCTTTATTTAAAGAGCTTTGCAATTTTGAAGATTTCACAGTCTTTACTATTTTGACAAAATTTAATTTTTTTATCAAATTTCGGAAATTTTCCGAAATTTTAAATGTTGTCGATTGTTGAATTTTAGGAATTTTTTCATTTTTCTGTTTTTCTTTTTATTTTTAACAAAATTTACAATATTCAAATTTTGTCCATTTCTTTATTTAGGGAACTTTGCGATTTTACAGTTTTCACAGTTTTTACAATTTTGTAAAAATTTTCTTTTTTTATCGAATTTCGGAAAGTTTCCGAAATGTTTAATTTTTTTCGATTTTTAAATTTTTAGAATTTTTTAATTTTTCTCGATTTTTTCTTTTCAACAAAAATTATAATTTTCCAATTTTGTAGATTTCTTAATTTAGAGAACTTTGCGATTTTACAGTGTTCATAGTTTTTACTATTTTGAAAATATTTAATTTTTTTATCTACTTTCGGAAATTTTCCGAAATCTTAATTTTATTCGACTTTTGAATTTTGGGAATTTTTGAATTTTTCTTGATAGTTTTTTTCAACAAATTTTACAGTTCTCCATTTTTGTCGATTTCTTAATTTGGAGAACTTCGGGATTTTACAGTTTAAACAGTTTCTACTATTTTGAAAAAATTTCTATTTTTTATCAAGTTTCGGAAATTTTAAGAAATTTTAAATTTTGTCGATTTTTGAATTTTGAGAATTTTTGCATTTTTCTCGATTTTTTCATTTCAACAAAAATTACAATTTTCCTATTTTGTAGATTTCTTAATTTTGAGAACTTCGCGATTTTTAAGTTTTCACAGTCTTTACCATTTTGAAAAAATGAATTTTCTTTTATCAAATTTGGGAAATTTTCCGAAATTTTAAATTTTGTCGATCGTTGAATTTTAGGAATTTTTGCATTTTTCTCAATTTTTGTATTTTTAACAAAATTTACAATATTCAAATTTTATCCATTTCTTTATTAAGGGAACTTTGCGATTTTACAGTTTTCACAGTTTTTACTATTTTGAAAAAAATTTCTTTTGTTATCAAATTTCGGAAATTTTAAATTTTTTCGATTTTTGAATTAAGGGAATTTTAGCATTTTTCTTGATATTTTTAATTCAACAAAAATTACAATTTTCCAATTTTGGCGATTTCTTTATTTAAAGAGCTTTGCGATTTTTAAGTTTTCAGAATCTTTACTATTTTGAAAAAATTTAATTTTTTTATCAAATTTCGGAAATTTTGCAAAATTTTAAATTTTGTCGATTGTTAAATTTTAGGAATCTTTGCATTTTTCTCAATTTTTTTATTTTAACAAAATTTACAATATTCAAAATTTGTCCATTTCTTTATTTAGGGAACTTTGCGATTTTACAGTTTTCACAGTTTTTACAATTTTGGAAAAATTTTCTTTTTTATCAAATTTCGGAAAATTTCCGAAATTTTCAATTTTAATAATTTTTTAATTTTTAGAATTTTTGCATTTTTCTTGATTTTTTCATTTCAACAAAAATTACAATTTTTCAATTTTGTAGATTTCTAAATTAAGAGAAGTTTGTGATTTTGTCGATTTAACAGTTTTTCCTATTGTGAAAAAATTTTCATTTTTTTATCAAATTTTCGGAAATTTTGCAAAATTTTAATTTTTTTCGATTTTGAATTTTTAGAATTTTCGCATTTTCCTCGATTTTTTCATTTCAACAAATATTGCAATTTTCCAATTTTGTAGATTTCTTAATTTAGAGGACTTTGCGATTTTACAGTTTTCACAGTGTTTACTATTTTGAAAAAAATTTCTTTTGTTATCAAATTTCGGAAATTTTAAATTTTTTCGATTTTTGAATTAAGGGAATTTTAGCATTTTTCTTGATATTTTTAATTCAAGAAAAATTACAATTTTCCAATTTTGGCGATTTCTTTATTTAAAAAGCTTTGCGATTTTTAAGTTTTCACAGTCTTTACTATTTTGAAAAAATGTTCTTTTTTTATCAAATTTTCGGAAATTTTGCAAAATTTTAATTTTTTTCGATTTTTGAATTTTTAGAATTTTTGCATTTTTCTCGATTTTTTTATTTCAACAAAAATTAAAATTTTCCAATTTTGTAGATTTCTAAATTAAGAGAAGTTTGTGATTTTGTCGATTGAACAGTTTTTACTATTTTGAAAAAATTTTCTTTTTTATCAAATTTTCGGAAATTTTGCAAAATTTTAATTTTTTTCGATTTTTGAATTTTTGGAATTTTCGCATTTTCTCGATTTTTTCATTTCAACAAAATTTACAATATTCCAATTTAGTAGATTTCTTTATTTAAAGAGCTTTGCAATTTTGAAGATTTCACAGTCTTTACTATTTTGACAAAATTTAATTTTTTTATCAAATTTCGGAAATTTTCCGAAATTTTAAATGTTGTCGATTGTTGAATTTTAGGAATTTTTTCATTTTTCTTGTTTTTTTTTTATATTTGACAAAATTTACAATATTCAAATTTTGTCCATTTCTTTATTTAGGGAACTTTGCGATTTTACAGTTTTCACAGTTTTTACAATTTTGTAAAAATTTTCTTTTTTTATCGAATTTCGGAAAGTTTCCGAAATGTTTAATTTTTTTCGAATTTTAAATTTTTAGAATTTTTTAATTTTTCTCGATTTTTTCTTTTCAACAAAAATTACAATTTTCCAATTTTGTAGATTTCTTAATTTAGAGAACTTTGCGATTTTACAGTGTTTACAGTTTTTACTATTTTGAAAATATTTAATTTTTTTATCTACTTTCGGAAATTTTCCGAAATCTTAATTTTATTCGACTTTTGAATTTTGGGAATTTTTGAATTTTTCTTGATAGTTTTTTTCAACAAATTTTACAGTTCTCCATTTTTGTCGATTTCTTAATTTGGAGAACTTCGGGATTTTACAGTTTAAACAGTTTCTACTATTTTGAAAAAATTTCTATTTTTTATCAAGTTTCGGAAATTTTAAGAAATTTTAAATTTTGTCGATTTTTGAATTTGAGAATTTTTGCATTTTTCTCGATTTTTTCATTTCAACAAAAATTACAATTTTCCAATTTTGTAGATTTCTTAATTTAGAGAACTTCGCGATTTTTAAGTTTTCACAGTCTTTACCATTTTGAAAAAAATGAATTTTCTTTTATCAAATTTGGGAAATTTTCCGAAATTTTAAATTTTGTCGATCGTTGAATTTTAGGAATTTTTGCATTTTTCTCAATTTTTGTATTTTTAAAAAAAAATTTACAATATTCAAATTTTATCCATTTCTTTATTTAGGGAACTTTGCGATTTTACAGTTTTCACAGTTTTTACTATTTTGAAAAAAATTTATTTTGTTATCAAATTTCGGAAATTTTAAATTTTTTCGATTTTTGAATTAAGGGAATTTTAGCATTTTTCTTGATATTTTCAATTCAACAAAAATTACAATTTTCCAATTTTGGCGATTTGTTTATTTAAAGAGCTTTGCGATTTTGAAGTTTTCACAGTCTTTACTATTTTGAAAAAATTTAATTTTTTTATCAAATTTCGGAAATTTTCCAAAATTTTAAATTTTGTCGATTGTTGAATTTTAGGAATTTTTGCATTTTTCTCAATTTTTTTATTTTAACAAAATTTACAATATTCAAAATTTGTCCATTTCTTTATTTAGGGAACTTTGCGATTTTACAGTTTTCACAGTTTTTACAATTTTGGAAAAATTTTCTTTTTTTTCAAATTTCGGAAAATTTCCGAAATTTTCAATTTTTTTCGATTTTTGAATTTTTTAGAATTTTTGCATTTTTCTCGATTTTTTTCATTTCAACAAAAATTACAATTTTCCAATTTTGTAGATTTCTTAATTTAGAGAATTTTGTGATTTTGTCGATTTAACAGTTTTTACTATTTTGAAAAAATTTTCTTTTTTTTATCAAATTTCGGAAATTTTCGGAAATTTTAAATTTTTTCGATTTTTGAATTTAGGGAATTTTAGCATTTTTCTTGATATTTTTATTTCAACAAAAATTACAATTTTAAAATTTTGGCGATTTCTTTATTTAAAGAGCTTTGCGATTTTTAAGATTTCGCAGTTTTTACTATTTTGAAAAAATTTAATTTTTTTATCAAATTTCGGAAATTTTCGGAAATTTTTAATTTTGTTGATTGTTGAATTTTTGGAATTTTTGCATTTTTCTCAATTTTTTTATTTCTACAAAATTTTGGTATGCATAATAACAATGATAGTCTGAATGACTCCTGTGAATTTGGTTGAGATCGAATAAAAAACGAGGAAGTTATTAAAGAATCCATTTTGTATGCAAAATTCACTTGAAGCTGCTCACGCTTTGTTTGTTTAGTTGACAAGGTGACCATGTCGGTGTTATGGATTTTTACCCGCTATTTTCAAATATATACAAACAAAATACAAGTTTCAGTATATTTTTGGTATATTTGTTGTCAAAATATCATTCAAATTTTTTTTTTTTCTCGAAATGGGTTGCGGGTATCATACGGTCGAGCACTCTCGACTGTAGCTTTCTTACTTGTTTATCAAGTTTCGGAAATTTTAAATTTAGTCGATTTTTGAATTTTGAGAATTTTTGCATTTTTCTCGATTTTTTCATTTTAACAAAAATTACAATTTTCCAATTTTGTAGATTTCTTAATTTAGAGAACTTTGCGTTTTTACAGTTTTCACAGTTTTTACTATTTTGAAAAAATTTAATTTTTTTATCTAATTTCGAAAATTTTCCGAAATCTTAAATTTTTTCGACTTTTGAATTTTGGGAATTTTTGCATTTTTCTTGATATTTTTATTCAACAAATTTTACAGTTCTCCAATTTTCCGAAATTTTTTCGATTTTTAAATTCAGGGAATTTTAGCATTTTTCTTGATATTTTCAATTCAACAAAAATTACAATTTTTATAATTTTTAGAATTTTTGCATTTTTCTTGATTTTTTCATTTCAACAAAAATTACAATTTTACAATTTTGTAGATTTCTAAATTAGGAGAAGTTTGTGATTTTGTCGATTTTACAGTTTTTACTATTTTGAAAATATTTTCTTTTTTGTATCAAATTTTCGGAAATTTTGCAACATTTAAATTTTTTTCGATTTTTGAATTTTTTGAATTTTTTAATTGTTCTCGATTTTTTCATTTCAACAAAAATTACCATTTTCCAATTTTGTAGATTTCTTAATTTAGAGAACTTTGCGATTTTTAAGTTTTCACAATTTTTACTATTTTGAAAAAATTTAATTTATTTTATACAATTTCGGAAATTTTCCGAAATCTTAAATTCTTTTCGACTTTTGAATTTTAGGAATTTTTTCGGAAATTTTCCAAAATTTTAAGTTTTTTCGATTTTTGAATTTAGGGAATTTTAGCATTTTTCTTGATATTTTTAATTCAACAAAAATTACAATTTTCCAATTTTGGCGATTTATTTATTTAAAGAGCTTTGCGATTTTATAGTTTTCACAGTCTTTACTATTTTGAAAAAATTTTCTTTTTTTATCAAATTTTCGGAAATTTTGCAAAATTTTAATTTTTTTCGATTTTTGAATTTTTAGAATTTTCGAATTTTTCTCGATTTTTTCATTTCAACAAAAATTACAATTTTCCAATTTTGTAGATTTCTTAATTTAGAGAACTTTGCGATTTTACAGTTTTCACAGTTTTTACTATTTTGAAAAAAATTTGTTTTGTTCGGAAATTATCCAAAATTTTAAATTTTTTCGATTTTTGAATTAAGGGAATTTTAGAATTTTTCTTGATATTTTTAATTCAACAAAAATTACAATTTTCCAATTTTGGCGATTTCTTTATTTAAAGAGCTTTGCGATTTTTAAGTTTTCACAGTTTTTACTATTTTGAAAAAATTTAATTTTTTTATCAAATTTCGGAAATTTTCGGAAATTTTTAGTTTTGTTGATTGTTGAATTTTTGGAATTTTTGCATTTTTCTCAATTTTTTTATTTCTACAAAATTTACAATATTTAAAATTTGTCCATTTCTTTATTTAGGGAACTTTGCGATTTTACAGTTTTCACAGTTTTTACAATTTTGGAAAAATTTTATTTTTTATCAATTTTCGGAAAATTTCCGAAATTTTTAATTTTTTTTGATTTTTTAATTTTTAGAATTTTTGCATTTTTCTCGATTTTTTCGTTTCAACAAAAATTACAATTTTCCAATTTTGTAGATTTCTTAATTTAGAGAACTTTGTGATTTTGTCGATTATACAGGTTTTATTATTTTGAAGAAAGTGTCTTCTTTATTCAATTTCGCAAATTTTCCGAAATTTTAAATTATTCCGATTTTTGAATTTCTTTAATTTTTTAATTTTTCTCGATTTTTTCATTTCAACAAAATTTACAATATTCCAATTTTGTATATTTCTTAATTTAAAAAGCTTTGCGATTTTTAAGTTTTCACAGTTTTTACTATTTTGAACAAAATTTCTTTTGTTATCAAATTTCGGAAATTTTCAATTTTTTCGATTTTTGAATTTAGGGAATTTTAGCATTTTTCTTGATATTTTTAATTCAACAAAAATTACAATTTTCCAATTTTGGCGATTTATTTATTTAAAGAGCTTTGCGATTTTAAAGTTTTCACAGTCTTTACTATTTTGAAATTTTTTCATTTTTTTATCGAATTTCGGAAATTTTTCGAAATTTTAAATTTTGTCGATTGTTGAATTTTAGGAATTTTTGCATTTTTCTCAATTTTTTTATATTAACAAAATTTACAATATTTAAAATTTGTCCATTTCTTTATTTATTGAGCTTTGCGATTTTACAGTTTTCACAGTTTTTACAATTTTGGAAAAATTTTCTTTTTTATCAAATTTCGGAAAATTTCCAAAATTTTTAATTTTTTTTTGATTTTTGAATTTTTAGAATTTTTGCATTTTTCTCGATTTTTTCATTTCAACAAAAATTACAATTTTCCAATTTTGTAGATTTCTAAATTAAGAGAAATTTGTGATTTTGTCGATTTAGCAGTTTTTAGTATTTTGAAAAAATTTTCTTTTTTTATGAAATTTTCGGAAATTTTGCAAAATTTTAATTTTTTTCGATTTTTGAATTTTTAGAATTTTCGCATTTTTCTCGATTTTTTCATTTCAACAAAAATTACAATTTTCCAATTTTGTAGACTTCTTAATTTAGAGAACTTTGCGATTTTACAGTTTTTACAGTTTTTACTATTTTGAAAAAATTTGTTTTGTTCGGAAATTTTCCGAAATTTTAAATTTTTTCGATTTTTGAATTAAGGGAATTTTAGCATTTTTCTTGATATTTTTAATTCAACAAAAATTACAATTTTCCAATTTTGGCGATTTCTTTATTTAAAGAGCTTTGCGATTTATAAGTTTTCACAGTTTTTGCTATTTTTAAAAAATTTAATTTTTTTATCAAATTTCAGAAATTTTCCGAAATTTTAAATTTTTCCGATTTTTGAATTTCTTAAATTTTTCTCGAGTTTTTTTTTTTTTTTTTAAGTTACCAATATTCAAATTTTGTCCATTTCTTTATTTAGGGAACTTTACGATTTTACATTTTTTACAGTTTTTACAATTTTGGAAAAATTTTATTTTTTATCAAATTTTCGGAAATTTTGCAAAATCTTAATTTTTTTAGATTTTGGAATTTTTAGAATTTTTGCATTTTTTTCGATTTTTTCATTTCAACAAAAATTACAATTTTCCAATTTTGTAGATTTCTTAATTTAGAGAACTTTGGGATTTTACAGTTCTCACAATTTTTACTATTTTGAAAAAAATTTCTTTTGTTATCGAATTTCCGAAATTTTCAATTATTTCGATTTTTGAATTTAGGGAATTTTAGCATTTTTCTTGATATTTTTAATTCAACAAAAATTACAATTTTCCAATTTTGGCGATTTATTTATTTAAAGAGCTTTGCGATTTTATAGTTTTCACAGTCTTTACTATTTTGAAAAAATTTTCTTTTTTTATCAAATTTTCGGAAATTTTGCAAAATTTTAATTTTTTTCGATTTTTGAATTTTTAGAATTTTCGAATTTTTCTCGATTTTTTCATTTCAACAAAAATTACAATTTTCCAATTTTGTAGATTTCTTAATTTAGAGAACTTTGCGATTTTACAGTTTTCACAGTTTTTACTATTTTGAAAAAAATTTGTTTTGTTCGGAAATTATCCAAAATTTTAAATTTTTTCGATTTTTGAATTAAGGGAATTTTAGAATTTTTCTTGATATTTTTAATTCAACAAAAATTACAATTTTCCAATTTTGGCGATTTCTTTATTTAAAGAGCTTTGCGATTTTTAAGTTTTCACAGTTTTTACTATTTTGAAAAAATTTAATTTTTTTATCAAATTTCGGAAATTTTCGGAAATTTTTAGTTTTGTTGATTGTTGAATTTTTGGAATTTTTGCATTTTTCTCAATTTTTTTATTTCTACAAAATTTACAATATTTAAAATTTGTCCATTTCTTTATTTAGGGAACTTTGCGATTTTACAGTTTTCACAGTTTTTACAATTTTGGAAAAATTTTATTTTTTATCAATTTTCGGAAAATTTCCGAAATTTTTAATTTTTTTTGATTTTTTAATTTTTAGAATTTTTGCATTTTTCTCGATTTTTTCATTTCAACAAAAATTACAATTTTCCAATTTTGTAGATTTCTTAATTTAGAAAACTTTGTGATTTGGTCAATTTTACAGTCTTTACTATTTTGGAAACATTTTTTTTTTTATCAAATTTTCGGAAATTTTGCAAAATCTTAATTTTTTTAGATTTTGGAATTTTTAGAATTTTTGCATTTTTCTCGATTTTTTCATTTCAACAAAAATTACAATTTTCCAATTTTGTAGATTTCTTAATTTAGAGAACTTTGCGATTTTACAGTTTTCACAGTTTTTACTATTTTGAAAAAAATTTGTTTTGTTCGGAAATTTTCCGAAATTTTAAATTTTTTCGATTTTTGAATTAAGGGGATTTTAGCATTTTTCTTGATATTTTTAATTCAACAAAAATTACAATTTTCCAATTTTGGCGATTTCTTTATTTAAAGAGCTTTGCGATTTTTAAGTTTTCACAGTTTTTGCTATTTTTAAAAAATTTAATTTTTTATCAAATTTCGGAAATTTTCCGAAATTTTAAATTTCGTCGATTGTTGAATTTTAGCATTTTTCTCGAGTTTTTTTTTTTTTTAAATTAACAATATTCAAATTTTGTCCATTTCTTAATTTAGGGAACTTTGCGATTTTACAGTTTTTACAGTTTTTACAATTTTGGAAAAATGTTCTTTTTTATCAAATTTCGGAAACTTTCCGAATTTTTTTTCGATTTTTGAATTTTTAGAATTTTCGCATTTTTCTCGATTTTTTCATTTCAACAAAAATTACAATTTTCCAATTTTGTAGATTTCTAAATTAAGAGAAGTTTGTGATTTTGTCGATTATACAGGTTTTATTATTTTGAAGAAAGTGTCTTCTTTATTCAATTTCGCAAATTTTCCGAAATTTTAAATTATTCCGATTTTTGAATTTCTTTAATTTTTTAATTTTTCTCGATTTTTTCATTTCAACAAAATTTACAATATTCCAATTTTGTATATTTCTTAATTTAAAAAGCTTTGCGATTTTTAAGTTTTCACAGTTTTTACTATTTTGAACAAAATTTCTTTTGTTATCAAATTTCGGAAATTTTCAATTTTTTCGATTTTTGAATTTAGGGAATTTTAGCATTTTTCTTGATATTTTTAATTCAACAAAAATTACAATTTTCCAATTTTGGCGATTTATTTATTTAAAGAGCTTTGCGATTTTAAAGTTTTCACAGTCTTTACTATTTTGAAATTTTTTCATTTTTTTATCGAATTTCGGAAATTTTTCGAAATTTTAAATTTTGTCGATTGTTGAATTTTAGGAATTTTTGCATTTTTCTCAATTTTTTTATATTAACAAAATTTACAATATTTAAAATTTGTCCATTTCTTTATTTATTGAGCTTTGCGATTTTACAGTTTTCACAGTTTTTACAATTTTGGAAAAATTTTCTTTTTTATCAAATTTCGGAAAATTTCCAAAATTTTTAATTTTTTTTTGATTTTTGAATTTTTAGAATTTTTGCATTTTTCTCGATTTTTTCATTTCAACAAAAATTACAATTTTCCAATTTTGTAGATTTCTAAATTAAGAGAAATTTGTGATTTTGTCGATTTAGCAGTTTTTAGTATTTTGAAAAAATTTTCTTTTTTTATGAAATTTTCGGAAATTTTGCAAAATTTTAATTTTTTTCGATTTTTGAATTTTTAGAATTTTTGCATTTTTCTCGATTTTTTCATTTCAACAAAAATTACAATTTTCCAATTTTGTAGACTTCTTAATTTAGAGAACTTTGCGATTTTACAGTTTTTACAGTTTTTACTATTTTGAAAAAATTTGTTTTGTTCGGAAATTTTCCGAAATTTTAAATTTTTTCGATTTTTGAATTAAGGGAATTTTAGCATTTTTCTTGATATTTTTAATTCAACAAAAATTACAATTTTCCAATTTTGGCGATTTCTTTATTTAAAGAGCTTTGCGATTTATAAGTTTTCACAGTTTTTGCTATTTTTAAAAAATTTAATTTTTTTATCAAATTTCAGAAATTTTCCGAAATTTTAAATTTTTCCGATTTTTGAATTTCTTAAATTTTTCTCGAGTTTTTTTTTTTTTTTTTAAGTTACCAAAATTCAAATTTTGTCCATTTCTTTATTTAGGGAACTTTACGATTTTACATTTTTTACAGTTTTTACAATTTTGGAAAAATTTTATTTTTTATCAAATTTTCGGAAATTTTGCAAAATCTTAATTTTTTTAGATTTTGGAATTTTTAGAATTTTTGCATTTTTCTCGATTTTTTCATTTCAACAAAAATTACAATTTTCCAATTTTGTAGATTTCTTAATTTAGAGAACTTTGCGATTTTGTCAATTTTACAGTTTTTTACTATTTTGAAAAAATTTTCTTTTTTTATCAAATTTTCGGAAATTTTTAAAAATTTTAACTTTATTCGATTTTTAAATTTTTAGAATTTTCGCATTTTTCTCGATTCTTTCATTTTAACAAAAATTACAATTTCCCAATATTGTAGATTTCTTAATTTAGAGAACTTTGCGATTTTGTGAATTTCACAGTTTTTACTATTTTTAAAAAATTTTTTTTTTTATCAAATTTTCGGAAATTTTTCAAAATTTTAACTTTTTTCGATTTTTGAATTTTTGGAATATTTGCATTTTTCTCGATTTTTTTTTTTTTTTTTAATTAACATTATTCAAATTTTGTCCATTTCTTTATTTAGGGAACTTTGCGATTTTACAGTTTTTACCGTTTTTACAATTTTGGAAAAATTGTCTTTTTTATCAAATTTCGGAAAATTTCCGAAATTTTTAATTTTTTTTGATTTTTGAATTTTTAGAATTTTCGCATTTTTCTCGATTTTTTCATTTCAACAAAAATTACAATTTTCCAATTTTGTAGATTTCTTAATTAAGAGAAGTTTGTGATTTTGTCGATTATACAGATTTTATTATTTTGAAGAAAGTGTCTTCTTTATTCAATTTTGGAAAATTTCCGAAATTTTACATTTTTCCGACTTTTTAATTTCTTAAATTTTTGAATTTTTCTCGATTTTTTCATTTTAACAAAATTTACAATATTCCAATTTTGTATATTTCTTAATTTAAAAAGCTTTGCGATATTTTAGTTTTCAAACTTTTTACTATTTTGTACAAAATTTCTTTTGTTATTAAATTTCGGAAATTTTCCGAAATTTTAAATTATTTAAATTTTTGAATTAAGGGAATTTTAGCATTTTTCTTGATATTTTTAATTCAACAAAAATTACAATTTTCCAATTTTGGCGATTTCTTTACTTAAAGAGCTTTGCGATTTTTAAGTTTTCACAGTCTTTACTATTTTGAAAAAATTTAATTTTTTTATCAAATTTCGGAAATTTTCCGAAATTTTAAATTTTGTCGATTATTGAATTTTAGGAATTTTTGCATTTTTCTCAATTTTTTTTATTTATAACAAAAATTACAATATTCAAATTTTGTCCATTTCTTTATTTAGGGAACTTTGCGATTTTACAGTTTTCACAGTTTTTACAATTTTGGAAAAATTTTCTTTTTTATCGAATTTTGGAAAGTTTCCAACATGTTTAATTTTGTTTGATATTTGAATTTTTAGAATTTTTGCATTTTTCTCGATTTTTTCATTTCAACAAAAATTGCAATTTTCAAATTTTTTAGATTTCTTAATTAAGAGAACTTTGTGATTTTGTCGATTTTACAGTTTTTACTATTTTGAAAAAATTTTATTTTTTTATCAAATTTCGGAAATTTTTCGAAATTTGATTTTTATCGATTTTTGAATTTTTGGAATTTTTAAATTTTTCTTGATTTTTTCATATTAACAAAAATTACAATTCTATAATTTTGTAGATTTCTTAATTTAGAGAACTTTGCGATTTTACAGTTTTCACAGTTTTTACTATTGTTATCAAATTTCGAAAATTTTCGGAAATTTTAAATTTTTTTCGATTTTTGAATTTAGGGAATTTTAGCAATTTTCTTGATATTTTTAATTCAACAAAAATTACAATTTTCCAATTTTGGCGATTTCTTTATTAAAAGAGCTTTGCGATTTTTAAGTTTTCAAAGTTTTTACTATTTTGAACAAAATTTCTTTTGTTATTAAATTTCGGAAATTTTCCGAAATTTTCAATTTTGTCGATTGTTGAATTTTAGGAACTTTTGCATTTTTCTCGACTTTTTTATTTTTAAAAAAATTTACAATATTCAAATTTTGTCCATTTCTTTATTTAGGGAACTTTGCGATCTTACAGCTTTCACAGTTTTTAAAATTTTGAAAATATTTATTTTTTTTATCGAATTTCGGCAAAATTCCGTAATTTTGAATTTTTTTTGATTTTTGAATTTTTAGAATTTTTGCATTTTTCTCGATTTTTTCATTTCAACAAAAATTAGAATTTTTCAATTTTTTAGATTTCTTAATTTAGAGAACTTCGTGTTTTTGTCGATTTTACAGTTTTTACTATTTTGAAAAAATTTTATTTTTTTTTACAATTTTCGGAAATTTTGCAAAATTTTAACTTTTTTCGATTTTTGAATTTTTAGAATTTTCGCATTTTTCTCAATTTTTTCATTTTAACAAAAATTACAATTTTCCAATTTTGTAGATTTCTTAATTTAGAGAACTTTGCGATTTTACAGTTTTCACAGTTTTTACTATTTTGAAAAAAATTTCTTTTGTTATCAAATTTCGGAAATTTTAAATTTTTTAGATTTTTGAATTAAGGGAATTTTAGCATTTTTCTTAATATTTTTAATTCAACAAAAGTTACAATTTTCCAATTTTGGCGATTTCTTTATTTGAAGAGCTTTGCGATTTTTAAGTTTTCACAGTCTTTACTATTTTGAAAAAATTGAATTTTTTTTATCAAATTTCGTAAATTTTCCGAAATTTTACATTTTTTCGATTGTTGAATTTTAGGGATATTTGCATTTTTCTCGATTTTTTTTTTTTTTTTAATTAACATTATTCAAATTTTGTCCATTTTTTTATTTAGGGAACTTTGCGATTTTACAGTTTTTACCGTTTTTACAATTTTGGAAAAATTGTCTTTTTTATCAAATTTCGGAAAATTTCCGAAATTTTTAATTTTTTTTGATTTTTTAATTTTTAGAATTTTTGAATTTTTCTCGATTTTTTCATTTCAACAAAAATTAAAATTTTCCAATTTTGTAGATTTTTAAATTAAGAGAAGTTTGTGATTTTGTCGATTATACAGATTTTATTATTTTGAAAAAAGTGTCCTCTTTATTCAATTTCGAAAATTTTCCGAAATTTTAAATTTTTCCGATTATTGAATTTCTTAAATTTTTGAATTTTTCTCGATTTTTTCATTTCAACAAAATTTTCAATATTCCAATTTTGTATATTTCTTAATTTAAAAAGCTTTGCGATTTTTAAGTTTTCACAGTTTTTAATATTTTGAACAAAACTTCTTTTGTTATCAAATTTCGGAAATTTTCAATTTTTTCGATTTTTAAATTTCGGGAATTTTAGCATTTTTCTTGATATTTTAAATTCAACAAAAATTACAATTTTCCAATTTTGTAGATTTATTTATTTAAAGAGCTTTGCGATTTTTAAGTTTTCACAGTCTTTGTTATTTTGAAAAAATTTAATTTTTTTATCAAATTTCGGAAATTTTTCGAAATTTTAAATTTTGTCGATTATTGAATTTTAGGAATTTTTGAATTTTTCTCAATTTTTTTATTTTAACAAAATTTACAATATTCAAAATTTGTCCATTTCTTTATTTAGGGAACTTTGCGATTTTACAGTTTTTACAGTTTTTACAGTTTTGGAAAAATGTTCTTTTTTATCGAATTTCGGAAATATTCGGAAATTTTAAATTTTTTCGATTTTTGAATTTAAGGAATTTTAGCATTTTTCTTGATATTTTTAATTCAACAAAAATTACAATTTTCCAATTTTGGCGATTTCTTTATTTAAAGAGCTTTGCGATTTTTAAGTTTTCACAGTCTTTACTATTTTGAAAAAATTTAATTTTTTTATCAAATTTCGGAAATTTTCCGAAATTTAAAATTTTTCCGATTTTTGAATTTCTTAAATTTTTAAATTTTTCACGATTTTTTTATTTTAACAAAATTTACAATATTCAAAATTTGTCCATTTCTTTATTTAGGGAACTTTGCGATTTAACAGTTTTCACAGTTTTTACAATTTTGGAAAAATTTTCTTTTTATATCAAATTTCGGAAAATTTCCGAAATTTTTAATTTTTTTTGATTTTTTAATTTTTAGAATTTTTGCATTTTTCTCGATTTTTTCATTTCAACAAAAATTACAATTTTCCAATTTTGTAGATTTCTAAATTAAGAGAAGTTTGTGATTTTGTCGATTTTACAGTCTTTACTATTTTGACAAAATTTTCTTTTTTATCAAATTTTCGAAAATTTTGCAAAATTTTAATTTTTTTCGATTTTGGAATTTTTAGAATTTTCGCATTTTTCTCGATTTTTTCATTTCAACAAAAATTACAATTTTCCAATTTTGTAGATTTCTTAATTAAGAGAAGTTTGTGATTTTGTCGATTATACAGATTTTATTATTTTGAAGAAAGTGTCTTCTTTATTCAATTTTGGAAATTTTCCGAAATTTTAAATTTGTCCGATTTTTTAATTTCTTAAATTTTTGAATTTTTCTCGATTTTTCATTTTAACAAAATTTACAATATTCCAATTTTGTATATTTCTTAATTTAAAAAGCTTTGCGATATTTAAGTTTTCAAACTTTTTACTATTTTGAACAAAATTTCTTTTGTTATTAAATTTCGGAAATTTTCCGAAATTTTAAATTTTTTCAATTTTTGAATTAAGGGAATTTTAGCATTTTTCTTGATATTTTTAATTCAACAAAAATTACAATTTTCCAATTTTGACGATTTCTTTACTTAAAGAGCTTTGCGATTTTTAAGTTTTCACTGTCTTTACTATTTTGAAAAAATTTAATTTTTTTATCAAATTTCGGAAATTTTCCGAAATTTTAAATTTTGTCGATTATTGAATTTTAGGAATTTTTGCATTTTTCTCAATTTTTTTTATTTATAACAAAAATTACAATATTCAAATTTTGTCCATTTCTTTATTTAGGGAACTTTGCGATTTTACAGTTTTCACAGTTTTTACAATTTTGGAAAAATTTTCTTTTTTATCGAATTTCGGAAAGTTTCCAACATTTTTAATTTTTTTTGATATTTGAATTTTTAGAATTTTTGCATTTTTCTCGATTTTTTCATTTCAATTAAAATTGCAATTTTCAAATTTTTTAGATTTCTTAATTAAGAGAACTTTGTGATATTGTCGATTTTACAGTTTTTACTCTTTTGAAAAAATTTTATTTTTTTTATCAAATTTTCGGAAATTTTGCAAAATTTTATTTTTTATCGATTTTTGAATTTTTGGAATTTTTAAATTTTTCTCGATTTTTTCATTTTAGCAAAAATTACAATTCTCCAATTTTGTAGATTTCTTAATTTAGAGAACTTTGCGATTTTACAGTTTTCACAGTTTTTACTATTGTTATCAAATTTCGAAAATTTTCGGAAATTTTAAATTTTTTTTCGATTTTTGAATTTAGGGAATTTTAGCAATTTTCTTGATATATTTAATTCAACAAAAATTACAATTTTCCAATTTTGGCGATTTCTTTATTAAAAGAGCTTTGCGATTTTTAAGTTTTCAAAGTTTTTACTATTTTGAACAAAATTTCTTTTGTTATTAAATTTCGGAAATTTTCCGAAATTTTAAATTTTGTCGATTGTTGAATTTTAGGAACTTTTGCATTTTTCTCGATTTTTTTATTTTTAAAAAAATTTACAATATTTAAATTTTGTCCATTTCTTTATTTAGGGAACTTTGCGATTTTACAGCTTTCACAGTTTTTTCAATTTTGGAAAAATTTTCTTTTTTATCGAATTTCGGAAAGTTTCCGAAATTTTGAATTATTTTTGATTTTTGAATTTTTAGAATTTTTGCATTTTTCTCGATTTTTTCATTTCAACAAAAATTACAATTTTTCAATTTTGTTGATTTGTTAATTTAGAGAACTTTGCGATTTTACAGCTTTTACAGTTTTTAAAATTTTGAAAAAAATTTCTTTTGTTATCAAATTTCGGAAATTTTAAATTTTTTAGATTTTTGAATTTAGGGAATTTTAGCATTTTTCTTAATATTTTTAATTCAACAAAAGTTACAATTTTCCAAATTTGGCAATTTCTTTATTTAAAGAGCTTTGCGATTTTAAAGTTTTCAGAATCTTAACTATTTTGAAAAAATTTAATTTTTTTATCAAATTTCGGAAATTTTCTAAAATTTTAAATTGTTGAATTTTTGGAATTTTTGCATTTTTCTCAATTTTTTTATTTTAACAAAATTTACAATATTCAAAATTTGTCCATTTCTTTATTTAGGGAACTTTGCGATTTTACAGTTTTTACCGTTTTTACAATTTTGGAAAAATTGTCTTTTTTATCAAATTTCGGAAAATTTCCGAAATTTTTAATTTTTTTTGATTTTTTAATTTTTAGAATTTTTGAATTTTTCTCGATTTTTTCATTTCAACAAAAATTAAAATTTTCCAATTTTGTAGATTTCTAAATTAAGAGAAGTTTGTGATTTTGTCGATTATACAGATTTTATTATTTTGAAGAAAGTGTCCTCTTTATTCAATTTCGAAAATTTTCCGAAATTTTAAATTTTTCCGATTTTTGAATTTCTTAAATTTTTGAATTTTTCTCGATTTTTTCATTTCAACAAAATTTTCAATATTCCAATTTTGTATATTTCTTAATTTAAAAAGCTTTGCGATTTTTAAGTTTTTACTTTTTTGAACAAAACTTCTTTTGTTATCAAATTTCGGAAATTTTCAATTTTTTCGATTTTTAAATTTAGGGAATTTTAGCATTTTTCTTGATATTTTAAATTCAACAAAAATTACAATTTTCCAATTTTGTAGATTTATTTATTTAAAGAGCTTTGCGATTTATAAGTTTTCACTGTCTTTACTATTTTGAAAAAATTTAATTTTTTTATCAAATTTCGGAAATTTTTCGAAATTTTAAATTTTGTCGATTATTGAATTTTAGGAATTTTTGAATTTTTCTCAATTTTTTTATTTTAACAAAATTTACAATATTCAAAATTTGTCCATTTCTTTATTTAAAGAGCTTTGCGATTTTTAAGTTTTCACAGTCTTTACTATTTTGAAAAAATTTAATTTTTTATCAAATTTCGGAAATTTTCCGAAATTTAAAATTTTTCCGATTTTTGAATTTCTTAAATTTTTAAATTTTTCTCGATATTTTTATTTTAACAAAATTTACAATATTCAAAATTTGTCCATTTCTTTATTTAGGAAACTTTGCGATTTAACAGTTTTCACAGTTTTCACAGTTTTTACAATTTTGGAAAAATTTTCTTTTTTTATCAAATTTCGGAAAATTTCCGAAATTTTTAATTTTTTTTGATTTTTTAATTTTTAGAATTTTTGCATTTTTCTCGATTTTTTCATTTCAACAAAAATTACAATTTTCCAATTTTGTAGATTTCTAAATTAAGAGAAGTTTGTGATTTTGTCGATTTTACAGTCTTTACTATTTTGACAAAATTTTCTTTTTTATCAAATTTTCGAAAATTTTGCAAAATTTTAATTTTTTTCGATTTTGGAATTTTTAGAATTTTCGCATTTTTCTCGATTTTTTCATTTCAACAAAAATTACAATTTTCCAATTTTGTAGATTTCTTAATTAAGAGAAGTTTGTGATTTTGTCGATTATACAGATTTTATTATTTTGAAGAAAGTGTCTTCTTTATTCAATTTTGGAAATTTTCCGAAATTTTAAATTTGTCCGATTTTTTAATTTCTTATATTTTTGAATTTTTCTCGATTTTTTAATTTTAACAAAATTTACAATATTCCAATTTTGTATATTTCTTAATTTAAAAAGCTTTGCGATATTTAAGTTTTCAAACTTTTTACTATTTTGAACAAAATTTCTTTTGTTATTAAATTTCGGAAATTTTCCGAAATTTTAAATTTTTTCAATTTTTGAATTAAGGGAATTTTAGCATTTTTCTTCATATTTTTAATTCAACAAAAATTACAATTTTCCAATTTTGGCGATTCTTTACTTAAAGAGCTTTGCGATTTTTAAGTTTTCACTGTCTTTACTATTTTGAAAAAATTTAATTTTTTTATCAAATTTCGGAAATTTTCCGAAATTTTAAATTTTGTCGATTATTGAATTTTAGGAATTTTTGCATTTTTCTCAATTTTTTTTATTTATAACAAAAATTACAATATTCAAATTTTGTCCATTTCTTTATTTAGGGAACTTTGCGATTTTACAGTTTTCACAGTTTTTACAATTTTGGAAAAATTTTCTTTTTTATCGAATTTCGGAAAGTTTCCAACATTTTTAATTTTTTTTGATATTTGAATTTTTAGAATTTTTGCATTTTTCTCGATTTTTTCATTTCAACAAAAATTGCAATTTTAAAATTTTTTAGATTTCTTAATTAAGAGAACTTTGTGATATTGTCGATTTTACAGTTTTTACTCTTTTGAAAAAATTTTATTTTTTTTATCAAATTTTCGGAAATTTTGCAAAATTTTATTTTTTATCGATTTTTGAATTTTTGGAATTTTTAAATTTTTCTCGATTTTTTCATTTTAGCAAAAATTACAATTCTCCAATTTTGTAGATTTCTTAATTTAGAGAACTTTGCGATTTTACAGTTTTCACAGTTTTTACTATTGTTATCAAATTTCGAAAATTTTCGGAAATTTTAAATTTTTTTTTCGATTTTTGAATTTAGGGAATTTTAGAAATTTTCTTGATATTTTTAATTCAACAAAAATTACAATTTTCCAATTTTGGCGATTTCTTTATTAAAAGAGCTTTGCGATTCTTAAGTTTTCAAAGTTTTTACTATTTTGAACAAAATTTCTTTTGTTATTAAATTTCGGAAATTTTCCGAAATTTTAAATTTTGTCGATTGTTGAATTTTTGGAACTTTTGCATTTTTCTCGATTTTTTTATTTTTAAAAAAATTTACAATATTTAAATTTTGTCCATTTCTTTATTTAGGGAACTTTGCGATTTTACAGCTTTCACAGTTTTTTCAATTTTGGAAAAATTTTCTTTTTTATCGAATTTCGGAAAGTTTCCGAAATTTCGAATTATTTTTGATTTTTGAATTTTTAGAATTTTTGCATTTTTCTCGATTTTTTCATTTCAACAAAAATTACAATTTTCCAATTTTGTTGATTTGTTAATTTAGAGAACTTTGCGATTTTACAGCTTTTACAGTTTTTAAAATTTTGAAAATATTTAATTTTTTTATCGAATTTCGGAAAAAATTCCGTAATTTTTAATTTTTTTTGATTTTTGAATTTTTAGAATTTTTGCATTTTTCTCGATTTTTGCATTTCAACAAAAATTAGAATTTTCCAATTTTTTAGATTTCTTAATTTAGAGAACTTTGTGTTTTTGTCGATTTTACAGTTTTTACTATTTTGAAAAAATTTTATTTTTTTATCAAATTTTCGGAAATTTTGCAAAATTTGAACTTTTTTCGATTTTTGAATTTTTAGAATTTTTGCATTTTTCTCGATTTTTTCATTTCAACAAAAATTACAATTTTCCAATTTTGTAGATTTCTTAATTTAGAGAACTTTGCGATTTTACAGTTTTCACAGTTTTTACTATTTTGAAAAAAATTTCTTTTGTTATCAAATTTCGGAAATTTTAAATTTTTTAGATTTTTGAATTTAGGGAATTTTAGCATTTTTCTTAATATTTTTAATTCAACAAAAGTTACAATTTTCCAAATTTGGCAATTTCTTTATTTAAAGAGCTTTGTGATTTTAAAGTTTTCAGAATCTTAACTATTTTGAAAAAATTTAATTTTTTTATCAAATTTCGGAAATTTTCTAAAATTTAAAATTTTGTCGATTGTTGAATTTTTGGAATTTTTGCATTTTTCTCAATTTTTTTCATTTCAACAAAAATTGCAATTTTTCAATTTTGTAGATTTCTTAATTTTGAAACCTTTGCGATTTTACAGTTTTCACAGTTGGTACTATTTTGGAAAAAATTTCTTTTGTTATCAAATTTCGGAAATTTTCTTTTTTTTCGATTTTTGAATTTAGGGAATTTTAGCATTTTTCTTGATATTTTTAATTCAACAAAAATTACAATTTTCCAATTTTGGCGATTTATTTATTTAAACAGCTTTGCGATTTTTAAGTTTTCACAGTCTTTACTATTTTGAAAAAATTTAATTTTTTTTATCAAATTTCCGAAATTTTTCGAAATTTTAAATTTTGTCGATTGTTGAATTTTAGGAATTTTTGCATTTTTCTCAATTTTTTTCATTTTTAACAAAATTTACAATATTCAAAATTTGTCCATTTCTTTATTTAGGGAACTTTGAGATTTTACAGTTTTCACAGTTTTTACAATTTTGGAAAAATTTTCTTTTTTATCAAATTTCGGAAAATTTCCAAAATTTTTAATTTTTTTCGATTTTTGAATTTTTTAGAATTTTTGCATTTTTCTCGATTTTTTTCATTTCAACAAAAATTGCAATTTTTCAATTTTGTAGATTTCTTAATTTAGAGGACTTTGCGATTTTACAGTTTTCACAGTTGGTACTATTTTGGAAAAAATTTCTTTTGTTATCAAATTTCGGAAATTTTCTTTTTTTTCGATTTTTGAATTTAGGGAATTTTAGCATTTTTTTTGATATTTTTAATTCAACAAAAATTACAATTTTCCAATTTTGGCGATTTATTTATTTAAAGAGCTTTGCGATTTTTAAGTTTTCACAGTCTTTACTATTTTGAAAAAATTTAATTTTTTTTATCAAATTTCCGAAATTTTTCGAAATTTTAAATTTTGTCGATTGTTGAATTTTAGGAATTTTTGCATTTTTCTCAATTTTTTTATTTTAACAAAATTTACAATATTCAAAATTTGTCCATTTCTTTATTTAGGGAACTTTGCGATTTTAAAGTTTTCACAGTTTTTACTATTTTGAAAAAATTTTCTTTTTTAATCAAATTTTCGGAAGTTTTGCAAAATTTTAATTTTTTTCGATTTTTGAATTTTTAGAATTTTCGCATTTTTCTCGATTTTTTCATTTCAACAAAAATTACAATTTTCCAATTTTGTAGATTTCTTAATTTAGAAACCTTTGCGATTTTACAGTTTTCACAGTTGGTACTATTTTGGAAAAAATTTCTTTTGTTATCAAATTTCGGAAATTTTCTTTTTTTTCGATTTTTGAATTTAGGGAATTTTAGCATTTTTTTTGATATTTTTAATTCAACAAAAATTACAATTTTCCAATTTTGGCGATTTATTTATTTAAAGAGCTTTGCGATTTTTAAGTTTTCACAGTCTTTACTATTTTGAAAAAATTTAATTTTTTTTATCAAATTTCCGAAATTTTTCGAAATTTTAAATTTTGTCGATTGTTGAATTTTAGGAATTTTTGCATTTCTCAATTTTTTTCATTTTTAACAAAATTTACAATATTCAAAATTTGTCCATTTCTTTATTTAGGGAACTTTGAGATTTTACAGTTTTCTCAGTTTTTACAATTTTGGAAAAATTTTCTTTTTTATCAAATTTCGGAAAATTTCCAAAATTTTTAATTTTTTTCGATTTTTGAATTTTTGGAATTTTTGCATTTTTCTCTATTTTTTTCATTTCAACAAAAATTACAATTTTCCAATTTTGTAGATTTCTTAATTTAGAAACCTTTGCGATTTTACAGTTTTCACAGTTGGTACTATTTTGGAAAAAATTTCTTTTGTTATCAAATTTCGGAAATTTTCAATTTTTTCGATTTTTGAATTTAGGGAATTTTTGCATTTTTTTTTGATATTTTTAATTCAACAAAAATTACAATTTTAAAATTTTGGCGATTTCTTTATTTAAAGAGCTTTGCGATTTTTAAGTTTTCACAGTTTTTACTATTTTGAAAAAATTTAATTTTTTTTACCAAATTCCGGAAATTTTCCGAAATTTTAAGTTTTGTCGATTGTTGAATTTTAGGAATTTTTGCATTTTTCTCAATTTTTTTATTTTAACAAAATTTACAATATTCAAAATTTGTCCATTTCTTTATTTAGGGAACTTTGCGATTTTAAAGTTTTCACAGTTTTTACTATTTTGAAAAAATGTTCTTTTTTAATCAAATTTTCGGAAGTTTTGCAAAATTTTAATTTTTTTCGATTTTTGAATTTTTAGAATTTTCGCATTTTTCTCGATTTTTTCATTTCAACAAAAATTACAATTTTCCAATTTTGTAGATTTCTTAATTTAGAGAACTTTGTAATTTTGTCAATTTTACAGTCTATACTATTTTGGAAAAATTTTCTTTTTTATCAAATTTTCGGAAATTTTGCAAAATTTTAATTTTTTCGATTTTTGAATTTTTAGAATTTTCGCATTTTCCTCGATTTTTTCATTTCAACAAATATTACAATTTTCCAATTTGGTAGATTTCTTAATTTAGAGAACTTTGCGATTTTTAAGTTTTCACAGTATTTACTATTTTGAAAAAAATGTCTTTTGTTATAAAATTTCAAAAATTTTCCGAAATTTAAAATTTTTTCGATTTTTGAATAAAGGGAATTTTAGCATTTTTCTTAATATTTTTAATTCAACAAAATTTACAATATTCCAATTTTGTATATTTCTTAATTTAAAATGCTTTGCGATATTTGAGTTTTCAAACTTTTTACTATTTTGAACAAAATTTCTTTTGTTATTAAATTTCGGAAATTTTCCGAAATTTTAAATTTTTTTCAATTTTGAATTAAGGGAATTTTAGCATTTTTCTTGATATTTTTAATTCAACAAAAATTACAATTTTCCAATTTTGGCGATTTCTTTACTTAAAGAGCTTTGCAATTTGTAAGTTTTCACAGTCTTTACTATTTTGAAAAAATTTAATTTTTTTTATCAAATTTCGGAAATTTTCCGAAATTTTTAATTTTGTCGATTATTAAATTTTAGGAATTTTTGCATTTTTCTCAATTTTTTTTATTTATAACAAAAATTACAATATTCAAATTTTGTCCATTTCTTTATTTAGGGAACTTTGCGATTTTACAGTTTTCACAGTTTTTACAATTTTGGAAAAATTTTCTTTTTTATAGAATTTCGGAAAGTTTCCAACATTTTTAATTTTTTTCGATTTTTTAATTTTTAGAATTATTGCATTTTTCTCGATTTTTTCATTTCAACAAATATTGCAATTTTCAAATTTTTTAGATTTCTTAATTAAGAGAACTTTGTGATTTTGTCGATTTTACATTTTTTACTCTTTTGAAAAATTTTTTTTTTTTTTATCAAATTTTCGGAAATTTTGCAAAATTTGATTTTTTTATCGATTTTTGAATTTTTGGAATTTTTAAATTTTTCTCGATTTTTTCATTTTAACAAAAATTACAATTCTCCAATTTTGTAGATTTATTAATTTAGGGAACTTTGCGATTTTACAGTTTTCACAGTTTTTACTATTGTTATCAAATTTCGAAAATTTTCGGAAATTTTAAATTTTTTTCGATTTTTGAATTTAGGGAATTTTAGCAATTTTCTTGATATTTTTAATTCAACAAAAATTACAATTTTCCAATTTTGGCGATTTCTTTACTAAAAAAGTTTTGCGATTTTTAAGTTTTCAAAGTTTTTACTATTTTGAACAAAATTTCTTTTGTTATTAAATTTCGGAAATTTTCCGAAATTTTAAAATTTTTCGATTGTTGAATTTTAGGAATATTTGCATTTTTCTCGTTTTTTTTTTTTTTAAATTAACAATATTCAAATTTTGTCCATTTCTTTATTTAGGGAACTTTGCGATTTTACAATTCTTACAGTTTTTACAATTTTGGAAAAATGTTCTTTTTTATCGAATTTCGGAAAGTTTCCGAAATTTTTAATTTTTTTCGATTTTTGAATTTTTAGAATTTTCGCATTTTCCTCGATTTTTTCATTTCAACAAATATTAAAATTTTCCAATTTTGTAGATTTCTTAATTTAGAAAACTTTGCGATTTTACAGTTTTCACAGTTTTTACTATTTTGAAAAAAATTTCTTTTGTTATCAAATTTCGGAAATTTTAAATTTTTTAGATTTTTGAATTTTTAGAATTTTTGCATTTTTCTTGATATTTTTAATTCAACAAAAGTTAAAATTTTCCAAATTTGGCAATTTCTTTATTTAAAGAGCTTTGCGATTTTCAAGTTTTCACAGTCTTTACTATTTTGAAAAAATTTAATTTTTTTATCAAATTTCGGAAATTTTCCGAAATTTTAAATTTTGTCGATCGTTGAATTTTAGGAATTTTTGCATTTTCTCGATTTTTTTTTTTTTTTTAATTAACAATATTCAAATTTTGTCCATTTCTTTATTTAGGGAACTTTGCGATTTTACAGTTTTCACAGATTTTACAATTTTGTAAAAATTTTCTTTTTTTATCGAATTTCGGAAAGTTTCCGAAATGTATAATTTTTTTCGATTTTTAAATTTTTAGAATATTTTAATTTTTCTCGATTTTTTCATTTCAACAAAAATTACAATTTTCCAATTTTGTAGATTTCTTAATTTAGAGAAGTTTATGATTTTGTCGATTTAACAGTTTTTACTATTTTGAAAAATGTTTCTTTTTTTATCAAATTTTCGGAAATTTTTAAAAATTTTAATTTTTTTCGATTTTTGAATTTTTAGAATTTTCGCATTTTTCTCGATTTTTTCATTTCAACAAAATTTACAATATTCCAATTTTGTAGATTTCTTTATTTAAAGAGCTTTGCAATTTTGAAGATTTCACAGTCTTTACTATTTTGACAAAATTTAATTTTTTTATCAAATTTCGGAAATTTTCCGAAATTTTAAATGTTGTCGATTGTTGAATTTTAGGAATTTTTGCATTTTTCTTGTTTTTTTTATTTTTAACAAAATTTACAATATTCAAATTTTGTCCATTTCTTTATTTAGGGAACTTTGCGATTTTACAGTTTTCACAGTTTTTACAATTTTGTAAAAACGTTCTTTTTTTATCGAATTTCGGAAAGTTTCCGAAATGTTTAATTTTTTTCGATTTTTAAATTTTTAGAATATTTTAATTTTTCTCGATTTTTTCATTTCAACAAAAATTACAATTTTCCAATTTTGTAGATTTCTTAATTTAGAGAACTTTGCGATTTTACAGTTTTCACAGTTTTTACTATATTGAAAATATTTAATTTTTTTATCTAATTTCGGAAATTTTCCGAAATCTTAATTTTATTCGACTTTTGAATTTTGGGAATTTTTGAATTTTTCTTGATAGTTTTATTCAACAAATTTTACAGTTCTCCATTTTTGTCGATTTCTTAATTTGGAGAACTTCAGGATTTTACAGTTTAAACAGTTTCTACTATTTTGAAAAAATTTATATTTTTTATCAAGTTTCGGAAATTTTAAGAAATTTTAAATTTTGTCGATTTTTGAATTTTGAGAATTTTTGCATTTTTCTCGATTTTTTCATTTTAACAAAAATAACAATTTTCCAATTTTGTAGATTTCTGAATTTAGAGAACTTTGCGATTTTACAGTTTGCACAGTTTTTACTATTTTTAAAAAATTTAATTTTTTTATCTAATTTCGAAAATTTTCCGAAATCTTAAATTTTTTCGACTTTTGAATTTTGGGAATTTTTGCATTTTTCTTGATATTTTTATTCAACAAATTTTACAGTTCTCCAATTTTCCGAAATTTTTTCGATTTTTAAATTCAGGGAATTTTAGCATTTTTCTTGATATTTTCAATTCAACAAAAATTACAATTTTTAGAATTTTTGCATTTTTCTCGATTTTTTTTATTTCAACAAAAATTACAAATTTCCAATTTTCTAAAATTCTTAATATAGAGAACTTTGTGATTTTGTCGATTTTACAGTTTTTACTATTTTGAAAAAATTTTCTTTTTTGTATCAAATTTTCGGAAATTTTGCAACATTTAAATTTTTTTCGATTTTTGAATTTTTTAATTGTTCTCGATTTTTTCATTTCAACAAAAATTACCATTTTCCAATTTTGTAGATTTCTTAATTTAGTGAACTTTGCGATTTTTAAGTTTTCACAATTTCTACTATTTTGAAAAAATTTAATTTTTTTTAAATCTTAAATTCTTAAATTCTTTTCGACTTTTGAATTTTGGGAATTTTCCGAAATTTTAAGTTTTTTCGATTTTTGAATTTAGGGAATTTTAGCATTTTTCTTGATATTTTTAATTCAACAAAAATTACAATTTTTAAATTTTGCCGATTTCTTTATTTAAAGAGCTTTGCGATTTTAGAGTTTTCACAGTCTTTACTATTTTGAAAAAATTTAATTTTTTTATCGAATTTCGGAATAATTCCGAAATTTTAAATTTTATTTTGATTTTTGAATTTTTGCATTTTTCTCGTTTTTTTCATTTCAAAAAAATTACAATTTTCCAATTTTGTAGATTTCTAAATTTAAACAGCTTTGCGATTTTTAAGTTTTCACAGTCTTTACTATTTTGAAAAAAATTTCTTTTGTTATCGAATTTCGGAAATTTTCCAAAATTTTAAATTTTGTCGATTGTTGAATTTTAGGAATTTTTGCATTTTTCTCGATTTTTTGATTATTAACAAAATTTACAATATTCAAATTTTATCCATTTCTTTATTTAGGGAACTTTGCGATTTTACAGTTTTTACAGTTTTTACTGTTTTGAAAAAATTTATATTTTTTATCAAGTTTCGGAAATTTTAAGAAATTTTAAATTTTAACGATTTTTGAATTTTGAGAATTTTTGCATTTTTCTCGATTTTTTCATTTCAACAAAAATTACAATTTTCCAATTTTGTAGATTTATAAATTTAAACAGCTTTGCGATTTTTAAGTTTTCACAGTCTTCACCATTTTGAAAAAATTAATTTTTTTTATCAAATTTGGGAAATTTTCCGAAATTTTAAATTTTGCCGATTGTTGAATTTTGGGAGTTTTTGCATTTTTCTCGATTTTCGTATTTTTAACAAAATTTACAATATTTAAATTTTGTCCATTTCTTTATTTAGGGAACATTGCGATTTTACAGTTTTCACAGTTTTTACTATTTTGAAAAAAATTTGTTTTGTTCGGAAATTTTCCGAAATTTTAAATTTTTTCGATTTTTGAATTAAGGGAATTTTAGCATTTTTCTTGATATTTTTAATTCAACAAAAATTACAATTTTCCAATTTTGGCGATTTTTTTATTTAAAGAGCTTTGCGATTTTTAAGTTTTCACAGTCTTTGCTATTTTTAAAATATTTAATTTTCTTATCAAATTTCGGAAATTTTCCGAAATTTTAAATTTTGTCGATTGTTGAATTTTAGCATTTTTCTCGAGTTTTTTTTTTTTTTTAAATTAACAATATTCAAATTTTGTCCATTTCTTTATTTAGGGAACTTTGTGATTTTGTCAATTTTACAGTATTTGCTATTTTGGAAAAATGTTCTTTTTTATCGAATTTCGGAAAGTTTCCGAAATTTTTAAATTTTTTCGATTTTTGAATTTTTAGAATTTTCGCATTTTTCTCGATATTTTCATTTCAACAAAAATTCCAATTTTCCAATTTTTTAGATTTCTTAATTTAGAGAATTTTGTGATTTTGTCGATTTAACAGTTTTTACTATTTTGAAAAAAATTTCTTTTGTTATCGAATTTCGGAAATTTTAAATTTTTTCGATTTTTGAATTTAGGGAATTCTAGCATTTTTCTTGATATTTTTAATTCAACAAAAGTTACAATTTTCCAATTTTGGCGATTTCTTTATTTAAAGAGCTTTTGCGATTTTAAAGTTTTCACAGTCTTTACTATTTTGAAAAAATTTAATTTTTTTTATCAAACTTCGTAAATTTTCCGAAATTTTAAATTTTTTCGATTGTTGAATTTTAGGAATATTTGCATTTTTCTCAAATTTTTTTTTTTTTAAATTAACAATATTCAAATTTTGTCCATTTCTTTATTTAGGGAACTTTGCGATTTTACAGTTTTTACAATTTTGGAAAAATTTTCTTTTTTATCAAATTTCGGAAAATTTCCGAAATTTTTATTTTTTTTTGATTTTTTAATTTTTAGAATTTTTGCATTTTTCTAGATTTTTTCATTTCAACAAAAATTACAATTTTCCAATTTTGTAGATTTCTAAATTAAGAGAAGTTTGTGATTTGGTCAATTTTACAGTCTTTACTATCTTGGAAAAATTTTCTTTTTTATCAAATTTTCGAAAATTTTGCAAAATCTTAATTTTTTTAGATGTTGGAATTTTTAGAATTTTTGCATTTTTCTCGATTTTTTCATTTCAACAAAATTTACAATATTCCAATTTTGTATATTTCTTAATTTAAAAAGCTTTGCGATTTTTAAGTTTTCACAGTTTTTACTATTTTGAACAACATTTCTTTTGTTATAAAATTTCGGAAATTTTAAATTTTTTAGATTTTTGAATTTAGGGAATTTTAGCATTTTTCTTGATATTTTTAATTCAACAAAAATTACAATTTTCCAATTTTGGCGATTTCTTTACTAAAAGAGTTTTGCGATTTTTAAGTTTTCACAGTCTTTACTATTTTGAAAAAATTTAATTTTTTTATCAAATTTCTGAAATTTTCCGAAATTTTAAATTTTGTCGATCGTTGAATTTTAGGAATTTTTGCATTTTCTCGATTTTTTTTTTTTTTTTAATTAACAATATTCAAATTTTGTCCATTTCTTTATTTAGGGAACTTTGCGATTTTACAGTTTTCACAGATTTTACAATTTTGTAAAAATTTTCTTTTTTTATCGAATTTCGGAAAGTTTCCGAAATGTATAATTTTTTTCGATTTTTAAATTTTTAGAATTTTTTAATTTTTCTCGATTTTTTCATTTCAACAAAAATTACAATTTTCCAATTTTGTAGATTTCTTAATTTAGAGAACTTTGCGATTTTACAGTTTTCACAGTTTTAACTATTTTGAAAATATTTAATTTTTTTATCTAATTTCGAAAATTTTCCGAAATCTTAATTTTATTCGACTTTTGAATTTTGGGAATTTTTGAATTTTTCTTGATAGTTTTATTCAACAAATTTTACAGTTCTCCATTTTTGTCGATTTCTTAATTTGGAGAACTTCAGGATTTTACAGTTTAAACAGTTTCTACTATTTTGAAAAAATTTTTATTTTTTATCAAGTTTCGGAAATTTTAAGAAATTTTAAATTTTGTCGATTTTTAAATTTTGAGAATTTTTGCATTTTTCTCGATTTTTTCATTTCAACAAAAATTACAATTTTCCAATTTTGTAGATTTCTTAATTAAGAGAAGTTTATGATTTTGTCGATTTAACAGTTTTTACTATTTTGAAAAATGTTTCTTTTTTTATCAAATTTTCGGAAATTTTTAAAAATTTTAATTTTTAGAATTTTCGCATTTTTCTCGATTTTTTCATTTCAACAAAATTTACAATATTCCAATTTTGTAGATTTCTTTATTTAAAGAGCTTTGCAATTTTGAAGATTTCACAGTCTTTACTATTTTGACAAAATTTAATTTTTTTATCAAATTTCGGAAATTTTCCGAAATTTTAAATGTTGTCGATTGTTGAATTTTAGGAATTTTTGCATTTTTCTTGTTTTTTTTATTTTTAACAAAATTTACAATATTCAAATTTTGTCCATTTCTTTATTTAGGGAACTTTGCGATTTTACAGTTTTCACAGATTTTACAATTTTGTAAAAATTTTCTTTTTTTATCGAATTTCGGAAAGTTTCCGAAATGTTTAATTTTTTTCGATTTTTAAATTTTTAGAATATTTTAATTTTTCTCGATTTTTTCATTTCAACAAAAATTACAATTTTCCAATTTTGTAGATTTCTTAATTTAGAGAACTTTGCAATTTTTCAGTTTTCACAGTTTTTACTATATTGAAAATATTTAATTTTTTTATCTAATTTCGGAAATTTTCCGAAATCTTAATTTTATTCGACTTTTGAATTTTGGGAAGTTTTGAATTTTTCTTGATAGTTTTATTCAACAAATTTTACAGTTCTCCATTTTTGTCGATTTCTTAATTTGGAGAACTTCGGGATTTTACAGTTTAAACAGTTTCTACTATTTTGAAAAAATTTATATTTTTTATCAAGTTTCGGAAATTTTAAGAAATTTTAAATTTTGTCGATTTTTGAATTTTGAGAATTTTTGCATTTTTCTCGATTTTTTCATTTTAACAAAAATAACAATTTTCCAATTTTGTAGATTTCTGAATTTAGAGAACTTTGCGATTTTACAGTTTGCAGTTTTTACTATTTTGAAAAAATTTAATTTTTTTATCTAATTTCGAAAATTTTCCGAAATCTTAAATTTTTTCGACTTTTGAATTTTGGGAATTTTTGCATTTTTCTTGATATTTTTATTCAACAAATTTTACAGTTCTCCAATTTTCCGAAATTTTTTCGATTTTTAAATTCAGGGAATTTTAGCATTTTTCTTGATATTTTCAATTCAACAAAAATTACAATTTTTAGAATTTTTGCATTTTTCTCGATTTTTTTTATTTCAACAAAAATTACAAATTTCCAATTTTCTAAAATTCTTAATATAGAGAACTTTGTGATTTTGTCGATTTTACAGTTTTTACTATTTTGAAAAAATTTACTTTTTTGTATCAAATTTTCGGAAATTTTGCAACATTTAAATTTTTTTCGATTTTTGAATTTTTTAATTGTTCTCGATTTTTTCATTTCAACAAAAATTACCATTTTCCAATTTTGTAGATTTCTTAATTTAGTGAACTTTGCGATTTTTAAGTTTTCACAATTTCTACTATTTTGAAAAAATTTAATTTTTTTTAAATCTTAAATTCTTAAATTCTTTTCGACTTTTGAATTTTGGGAATTTTCCGAAATTTTAAGTTTTTTCGATTTTTGAATTTAGGGAATTTTAGCATTTTTCTTGATATTTTTAATTCAACAAAAATTACAATTTTTAAATTTTGCCGATTTCTTTATTTAAAGAGCTTTGCGATTTTAGAGTTTTCACAGTCTTTACTATTTTGAAAAAATTTAATTTTTTTATCGAATTTCGGAATAATTCCGAAATTTTAAATTTTATTTTGATTTTTGAATTTTTGCATTTTTCTCGATTTTTTCATTTCAAAAAAATTACAATTTTCCAATTTTGTAGATTTCTAAATTTAAACAGCTTTGCGATTTTTAAGTTTTCACAGTCTTTACTATTTTGAAAAAAATTTCTTTTGTTATCGAATTTCGGAAATTTTCCAAAATTTTAAATTTTGTCGATTGTTGAATTTTAGGAATTTTTGCATTTTTCTCGATTTTTTGATTATTAACAAAATTTACAATATTCAAATTTTGTCCATTTCTTTATTTAGGGAACTTTGCGATTTTACAGTTTTTACAGTTTTTACTGTTTTGAAAAAATTTATATTTTTTATCAAGTTTCGGAAATTTTAAGAAATTTTAAATTTTAACGATTTTTGAATTTTGAGAATTTTTGCATTTTTCTCGATATTTTTAATTCAACAAAAATTACAATTTTTAAATTTTGCCGATTTCTTTATTTAAAGAGCTTTGCGATTTGAGAGTTTTCACAGTCTTTACTATTTTGAAAAAATTTAATTTTTTTATCGAATTTCGGAATAATTCCGAAATTTTAAATTTTATTTTGATTTTTGAATTTTTGCATTTTTCTCGATTTTTTCATTTCAAAAAAATTACAATATTCCAATTTAGTAGATTTCTTTATTTAAAGAGCTTTGCAATTTTGAAGATTTCACAGTCTTCACCATTTTGAAAAAATTAATTTTTTTGTATCAAATTTGGGAAATTTTCCGAAATTTTAAATTTTGCCGATTGTTGAATTTTGGGAGTTTTTGCATTTTTCTCGATTTTCGTATTTTTAACAAAATTTACAATATTTAAATTTTGTCCATTTCTTTATTTAGGGAACATTGCGATTTTACAGTTTTCACAGTTTTTACTATTTTGAAAAAAATTTGTTTTGTTCGGAAATTTTCCGAAATTTTAAATTTTTTCGATTTTTTAATTAAGGGAATTTTAGCATTTTTCTTGATATTTTTAATTCAACAAAAATTACAATTTTCCAATTTTGGCGATTTCTTTATTTAAAGAGCTTTGCGATTTTTAAGTTTTCACAGTCTTTGCTATTTTTTAAATATTTAATTTTCTTATCAAATTTCGGAAATTTTCCGAAATTTTAAATTTTGTCGATTGTTGAATTTTAGCATTTTTCTCGAGTTTTTTTTTTTTTTTAAATTAACAATATTCAAATTTTGTCCATTTCTTTATTTAGGGAACTTTGTGATTTTGTCAATTTTACAGTATTTGCTATTTTGGAAAAATGTTCTTTTTTATCGAATTTCGGAAAGTTTCCGAAATTTTTAAATTTTTTCGATTTTTGAATTTTTAGAATTTTCGCATTTTTCTCGATATTTTCATTTCAACAAAAATTCCAATTTTCCAATTTTTTAGATTTCTTAATTTAGAGAATTTTGTGATTTTGTCGATTTAACAGTTTTTACTATTTTGAAAAAAATTTCTTTTGTTATCGAATTTCGGAAATTTTTAATTTTTTCGATTTTTGAATTTAGGGAATTCTAGCATTTTTCTTGATATTTTTAATTCAACAAAAGTTACAATTTTCCAATTTTGGCGATTTCTTTATTTAAAGAGCTTTGCGATTTTAAAGTTTTCACAGTCTTTACTATTTTGAAAAAAATTAATTTTTTTTATCAAACTTCGTAAATTTTCCGAAATTTTAAATTTTTTCGATTGTTGAATTTTAGGAATATTTGCATTTTTCTCAAATTTTTTTTTTTTTAAATTAACAATATTCAAATTTTGTCCATTTCTTTATTTAGGGAACTTTGCGATTTTACAGTTTTTACAATTTTGGAAAAATTTTCTTTTTTATCAAATTTCGGAAAATTTCCGAAATTTTTATTTTTTTTTGATTTTTTAATTTTTAGAATTTTTGCATTTTTCTAGATTTTTTCATTTCAACAAAAATTACAATTTTCCAATTTTGTAGATTTCTAAATTAAGAGAAGTTTGTGATTTGGTCAATTTTACAGTCTTTACTATCTTGGAAAAATTTTCTTTTTTATCAAATTTTCGAAAATTTTGCAAAATCTTAATTTTTTTAGATGTTGGAATTTTTAGAATTTTTGCATTTTTCTCGATTTTTTCATTTCAACAAAATTTACAATATTCCAATTTTGTATATTTCTTAATTTAAAAAGCTTTGCGATTTTTAAGTTTTCACAGTTTTTACTATTTTGAACAACATTTCTTTTGTTATAAAATTTCGGAAATTTTAAATTTTTTAGATTTTTGAATTTAGGGAATTTTAGCATTTTTCTTGATATTTTTAATTCAACAAAAATTACAATTTTCCAATTTTGGCGATTTCTTTACTAAAAGAGTTTTGCGATTTTTAAGTTTTCACAGTTTTTGCTATTTTTAAAAAATTTAATTTTTTTATAAAATTTCGGAAATTTTCCGAAATTTTAAATTTCGTCGATTGTTGAATTTTAGCATTTTTCTCGAGTTTTTTTTTTTTTTTTAAATTAACAATATTCAAATTTTGTCCATTTCTTTATTTAGGGAACTTTGCGATTTTACAGTTTTTACAATTTTGGAAAAATTTTCTTTTTTATCAAATTTCGGAAAATTTCCGAAATTTTTATTTTTTTTTGATTTTTTAATTTTTAGAATTTTTGCATTTTTCTAGATTTTTTCATTTCAACAAAAATTACAATTTTCCAATTTTGTAGATTTCTATATTAAGAGAAGTTTGTGATTTGGTCAATTTTACAGTCTTTACTATCTTGGAAAAATTTTCTTTTTTATCAAATTTTCGGAAATTTTGCAAAATCTTAATTTTTTTAGATGTTGGAATTTTTAGAATTTTTGCATTTTTCTCGATTTTTTCATTTCAACAAAATTTACAATATTCCAATTTTGTATATTTCTTAATTTAAAAAGCTTTGCGATTTTTAAGTTTTCACAGTTTTTACTATTTTGAACAACATTTCTTTTGTTATAAAATTTCGGAAATTTTAAATTTTTTAGATTTTTGAATTTAGGGAATTTTAGCATTTTTCTTGATATTTTTAATTCAACAAAAATTACAATTTTCCAATTTTGGCGATTTCTTTACTAAAAGAGTTTTGCGATTTTTAAGTTTTCACAGTTTTTGCTATTTTTAAAAAATTTAATTTTTTTATCAAATTTCGGAAATTTTCCGAAATTTTAAATTTCGTCGATTGTTGAATTTTAGCATTTTTCTCGAGTTTTTTTTTTTTTTTTAAATTAACAATATTCAAATTTTGTCCATTTCTTTATTTAGGGAACTTTGCGATTTTACAGTTTTTACAGTTTTTACAATTTTGGAAAAATGTTCTTTTTTATCAAATTTCGGAAAGTTTCCGAAATTTTTAATTTTTTTCGATTTTTGAATTTTTAGAATTTTCGCATTTTTCTCGATTTTTTCATTTCAACAAAAATTACAATTTTCCAATTTTGTAGATTTCTTAATTTAGAGAACTTTGCGATTTTACAGTTCTCACAGTTTTTACTATTTTGAAAAAAATTTCTTTTGTTATCGAATTTCGGAAATTTTTAATTTTTTAGATTTTTGAATTTAGGGAATTTTAGCATTTTTTTTGATATTTTTAATTCAACAAAAATTACAATTTTCCAATTTTGGCGATTTATTTATTTAAAGAGCTTTGCGATTTTTAAGTTTTCACAGTCTTTACTATTTTGAAAAAATTTAATTTTTTTTATCAAATTTCCGAAATTTTTCGAAATTTTAAATTTTGTCGATTGTTGAATTTTAGGAATTTTTGCATTTTTCTCAATTTTTTTCATTTTTAACAAAATTTACAATATTCAAAATTTGTCCATTTCTTTATTTAGGGAACTTTGAGATTTTACAGTTTTCACAGTTTTTACAATTTTGGAAAAATTTTCTTTTTTATCAAATTTCGGAAAATTTCCAAAATTTTTAATTTTTTTCGATTTTTGAATTTTTGGAATTTTTGCATTTTTCTCTATTTTTTTCATTTCAACAAAAATTACAATTTTCCAATTTTGTAAATTTCTTAATTTAGAAACCTTTGCGATTTTACAGTTTTCACAGTTGGTACTATTTTGGAAAAAATTTCTTTTGTTATCAAATTTCGGAAATTTTCAATTTTTTCGATTTTTGAATTTAGGGAATTTTTGCATTTTTTTTTGATATTTTTAATTCAACAAAAATTACAATTTTAAAATTTTGGCGATTTCTTTATTTAAAGAGCTTTGCGATTTTTAAGTTTTCACAGTTTTTACTATTTTGAAAAAATTTAATTTTTTTTACCAAATTCCGGAAATTTTCCGAAATTTTAAGTTTTGTCGATTGTTGAATTTTAGGAATTTTTGCATTTTTCTCAATTTTTTTATTTTAACAAAATTTACAATATTCAAAATTTGTCCATTTCTTTATTTAGGGAACTTTGCGATTTTAAAGTTTTCACAGTTTTTACTATTTTGAAAAAATTTTCTTTTTTAATCAAATTTTCGGAAGTTTTGCAAAATTTTAATTTTTTTCGATTTTTGAATTTTTAGAATTTTCGCATTTTTCTCGATTTTTTCATTTCAACAAAAATTACAATTTTCCAATTTTGTAGATTTCTTAATTTAGAAACCTTTGCGATTTTACAGTTTTCACAGTTGGTACTATTTTGGAAAAAATTTCTTTTGTTATCAAATTTCGGAAATTTTCTTTTTTTTCGATTTTTGAATTTAGGGAATTTTAGCATTTTTTTTGATATTTTTAATTCAACAAAAATTACAATTTTCCAATTTTGGCGATTTATTTATTTAAAGAGCTTTGCGATTTTTAAGTTTTCACAGTCTTTACTATTTTGAAAAAATTTAATTTTTTTTATCAAATTTCCGAAATTTTTCGAAATTTTAAATTTTGTCGATTGTTGAATTTTAGGAATTTTTGCATTTCTCAATTTTTTTCATTTTTAACAAAATTTACAATATTCAAAATTTGTCCATTTCTTTATTTAGGGAACTTTGAGATTTTACAGTTTTCTCAGTTTTTACAATTTTGGAAAAATTTTCTTTTTTATCAAATTTCGGAAAATTTCCAAAATTTTTAATTTTTTTCGATTTTTGAATTTTTGGAATTTTTGCATTTTTCTCTATTTTTTTCATTTCAACAAAAATTACAATTTTCCAATTTTGTAGATTTCTTAATTTAGAAACCTTTGCGATTTTACAGTTTTCACAGTTGGTACTATTTTGGAAAAAATTTCTTTTGTTATCAAATTTCGGAAATTTTCAATTTTTTCGATTTTTGAATTTAGGGAATTTTTGCATTTTTTTTTGATATTTTTAATTCAACAAAAATTACAATTTTAAAATTTTGGCGATTTCTTTATTTAAAGAGCTTTGCGATTTTTAAGTTTTCACAGTTTTTACTATTTTGAAAAAATTTAATTTTTTTTACCAAATTCCGGAAATTTTCCGAAATTTTAAGTTTTGTCGATTGTTGAATTTTAGGAATTTTTGCATTTTTCTCAATTTTTTTATTTTAACAAAATTTACAATATTCAAAATTTGTCCATTTCTTTATTTAGGGAACTTTGCGATTTTAAAGTTTTCACAGTTTTTACTATTTTGAAAAAATTTTCTTTTTTAATCAAATTTTCGGAAGTTTTGCAAAATTTTAATTTTTTTCGATTTTTGAATTTTTAGAATTTTCGCATTTTTCTCGATTTTTTCATTTCAACAAAAATTACAATTTTCCAATTTGGTAGATTTCTTAATTTAGAGAACTTTGCGATTTTTAAGTTTTCACAGTATTTACTATTTTGAAAAAAATGTCTTTTGTTATAAAATTTCAAAAATTTTCCGAAATTTAAAATTTTTTCGATTTTTGAATAAAGGGAATTTTAGCATTTTTCTTAATATTTTTAATTCAACAAAATTTACAATATTCCAATTTTGTATATTTCTTAATTTAAAATGCTTTGCGATATTTGAGTTTTCAAACTTTTTACTATTTTGAACAAAATTTCTTTTGTTATTAAATTTCGGAAATTTTCCGAAATTTTAAATTTTTTTCAATTTTGAATTAAGGGAATTTTAGCATTTTTCTTGATATTTTTAATTCAACAAAAATTACAATTTTCCAATTTTGGCGATTTCTTTACTTAAAGAGCTTTGCAATTTGTAAGTTTTCACAGTCTTTACTATTTTGAAAAAATTTAATTTTTTTTATCAAATTTCGGAAATTTTCCGAAATTTTTAATTTTGTCGATTATTAAATTTTAGGAATTTTTGCATTTTTCTCAATTTTTTTTATTTATAACAAAAATTACAATATTCAAATTTTGTCCATTTCTTTATTTAGGGAACTTTGCGATTTTACAGTTTTCACAGTTTTTACAATTTTGGAAAAATTTTCTTTTTTATAGAATTTCGGAAAGTTTCCAACATTTTTAATTTTTTTCGATTTTTTAATTTTTAGAATTATTGCATTTTTCTCGATTTTTTCATTTCAACAAATATTGCAATTTTCAAATTTTTTAGATTTCTTAATTAAGAGAACTTTGTGATTTTGTCGATTTTACATTTTTTACTCTTTTGAAAAATTTTTTTTTTTTTTATCAAATTTTCGGAAATTTTGCAAAATTTGATTTTTTTATCGATTTTTGAATTTTTGGAATTTTTAAATTTTTCTCGATTTTTTCATTTTAACAAAAATTACAATTCTCCAATTTTGTAGATTTATTAATTTAGGGAACTTTGCGATTTTACAGTTTTCACAGTTTTTACTATTGTTATCAAATTTCGAAAATTTTCGGAAATTTTAAATTTTTTTCGATTTTTGAATTTAGGGAATTTTAGCAATTTTCTTGATATTTTTAATTCAACAAAAATTACAATTTTCCAATTTTGGCGATTTCTTTACTAAAAAAGTTTTGCGATTTTTAAGTTTTCAAAGTTTTTACTATTTTGAACAAAATTTCTTTTGTTATTAAATTTCGGAAATTTTCCGAAATTTTAAAATTTTTCGATTGTTGAATTTTAGGAATATTTGCATTTTTCTCGTTTTTTTTTTTTTTAAATTAACAATATTCAAATTTTGTCCATTTCTTTATTTAGGGAACTTTGCGATTTTACAATTCTTACAGTTTTTACAATTTTGGAAAAATGTTCTTTTTTATCGAATTTCGGAAAGTTTCCGAAATTTTTAATTTTTTTCGATTTTTGAATTTTTAGAATTTTCGCATTTTCCTCGATTTTTTCATTTCAACAAATATTAAAATTTTCCAATTTTGTAGATTTCTTAATTTAGAAAACTTTGCGATTTTACAGTTTTCACAGTTTTTACTATTTTGAAAAAAATTTCTTTTGTTATCAAATTTCGGAAATTTTAAATTTTTTAGATTTTTGAATTTTTAGAATTTTTGCATTTTTCTTGATATTTTTAATTCAACAAAAGTTAAAATTTTCCAAATTTGGCAATTTCTTTATTTAAAGAGCTTTGCGATTTTCAAGTTTTCACAGTCTTTACTATTTTGAAAAAATTTAATTTTTTTATCAAATTTCGGAAATTTTCCGAAATTTTAAATTTTGTCGATCGTTGAATTTTAGGAATTTTTGCATTTTCTCGATTTTTTTTTTTTTTTTAATTAACAATATTCAAATTTTGTCCATTTCTTTATTTAGGGAACTTTGCGATTTTACAGTTTTCACAGATTTTACAATTTTGTAAAAATTTTCTTTTTTTATCGAATTTCGGAAAGTTTCCGAAATGTATAATTTTTTTCGATTTTTAAATTTTTAGAATATTTTAATTTTTCTCGATTTTTTCATTTCAACAAAAATTACAATTTTCCAATTTTGTAGATTTCTTAATTTAGAGAAGTTTATGATTTTGTCGATTTAACAGTTTTTACTATTTTGAAAAATGTTTCTTTTTTTATCAAATTTTCGGAAATTTTTAAAAATTTTAATTTTTTTCGATTTTTGAATTTTTAGAATTTTCGCATTTTTCTCGATTTTTTCATTTCAACAAAATTTACAATATTCCAATTTTGTAGATTTCTTTATTTAAAGAGCTTTGCAATTTTGAAGATTTCACAGTCTTTACTATTTTGACAAAATTTAATTTTTTTATCAAATTTCGGAAATTTTCCGAAATTTTAAATGTTGTCGATTGTTGAATTTTAGGAATTTTTGCATTTTTCTTGTTTTTTTTATTTTTAACAAAATTTACAATATTCAAATTTTGTCCATTTCTTTATTTAGGGAACTTTGCGATTTTACAGTTTTCACAGTTTTTACAATTTTGTAAAAACGTTCTTTTTTTATCGAATTTCGGAAAGTTTCCGAAATGTTTAATTTTTTTCGATTTTTAAATTTTTAGAATATTTTAATTTTTCTCGATTTTTTCATTTCAACAAAAATTACAATTTTCCAATTTTGTAGATTTCTTAATTTAGAGAACTTTGCGATTTTACAGTTTTCACAGTTTTTACTATATTGAAAATATTTAATTTTTTTATCTAATTTCGGAAATTTTCCGAAATCTTAATTTTATTCGACTTTTGAATTTTGGGAAGTTTTGAATTTTTCTTGATAGTTTTATTCAACAAATTTTACAGTTCTCCATTTTTGTAGATTTCTTAATTTGGAGAACTTCGGGATTTTACAGTTTAAACAGTTTCTAATATTTTGAAAAAATTTATATTTTTTATCAAGTTTCGGAAATTTTAAGAAATTTTAAATTTTGTCGATTTTTGAATTTTGAGAATTTTTGCATTTTTCTCGATTTTTTCATTTTAACAAAAATAACAATTTTCCAATTTTGTAGATTTCTGAATTTAGAGAACTTTGCGATTTTACAGTTTGCACAGTTTTTACTATTTTTAAAAAATTTAATTTTTTTATCTAATTTCGAAAATTTTCCGAAATCTTAAATTTTTTCGACTTTTGAATTTTGGGAATTTTTGCATTTTTCTTGATATTTTTATTCAACAAATTTTACAGTTCTCCAATTTTCCGAAATTTTTTCGATTTTTAAATTCAGGGAATTTTAGCATTTTTCTTGATATTTTCAATTCAACAAAAATTACAATTTTTAGAATTTTTGAATTTTTCTCGATTTTTTTTATTTCAACAAAAATTACAAATTTCCAATTTTCTAAAATTCTTAATATAGAGAACTTTGTGATTTTGTCGATTTTACAGTTTTTACTATTTTGAAAAAATTTTCTTTTTTGTATCAAATTTTCGGAAATTTTGCAACATTTAAATTTTTTTCGATTTTTGAATTTTTTAATTGTTCTCGATTTTTTCATTTCAACAAAAATTACCATTTTCCAATTTTGTAGATTTCTTAATTTAGTGAACTTTGCGATTTTTAAGTTTTCACAATTTCTACTATTTTGAAAAAATTTAATTTTTTTTAAATCTTAAATTCTTAAATTCTTTTCGACTTTTGAATTTTGGGAATTTTCCGAAATTTTAAGTTTTTTCGATTTTTGAATTTAGGGAATTTTAGCATTTTTCTTGATATTTTTAATTCAACAAAAATTACAATTTTTAAATTTTGCCGATTTCTTTATTTAAAGAGCTTTGCGATTTTAGAGTTTTCACAGTCTTTACTATTTTGAAAAAATTTAATTTTTTTATCGAATTTCGGAATAATTCCGAAATTTTAAATTTTATTTTGATTTTTGAATTTTTGCATTTTTCTCGTTTTTTTCATTTCAAAAAAATTACAATTTTCCAATTTTGTAGATTTCTAAATTTAAACAGCTTTGCGATTTTTAAGTTTTCACAGTCTTTACTATTTTGAAAAAAATTTCTTTTGTTATCGAATTTCGGAAATTTTCCAAAATTTTAAATTTTGTCGATTGTTGAATTTTAGGAATTTTTGCATTTTTCTCGATTTTTTGATTATTAACAAAATTTACAATATTCAAATTTTATCCATTTCTTTATTTAGGGAACTTTGCGATTTTACAGTTTTTACAGTTTTTACTGTTTTGAAAAAATTTATATTTTTTATCAAGTTTCGGAAATTTTAAGAAATTTTAAATTTTAACGATTTTTGAATTTTGAGAATTTTTGCATTTTTCTCGATTTTTTCATTTCAACAAAAATTACAATTTTCCAATTTTGTAGATTTATAAATTTAAACAGCTTTGCGATTTTTAAGTTTTCACAGTCTTCACCATTTTGAAAAAATTAATTTTTTTTATCAAATTTGGGAAATTTTCCGAAATTTTAAATTTTGCCGATTGTTGAATTTTGGGAGTTTTTGCATTTTTCTCGATTTTCGTATTTTTAACAAAATTTACAATATTTAAATTTTGTCCATTTCTTTATTTAGGGAACATTGCGATTTTACAGTTTTCACAGTTTTTACTATTTTGAAAAAAATTTGTTTTGTTCGGAAATTTTCCGAAATTTTAAATTTTTTCGATTTTTGAATTAAGGGAATTTTAGCATTTTTCTTGATATTTTTAATTCAACAAAAATTACAATTTTCCAATTTTGGCGATTTTTTTATTTAAAGAGCTTTGCGATTTTTAAGTTTTCACAGTCTTTGCTATTTTTAAAATATTTAATTTTCTTATCAAATTTCGGAAATTTTCCGAAATTTTAAATTTTGTCGATTGTTGAATTTTAGCATTTTTCTCGAGTTTTTTTTTTTTTTAAATTAACAATATTCAAATTTTGTCCATTTCTTTATTTAGGGAACTTTGTGATTTTGTCAATTTTACAGTATTTGCTATTTTGGAAAAATGTTCTTTTTTATCGAATTTCGGAAAGTTTCCGAAATTTTTAAATTTTTTCGATTTTTGAATTTTTAGAATTTTCGCATTTTTCTCGATATTTTCATTTCAACAAAAATTCCAATTTTCCAATTTTTTAGATTTCTTAATTTAGAGAATTTTGTGATTTTGTCGATTTAACAGTTTTTACTATTTTGAAAAAAATTTCTTTTGTTATCGAATTTCGGAAATTTTAAATTTTTTCGATTTTTGAATTTAGGGAATTCTAGCATTTTTCTTGATATTTTTAATTCAACAAAAGTTACAATTTTCCAATTTTGGCGATTTCTTTATTTAAAGAGCTTTGCGATTTTAAAGTTTTCACAGTCTTTACTATTTTGAAAAAATTTAATTTTTTTTATCAAACTTCGTAAATTTTCCGAAATTTTAAATTTTTTCGATTGTTGAATTTTAGGAATATTTGCATTTTTCTCAAATTTTTTTTTTTTTAAATTAACAATATTCAAATTTTGTCCATTTCTTTATTTAGGGAACTTTGCGATTTTACAGTTTTTACAATTTTGGAAAAATTTTCTTTTTTATCAAATTTCGGAAAATTTCCGAAATTTTTATTTTTTTTTGATTTTTTAATTTTTAGAATTTTTGCATTTTTCTAGATTTTTTCATTTCAACAAAAATTACAATTTTCCAATTTTGTAGATTTCTAAATTAAGAGAAGTTTGTGATTTGGTCAATTTTACAGTCTTTACTATCTTGGAAAAATTTTCTTTTTTATCAAATTTTCGAAAATTTTGCAAAATCTTAATTTTTTTAGATGTTGGAATTTTTAGAATTTTTGCATTTTTCTCGATTTTTTCATTTCAACAAAATTTACAATATTCCAATTTTGTATATTTCTTAATTTAAAAAGCTTTGCGATTTTTAAGTTTTCACAGTTTTTACTATTTTGAACAACATTTCTTTTGTTATAAAATTTCGGAAATTTTAAATTTTTTAGATTTTTGAATTTAGGGAATTTTAGCATTTTTCTTGATATTTTTAATTCAACAAAAATTACAATTTTCCAATTTTGGCGATTTCTTTACTAAAAGAGTTTTGCGATTTTTAAGTTTTCACAGTCTTTACTATTTTGAAAAAATTTAATTTTTTTATCAAATTTCTGAAATTTTCCGAAATTTTAAATTTTGTCGATCGTTGAATTTTAGGAATTTTTGCATTTTCTCGATTTTTTTTTTTTTTTAATTAACAATATTCAAATTTTGTCCATTTCTTTATTTAGGGAACTTTGCGATTTTACAGTTTTCACAGATTTTACAATTTTGTAAAAATTTTCTTTTTTTATCGAATTTCGGAAAGTTTCCGAAATGTATAATTTTTTTCGATTTTTAAATTTTTAGAATTTTTTAATTTTTCTCGATTTTTTCATTTCAACAAAAATTACAATTTTCCAATTTTGTAGATTTCTTAATTTAGAGAACTTTGCGATTTTACAGTTTTCACAGTTTTTACTATTTTGAAAATATTTAATTTTTTTATCTAATTTCGAAAATTTTCCGAAATCTTAATTTTATTCGACTTTTGAATTTTGGGAATTTTTGAATTTTTCTTGATAGTTTTATTCAACAAATTTTACAGTTCTCCATTTTTGTCGATTTCTTAATTTGGAGAACTTCAGGATTTTACAGTTTAAACAGTTTCTACTATTTTGAAAAAATTTTTATTTTTTATCAAGTTTCGGAAATTTTAAGAAATTTTAAATTTTGTCGATTTTTAAATTTTGAGAATTTTTGCATTTTTCTCGATTTTTTCATTTCAACAAAAATTACAATTTTCCAATTTTGTAGATTTCTTAATTAAGAGAAGTTTATGATTTTGTCGATTTAACAGTTTTTACTATTTTGAAAAATGTTTCTTTTTTTATCAAATTTTCGGAAATTTTTAAAAATTTTAATTTTTAGAATTTTCGCATTTTTCTCGATTTTTTCATTTCAACAAAATTTACAATATTCCAATTTTGTAGATTTCTTTATTTAAAGAGCTTTGCAATTTTGAAGATTTCACAGTCTTTACTATTTTGACAAAATTTAATTTTTTTATCAAATTTCGGAAATTTTCCGAAATTTTAAATGTTGTCGATTGTTGAATTTTAGGAATTTTTGCATTTTTCTTGTTTTTTTTATTTTTAACAAAATTTACAATATTCAAATTTTGTCCATTTCTTTATTTAGGGAACTTTGCGATTTTACAGTTTTCACAGATTTTACAATTTTGTAAAAATTTTCTTTTTTTATCGAATTTCGGAAAGTTTCCGAAATGTTTAATTTTTTTCGATTTTTAAATTTTTAGAATATTTTAATTTTTCTCGATTTTTTCATTTCAACAAAAATTACAATTTTCCAATTTTGTAGATTTCTTAATTTAGAGAACTTTGCGATTTTACAGTTTTCACAGTTTTTACTATATTGAAAATATTTAATTTTTTTATCTAATTTCGGAAATTTTCCGAAATCTTAATTTTATTCGACTTTTGAATTTTGGGAAGTTTTGAATTTTTCTTGATAGTTTTATTCAACAAATTTTACAGTTCTCCATTTTTGTCGATTTCTTAATTTGGAGAACTTCGGGATTTTACAGTTTAAACAGTTTCTACTATTTTGAAAAAATTTATATTTTTTATCAAGTTTCGGAAATTTTAAGAAATTTTAAATTTTGTCGATTTTTGAATTTTGAGAATTTTTGCATTTTTCTCGATTTTTTCATTTTAACAAAAATAACAATTTTCCAATTTTGTAGATTTCTGAATTTAGAGAACTTTGCGATTTTACAGTTTGCACAGTTTTTACTATTTTGAAAAAATTTAATTTTTTTATCTAATTTCGAAAATTTTCCGAAATCTTAAATTTTTTCGACTTTTGAATTTTGGGAATTTTTGCATTTTTCTTGATATTTTTATTCAACAAATTTTACAGTTCTCCAATTTTCCGAAATTTTTTCGATTTTTAAATTCAGGGAATTTTAGCATTTTTCTTGATATTTTCAATTCAACAAAAATTACAATTTTTAGAATTTTTGCATTTTTCTCGATTTTTTTTATTTCAACAAAAATTACAAATTTCCAATTTTCTAAAATTCTTAATATAGAGAACTTTGTGATTTTGTCGATTTTACAGTTTTTACTATTTTGAAAAAATTTACTTTTTTGTATCAAATTTTCGGATATTTTGCAACATTTAAATTTTTTTCGATTTTTGAATTTTTTAATTGTTCTCGATTTTTTCATTTCAACAAAAATTACCATTTTCCAATTTTGTAGATTTCTTAATTTAGTGAACTTTGCGATTTTTAAGTTTTCACAATTTCTACTATTTTGAAAAAATTTAATTTTTTTTAAATCTTAAATTCTTAAATTCTTTTCGACTTTTGAATTTTGGGAATTTTCCGAAATTTTAAGTTTTTTCGATTTTTGAATTTAGGGAATTTTAGCATTTTTCTTGATATTTTTAATTCAACAAAAATTACAATTTTTAAATTTTGCCGATTTCTTTATTTAAAGAGCTTTGCGATTTTAGAGTTTTCACAGTCTTTACTATTTTGAAAAAATTTAATTTTTTTATCGAATTTCGGAATAATTCCGAAATTTTAAATTTTATTTTGATTTTTGAATTTTTGCATTTTTCTCGATTTTTTCATTTCAAAAAAATTACAATTTTCCAATTTTGTAGATTTCTAAATTTAAACAGCTTTGCGATTTTTAAGTTTTCACAGTCTTTACTATTTTGAAAAAAATTTCTTTTGTTATCGAATTTCGGAAATTTTCCAAAATTTTAAATTTTGTCGATTGTTGAATTTTAGGAATTTTTGCATTTTTCTCGATTTTTTGATTATTAACAAAATTTACAATATTCAAATTTTGTCCATTTCTTTATTTAGGGAACTTTGCGATTTTACAGTTTTTACAGTTTTTACTGTTTTGAAAAAATTTATATTTTTTATCAAGTTTCGGAAATTTTAAGAAATTTTAAATTTTAACGATTTTTGAATTTTGAGAATTTTTGCATTTTTCTCGATATTTTTAATTCAACAAAAATTACAATTTTTAAATTTTGCCGATTTCTTTATTTAAAGAGCTTTGCGATTTTAGAGTTTTCACAGTCTTTACTATTTTGAAAAAATTTAATTTTTTTATCGAATTTCGGAATAATTCCGAAATTTTAAATTTTATTTTGATTTTTGAATTTTTGCATTTTTCTCGATTTTTTCATTTCAAAAAAATTACAATATTCCAATTTAGTAGATTTCTTTATTTAAAGAGCTTTGCAATTTTGAAGATTTCACAGTCTTCACCATTTTGAAAAAATTAATTTTTTTGTATCAAATTTGGGAAATTTTCCGAAATTTTAAATTTTGCCGATTGTTGAATTTTGGGAGTTTTTGCATTTTTCTCGATTTTCGTATTTTTAACAAAATTTACAATATTTAAATTTTGTCCATTTCTTTATTTAGGGAACATTGCGATTTTACAGTTTTCACAGTTTTTACTATTTTGAAAAAAATTTGTTTTGTTCGGAAATTTTCCGAAATTTTAAATTTTTTCGATTTTTTAATTAAGGGAATTTTAGCATTTTTCTTGATATTTTTAATTCAACAAAAATTACAATTTTCCAATTTTGGCGATTTCTTTATTTAAAGAGCTTTGCGATTTTTAAGTTTTCACAGTCTTTGCTATTTTTTAAATATTTAATTTTCTTATCAAATTTCGGAAATTTTCCGAAATTTTAAATTTTGTCGATTGTTGAATTTTAGCATTTTTCTCGAGTTTTTTTTTTTTTTTAAATTAACAATATTCAAATTTTGTCCATTTCTTTATTTAGGGAACTTTGTGATTTTGTCAATTTTACAGTATTTGCTATTTTGGAAAAATGTTCTTTTTTATCGAATTTCGGAAAGTTTCCGAAATTTTTAAATTTTTTCGATTTTTGAATTTTTAGAATTTTCGCATTTTTCTCGATATTTTCATTTCAACAAAAATTCCAATTTTCCAATTTTTTAGATTTCTTAATTTAGAGAATTTTGTGATTTTGTCGATTTAACAGTTTTTACTATTTTGAAAAAAATTTCTTTTGTTATCGAATTTCGGAAATTTTTAATTTTTTCGATTTTTGAATTTAGGGAATTCTAGCATTTTTCTTGATATTTTTAATTCAACAAAAGTTACAATTTTCCAATTTTGGCGATTTCTTTATTTAAAGAGCTTTGCGATTTTAAAGTTTTCACAGTCTTTACTATTTTGAAAAAAATTAATTTTTTTTATCAAACTTCGTAAATTTTCCGAAATTTTAAATTTTTTCGATTGTTGAATTTTAGGAATATTTGCATTTTTCTCAAATTTTTTTTTTTTTAAATTAACAATATTCAAATTTTGTCCATTTCTTTATTTAGGGAACTTTGCGATTTTACAGTTTTTACAATTTTGGAAAAATTTTCTTTTTTATCAAATTTCGGAAAATTTCCGAAATTTTTATTTTTTTTTGATTTTTTAATTTTTAGAATTTTTGCATTTTTCTAGATTTTTTCATTTCAACAAAAATTACAATTTTCCAATTTTGTAGATTTCTAAATTAAGAGAAGTTTGTGATTTGGTCAATTTTACAGTCTTTACTATCTTGGAAAAATTTTCTTTTTTATCAAATTTTCGAAAATTTTGCAAAATCTTAATTTTTTTAGATGTTGGAATTTTTAGAATTTTTGCATTTTTCTCGATTTTTTCATTTCAACAAAATTTACAATATTCCAATTTTGTATATTTCTTAATTTAAAAAGCTTTGCGATTTTTAAGTTTTCACAGTTTTTACTATTTTGAACAACATTTCTTTTGTTATAAAATTTCGGAAATTTTAAATTTTTTAGATTTTTGAATTTAGGGAATTTTAGCATTTTTCTTGATATTTTTAATTCAACAAAAATTACAATTTTCCAATTTTGGCGATTTCTTTACTAAAAGAGTTTTGCGATTTTTAAGTTTTCACAGTTTTTGCTATTTTTAAAAAATTTAATTTTTTTATAAAATTTCGGAAATTTTCCGAAATTTTAAATTTCGTCGATTGTTGAATTTTAGCATTTTTCTCGAGTTTTTTTTTTTTTTTTAAATTAACAATATTCAAATTTTGTCCATTTCTTTATTTAGGGAACTTTGCGATTTTACAGTTTTTACAATTTTGGAAAAATTTTCTTTTTTATCAAATTTCGGAAAATTTCCGAAATTTTTATTTTTTTTTGATTTTTTAATTTTTAGAATTTTTGCATTTTTCTAGATTTTTTCATTTCAACAAAAATTACAATTTTCCAATTTTGTAGATTTCTATATTAAGAGAAGTTTGTGATTTGGTCAATTTTACAGTCTTTACTATCTTGGAAAAATTTTCTTTTTTATCAAATTTTCGGAAATTTTGCAAAATCTTAATTTTTTTAGATGTTGGAATTTTTAGAATTTTTGCATTTTTCTCGATTTTTTCATTTCAACAAAATTTACAATATTCCAATTTTGTATATTTCTTAATTTAAAAAGCTTTGCGATTTTTAAGTTTTCACAGTTTTTACTATTTTGAACAACATTTCTTTTGTTATAAAATTTCGGAAATTTTAAATTTTTTAGATTTTTGAATTTAGGGAATTTTAGCATTTTTCTTGATATTTTTAATTCAACAAAAATTACAATTTTCCAATTTTGGCGATTTCTTTACTAAAAGAGTTTTGCGATTTTTAAGTTTTCACAGTTTTTGCTATTTTTAAAAAATTTAATTTTTTTATCAAATTTCGGAAATTTTCCGAAATTTTAAATTTCGTCGATTGTTGAATTTTAGCATTTTTCTCGAGTTTTTTTTTTTTTTTTAAATTAACAATATTCAAATTTTGTCCATTTCTTTATTTAGGGAACTTTGCGATTTTACAGTTTTTACAGTTTTTACAATTTTGGAAAAATGTTCTTTTTTATCAAATTTCGGAAAGTTTCCGAAATTTTTAATTTTTTTCGATTTTTGAATTTTTAGAATTTTCGCATTTTTCTCGATTTTTTCATTTCAACAAAAATTACAATTTTCCAATTTTGTAGATTTCTTAATTTAGAGAACTTTGCGATTTTACAGTTCTCACAGTTTTTACTATTTTGAAAAAAATTTCTTTTGTTATCGAATTTCGGAAATTTTTAATTTTTTAGATTTTTGAATTTAGGGAATTTTAGCATTTTTCTTGATATTTTTAATTCACCAAAAGTTACAATTTTCCAATTTTGGCGATTTCTTTATTTGAAGAGCTTTGCGATTTTAAAGTTTTCACAGTCTTTACTATTTTGAAAAAATTTAATTTTTTTTATCAAACTTCGTAAATTTTCCGAAATTTTAAATTTTTTCGATTGTTGAATTTTAGGAATATTTGCATTTTTCTCAAATTTTTTTTTTTTTAAATTAACAATATTCAAATTTTGTCCATTTCTTTATTTAGGGAACTTTGCGATTTTACAGTTTTTACAATTTTGGAAAAATTTTCTTTTTTATCAAATTTCGGAAAATTTCCGAAATTTTTATTTTTTTTTGATTTTTTAATTTTTAGAATTTTTGCATTTTTCTAGATTTTTTCATTTCAACAAAAATTACAATTTTCCAATTTTGTAGATTTCTAAATTAAGAGAAGTTTGTGATTTGGTCAATTTTACAGTCTTTACTATCTTGGAAAAATTTTCTTTTTTATCAAATTTTCGAAAATTTTGCAAAATCTTAATTTTTTTAGATGTTGGAATTTTTAGAATTTTTGCATTTTTCTCGATTTTTTCATTTCAACAAAATTTACAATATTCCAATTTTGTATATTTCTTAATTTAAAAAGCTTTGCGATTTTTAAGTTTTCACAGTTTTTACTATTTTGAACAACATTTCTTTTGTTATAAAATTTCGGAAATTTTAAATTTTTTAGATTTTTGAATTTAGGGAATTTTAGCATTTTTCTTGATATTTTTAATTCAACAAAAATTACAATTTTCCAATTTTGGCGATTTCTTTACTAAAAGAGTTTTGCGATTTTTAAGTTTTCACAGTTTTTGCTATTTTTAAAAAATTTAATTTTTTTATAAAATTTCGGAAATTTTCCGAAATTTTAAATTTCGTCGATTGTTGAATTTTAGCATTTTTCTCGAGTTTTTTTTTTTTTTTTAAATTAACAATATTCAAATTTTGTCCATTTCTTTATTTAGGGAACTTTGCGATTTTACAGTTTTTACAATTTTGGAAAAATTTTCTTTTTTATCAAATTTCGGAAAATTTCCGAAATTTTTATTTTTTTTTGATTTTTTAATTTTTAGAATTTTTGCATTTTTCTAGATTTTTTCATTTCAACAAAAATTACAATTTTCCAATTTTGTAGATTTCTATATTAAGAGAAGTTTGTGATTTGGTCAATTTTACAGTCTTTACTATCTTGGAAAAATTTTCTTTTTTATCAAATTTTCGGAAATTTTGCAAAATCTTAATTTTTTTAGATGTTGGAATTTTTAGAATTTTTGCATTTTTCTCGATTTTTTCATTTCAACAAAATTTACAATATTCCAATTTTGTATATTTCTTAATTTAAAAAGCTTTGCGATTTTTAAGTTTTCACAGTTTTTACTATTTTGAACAACATTTCTTTTGTTATAAAATTTCGGAAATTTTAAATTTTTTAGATTTTTGAATTTAGGGAATTTTAGCATTTTTCTTGATATTTTTAATTCAACAAAAATTACAATTTTCCAATTTTGGCGATTTCTTTACTAAAAGAGTTTTGCGATTTTTAAGTTTTCACAGTTTTTGCTATTTTTAAAAAATTTAATTTTTTTATCAAATTTCGGAAATTTTCCGAAATTTTAAATTTCGTCGATTGTTGAATTTTAGCATTTTTCTCGAGTTTTTTTTTTTTTTTAAATTAACAATATTCAAATTTTGTCCATTTCTTTATTTAGGGAACTTTGCGATTTTACAGTTTTTACAGTTTTTACAATTTTGGAAAAATTTTCTTTTTTATCAAATTTCGGAAAGTTTCCGAAATTTTTAATTTTTTTCGATTTTTGAATTTTTAGAATTTTCGCATTTTTCTCGATTTTTTCATTTCAACAAAAATTACAATTTTCCAATTTTGTAGATTTCTTAATTTAGAGAACTTTGCGATTTTACAGTTCTCACAGTTTTTACTATTTTGAAAAAAATTTCTTTTGTTATCGAATTTCGGAAATTTTAAATTTTTTAGATTTTTGAATTTAGGGAATTTTAGCATTTTTCTTGATATTTTTAATTCACCAAAAGTTACAATTTTCCAATTTTGGCGATTTCTTTATTTGAAGAGCTTTGCGATTTTAAAGTTTTCACAGTCTTTACTATTTTGAAAAAATTTAATTTTTTTTAACAAACTTCGTAAATTTTCCGAAATTTTAAATTTTTTCGATTTTTGAATTTTTAGAATTTTTGCATTTTTCTCGATTTTTTCATTTCAACAAAAATTTTAATTTTCCAATTTTGTTGATTTGTTAATTTAGAGAACTTTGCGATTTTACAGCTTTTACAGTTTTTAAAATTTTGAAAATATTTAATTTTTTTATCGAATTTCGGAAAAAATTCCATAATTTTTAATTTTTTTTGATTTTTGAATTTTTTGAATTTTTGCATTTTTTTCGATTTTTTCATTTCAACAAAAATTACAATTTTCCAATTTTGTAGATTTCTAAATTAAGAGAAGTTTGTGATTTTGTCGATTATACAGATTTTATTATTTTGAAGAAAGTGTCTTCTTTATTCAATTTCGCAAATTTTCCGAAATTTTAAATTATTCCGATTTTTGAATTTCTTTAATTTTTGAATTTTTCTCGATTTTTTCATTTTAACAAAATTGACAATATTCCAATTTTGTATATTTCTTAATTTAAAAAGCTTTGCGATTTTTAAGTTTTCACAGTTTTTACTATTTTGAACAAAATTTCTTTTGTTATCAAATTTCGGAAATTTTCAATTTTTTCGATTTTTGAATTTAGGGAATTTTAGCATTTTTCTTGATATTTTTAATTCAACAAAAATTACAATTTTCCAATTTTGGCGATTTATTTATTTAAAGAGCTTTGCGATTTTAAAGTTTTCACAGTCTTCACTATTTTGAAATATTTTCATTTTTTTATCAAATTTCGGAATTTTTTCGAAATTTTTAATTTTGTCGATTGTTGAATTTTAGCATTTTTCTCGAGTTTTTTTTTTTTTTTTAAATTAACAATATTCAAATTTTGCCCATTTCTTTATTTAGGGAACTTTGCGATTTTACAGTTTTTACAGTTTTTACAATTTTGGAAAAATGTTCTTTTTTATCGAATTTCGGAAACTTTCCGAATTTTTTTTAGATTTTTGAATTTTTAGAATTTTCGCATTTTTCTCGATTTTTTCATTTCAACAAAAATTACAATTTTCCAATTTTGTAGATTTCTAAATTAAGAGAAGTTTGTGATTTTGTCGATTATACAGGTTTTATTATTTTGAAGAAAGTGTCTTCTTTATTCAATTTCGCAAATTTTCCGAAATTTTAAATTATTCCGATTTTTGAATTTCTTTAATTTTTGAATTTTTCTCGATTTTTTCATTTCAACAAAATTTACAATATTCCAATTTTGTATATTTCTTAATTTAAAAAGCTTTGCGATTTTTAAGTTTTCACAGTTTTTACTATTTTGAACAAAATTTCTTTTGTTATCAAATTTCGGAAATTTTCAATTTTTTCGATTTTTGAATTTAGGGAATTTTGGCATTTTTCTTGATATTTTTAATTCAACAAAAATTACAATTTTCCAATTTTGGCGATTTATTTATTTAAAGAGCTTTGCGATTTGAAATTTTTTCATTTTTTTATCAAATTTCGGAAATTTTTCGAAATTTTAAATTTTGTCGATTGTTGAATTTTAGGAATTTTTGCATTTTTCTCAATTTTTTTATTTTAACAAAATTTACAATATTTAAAATTTGTCCATTTCTTTATTTATTGAGCTTTGCGATTTTACAGTTTTCACAGTTTTTACAATTTTGGAAAAATTTTCTTTTTTATCAAATTTCGGAAAATTTCCAAAATTTTTAATTTTTTTTTGATTTTTGAATTTTTAGAATTTTTGCATTTTTCTCGATTTTTTCATTTCAACAAAAATTACAATTTTCCAATTTTGTAGATTTCTAAATTAAGAGAAATTTGTGATTTTGTCGATTTAGCAGTTTTTAGTATTTTGAAAAAATTTTCTTTTTTTATCAAATTTTCGGAAATTTTGCAAAATTTTAATTTTTTTCGATTTTTGAATTTTTAGAATTTTCGCATTTTTCTCGATTTTTTCATTTCAACAAAAATTACAATTTTCCAATTTTGTAGACTTCTTTATTTAGAGAACTTTGCGATTTTACAGTTTTCACAGTTTTTACTATTTTGAAAAAAATTTGTTTTGTTCGGAAATTTTCCGAAATTTTAAATTTTTTCGATTTTTGAATTAAGGGAATTTTAGCAATTTTCTTGATATTTTTAATTCAACAAAAATTACAATTTTCCAATTTTGGCGATTTCTTTATTTAAAGAGCTTTGCGATTTATAAGTTTTCACAGTTTTTGCTATTTTTAAAAAATTTAATTTTTTTATCAAATTTCAGAAATTTTCCGAAATTTTAAATTTCGTCGATTGTTGAATTTTAGCATTTTTCTCGAGTTTTTTTTTTTTTTTTTTAAGTTACCAATATTCAAATTTTGTCCATTTCTTTATTTAGGGAACTTTACGATTTTACAGTTTTTACAGTTTTTACAATTTTGGAAAAATTTTCTTTTTTATCAAATTTTCGGAAATTTTGCAAAATCTTAATTTTTTTAGATTTTGGAATTTTTAGAATTTTTGCATTTTTCTCGATTTTTTCATTTAAACAAAAATTACAATTTACCAATTTTGTAGATTTCTTAATTTAGAGAACTTTGCGATTTTGTCAATTTTACAGTTTTTTACTATTTTGAAAAAATTTTCTTTTTTTATCAAATTTTCGGAAATTTTTCAAAATTTTAACTTTATTCGATTTTTAAATTTTTAGAATTTTCGCATTTTTCTCGATTCTTTCATTTTAACAAAAATTACAATTTCCCAATTTTGTAGATTTCTTAATTTAGAGAACTTTGCGATTTTGTGAATTTCACAGTATTTACTATTTTGAAAAATTTTTATTTTTTTATCAAATTTTCGGAAATTTTTCAAAATTTTAACTTTTTTCGATTTTTGAATTTTTGGAATTTTCGCATTTTTCTCGATTTTTTCATTTTAACAAAAATTACAATTTTCCAATTTTGTAGATTTCTTAATTAAGAGAAGTTTGTGATTTTGTCGATTATACAGATTTTATTATTTTGAAGAAAGTGTCTTCTTTATTCAATTTTGGAAATTTTCCGAAATTTTAAGTTTTTCCGACTTTTCAATTTCTTAAATTTTTGAATTTTTCTCGATTTTTTCATTTTAACAAAATTTACAATATTCCAATTTTGTATATTTCTTAATTTAAAAAGCTTTGCGATATTTAAGTTTTCAAACTTTTTACTATTTTGTACAAAATTTCTTTTGTTATTAAATTTCGGAAATTTTCCGAAATTTTAAATTTTTTCGATTTTTGAATTAAGGGAATTTTAGCATTTTTCTTGATATTTTTAATTCAACAAAAATTACAATTTTCCAATTTTGGCGATTTCTTTACTTAAAGAGCTTTGCGATTTTTACGTTTTCACTGTCTTTACTATTTTGAAAAAATTTAATTTTTTTATCAAATTTCGGAAATTTTCCGAAATTTTAAATTTTGTCGATTATTGAATTTTAGGAATTTTTGCATTTTTCTCAATTTTTTTTATTTATAACAAAAATTACAATATTCAAATTTTGTCCATTTCTTTATTTAGGGAACTTTGCGATTTTACAGTTTTCACAGTTTTTACAATTTTGGAAAAATTTTCTTTTTTATCGAATTTTGGAAAGTTTCCAACATGTTTAATTTTGTTTGATATTTGAATTTTTAGAATTTTTGCATTTTTCTCGATTTTTTCATTTCAACAAAAATTGCAATTTTCAAATTTTTTAGATTTCTTAATTAAGAGAACTTTGTGATTTTGTCCATTTTACAGTTTTTACTATTTTGAAAAAATTTTATTTTTTTATCAAATTTTCGGAAATTTTTCAAAATTTGATTTTTTATCGATTTTTGAATTTTTGGAATTTTTAAATTTTTCTCGATTTTTTCATTTTAACAAAAATTACAATTCTATAATTTTGTAGATTTCTTAATTTAGAGAACTTTGCGATTTTACAGTTTTCACAGTTTTTACTATTGTTATCAAATTTCGAAAATTTTCGGAAATTTTAAATTTTTTTCGATTTTTGAATTTAGGGAATTTTAGCAATTTTCTTGATATTTTTAATTCAACAAAAATTACAATTTTCCATTTTGGCGATTTTTTTATTAAAAGAGCTTTGCGATTTTTAAGTTTTCAAAGTTTTTACTATTTTGAACAAAATTTCTTTTGTTATTAAATTTCGGAAATTTTAAATTTTGTCGATTGTTGAATTTTAGGAACTTTTGCATTTTTCTCGACTTTTTTATTTTTAAAAAAATGTACAATATTCAAATTTTGTCCATTTCTTTATTTAGGGAACTTTGCGATTTTACAGCTTTCACAGTTTTTAAAATTTTGAAAATATTTATTTTTTTTATCGAATTTCGGCAAAACTCCGTAATTTTTAAGTTTTTTTGATTTTTGAATTTCTTAAATTTTTGAATTTTTCTCGATTTTTTCATTTCAACAAAATTTTCAATATTCCAATTTTGTATATTTCTTAATTTAAAAAGCTTTGCGATTTTTAAGTTTTCACAGTTTTTACTATTTTGAACAAAACTTCTTTTGTTATCAAATTTCGGAAATTTTCAATTTTTTCGATTTTTAAATTTAGGGAATTTTAGCATTTTTCTTGATATTTTAAATTCAACAAAAATTACAATTTTCCAATTTTGTAGATTTATTTATTTAAAGAGCTTTGCGATTTTTAAGTTTTCACAGTCTTTACTATTTTGAAAAAATTTAATTTTTTTATCAAATTTCGGAAATTTTCCGAAATTTTAAATTTTGTCGATTATTGAATTTTAGGAATTTTTGCATTTTTCTCAATTTTTTTATTTTAACAAAATTTACAATATTCAAAAATTGTCCATTTCTTTATTTAGGGAACTTTGCAATTTTACAGTTTTTACAGTTTTTACAGTTTTGGAAAAATGTTCTTTTTTATCGAATTTCGGAAATTTTCGGAAATTTTAAATTTTTTCGATTTTTGAATTTAAGGAATTTTAGCATTTTTCTTGATATTTTTAATTCAACAAAAATTTCAATTTTCCAATTTTGGCGATTTCTTTATTTAAAGAGTTTTGCGATTTTTAAGTTTTCACAGTCTTTACTATTTTTAAAAAATTTAATTTTTTTATCAAATTTCGGAAATTTTCCGAAATTTAAAATTTTTCCGATTTTTGAATTTTTTTAAATTTTTAAATTTTTTCTCGATTTTTTTATTTTAACAAAATTTACAATATTCAAAATTTGTCCATTTCTTTATTTAGGGAACTTTGCGATTTAACAGTTTTCACAGTTTTCACAGTTTTTACAATTTTGGAAAAATTTTCTTTTTTATCAAATTTCGGAAAATTTCCGAAATTTTTAATTTTTTTTGATTTTTTAATTTTTAGAATTTTTGCATTTTTCTCGATTTTTTCATTTCAACAAAAATTACAATTTTCCAATTTTGTAGATTTCTAAATTAAGAGAAGTTTGTGATTTTGTCGATTTTACAGTCTTTACTATTTTGACAAAATTTTCTTTTTTTATCAAATTTTCGAAAATTTTGCAAAATTTTAATTTTTTTCGATTATGGAATTTTTAGAATTTTCGCATTTTTCTCGATTTTTTCATTTCAACAAAAATTACAATTTTCCAATTTTGTAGATTTCTTAATTAAGAGAAGTTTGTGATTTTGTCGATTATACAGATTTTATTATTTTGAAGAAAGTGTCTTCTTTATTCAATTTTGGAAATTTTCCGAAAATTTAAATTTGTCCGACTTTTTAATTTCTTAAATTTTTGAATTTTTCTCGATTTTTTCATTTTAACAAAATTTACAATATTCCAATTTTGTATATTTCTTAATTTAAAAAGCTTTGCGATATTTAAGTTTTCAAACTTTTTACTATTTTGAACAAAATTTCCTTTGTTATTAAATTTCGGAAATTTTCAGAAATTTTAAATTTTTTCAATTTTTGAATTAAGGGAATTTTAGCATTTTTCTTGATATTTTTAATTCAACAAAAATTACAATTTTCCAATTTTGGCGATTTCTTTACTTAAAGAGCTTTGCGATTTTTAAGTTTTCACTGTCTTTACTATTTTGAAAAAATTTAAATTTTTTATCAAATTTCGGAAATTTTCCGAAATTTAAAATTTTGTCGATTATTGAATTTTAGGAATTTTTGCATTTTTCTCAATTTTTTTTATTTATAACAAAAATTACAATATTCAAATTTTGTCCATTTCTTTATTTAGGGAACTTTGCGATTTTACAGTTTTCACAGTTTTTACAATTTTGGAAAAATTTTCTTTTTTATCGAATTTCGGAAAGTTTCCAACATTTTTAATTTTTTTTGATATTTGAATTTTTAGAATTTTTGCATTTTTCTCGATTTTTTGCAATTTTCAAATTTTTTAGATTTCTTAATTAAGAGAACTTTGTGATATTGTCGATTTTACAGTTTTTACTATTTTGAAAAATGTTTCTTTTTTTATCAAATTTCGGAAAATTTTCGAAATTTTAAATTTTGTCGATTGTTGAATTTTAGGAACTTTTGCATTTTTCTCGATTTTTTTATTTTTAAAAAAATTTACAATATTTAAATTTTGTCCATTTCTTTATTTAGGGAACTTTGCGATTTTATAGCTTTCACAGTTTTTTCAATTTTGGAAAAATTTTCTTTTTTATCGAATTTCGGAAAGTTTCCGAAATTTTGAATTATTTTTGATTTTTGAATTTTTAGAATTTTTGCATTTTTCTCGATTTTTTCATTTCAACAAAAATTACAATTTTCCAATTTTGTTGATTGGTTAATTTAGAGAACTTTGCGATTTTACAGCTTTTACAGTTTTTAAAATTTTGAAAATATTTAATTTTTTTATCGAATTTCGGAAAAAATTCCGTAATTTTTAATTTTTTTTGATTTTTGAATTTTTAGAATTTTTGCATTTTTCTCGATTTTTTCATTTCAACAAAAATTAGAATTTTCCAATTTTTTAGATTTCTTAATTAAGAGAACTTTGTGTTTTTGTCGATTCTACAGTTTTTACTATTTTGAAAAAATTTTATTTTTTTATCAAATTTTTGGAAATTTTGCAAAATTTTAACTTTTTTCGATTTTTGAATTTTTAGAATTTTTGCATTTTTCTCGATTTTTTCATTTCAACAAAAATTACAATTTTCCAATTTTGTAGATTTCTTAATTTAGAGAACTTTGCGATTTTACAGTTTTCACAGTTTTTACTATTTTGAAAAAAATTTCTTTTGTTATCAAATTTCGGAAATTTTAAATTTTTTAGATTTTTGAATTTAGGGAATTTTAGCATTTTTCTTAATATTTTTAATTCAACAAAAGTTACAATTTTCCAAATTTGGCAATTTCTTTATTTAAAGAGCTTTGCGATTTTAAAGTTTTCACAGTCTTTACTATTTTGAAAAAATTTAATTTTTTTATCAAATTTCGGAAATTTTCCGAAATTTTAAATTTTGTCGATCGTTGAATTTTAGGAATTTTTGCATTTTCTCGATTTTTTTTTTTTTTAATTAACAATATTCAAAATTTGTCCATTTCTTTATTTAGGGAACTTTACGAATTTCGGAAAATTTCCGAAATTTTTAATTTTTTTTGATTTTTTAATTTTTAGAATTTTTGCATTTTTCTCGATTTTTTCATTTCAACAAAAATTAAAATTTTCCAATTTTGTAGATTTCTAAATTAAGAGAAGTTTGTGATTTTGTCGATTATACAGATTTTATTATTTTGAAGAAAGTGTCTTCTTTATTCAATTTCGGAAAATTTCCGAAATTTTAAATTTTTCCGATTTTTGAATTTCTTAAATTTTTGAATTTTTCTCGATTTTTTCATTTCAACAAAATTTACAATATTCCAATTTTGTATATTTCTTAATTTAAAAAGCTTTGCGATTTTTAAGTTTTCACAGTTTTTACTATTTTTAACAAAACTCCTTTTGTTATCAAATTTCGGAAATTTTAAATTTTTTCGATTTTTGAATTTAGGGAATTTTAGCATTTTTCTTGATATTTTTAATTCAACAAAAATTACAATTTTCCAATTTTGGCGATTTATTTATTTAAAGAGCTTTGCGATTTTTAAGTTTTCACAGTCTTTACTGTTTTGAAAAAATTTAATTTTTTTTATCATATTTCCGAAATTTTTCGAAATTTTAAATTTTGTCGATTGTTGAATTTTAGGAATTTTTGCATTTTTCTCAATTTTTTTCATTTTTAACAAAATTTACAATATTCAAAATTTGTCAATTTCTTTATTTAGGGAACTTTGAGATTTTACAGTTTTTACAATTTTGGAAAAATTTTCTTTTTTATCAAATTTCGGAAAATTTCCAAAATTTTTAATTTTTTTCGATTTTTTAATTTTTTAGAGTTTTTGCATTTTTCTCGATTTTTTTCATTTCAACAAAAATTACAATTTTCCAATTTTGTAGATTTCTTAATTTAGAAACCTTTGCGATTTTACAGTTTTCACAGTTGGTACTATTTTGGAAAAAATTTCTTTTGTCATCAAATTTCGGAAATTTTCAATTTTTTCGATTTTTGAATTTAGGGAATTTTTGCATTTTTTTTTTATATTTTTAATTCAACCAAAATTACAATTTTAAAATTTTGGCGATTTCTTTATTTAAAGAGCTTTGCGATTTTTAAGTTTTCACAGTTTTTACTATTTTGAAAAAAATTTAATTTTTTTTATCAAATTTCGTAAATTTTTCGAAATTTTAAATTTTTTCGATTGTTGAATTTAAGGAATATTTGCATTTTTCTCGATTTTTTTTTTTTTTTAATTAACATTATTCAAATTTTGTCCATTTCTTTATTTAGGGAAATTTGCGATTTTACAGTTTTTACCGTTTTTACAATTTTGGAAAAATTGTCTTTTTTATCAAATTTCGGAAAATTTCCGAAATTTTTAATTTTTTTTTATTTTTTAATTTTTAGAATTGTTGCATTTTTCTCGATTTTTTCATTTCAACAAAAATTAAAATTTTCCAATTTTGTAGATTTCTAAATTAAGAGAAGTTTGTGATTTTGTCGATTATACAGATTTTATTATTTTGAAGAAAGTGTCTTCTTTATTCAATTTCGGAAAATTTCCGAAATTTTAAATTTTTCCGATTTTTGAATTTCTTAAATTTTTGAATTTTTCTCGATTTTTTCATTTCAACAAAATTTACAATATTCCAATTTTGTATATTTCTTAATTTAAAAAGCTTTGCGATTTTTAAGTTTTCACAGTTTTTACTATTTTGAACAAAATTTCTTTTGTTATTAAATTTCGGAAATTTTCCGAAATTTTTTCGATTTTTGAATTAAGGGAATTTTAGCATTTTTCTTGATATTTTTAATTCAACATAAATTACAATTTTCCAATTTTGGCGATTTCTTTATTAAAAGAGCTTTGCGATTTTTAAGTTTTCACTGTCTTTACTATTTTGAAAAAATTTAATTTTTTTATCAAATTTCGGAAATTTTCCGAAATTTTAAATTTTGTCGATTATTGAATTTTAGGAATTTTTGCATTTTTCTCAATTTTTTTTATTTATAACAAAAATTACAATATTCAAATTTTGTCCATTTCTTTATTTAGGGAACTTTGCGATTTTACAGTTTTCACAGTTTTTACAATTTTGGAAAAATTTTTTTTTTTTATCGAATTTCTGAAAGTTTCCAACGTTTTTAATTTTTTTTGATATTTGAATTTTTAGAATTTTTGTATTTTTCTCGATTTTTTCATTTCAACAAAAATTGCAATTTTCAAATTTTTTAGATTTCTTAATTAAGAGAACTTTGTGATTTTGTCGATTTTACAGTTTTTACTCTTTTGAAAAAATTTTATTTTTTTATCAAATTTTCGGAAATTTTGCAAAATTTGATTTTTTATCGATTTTTGAATTTTTGGAAGTCTTAAATTTTTCTCGATTTTTTCATTTTAACAAAAATTACAATTTTCCAATTTTGGCGATTTCTTTACTAAACAAAATTTCTTTTGTTATTAAATTTCGGAAATTTTCCGAAATTTTAAAATTTTTCGATAGTTGAATTTTAGGAATATTTGCATTTTTCTCGATTTTTTTTTTATTTAAATTAACAATATTCAAATTTTGTCCATTTCTTTATTTAGGGAACTTTGCGATTTTACAATTCTTACAGTTTTTACAATTTTGGAAAAATGTTCTTTTTAATCGAATTTCGGAAAGTTTCCGAAATTTTTAATTTTTTTCGATTTTTGAATTTTTAGAATTTTCGCATATTTCTCTATTTTTTTATTTTAACAAAAATTACAATTTTCCAATTTTGTAGATTTCTTAATTTAGAAAACTTTGCGATTTTACAGTTTTCACAGTTTTTACAATTTTGGAAAAATTTTCTTTTTTATCAAATTTCGGAAAATTTCCGAAATTTTCAATTTTTATAATTTTTTAATTTTTAGAATTTTTGCATTTTTCTCGATTTTTTCATTTCAACAAAAATTACAATTTTCCAATTTTGTAGATTTCTTAATTAAGAGAAGTTTGTGATTTTGTCGATTTAACAGTTTTTCCTATTGTGAAAAAATTTTCTTTTTTTATCAAATTTTCGGAAATTTTGCAAAATTTTAATTTTTTTCGATTTTTGAATTTTTAGAATTTTCACATTTTCCTCGATTTTTTCATTTCAACAAATATTACAATTTTCCAATTTTGTAGATTTCTTAATTTAGAGAACTTTGCGATTTTACAGTTTTCACAGTTTTTACTATTTTGAAAAAACTTTCTTTTGTTATCAAATTTCGGAAATTTTAAATTTTTTCGATTTTTGAATTAAGGGAATTTTAGCATTTTTCTTGATATTTTTAATTCAACAAAAATTACAATTTTCCAATTTTGGCGATTTCTTTATTTAAAAAGCTTTGCGATTTTTTAGTTTTCAGAGTCTTTACTATTTTGAAAAATTGTTCTTTTTTTATAAAATTTTCGTAAATTTTGCAAAATTTTAATTTTTTTCGATTTTTGAATTTTTAGAATTTTTGCATTTTTCTCGATTTTTTTCATTTCAACAAAAATTGCAATTTTTCAATTTTGTAGATTTCTTAATTTAGAAACCTTTGCGATTTTACAGTTTTCACAGTTTGTACTATTTTGGAAAAAATTTCTTTTGTTATCAAATTTTGGAAATTTTCTTTTTTTTTCGATTTTTGAATTTAGGGAATTTTAGCATTTTTCTTGATATTTTTAATTCAACAAAAATTACAATTTTCCAATTTTGGCGATTTATTTATTTAAAGAGCTTTGCGATTTTTAAGTTTTCACAGTGTTTACTATTTTGAAAAAATTTAATTTTTTTTATCAAATTTCCGAAATTTTTCGAAATTTTAAATTTTGTCGATTGTTGAATTTTAGGAATTTTTGCATTTTTCTCAATTTTTTTCATTTTTAACAAAATTTACAATATTCAAAATTTGTCCATTTCTTTATTTAGGGAACTTTGAGATTTTACAGTTTTCACAGTTTTTACAATTTTGGAAAAATTTTCTTTTTTATCAAATTTCGGAAAATTTCCAAAATTTTTAATTTTTTTCGATTTTTGAATTTTTTAGAATTTTTGCATTTTTCTCTATTTTTTTCATTTCAACAAAAATTACAATTTTCCAATTTTGTAGATTTCTTAATTTAGAAACCTTTGCGATTTTACAGTTTTCACAGTTGGTACTATTTTGGAAAAAATTTCTTTTGTTATCAAATTTCGGAAATTTTCAATTTTTTCGATTTTTGAATTTAGGGAATTTTTGCATTTTTTTTTTATATTTTTAATTCAACAAAAATTACAATTTTAAAATTTTGGCGATTTCTTTATTTAAAGAGCTTTGCGATTTTTAAGTTTTCACAGTTTTTACTATTTTGAAAAAATTTAATTTTTTTTACCAAATTTCGGAAATTTTCCGAAATTTTAAGTTTTGTCGATTGTTGAATTTTAGGAATTTTTGCATTTTTCTCAATTTTTTTATTTTAACAAAATTTACAATATTCAAAATTTGTCCATTTCTTTATTTAGGGAACTTTGCGATTTTAAAGTTTTCACAGTTTTTACTATTTTGAAAAAATTTTCTTTTTTAATCAAATTTTCGGAAATTTTGCAAAATTTTAATTTTTTTTGATATTTGAATTTTTAGAATTTTTGTATTTTTCTCGATTTTTTCATTTCAACAAAAATTACAATTTTCCAATTTTGGCGATTTCTTTATTTAAAAAGCTTTGCGATTTTTAAGTTTTCAGAGTCTTTACTATTTTGAAAAAATTTTCTTTTTTTATCAAATTTTCGGAAATTTTGCAAAATTTTAATTTTTTTTGATATTTGAATTTTTAGAATTTTTGTATTTTTCTCGATTTTTTCATTTCAACAAAAATTGCAATTTTCAAATTTTTTAGATTTCTTAATTTAGAGAACTTTGTAATTTTGTCAATTTTACAGTCTTTACTATTTTGGAAAAATTTTATTTTTTATCAAATTTTCGGAAATTTTGCAAAATTTTAATTTTTTTCGATTTTTGAATTTTTAGAATTTTCGCATTTTCCTCGATTTTTTCATTTCAACAAATATTACAATTTTCCAATTTGGTAGATTTCTTAATTTAGAGAACTTTGCGATTTTTTAGTTTTCACAGTATTTACTATTTTGAAAAAAATGTCTTTTGTTATAAGATTTCAAAAATTTTCCGAAATTTTAAATTTTTTCGATTTTTGAATAAAGGGAATTTTAGCATTTTTCTTAATATTTTTAATTCAACAAAATTTACAATATTCCAATTTTGTATATTTCTTAATTTAAAAAGCTTTGCGATATTTGAGTTTTCAAACTTTTTACTATTTTGAACAAAATTTCTTTTGTTATTAAATTTCGGAAAATTTCCGAAATTTTAAATTTTTTCAATTTTGAATTAAGGGAATTTTAGCATTTTTCTTGATATTTTTAATTCAACAAAAATTACAATTTTCCAATTTTGGCGATTTCTTTACTTAAAGAGCTTTGCAATTTGTAAGTTTTCACTGTCTTTACTATTTTGAAAAAATTTAATTTTTTTTATCAAATTTCGGAAATTTTCCGAAATTTTTAATTTTGTCGATTATTAAATATTAGGAATTTTTGCATTTCTCTCAATTTTTTTTATTTATAACAAAAATTACAATATTCAAATTTTGTCCATTTCTTTATTTAGGGAACTTTGCGATTTTACAGTTTTCACAGTTTTTACAATTTTGGAAAAATTTTCTTTTTTAACGAATTTCGGAAAGTTTCCAACATTTTTAATTTTTTTCGATTTTTGAATTTTTAGAATTATTGCATTTTTCTCGATTTTTTCATTTCAACAAAAATTGCAATTTTCAAATTTTTTAGATTTCTTAATTAAGAGAACTTTGTGATTTTGTCGATTTTACATTTTTTACTCTTTTGAAAAATTTTATTTTTTTATCAAATTTTCGGAAATTTTGCAAAATTTGATTTTTTATCGATTTTTGAATTTTTGGAATTTTTAAATTTTTCTCGATTTTTTCATTTTAACAAAAATTACAATTCTCCAATTTTGTAGATTTATTAATTAAGAGAACTTTGCGATTTTACAGTTTTCACAGTTTTTACTATTGTTATCAAATTTCGAAAATTTTCGGAAATTTTAAATTTTTTTCGATTTTTGAATTTAGGGAATTTTAGCAATTTTCTTGATATTTTTAATTCAACAAAAATTACAATTTTCCAATTTTGGCGATTTCTTTACTAAAAGAGTTTTGCGATTTTTAAGTTTTCAAAGTTTTTACTATTTTGAACAAAATTTCTTTTGTTATCAAATTTCGGAAATTTTCCGAAATTTTAAAATTTTTCGATTGTTGAATTTTAGGAATATTTGCATTTTTCTCGTTTTTTTTTTTTTTTAAATTAACAATATTCAAATTTTGTCCATTTCTTTATTTAGGGAACTTTGCGATTTTACAATTCTTACAGTTTTTACAATTTTGGAAAAATGTTCTTTTTTATCGAATTTCGGAAAGTTTCCGAAATTTTTAATTTTTTTCGATTTTTGAATTTTTAGAATTTTCGCATTTTCCTCGATTTTTTCATTTCAACAAATATTAAAATTTTCCAATTTTGTAGATTTCTTAATTTAGAAAACTTTGCGATTTTACAGTTTTCACAGTTTTTACTATTTTGAAAAAAATTTCTTTTGTTATCAAATTTCGGAAATTTTAAATTTTTTAGATTTTTGAATTTTTAGAATTTTTGCATTTTTCTTGATATTTTTAATTCAACAAAAGTTACAATTTTCCAAATTTGGCAATTTCTTTATTTAAAGAGCTTTGCGATTTTAAAGTTTTCACAGTCTTTACTATTTTGAAAAAATTTAATTTTTTTATCAAATTTCGGAAATTTTCCGAAATTTTAAATTTTGTCGATCGTTGAATTTTAGGAATTTTTGCATTTTCTCGATTTTTTTTTTTTTTTAATTAACAATATTCAAATTTTGTCCATTTCTTTATTTAGGGAACTTTGCGATTTTACAGTTTTCACAGATTTTACAATTTTGTAAAAATTTTCTTTTTTTATCGAATTTCGGAAAGTTTCCGAAATGTATAATTTTTTTCGATTTTTAAATTTTTAGAATTTTTTAATTTTTCTCGATTTTTTCATTTCAACAAAAATTACAATTTTCCAATTTTGTAGATTTCTTAATTTAGAGAACTTTGCGATTTTACAGTTTTCACAGTTTTTACTATTTTGAAAATATTTAATTTTTTTTATCTAATTTCGGAAATTTTCCGAAATCTTAATTTTATTCGACTTTTGAATTTTGGGAATTTTTGAATTTTTCTTGATAGTTTTATTCAACAAATTTTACAGTTCTCCATTTTTGTCGATTTCTTAATTTGGAGAACTTCGGGATTTTACAGTTTAAACAGTTTCTACTATTTTGAAAAAATTTCTATTTTTTATCAAGTTTCGGAAATTTTAAGAAATTTTAAATTTTGTCGATTTTTGAATTTTGAGAATTTTTGCATTTTTCTCGATTTTTTCATTTCAACAAAAATTACAATTTTCCAATTTTGTAGATTTCTTAATTAAGAGAAGTTTATGATTTTGTCGATTTAACAGTTTTTACTATTTTGAAAAATTTTTCTTTTTTTATCAAATTTTCGGAAATTTTGCAAAATTTTAATTTTTTTCGATTTTTGAATTTTTAGAATTTTCGCATTTTTCTCGATTTTTTCATTTCAACAAAATTTACAATATTTCAATTTTGTAGATTTCTTTATTTAAAGAGCTTTGCGATTTTTAAGTTTTCACAGTCTTTACTATTTTGAAAAAAATTTTTTTGTTATCGAATTTCGGAAATTTTTTAAAATTTTAAATTTTGTCGATTGTTGAATTTTAGGAATTTTTGCATTTTTCTCGATTTTTTGATTATTAACAAAATTTACAATATTCAAATTTTGTCCATTTCTTTATTTAGGGAACTTTGTGATTTTGTCAATTTTACAGTATTTGCTATTTTGGAAAAATGTTCTTTTTTATCGAATTTCGGAAAGTTTCCGAAATTTTTAAATTTTTTCGATTTTTGAATTTTTTGAATTTTCGCATTTTTCTCGATATTTTCATTTCAACAAAAATTCCAATTTTCCAATTTTTTAGATTTCTTAATTTAGAGAATTTTGCGATTTTGTCGATTTAAGAGTTTTTACTATTTTGAAAAAAATTTCTTTTGTTATCGAATTTCGGAAATTTTAAATTTTTTCGATTTTTGAATTTAGGGAATTCTGGCATTTTTCTTGATATTTTTAATTCAACAAAAGTTACAATTTTCCAATTTTGGCGATTTCTTTATTTAAAGAGCTTTGCGATTTTAAAGTTTTCACAGTCTTTACTATTTTGAAAAAATTTAATTTTTTTTATCAAACTTCGTAAATTTTCCGAAATTTTAAATTTTTTCGATTGTTGAATTTTAGGAATATTTGCATTTTTCTCAAATTTTTTTTTTTTTAAATTAACAATATTCAAATTTTGTCCATTTCTTTATTTAGGGAACTTTGCGATTTTACAGTTTTCACAGTTTTTACAATTTTGGAAAAATTTTCTTTTTTATCAAATTTCGGAAAATTTCCGAAATTTTTATTTTTTTTTGATTTTTTAATTTTTAGAATTTTTGCATTTTTCTAGATTTTTTCATTTCAACAAAAATTACAATTTTCCAATTTTGTAGATTTCTAAATTAAGAGAAGTTTGTGATTTGGTCAATTTTACAGTCTTTACTATTTTGGAAAAATTTTCTTTTTTATCAAATTTTCGAAAAATTTTGCAAAATCTTAATTTTTTTAGATTTTGGAATTTTTAGAATTTTTGCATTTTTCTCGATTTTTTCATTTCAACAAAATTTACAATATTCCAATTTTGTATATTTCTTAATTTAAAAAGCTTTGCGATTTTTAAGTTTTCACAGTTTTTACTATTTTGAACAACATTTCTTTTGTTATCAAATTTCGGAAATTTTCAATTTTTTCGATTTTTGAATTTAGGGAATTTTAGCATTTTTCTTGATATTTTTAATTCAACAAAAATTACAATTTTCCAATTTTGGCGATTTCTTTACTAAAAGAGTTTTGCGATTTTTAAGTTTTCACAGTTTTTGCTATTTTTAAAAAATTTAATTTAATTTTATCAAATTTCGGAAGTTTTCCGAAATTTTAAATTTCGTCGATTGTTGAATTTTAGCATTTTTCTCGAGTTTTTTTTTTTTTTTAAATTAACAATATTCATATTTTGTCCATTTCTTTATTTAGGGAACTTTGCGATTTTACAGTTTTTACAATTTTGGAAAAATGTTCTTTTTTATCAAATTTCGGAAAGTTTCCGAAATTTTTAATTTTTTTCGATTTTTGAATTTTTAGAATTTTCGCATTTTTCTCGATTTTTTCATTTCAAAAAAAATTACAATTTTCCAATTTTGTAGATTTCTTAATTTAGAGAACTTTGCGATTTTACAGTTCTCACAGTTTTTACTATTTTGAAAAAAATTTCTTTTGTTATCGAATTTCGGAAATTTTAAATTTTTTAGATTTTTGAATTTAGGGAATTTTAGTATTTTTCTTGATATTTTTAATTCAACAAAAATTACAATTTTCCAATTTTGGCGATTTCTTTATTTAAAGAGCTTTGCGATTTTTAAGTTTTCACAGTCTTTACTATTTTGAAAAAATTTAATTTTTTTATCAAATTTCTGAAATTTTTCGAAATTTTAAATTTTGTCGATTGTTGAATTTTAGGAATTTTTGCATTTTTCTCAATTTTTTTATTTTAACAAAATTTACAATATTCAAAATTTGTCCATTTCTTTATTTAGGGAACTAGATTTTAATTTTTTTCGATTTATGAATTTTTAGAATTTTCGCATTTTTCTCGATTTTTTCATTTCAACAAAAATTACAATTTTCCAATTTTGTAGACTTCTTAATTTAGAGAACTTTGCGATTTTACAGTTTTCACAGTTTTTACTATTTTGAAAAAAAATTTGTTTTGTTCGAAAATTTTCCGAAATTTTAAATTATTCCGATTTTTGAATTTCTTAAATTTTTGAATTTTTCTCGATTTTTTCATTTCAACAAAATTTACAATATTCCAATTTTGTATATTTCTTAATTTAAAAAGCTCTGCGATTTTTAAGTTTTCACAGTCTTTACTATTTTGAAAAATTTTTAATTTTTTTATCAAATTTCGAAAATTTTCCGAAATTTTAAATTTTGTCGATTGTTGAATTTTAGGAATTTTTGCATTTTTCTCAATTTATTTATTTATAACAAAAATTACAATATTCAAATTTTGTCCATTTCTTTATTTAGGGAACTTTGCGATTTTACAGTTTTCACAGTTTTTACAATTTTGGAAAAATTTTCTTTTTTATCGAATTTCGGAAAGTTTCCAAAATTTTTATTTTTTTTTGATTTTTGAATTATTGGAATATTTATATTAAAACACAAGAGCTTTATATTATTAGTTTCCTTTTGTTTACTTTATTGTTACGGCTCAACACCACACCACATGTACACACTAAAGTTAGCAGCGAAGGAGATCGATGGCACTTCAGTGTGACCATACGATCAGTATTTAAAATGCTTAAATATATATATAGATAGATGGTATTTTTGAATGTTGAATAGGGGTATTCCAACACGCCCCCCTCAAAAATAACATCCATAAGTTTTCAAATTACAATTCATTAATACTTATTCTAATGTGGTTGGTGTGAATTCTGGGAGTGCAATGTGATCCAGCATTTGCTGCAAGGATACGGGAAAACCCAGAAAAACCCGATCAGATCACTTATTAACTAATTGGTTTACAAAGTAATATTAATATTCATTAACGTTAAATTAAAATTTACATGACGACTTCAGTGTCTAATATTTAAAAATAATATTCCTATTCATTACTGTTAAATTAAAAATTTACATGACGACTTCAGTGTCTAATATTTAAAAATAATTTTCATATTCATTACTGTTAAATTAAAAATTTACATGACGACTTCAGTGTCTAATATTTAAAAAATAATATTCATATTCATTACTGTTAAATTAATAAAATTTACATGACGACTTCAGTGTCTAATATTCAAAATAATATTCAAGGACTTATTGACATAAAGTTAAATGTATAATATTGAGAAAAAATAATCCATTTACAGCATCGACGTTCATTCAGATATCTGTATCTTTATGTAGTCCAAGTTTCTCTCGCATTTCCATGAATCTGGCCGCTGGCAATGGCTTCGTGAAAACATCTGCTATTTGATTATCTGTCGAAATATACTCAAGACAAATTTCATTAGATTCCACTCGCTCTATTACAAAATGATATTTAATATCAATATGTTTTGTTCTCTTATGACATGATGGGCTATTAGCAATGCTTATACAACCTTGGTTGTCCTCATAAATTTTAATTGGTGTTTCACTTCTAATATGGACACTATTTAGAAGGGACTTCAACCATAAAGCCTCTCTTACGGCTTCATACAGAGCCATATACTCAGCTTCAGTTGATGACGCTGCTACTGAGTTTTGCCTTTTTGTATTCCAGCAAATTAAATTTGATTCAAACATATTAAATAGATAACCAGTTGTGCTTTTTCGATCAATATCATTCCCCCCCCAGTCAGAATCAACATAACCAATTAATATATTTTGAAACATGTCATTTCTCTTAAAGACCAGTTTCAAATCAATGGTACCCTTCAAATATCTGAGGACCCTTTTTAAACATTGCCATAGTTCTGAATTATTTTTACTGCTATATCTGCTCAAGATATTTACTGCAGTAGTCAAGTCGGGTCGTGTACATAGCATTACGTACATTAGGCATCCAATAAGATTACGACATGGTGCGCTACAGCTTTCATTTGAGTTAAGCGCATCGTAATTTAGTTTAGATAATAGAGGGGTATTGACCGGATTACAATCACTCATATTAAATTTATCTATAAATCGCTTAATGTAAGCGGATTGACTCAACAAAATTTTATCTTCGCATATTTCTACTCTTATGCCTATGAAATGTCGTATTTCTTTCAAATCAGTCATTCTAAACTTTTCCATTAAATATTTTTTAAAATTATTCATTCTATTTGTATCGTGTGTAGCTATGACCACATCATCAACATATAATAAAACGTATATGTTTTCTCTAATGTTTCCTTTATCAAGAATATAAATACAGCGATCAACTGGGGAGCTTACAAAATCGCATTCTTTTAGGACTTTTTCAAAAACCTCAAACCAGCATCTAGCTGCTTGTTTGAGCCCATAAATTGCTTTATTTAGCTTACACACATTATCACCGTCACACAACACACCTTGAGGAAGTTTCATAAGTTAAACGATCAGTTTAGTGCTTTGAATTCTCAGTTCAATAGTTTGAAACTTATGGCTGAGTCTCCAAAGCGAAAAAAACCAACTTCTTGTGACTTACAATTATCCAAATTTTTACCTCTACCATCGACTGACCCACCCACTACTCCGTTGGTTCCACAGTTAATCTCGTTTGCTACCCCAGTAGCAACAACAGCTGCGGAAAGCATTCCCATTAGGGAACCTGCTCCACCGACATTAGTTAATGCCGAAGTTGTGTCTGAAGTGTCCACGGTTGTCACTAGAAGTAGAGGCAAGCCGAATCCTAATAAAAAAAATTCTTCCGCACCTCCTCCAACTGTCGGATCACCGACTTTATTAGGTTCCAAAGATAATATACCAAATATTACTCCTTTGGCTCCTAAACCACTTGTGGGGGTTCCACCAATGAAACAGATTTTTGTTTCAAGGCTTGCCCCTGATCTCACGTCAGATGACGTAAAGGCTTTCATTATAGCCAAAATTAAAAATGCCAATCCAAAAGTGGAAAAATTTAAATTTGCTTATGATAGACAAATTGCATCTTTCAAGATCAATGTCCCACCTTCACTTTTTGAAACCATATGCTCACCAAGTTTTTGGCCAGAGCATTTGGTGGTAAAAGAGTTCAAAGCCAAAGTTAAAAATCGGACTCCGATTGGGCTCTTACCAAATGGACCTGTACAGTCTCAATCTCAATCTTCTTCTTCATCTTCAAAAAACGAATCTCATCATTTCTTATAACCTATCAAAATGTGCGTGGTTTGCGTAGTAAAATAAGTAAGCTATACGTCGACAGTTTCACTTTTTCTACTGATGTAGTTGCGTTTTCGGAAACCTGGTTAAATTCGGATATTTCTGATTCCGAACTTTTTCCGTCAAAGTACACTATTTACAGGCAAGATCGTTCTTCCCGAAGAGGAGGTGGTGTTCTATTTGCAGTAGACTCCAACTTCTCATCGGAGCCATTACATTATAATAATCCTAATAATATAGAGTTTCTAATAATAAAAGTAAATTTTCATGGTGTAAGTTTATTTCTTACTTGCTCATATATACCTCCGTCGTCCGATTTATCTGTTTACCAGGATCACCTGGAAGCAATAAAATCTATTTTTGCCTTGTTATCCGACAAAGATCATGTTGTTGTTCTAGGAGATTTTAACCTTCCTGGAACAGCTTGGTATCCTTGTGATAACTTCTGTTTTCTTATTCCATCGAACCGACATGACTTTATTGATGGTTTACATGAATTATCTTTGGGTCAAATTAACAATATACGAAATTCTCTTTGCCGGCAATTAGATCTATGCTTTGTCTCTGAACCTACCAGCGTAGTTCTATCTAGATCGGAACCCCTTACATCTCCTGAAGACCCTTATCATCCAACTCTGGAGTTAAGGATCGAACTCAGCAGATCTGTACTTGCTAATTCTGATATACCTGCCGATCGAGTTCGTTGCTTTCGAAAGGCAAACTTTCCCAAATTAATCCAACTTCTTAATGGAATTGATTGGTCTAATTTGTATTCCTGCACTGATATAAGTGCCGCCGTCAATTTATTCTATAATAAATTAAATCTTTGCTTTGATGCCTGTATTCCTTCTTATTTTCCGCATAGGTCTAATAAGCCTCCTTGGTTTTGTAAGCAACTTTCTAACCTTAAGAACCTGAAGTCTAGACTTTACAAAAAGTTTAAAATTTCAGGCTCTACCTTAACTTTTTCGCAATATATAATTGCTCGGTCCAATTTTATCGAGCTTAACGCTGTGTGTTATAAAAATTACTTAGCTCGCTGTCGGGTTAGCTTTTCTGAAAACCCAAGAAAGTTTTTTAATTTTGTAAACACTAAGCGTAAGTCTTCCTCTTATCCTTCTTGTCTATCTTACGAAAATTCGAAAGCAAATTCAGGTCAGGCGATCGCTGATCTATTTGCTTCTTTTTTTCAAACTACTTATTCTTCTTCCTCCTACTCTAACGCGCCCTATCCTTACAGTCTGTCTCGGTCGAATTATATCTTCAGTCCCTTAATGAGTGAGGAGTCTCTGACTCGATATCTTCAAATGGTTAAGCCGGTGTTTTCGCCCGGTCCGGATGGAGTTCCTGGCTGTGTACTTCGGTACGGAGCCGAGGCTTTATGCAGACCGTTGCTGAAATTATTTGATTTATCACTTGAGTCATCGACTTTTCCCTCTTTATGGAAGGAATCATTCATTATTCCTTTCCATAAGAAGGGAAGTAAGTCTGGCGCCAAAAACTATAGAGGGATATGTAAATTGTCTGCTATACCAAAAGTTTTTGAGAAGATGTTAACAAGTCATTTACAACATTTATGTAGTTCCATTATTTCCCCCTACCAGCATGGGTTTGTGAAACATAGATCCACTGTTACTAATCTTCTTGAGCTTTCTTCGTTCGTCAACCAGGGTTTCCTTAAAAACGAACAAACTGACGTCATCTATACCGATTTTAGTAAAGCCTTTGACTCAGTAAATCATTTTCTTTTGTTATATAAGCTTGACTTAATTGGATTTCCCAATAATTTGATTTGCTGGATTTCAAGCTATCTCTGCCAAAGAACGCAAAAAGTTTCTTTTAATAATTTCCTTTCTAATACATTCCGAGTTACCTCTGGAGTTCCCCAAGGTAGCCATCTCGGTCCCTTACTTTTCACATTGTTCATAAATGATCTACCTACTGTTTTGACACAATCTCGCGTACTAATGTATGCAGATGATGTTAAAATATGCCTGCAGTACAGGGATTGGCCATGCCATATCAAGTTGCAGAGAGATCTTGACTCTTTCCAGTCATGGTGCAAAGTGAACTTGTTAAATTTAAACTTTTCTAAATGTGTTGTGATGTCCTTCTATAGAGTTAATCCACATTTGGCCTCTTACTTACTGAACGGTAACGATCTAAAAAGAATTACTGCTGTTGATGATCTAGGTATTCTCTTAGATCATAAACTTAAATTTTCAGACCACATTTCTAGAACGGTCAATAAAGCTATGTCTGTACTCGGTTTCATTAAGAGGTGGTCAAAGGAATTTGATGACCCTTATATTACTAAGACCCTTTATACATCACTTGTTCGTCCGTATGGTCTCCACAGTATTCTGTACACCAAGATCGCATTGAATCTGTTCAAAAACAATTTCTCTTATTTGCTTTGCGTGGCTTGAACTGGAATGCTGAAGTGAGATTGCCGTCATATAGTAGTAGACTTCTTTTAATTAACCTACCTTCTTTAGCTAACCGTAGAATAATGCTTGGCATTTTATTTATTTTTAATCTTATTAATGGTGATATTGACTCTTCAGAGTTAATATCGCGACTAACCTTTTCCGTTCCATCTAGACTAACCCGTAGTTACATCCCGCTTGCTCTCCCCCTATGTAGATCTAATTTTGCATTGCATGACCCTTTTAGAGTTTTATGTTATAACTATAATAGATTTTATCATGTATTTTCTAGCGCTAACACTGCTTTTAATCTTAAAACTTTACTACTAACCTATTTAATTAATAATTAGACCGAATTTAGCTTATAGTAATAAATTAAAAAATTTTCATTCCACCCGTTTATTTCTTATGTCCGATCCTGAATTTCTATTTTATGCTATCCGCGTTTTTTTTTTTTTTGCATGCCCGAATCTATCCTGTCCGAACGCGAATCGTGTCGTTCGTCCTGCGACAGCGCCTCTCGGTCGGTTGGGCGGGAGGAGGGTTTATTGGGATCCGCGCGCAACAAGCATTGGCTTGGTATCGCTTGGGCCACTTGAATGTGCATACAATGTACGTCAACGTCCAACAAATATCTTCCTTTAACACACCGTTTAAAAAGGCTGTTTTAACATCCATTTGATGGACTTTCAAATTATATTGCACTGCTAATGATAGTAAGAATCGGAAACTTGAAACTCTGGCAACAGGGGCAAATGCTTCCTCATAATCAATTTGATATTTTTGAGTAAAACCTCGAGCTACTAATCTAGCTTTGTATCTATCTGGGTTTCCCATTTCGTCATGTTTGACAGAAAATACCCATTTGCTATCAACAATATTTTTGTCTTTAGGCTTCTTTGTTATTGTCCAAGTATTGTTTAACTCATGAGCATTCAGTTCAGCTTTTATAGCTTCTTCCCAACAACTTTTATCGCTTCTACTTTTAATTTCATCGAAACTATTTGGGACATCATTAAATATTGCATGAGCACTTAAAACAAATTTATTTAAGTCACTTTCATCTTCGTTGTATGATATATGTGGCTTTTTCTGTAATCTTTCACTTCTTCTATTTGTTACAACATCATCCCTATTGTTGTCAATGCCATCAAGATCTCTCTTACTTTCATTCAGAGAATCAACTTGCTTTCTTTTCCTACTCTCATTCGGAAATTTTTCTTCTGTCACATTCCTTTCTCTCATTCAGGATATTTTCATTTTCCGTACTATCATTCGTGATATTTTATTATTATTTTCACTTTCCTTACTATCATTCGGGAAATTTTCACTTTCCTTACTATCATTCGGGAAATTTTCACTTTCCTTACTATCATTCGGGAAACTTTCATATTTGATGGCTCTAGAATTAACCATATTGGTTTCATCGACAACAACATCTCTAGCTACAATGAATTTGCTATTAATAGCATCCCATAATCTATAACCATTTGCTTCGTATCCCACAAGGATACTTTTCTTTGATTTATCATCAAATTTACCGGTTTTGTGCTTATTATGCACATATACGGTTGAACCAAATACTTTCAAGTATTTTAAATTTGGCTTTTTATTATGCCACATCTCATATGGGGTCCCCTTTTTATTTACTAGTGCTCTACTTGGAATTATATTAATTAGGTATGTTGCAGTCAACGCTGCTTCACCCCAGAAGCTTTTATCTAATTTTGCACCGTTAACCATGGCACGGGCTTTCTCTGTAATGGTTCGTATCATTCGCTCAGATACACCATTTAATTGAGGTGTGTGTGGCACTGTCAGGTGATAAGTGATTCCTTTCTTAACACAGAAATTACGCATTTCATTTGATAAATATTCTCTACCGTTATCAATATACAGATTAACTACTTTGAGATTAAAATGTGCTTCACTTTTCGCTACAAAATCTTTGAACATATTAAATACATCTGACTTATGCTGAATCAAGTATGTAACACAGTAAAAATAACAAAATAGTTCTTCTCATCTAAAGAAATCGGAGTAATAGGTCCACACACGTCAGAATGTATTATAAACAGGGGTCTCGTAATATGTCTTTTATCCCTAAATTGGTTAAATGAAAGCCTAGCTTGCTTTCCACTCAAACAAGGTTCACATATTTCCTCTGATAATTTTAAACTATTAATAAGGCTTGTGTCATTGAATAAGTTGTTTTTCTTTATTTATAATAGTTTAGCATTGCTAATATGCCCAAACCTCTCATGCCATAATCTATAATTGTTGGATTCTTTACAAGCAATGTATGCTTGCAATTTAATAATTGGTACGTTGTTTAACATACCTGAATCCTTTATGATTGTCATTCCATTCTTCGATATGGTGACACCATCACTGTCAAATTGGGTTGTCAAACCAGCCTCTTGTAGTCGTTTGACCGATATGAGGTTTCCAGCAGCCTCCTCGCAATATAACACATCCTCCAGTGTTATTTCATAATGATTCTTCAATCGTACAACACCACGTTTCGTGGCATAAATGAATTGGCCTTGCTTAGCCACGGCAATCTTTAATGGCGGTTTCAGGTCCATATAATCAGCGTACAGAGATTCATCATTTATTAAATGGTCACTCGCTCCAGAATCAAAGATAAAATTGTATTTATCCGTTAAACAATTGCTTAACATGAATGCCACTCCATGTGATGTGGTGGTTTGAGCTTGTCTATTTTCGTTTTCTTTTTCATTTGTGTTATTATTTTTATTTAGATTAATAATTCTTTTAAGGTGATAACAATCTCGTTTAACATGCCCTACCCTACCACAGTGGTGACACTTAATATTGCCAAATGGCTTACGTCTACTTTCACTTACTGATTTTGTCACTCTGTTCTTAGAGAAATACTTTTGTTTATTCTTATTAAAGTTATTGTTATTACTCTGAACCAACGCTTTCATAACCTTTTTGCTTGTATCCTTTTGATCACTTCGAACTTTAATTTCATGATCTAATAGCCTATTCTTAACGAAACTTAAAGTCAAGTTTTCCTCGGACAGCGTTTCGATTGCTGTGATGACGCCATTGTATGATGAAGGTAATGTGAGTAATAGATGTGACACTTTATCCATTTCCTCAATCTTAGCGCCTGCAGCTAATAATTCACTAATTAGTTCATCAAACACAATAAAAAAATTTAATAGTGGCATCTCGCCCGAATGTTTTAGTGTCAGGAGTCGCTTGCGCGCTGACAATTGTGAAGCTAGACTCTTTCGTTCGTATACAGCATCTAGGTTCTTAAGAATTTCACGAGCTGTGACGTCACTAGATGCGAAATTTAAGAACGAATCACTTAAGTGCTCAATGAGCACACTCTTGGCACTTCTATTAGCCTTTTCCCAATCGGCATCCTCACTATTTGGCTTTTCCTCATCTACAACTTTAAGAATATCTAATTCTGCAAGTAATGAGCGAACTCGAAACTTCCATACAGAGTACTTCTCTCCGTTAAACGGTTTTATGTTTCGCTTCGATTTCTCCATTACTTCTTCTATCACCTATACACATGCACACTTCTACCACTTATACACACGCACACAAGAAATTTCAAATAACCTCAAAAATGAATTTCACAACACGCTGCTGATATACTGACTTCGCAGAAAAAAATGAATTTCACAAGAATTTTGCAATGGCATACATATATATATAAAAAGAAACTACGCGTATTAATTTAACTTCTATTAGGCATGGTCTGGGCCCATAACCTATTGGAATATTTATATTAAAACACAAGAGCTTTATATTATTAGTTTCCTTTTGTTCACTTTATTGTTACGGCTCAACACCACACCACATGTACACACTATGAAAGTTAGCAGCAAAGGAGATCGATGGCACTTCAGTGTGACCATACATTCAGTATTTAAAATGCTTAAATATATATATAGATAGATGGTATTTTTGAATGTTGAATAGGGGTATTCCAACATGAATTTTTAGAATTTTTGAATTTTTCTCGATTTTTTCATTTCAACAAAAATTACATTTTTCAAATTTTGTAGATTTCTTAATTAAGAGAACATTGTGATTTTGTCGATTTTACAGTTTTTACTATTTTGAAAAAATTTTCTTTTTTTTTTTATCAAATTTTCGGAAATTTTGCAAAATTTTAATTTTTTTTCGATTTTTTGAATTTTTAGAATTTTCGCATTTTTCTCGATTTTTTCATTTCAACAAAAATTACAATATTCCAATTTTGTAGATTTCTTAACTTAGAGAACTTTGCGATTTTACAGTTTTTAAAATTTTGAAAATATTTAATTTTTTTATCGAATTTCGGAAAGTTTCCGTAATTTTTAATTTTTTTTGATTTTTGAATTTTTAGAATTTTTGCATTTTTCTCGATTTTTTCATTTCAACAAAAATTACAATTTTCCAATTTTTTAGATTTCTTAATTTAGAGAACTTTGTGATTTTGTCAATTTTACAGTTTTTACTCTTTTGAAAAATTTTATTTTTTTTATCAAATTTTCGGAAATTTTGCCAAATTTGATTTTTTATCGATTTTTGAATTTTTGGAATTTTTAAATTTTTCTCGATTTTTTCATTTTAACAAAAATTAAAATTCTCCAATTTTGTAGATTTATTAATTTAGAGAACTTTGCGATTTTACAGTTTTCACAGTTTTTACTATTGTTATCAAATTTCGAAAATTTTCGGAAATTTTAAATTTTTTTCGATTTTTGAATTTAGGGAATTTTAGCAATTTTCTTGATATTTTTAATTCAACAAAAATTACAATTTTCCAATTTTGGCGATTTCTTTACTAAAAGAGTTTTGCGATTTTTAAGTTTTCAAAGTTTTTACTATTTTGAACAAAATTTCTTTTGTTATCAAATTTTGGAAATTTTCCGAAATTTTAAAATTTTTCGATTGTTGAATTTTAGGAATATTTGCATTTTTCTCGTTTTTTTTTTTTTTTAAATTAACAATATTCAAATTTTGTCCATTTCTTTATTTAGGGAACTTTGCGATTTTACAATTCTTACAGTTTTTACAATTTTGGAAAAATGTTCTTTTTTATCGAATTTCGGAAAGTTTCCGAAATTTTTAATTTTTTTCGATTTTTGAATTTTTAGAATTTTCGCATTTTCCTCGATTTTTTCATTTCAACAAAAATTACAATTTTCCAATTTTGTAGATTTCTTAATTTAGAAAACTTTGCGATTTTACAGTTTTCACAGTTTTTACTATTTTGAAAAAAATTTCTTTTGTTATCAAATTTCGGAAATTTTAAATTTTTTAGATTTTTGAATTTTTAGAATTTTTGCATTTTTCTTGATATTTTTAATTCAACAAAAGTTACAATTTTCCAAATTTGGCAATTTCTTTATTTAAAGAGCTTTGCGATTTTAAAGTTTTCACAGTCTTTACTATTTTGAAAAAATTTAATTTTTTTATCAAATTTCGGAAATTTTCCGAAATTTTAAATTTTGTCGATCGTTGAATTTTAGGAATTTTTGCATTTTCTCGATTTTTTTTTTTTTTTTAATTAACAATATTCAAATTTTGTCCATTTCTTTATTTAGGGAACTTTGCGATTTTACAGTTTTCACAGATTTTACAATTTTGTAAAAATTTTCTTTTTTTATCGAATTTCGGAAAGTTTCCGAAATGTATAATTTTTTTCGATTTTTAAATTTTTAGAATTTTTTAATTTTTCTCGATTTTTTCATTTCAACAAAAATTACAATTTTCCAATTTTGTAGATTTCTTAATTTAGAGAACTTTGCGATTTTACAGTTTTCACAGTTTTTACTATTTTGAAAATATTTAATTTTTTTATCAAATTTCGGAAATTTTCCGAAATCTTAATTTTATTCGACTTTTGAATTTTGGGAATTTTTGAATTTTTCTTGATAGTTTTATTCAACAAATTTTACAGTTCTCCATTTTTGTCGATTTCTTAATTTGGAGAACTTCGGGATTTTACAGTTTAAACAGTTTCTACTATTTTGAAAAAATTTCTATTTTTTATCAAGTTTCGGAAATTTTAAGAAATTTTAAATTTTGTCGATTTTTGAATTTTGAGAATTTTTGCATTTTTCTCGATTTTTTCATTTCAACAAAAATTACAATTTTCCAATTTTGTAGATTTCTTAATTAAGAGAAGTTTATGATTTTGTCGATTTAACAGTTTTTACTATTTTGAAAAATGTTTCTTTTTTTATCAAATTTTCGGAAATTTTGCAAAATTTTAATTTTTTTCGATTTTTGAATTTTTAGAATTTTCGCATTTTTCTCGATTTTTTCATTTCAACAAAATTTACAATATTTCAATTTTGTAGATTTCTTTATTTAAACAGCTTTGCAATTTTGAAGATTTCACAGTCTTTACTATTTTGACAAAATTTAATTTTTTGATCAAATTTCGGAAATATTCCGAAATTTTAAATGTTGTCGATTGTTGAATTTTAGGAATTTTTGCATTTTTCTTGTTTTTTTTTATTTTTAACAAAATTTACAATATTCAAATTTTGTCCATTTCTTTATTTAGGGAACTTTGCGATTTTACAGTTTTCACAGTTTTTACAATTTTGTAAAAACGTTCTTTTTTTTATCGAATTTCGGAAAGTTTCCGAAATGTTTAATTTTTTTCGATTTTTAAATTTTTAAAATTTTTTAATTTTTCTCGATTTTTTCATTTCAACAAAAATTACAATTTTCCAATTTTGTAGATTTCTTAATTTAGAGAACTTTGCGATTTTACAGTTTTCACAGTTTTTACTATATTGAAAATATTTAATTTTTTTATCTAATTTCGGAAATTTTCCGAAATCTTAATTTTATTCGACTTTTGAATTTTGGGAAGTTTTGAATTTTTCTTGATAGTTTTATTCAACAAATTTTACAGTTCTCCATTTTTGTCGATTTCTTAATTTGGAGAACTTCGGGATTTTACAGTTTAAACAGTTTCTACTATTTTGAAAAAATTTCTATTTTTTATCAAGTTTCGGAAATTTTAAGAAATTTTAAATTTTGTCGATTTTTGAATTTTGAGAATTTTTGCATTTTTCTCGATTTTTTCATTTTAACAAAAATTACAATTTTCCAATTTTGTAGATTTCTGAATTAAGAGAACTTTGCGATTTTACAGTTTGCACAGTTTTTACTATTTTGAAAAAATTTATTTTTTTTATCTAATTTCGAAAATTTTCCGAAATCTTAAATTTTTTCGACTTTTCAATTTTGGGAATTTTTGCATTTTTCTTGATATTTTTATTCAACAAATTTTACAGTTCTCCAATTTTCCGAAATTTTTTCGATTTTTAAATTCAGGGAATTTTAGCATTTTTCTTGATATTTTCAATTCAACAAAAATTACAATTTTTAGAATTTTTGCATTTTTCTCGATTTTTTTTATTTCAACAAAAATTACAAATTTCCAATTTTCTAAAATTCTTAATATAGAGAACTTTGTGATTTTGTCGATTTTACAGTTTTTACTATTTTGAAAAAATTTTCTTTTTTGTATCAAATTTTCGGAAATTTTGCAACATTTAAATTTTTTTCGATTTTTGAATTTTTTGAATTTTTTAATTGTTCTCGATTTTTTCATTTCAACAAAAATTACCATTTTCCAATTTTGTAGATTTCTTAATTTAGTGAACTTTGCGATTTTTAAGTTTTCACAATTTTTACTATTTTGAAAAAATTTAATTTTTTTTAAATCTTAAATTCTTAAATTCTTTTCGACTTTTGAATTTTGGGAATTTTCCGAAATTTTAAGTTTTTTCGATTTTTGAATTTAGGGAATTTTAGCATTTTTCTTGATATTTTTAATTCAACAAAAATTACAATTTTTAAATTTTGCCGATTTCTTTATTTAAAGAGCTTTGCGATTTTAGAGTTTTCACAGTCTTTACTATTTTGAAAAAATTTAATTTTTTTATCGAATTTCGGAATAATTCCGAAATTTTAAATTTTATTTTGATTTTTGAATTTTTGCATTTTTCTCGATTTTTTCATTTAAAAAAAATTACAATTTTCCAATTTTTTAGATTTCTAAATTTAAACAGCTTTGCGATTTTTAAGTTTTCACAGTCTTTACTATTTTGAAAAAAATGTCTTTTGTTATCGAATTTCGGAAATTTTTTAAAATTTTAAATTTTGTCGATTGTTGAATTTTAAGAATTTTTGCATTTTTCTCGATTTTTTGATTATTAACAAAATTTACAATATTCAAATTTTGTCCATTTCTTTATTAAGGGAACTTTGTGATTTTGTCAATTTTACAGTATTTGCTATTTTGGAAAAATGTTCTTTTTTATCGAATTTCGGAAAGTTTCCGAAATTTTTAAATTTTTTCGATTTTTGAATTTTTAGAATTTTCGCATTTTTCTCGATATTTTCATTTCAACAAAAATTCCAATTTTCCAATTTTTTAGATTTCTTAATTTAGAGAATTTTGTGTTTTTGTCGATTTAACAGTTTTTACTATTTTGAAAAAAATTTCTTTTGTTATCGAATTTCGGAAATTTTAAATTTTTTCGATTTTTGAATTTAGGGAATTCTAGCATTTTTCTTGATATTTTTAATTCAACAAAAGTTACAATTTTCCAATTTTGACGATTTCTTTATTTAAAGAGCTTTGCGATTTTAAAGTTTTCACAGTCTTTACTATTTTGAAAAAATTTAATTTTTTTTATCAAACTTCGTAAATTTTCCGAAATTTTAAATTTTTTCGATTGTTGAATTTTAGGAATATTTGCATTTTTCTCAAATTTTTTTTTTTTTAAATTAACAATATTCAAATTTTGTCCATTTCTTTATTTAGGGAACTTTGCGATTTTACAGTTTTCACAGCTTTTACAATTTTGGAAAAATTTTCTTTTTTATCAAATTTCGGAAAATTTCCGAAATTTTTATTTTTTTTTGATTTTTTAATTTTTAGAATTTTTGCATTTTTCTAGATTTTTTCATTTCAACAAAAATTACAATTTTCCAATTTTGTAGATTTCTAAATTAAGAGAAGTTTGTGATTTGGTCAATTTTACAGTCTTTACTATTTTGGAAAAATTTTCTTTTTTATCAAATTTTCGAAAAATTTTGCAAAATCTTAATTTTTTTAGATTTTGGAATTTTTAGAATTTTTGCATTTTTCTCGATTTTTTCATTTCAACAAAAATTACAATTTTCCAATTTTGTAGATTTCTTAATTTAGAGAACTTTGCGATTTTACAGTTCTCACAGTTTTTACTATTTTGAAAAAAATTTCTTTTGTTATCGAATTTCGGAAATTTCAAATTTTTTAGATTTTTGAATTTAGGGAATTTTAGCATTTTTCTTGATATTTTTAATTCAACAAAAGTTACAATTTTCCAATTTTGGCGATTTCTTTATTTGAAGAGCTTTGCGATTTTAAAGTTTTCACAGTCTTTACTTTTTTTATTAAGGGAACTTTGTGATTTTGTCAATTTTACAGTATTTGCTATTTTGGAAAAATGTTCTTTTTTATCGAATTTCGGAAAGTTTCCGAAATTTTTAAATTTTTTCGATTTTTGAATTTTTAGAATTTTCGCATTTTTCTCGATATTTTCATTTCAACAAAAATTCCAATTTTCCAATTTTTTAGATTTCTTAATTTAGAGAATTTTGTGATTTTGTCGATTTAACAGTTTTTACTATTTTGAAAAAAATTTCTTTTGTTATCGAATTTCGGAAATTTAAAATTTTTTCGATTTTTGAATTTAGGGAATTCTAGCATTTTTCTTGATATTTTTAATTCAACAAAAGTTACAATTTTCCAATTTTGGCGATTTCTTTATTTAAAGAGCTTTGCGATTTTAAAGTTTTCACAGTCTTTACTATTTTGAAAAAATTTAATTTTTTTTATCAAACTTCGTAAATTTTCCGAAATTTTAAATTTTTTCGATTGTTGAATTTTAGGAATATTTGCATTTTTCTCAAATTTTTTTTTTTTTAAATTAACAATATTCAAATTTTGTCCATTTCTTTATTTAGGGAACTTTGCGATTTTACAGTTTTCACAGCTTTTACAATTTTGGAAAAATTTTCTTTTTTATCAAATTTCGGAAAATTTCCGAAATTTTTATTTTTTTTTGATTTTTTAATTTTTAGAATTTTTGCATTTTTCTAGATTTTTTCATTTCAACAAAAATTACAATTTTCCAATTTTGTAGATTTCTAAATTAAGAGAAGTTTGTGATTTGGTCAATTTTACAGTCTTTACTATTTTGGAAAAATTTTCTTTTTATCAAATTTTCGGAAATTTTGCAAAATCTTAATTTTTTTAGATTTTGGAATTTTTAGAATTTTTGCATTTTTCTCGATTTTTTCATTTCAACAAAAATTACAATTTTCCAATTTTGTAGATTTCTTAATTTAGAGAACTTTGCGATTTTACAGTTCTCACAGTTTTTACTATTTTGAAAAAAATTTCTTTTGTTATCGAATTTCGGAAATTTTAAATTTTTTAGATTTTTGAATTTAGGGAATTTTAGCATTTTTCTTGATATTTTTAATTCAACAAAAGTTACAATTTTCCAATTTTGGCGATTTCTTTATTTGAAGAGCTTTGCGATTTTAAAGTTTTCACAGTCTTTACTATTTTGAAAAAATTTAATTTTTTTTATCAAACTTCGTAAATTTTCCGAAATTTTAAATTTTTTTGATTGTTGAATTTTAGGAATATTTGCATTTTTCTCAATTTTTTTATTTTAACAAAATTTACAATATTCAAATTTTGTCCATTTCTTTATTTAGGGAACTTTGCGATTTTACAGTTTTTACAGTTTTTACAATTTTGGAAAAATTTTCTTTTTTATCAAATTTCGGAAAGTTTCCGAAATTTTTATTTTTTTTTTGATTTTTTAATTTTTAGAATTTTTGCATTTTTTTTCGATTTTTTCATTTCAACAAAAATTACAATTTTCCAATTTTGTAGATTTCTTAATTAAGAGAAGTTTGTGATTTTGTCGATTATACAGATTTTATTATTTTGAAGAAAGTGTCTTCTTTATTCAATTTCGCAAATTTTCCGAAATTTTAAATTATTCCGATTTTTGAATTTCTTTAATTTTTTAATTTTTCTCGATTTTTTCATTTCAACAAAATTTACAATATTCCAATTTTGTATATTTCTTAATTTAAAAAGCTTTGCGATTTTTAAGTTTTCACAGTCGTTACTATTTTGAAATATTTTCATTTTTTTATCAAATTTCGGAAAGTTTCTGAAATTTTTATTTTTTTTTTGGATTTTTTAATTTTTAGAATTTTTGCATTTTTTTTCGATTTTTTCATTTCAACAAATATTACAATTTTCCAATTTTGTAGATTTCTAAATTAAGAGAAGTTTGTGATTTTGTCGATTTAGCAGTTTTTACTATTTTGAAAAAATTTTCTTTTTTTATCAAATTTTCGGAAATTTTGCAAAATTTTAATTTTTTTCGATTTTTGAATTTTTAGAATTTTCGCATTTTTCTCGATTTTTTCATTTCAACAAAAATTACAATTTTCCAATTTTGTAGACTTCTTAATTTAGAGAACTTTGCGATTTTACAGTTTTCACAGTTTTTACTATTTTGAAAAAAATTTGTTTTGTTCGAAAATTTTCCGAAATTTTAAATTATTCCGATTTTTGAATTTCTTAAATTTTTGAATTTTTCTCGATTTTTTCATTTCAACAAAATTTACAATATTCCAATTTTGTATATTTCTTAATTAAAAAAGCTCTGCGATTTTTAAGTTTTCACAGTCTTTACTATTTTGAAAAATTTTTAATTTTTTTATCAAATTTCGAAAATTTTCCGAAATTTTAAATTTTGTCGATTGTTGAATTTTAGGAATTTTTGCATTTTTCTCAATTTATTTATTTATAACAAAAATTACAATATTCAAATTTTGTCCATTTCTTTATTTAGGGAACTTTGCGATTTTACAGTTTTCACAGTTTTTACAATTTTGGAAAAATTTTCAAAATTTTTAATTTTTTTTGATTTTTGAATTATTGGAATATTTATATTAAAACACAAGAGCTTTATATTATTAGTTTCCTTTTGTTTACTTTATTGTTACGGCTCAACACCACACCACATGTACACACTAAAGTTAGCAGCGAAGGAGATCGATGGCACTTCAGTGTGACCATACATTCAGTATTTAAAATGCTTAAATATATATATAGATAGATGGTATTTTTGAATGTTGAATAGGGGTATTCCAACACGCCCCCCTCAAAAATAACATCCATAAGTTTTCAAATTACAATTCATTAATACTTATTCTAATGTGGTTGGTGTGAATTCTGGGAGTGCAATGTGATCCAGCATTTGCTGCAAGGATACGGGAAAACCCAGAAAAACCCGATCAGATCACTTATTAACTAATTGGTTTACAAAGTAATATTAATATTCATTAACGTTAAATTAAAATTTACATGACGACTTCAGTGTCTAATATTTTAAAATAATATTCCTATTCATTACTGTTAAATTAAAAATTTACATCACGACTTCAGTGTCTAATATTTAAAAATAATTTTCATATTCATTACTGTTAAATTAAAAATTTACATGACGACTTCAGTGTCTAATATTTAAAAAATAATATTCATATTCATTACTGTTAAATTAATAAAATTTACATGACGACTTCAGTGTCTAATATTCAAAATAATATTCAAGGACTTATTGACATAAAGTTAAATGTATAATATTGAGAAAAAATAATCCATTTACAGCATCGACGTTCATTCAGATATCTGTATCTTTATGTAGTCCAAGTTTCTCTCGCATTTCCATGAATCTGGCCGCTGGCAATGGCTTCGTGAAAACATCTGCTATTTGATTATCTGTCGAAATATACTCAAGACAAATTTCATTAGATTCCACTCGCTCTATTACAAAATGATATTTAATATCAATATGTTTTGTTCTCTTATGACATGATGGGCTATTAGCAATGCTTATACAACCTTGGTTGTCCTCATAAATTTTAATTGGTGTTTCACTTCTAATATGGACACTATTTAGAAGGGACTTCAACCATAAAGCCTCTCTTACGGCTTCATACAGAGCCATATACTCAGCTTCAGTTGATGACGCTGCTACTGAGTTTTGCCTTTTTGTATTCCAGCAAATTAAATTTGATTCAAACATATTAAATAGATAACCAGTTGTGCTTTTTCGATCAATATCATTCCCCCCCCAGTCAGAATCAACATAACCAAATAATATATTTTGAAACATGTCATTTCTCTGTAAGATCAGTTTCAAATCAATGGTACCCTTCAAATATCTGAGGACCCTTTTTAAACATTGCCATAGTTCTGAATTATTTTTACTGCTATATCTGCTCAAGATATTTACTGCAGTAGTCAAGTCGGGTCGTGTACATAGCATTACGTACATTAGGCATCCAATAAGATTACGACATGGTGCGCTACAGCTTTCATTTGAGTTAAGCGCATCGTAATTTAGTTTAGATAATAGAGGGGTATTGACCGGATTACAATCACTCATATTAAATTTATCTATAAATCGCTTAATGTAAGCGGATTGACTCAACAAAATTTTATCTTCGCATATTTCTACTCTTATGCCTATGAAATGTCGTATTTCTTTCAAATCAGTCATTCTAAACTTTTCCATTAAATATTTTTTAAAATTATTCATTCTATTTGTATCGTGTGTAGCTATGACCACATCATCAACATATAATAAAACGTATATGTTTTCTCTAATGTTTCCTTTATCAAGAATATAAATACAGCGATCAACTGGGGAGCTTACAAAATCGCATTCTTTTAGGACTTTTTCAAAAACCTCAAACCAGCATCTAGCTGCTTGTTTGAGCCCATAAATTGCTTTATTTAGCTTACACACATTATCACCGTCACACAACACACCTTGAGGAAGTTTCATAAGTTAAACGATCAGTTTAGTGCTTTGAATTCTCAGTTCAATAGTTTGAAACTTATGGCTGAGTCTCCAAAGCGAAAAAAACCAACTTCTTGTGACTTACAATTATCCAAATTTTTACCTCTACCATCGACTGACCCACCCACTACTCCGTTGGTTCCACAGTTAATCTCGTTTGCTACCCCAGTAGCAACAACAGCTGCGGAAAGCATTCCCATTAGGGAACCTGCTCCACCGACATTAGTTATTGCCGAAGTTGTGTCTGAAGTGTCCACGGTTGTCACTAGAAGTAGAGGCAAGCCGAATCCTAATAAAAAAAATTCTTCCGCACCTCCTCCAACTGTCGGATCACCGACTTTATTAGGTTCCAAAGATAATATACCAAATATTACTCCTTTGGCTCCTAAACCACTTGTGGGGGTTCCACCAATGAAACAGATTTTTGTTTCAAGGCTTGCCCCTGATCTCACGTCAGATGACGTAAAGGCTTTCATTATAGCCAAAATTAAAAATGCCAATCCAAAAGTGGAAAAATTTAAATTTGCTTATGATAGACAAATTGCATCTTTCAAGATCAATGTCCCACCTTCACTTTTTGAAACCATATGCTCACCAAGTTTTTGGCCAGAGCATTTGGTGGTAAAAGAGTTCAAAGCCAAAGTTAAAATCGGACTCCGATTGGGCTCTTACCAAATGGACCTGTACAGTCTCAATCTCAATCTTCTTCTTCATCTTCAAAAAACTAATCTCATCATTTCTTATAACCTATCAAAATGTGCGTGGTTTGCGTAGTAAAATAAGTAAGCTATACGTCGACAGTTTCACTTTTTCTACTGATGTAGTTGCGTTTTCGGAAACCTGGTTAAATTCGGATATTTCTGATTCCGAACTTTTTCCGTCAAAGTACACTATTTACAGGCAAGATCGTTCTTCCCGAAGAGGAGGTGGTGTTCTATTTGCAGTAGACTCCAACTTCTCATCGGAGCCATTACATTATAATAATCCTAATAATATAGAGTTTCTAATAATAAAAGTAAATTTTCATGGTGTAAGTTTATTTCTTACTTGCTCATATATACCTCCGTCGTCCGATTTATCTGTTTACCAGGATCACCTGGAAGCAATAAAATCTATTTTTGCCTTGTTATCCGACAAAGATCATGTTGTTGTTCTAGGAGATTTTAACCTTCCTGGAACAGCTTGGTATCCTTGTGATAACTTCTGTTTTCTTATTCCATCGAACCGACATGACTTTATTGATGGTTTACATGAATTATCTTTGGGTCAAATTAACAATATACGAAATTCTCTTTGCCGGCAATTAGATCTATGCTTTGTCTCTGAACCTACCAGCGTAGTTCTATCTAGATCGGAACCCCTTACATCTCCTGAAGACCCTTATCATCCAACTCTGGAGTTAAGGATCGAACTCAGCAGATCTGTACTTGCTAATTCTGATATACCTGCCGATCGAGTTCGTTGCTTTCGAAAGGCAAACTTTCCCAAATTAATCCAACTTCTTAATGGAATTGATTGGTCTAATTTGTATTCCTGCACTGATATAAGTGCCGCCGTCAATTTATTCTATAATAAATTAAATCTTTGCTTTGATGCCTGTATTCCTTCTTATTTTCCGCATAGGTCTAATAAGCCTCCTTGGTTTTGTAAGCAACTTTCTAACCTTAAGAACCTGAAGTCTAGACTTTACAAAAAGTTTAAAATTTCAGGCTCTACCTTAACTTTTTCGCAATATATAATTGCTCGGTCCAATTTTATCGAGCTTAACGCTGTGTGTTATAAAAATTACTTAGCTCGCTGTCGGGTTAGCTTTTCTGAAAACCCAAGAAAGTTTTTTAATTTTGTAAACACTAAGCGTAAGTCTTCCTCTTATCCTTCTTGTCTATCTTACGAAAATTCGAAAGCAAATTCAGGTCAGGCGATCGCTGATCTATTTGCTTCTTTTTTTCAAACTACTTATTCTTCTTCCTCCTACTCTAACGCGCCCTATCCTTACAGTCTGTCTCGGTCGAATTATATCTTCAGTCCCTTAATGAGTGAGGAGTCTCTGACTCGATATCTTCAAATGGTTAAGCCGGTGTTTTCGCCCGGTCCGGATGGAGTTCCTGGCTGTGTACTTCGGTACGGAGCCGAGGCTTTATGCAGACCGTTGCTGAAATTATTTGATTTATCACTTGAGTCATCGACTTTTCCCTCTTTATGGAAGGAATCATTCATTATTCCTTTCCATAAGAAGGGAAGTAAGTCTGGCGCCAAAAACTATAGAGGGATATGTAAATTGTCTGCTATACCAAAAGTTTTTGAGAAGATGTTAACAAGTCATTTACAACATTTATGTAGTTCCATTATTTCCCCCTACCAGCATGGGTTTGTGAAACATAGATCCACTGTTACTAATCTTCTTGAGCTTTCTTCGTTCGTCAACCAGGGTTTCCTTAAAAACGAACAAACTGACGTCATCTATACCGATTTTAGTAAAGCCTTTGACTCAGTAAATCATTTTCTTTTGTTATATAAGCTTGACTTAATTGGATTTCCCAATAATTTGATTTGCTGGATTTCAAGCTATCTCTGCCAAAGAACGCAAAAAGTTTCTTTTAATAATTTCCTTTCTAATACATTCCGAGTTACCTCTGGAGTTCCCCAAGGTAGCCATCTCGGTCCCTTACTTTTCACATTGTTCATAAATGATCTACCTACTGTTTTGACACAATCTCGCGTACTAATGTATGCAGATGATGTTAAAATATGCCTGCAGTACAGGGATTGGCCATGCCATATCAAGTTGCAGAGAGATCTTGACTCTTTCCAGTCATGGTGCAAAGTGAACTTGTTAAATTTAAACTTTTCTAAATGTGTTGTGATGTCCTTCTATAGAGTTAATCCACATTTGGCCTCTTACTTACTGAACGGTAACGATCTAAAAAGAATTACTGCTGTTGATGATCTAGGTATTCTCTTAGATCATAAACTTAAATTTTCAGACCACATTTCTAGAACGGTCAATAAAGCTATGTCTGTACTCGGTTTCATTAAGAGGTGGTCAAAGGAATTTGATGACCCTTATATTACTAAGACCCTTTATACATCACTTGTTCGTCCGTATGGTCTCCACAGTATTCTGTACACCAAGATCGCATTGAATCTGTTCAAAAACAATTTCTCTTATTTGCTTTGCGTGGCTTGAACTGGAATGCTGAAGTGAGATTGCCGTCATATAGTAGTAGACTTCTTTTAATTAACCTACCTTCTTTAGCTAACCGTAGAATAATGCTTGGCATTTTATTTATTTTTAATCTTATTAATGGTGATATTGACTCTTCAGAGTTAATATCGCGACTAACCTTTTCCGTTCCATCTAGACTAACCCGTAGTTACATCCCGCTTGCTCTCCCCCTATGTAGATCTAATTTTGCATTGCATGACCCTTTTAGAGTTTTATGTTATAACTATAATAGATTTTATCATGTATTTTCTAGCGCTAACACTGCTTTTAATCTTAAAACTTTACTACTAACCTATTTAATTAATAATTAGACCGAATTTAGCTTATAGTAATAAATTAAAAAATTTTCATTCCACCCGTTTATTTCTTATGTCCGATCCTGAATTTCTATTTTATGCTATCCGCGTTTTTTTTTTTTTTGCATGCCCGAATCTATCCTGTCCGAACGCGAATCGTGTCGTTCGTCCTGCGACAGCGCCTCTCGGTCGGTTGGGCGGGAGGAGGGTTTATTGGGATCCGCGCGCAACAAGCATTGGCTTGGTATCGCTTGGGCCACTTGAATGTGCATACAATGTACGTCAACGTCCAACAAATATCTTCCTTTAACACACCGTTTAAAAAGGCTGTTTTAACATCCATTTGATGGACTTTCAAATTATATTGCACTGCTAATGATAGTAAGAATCGGAAACTTGAAACTCTGGCAACAGGGGCAAATGCTTCCTCATAATCAATTTGATATTTTTGAGTAAAACCTCGAGCTACTAATCTAGCTTTGTATCTATCTGGGTTTCCCATTTCGTCATGTTTGACAGAAAATACCCATTTGCTATCAACAATATTTTTGTCTTTAGGCTTCTTTGTTATTGTCCAAGTATTGTTTAACTCATGAGCATTCAGTTCAGCTTTTATAGCTTCTTCCCAACAACTTTTATCGCTTCTACTTTTAATTTCATCGAAACTATTTGGGACATCATTAAATATTGCATGAGCACTTAAAACAAATTTATTTAAGTCACTTTCATCTTCGTTGTATGATATATGTGGCTTTTTCTGTAATCTTTCACTTCTTCTATTTGTTACAACATCATCCCTATTGTTGTCAATGCCATCAAGATTTCTCTTACTTTCATTCAGAGAATCAACTTGCTTTCTTTTCCTACTCTCATTCGGAAATTTTTCTTCTTCACATTCCTTTCTCTCATTCAGGATATTTTCATTTTCCGTACTATCATTCGTGATATTTTATTATTATTTTCACTTTCCTTACTATCATTCGGGAAATTTTCACTTTCCTTACTATCATTCGGGAAATTTTCACTTTCCTTACTATCATTCGGGAAACTTTCATATTTGATGGCTCTAGAATTAACCATATTGGTTTCATCGACAACAACATCTCTAGCTACAATGAATTTGCTATTAATAGCATCCCATAATCTATAACCATTTGCTTCGTATCCCACAAGGATACTTTTCTTTGATTTATCATTAAATTTACCGGTTTTGTGCTTATTATGCACATATACGGTTGAACCAAATACTTTCAAGTATTTTAAATTTGGCTTTTTATTATGCCACATCTCATATGGGGTCCCCTTTTTATTTACTAGTGCTCTACTTGGAATTATATTAATTAGGTATGTTGCAGTCAACGCTGCTTCACCCCAGAAGCTTTTATCTAATTTTGCACCGTTAACCATGGCACGGGCTTTCTCTGTAATGGTTCGTATCATTCGCTCAGATACACCATTTAATTGAGGTGTGTGTGGCACTGTCAGGTGATAAGTGATTCCTTTCTTAACACAGAAATTACGCATTTCATTTGATAAATATTCTCTACCGTTATCAATATACAGATTAACTACTTTGAGATTAAAATGTGCTTCACTTTTCGCTACAAAATCTTTGAACATATTAAATACATCTGACTTATGCTGAATCAAGTATGTAACACAGTAAAAATAACAAAATAGTTCTTCTCATCTAAAGAAATCGGAGTAATAGGTCCACACACGTCAGAATGTATTATAAACAGGGGTCTCGTAATATGTCTTTTATCCCTAAATTGGTTAAATGAAAGCCTAGCTTGCTTTCCACTCAAACAAGGTTCACATATTTCCTCTGATAATTTTAAACTATTAATAAGGCTTGTGTCATTGAATAAGTTGTTTTTCTTTATTTATAATAGTTTAGCATTGCTAATATGCCCAAACCTCTCATGCCATAATCTATAATTGTTGGATTCTTTACAAGCAATGTATGCTTGCAATTTAATAATTGGTACGTTGTTTAACATACCTGAATCCTTTATGATTGTCATTCCATTCTTCGATATGGTGACACCATCACTGTCAAATTGGGTTGTCAAACCAGCCTCTTGTAGTCGTTTGACCGATATGAGGTTTCCAGCAGCCTCCTCGCAATATAACACATCCTCCAGTGTTATTTCATAATGATTCTTCAATCGTACAACACCACGTTTCGTGGCATAAATGAATTGGCCTTGCTTAGCCACGGCAATCTTTAATGGCGGTTTCAGGTCCATATAATCAGCGTACAGAGATTCATCATTTATTAAATGGTCACTCGCTCCAGAATCAAAGATAAAATTGTATTTATCCGTTAAACAATTGCTTAACATGAATGCCACTCCATGTGATGTGGTGGTTTGAGCTTGTCTATTTTCGTTTTCTTTTTCATTTGTGTTATTATTTTTATTTAGATTAATAATTCTTTTAAGGTGATAACAATCTCGTTTAACATGCCCTACCCTACCACAGTGGTGACACTTAATATTGCCAAATGGCTTACGTCTACTTTCACTTACTGATTTTGTCACTCTGTTCTTAGAGAAATACTTTTGTTTATTCTTATTAAAGTTATTGTTATTACTCTGAACCAACGCTTTCATAACCTTTTTGCTTGTATCCTTTTGATCACTTCGAACTTTAATTTCATGATCTAATAGCCTATTCTTAACGAAACTTAAAGTCAAGTTTTCCTCGGACAGCGTTTCGATTGCTGTGATGACGCCATTGTATGATGAAGGTAATGTGAGTAATAGATGTGACACTTTATCCATTTCCTCAATCTTAGCGCCTGCAGCTAATAATTCACTAATTAGTTCATCAAACACAATAAAAAAATTTAATAGTGGCATCTCGCCCGAATGTTTTAGTGTCAGGAGTCGCTTGCGCGCTGACAATTGTGAAGCTAGACTCTTTCGTTCGTATACAGCATCTAGGTTCTTAAGAATTTCACGAGCTGTGACGTCACTAGATGCGAAATTTAAGAACGAATCACTTAAGTGCTCAATGAGCACACTCTTGGCACTTCTATTAGCCTTTTCCCAATCGGCATCCTCACTATTTGGCTTTTCCTCATCTACAACTTTAAGAATATCTAATTCTGCAAGTAATGAGCGAACTCGAAACTTCCATACAGAGTACTTCTCTCCGTTAAACGGTTTTATGTTTCGCTTCGATTTCTCCATTACTTCTTCTATCACCTATACACATGCACACTTCTACCACTTATACACACGCACACAAGAAATTTCAAATAACCTCAAAAATGAATTTCACAACACGCTGCTGATATACTGACTTCGCAGAAAAAAATGAATTTCACAAGAATTTTGCAATGGCATACATATATATATAAAAAGAAACTACGCGTATTAATTTAACTTCTATTAGGCATGGTCTGGGCCCATAACCTATTGGAATATTTATATTAAAACACAAGAGCTTTATATTATTAGTTTCCTTTTGTTCACTTTATTGTTACGGCTCAACACCACACCACATGTACACACTATGAAAGTTAGCAGCAAAGGAGATCGATGGCACTTCAGTGTGACCATACATTCAGTATTTAAAATGCTTAAATATATATATAGATAGATGGTATTTTTGAATGTTGAATAGGGGTATTCCAACATGAATTTTTAGAATTTTAGAATTTTTCTCGATTTTTTCATTTCAACAAAAATTACATTTTTCAAATTTTGTAGATTTCTTAATTAAGAGAACCTTGTGATTTTGTCGATTTTACAGTTTTTACTATTTTGAAAAAATTTTCTTTTTTTTTTTATCAAATTTTCGGAAATTTTGCAAAATTTTAATTTTTTTCGATTTTTTGAATTTTTAGAATTTTCGCATTTTTCTCGATTTTTTCATTTCAACAAAAATTACAATATTCCAATTTTGTAGATTTCTTAACTTAGAGAACTTTGCGATTTTACAGTTTTTAAAATTTTGAAAATATTTAATTTTTTTATCGAATTTCGGAAAGTTTCCGTAATTTTTAATTTTTTTTGATTTTTGAATTTTTAGAATTTTTGCATTTTTCTCGATTTTTTCATTTCAACAAAAATTACAATTTTCCAATTTTTTAGATTTCTTAATTTAGAGAACTTTGTGATTTTGTCAATTTTACAGTTTTTACTATTTTGAAAAAATTTTATTTTTTTATCAAATTTTCGGAAATTTTTCAAAATTTTAACTTTTTTCGATTTTTTAATTTTTAGAATTTTTGCATTTTTCTCGATTTTTTTCATTTTAACAAAAATTTCAAATTTTCCAATTTTGTAGATTTCTTAATTTAGAGAACTTTGCGATTTTACAGTTTTCACAGTTTTTAGGTTAGGTTAGGTTAGGTTGAGCAGGCAGCTCGACCGGAGTTGAGAGCACCCGGAGACCATATGGTCCATTATGATGCCTGATCTGAGTGAACTGTAGGAGTAGAAAGGATTGGGAGGGATTGTTGGGATATTGGAGGAAAAGGCTATGATGGTCTACGTGCTACTGGCCAGTTCTGTTGGGCTGCGGTAGCCTCTGGAACCAGCCAGTAGAGTCGAGCAAAAGCGCCATGTTCTCCAGCCGAATATTCCCAAGACTGCCCAGTTCCGCAAAGAAAGGCTTGCCCAGAAATTGGGTCCGCTTTCTAAGAAGTGCAGGGCAGTCGCAGAGAAGATGCTGGATACTCTCGGTTTCCTCTTCGTCCCCACAGCTGCGACAGAAGTCCTGTTGGGGTCCACCGTACCGTTGAGCCATACGGCCGATGTAGCAGTGTCCCGTTAAGACTCCTGTCAGTTACCTTATCTTGTTCCTTTTAAAGTTTAAGAGCTCGGTTGTTCGCTTGGGACGGTATCTTGGCCAGAGTGCTTTTGACACCTCGCAGCCCGATGATGCTGCCCAGTGTCTCTCAGCCGCCGTTCTCATGGAACAATTAAGTTCCGATAGCACGTGCTGAATAGGTCTCTTTATATCGTTCACCGCGAGAGTTTCTGATGACGCTGATCCCAGCCGAGCACATTCATCAGCCGCCTCGTTACCTGGAACTCCCATGTGCCCAGGTACCCAGACAAGTCTGATAAAGTGTGGTTGGCATTGGTTCAGTGACATCACTGTGTCTCGGGTTAGTTTACTCTTAATGGTGTTCGATGCGAGTGCTTTTATCGCTGATTGGCTGTCGACATAGATGGACACGTCCCTCGGGCTCCCGCCCAGTGTCCGTACCAACTTGGTCGCTTGCCAAACAGCGTAAATCTCCGCTTGAAACACACTACACCAGTCAGGAAGACGAAAGGAAAGCTTGGTTGCAAGGTCTTCGGAGAAGACCCCCGATCCAGTGCCTTCTATCGTCTTTGACCCGTCTGTGTAGATTGACAACTCATTCTGCCTCAAAGGAGATTCCTGTTGCCAATCGGATCTGTCAGGGAATTCAGCTGTAAACCTGTCATCCCACTTATGTTCTGGTACCCAGTAGTCGTTCTCAGCCACAGTCAATTCTACTGTACGTAGAATGGAGTTGTGACCTGCACCAGGCTTAAGGAGGCATTGGGCGTGAAGCCTGACCGCACTCCTTGCTGCCGCGTGCTTGAGGAAGACTCCGATGGGCTCCAGATTTAACATTACATCCAGCGCTGCTTGGGGGGTAGAACGAATACATCTTGTTATTCCCAAGCAAGCTAGTCTCTGGACTTTGCGGAGATTGTTTAGATAGGAGTCGGTGTGCCCCGCCTCCCACCATACAAGAGCCCCGTACGTCAGTATAGGTCTGACAATTGCAGTGTAGAACCAGTGAAGGATGTACGGTTGCAATCCCCATCCTTTACCAAAGATCTTTTTGCACACAAAGAAGGCTTGTAACGCTTTCTTCATCCTTTCCTCCGAGTTTCTCCTCCAGGAGAGTTTGGAGTCCAGGATTACTCTAAGGTACTTAGCCTCCTTTGATAACTTGAGCTCTGTCCCTCCCAGTGACGGAAGCTGGAAGCTCGGTATCTTATATTTTCGGGTGAACAGAACAATGATCTAATAGCCTATTCTTAACGAAACTTAAAGTCAAGTTTTCCTCGGACAGCGTTTCGATTGCTGTGATGACGCCATTGTATGATGAAGGTAATGTGAGTAATAGATGTGACACTTTATCCATTTCCTCAATCTTAGCGCCTGCAGCTAATAATTCACTAATTAGTTCATCAAACACAATAAAAAAATTTAATAGTGGCATCTCGCCCGAATGTTTTAGTGTCAGGAGTCGCTTGCGCGCTGACAATTGTGAAGCTAGACTCTTTCGTTCGTATACAGCATCTAGGTTCTTAAGAATTTCACGAGCTGTGACGTCACTAGATGCGAAATTTAAGAACGAATCACTTAAGTGCTCAATGAGCACACTCTTGGCACTTCTATTAGCCTTTTCCCAATCGGCATCCTCACTATTTGGCTTTTCCTCATCTACAACTTTAAGAATATCTAATTCTGCAAGTAATGAGCGAACTCGAAACTTCCATACAGAGTACTTCTCTCCGTTAAACGGTTTTATGTTTCGCTTCGATTTCTCCATTACTTCTTCTATCACCTATACACATGCACACTTCTACCACTTATACACACGCACACAAGAAATTTCAAATAACCTCAAAAATGAATTTCACAACACGCTGCTGATATACTGACTTCGCAGAAAAAAATGAATTTCACAAGAATTTTGCAATGGCATACATATATATATAAAAAGAAACTACGCGTATTAATTTAACTTCTATTAGGCATGGTCTGGGCCCATAACCTATTGGAATATTTATATTAAAACACAAGAGCTTTATATTATTAGTTTCCTTTTGTTCACTTTATTGTTACGGCTCAACACCACACCACATGTACACACTATGAAAGTTAGCAGCAAAGGAGATCGATGGCACTTCAGTGTGACCATACATTCAGTATTTAAAATGCTTAAATATATATATAGATAGATGGTATTTTTGAATGTTGAATAGGGGTATTCCAACATGAATTTTTAGAATTTTAGAATTTTTCTCGATTTTTTCATTTCAACAAAAATTACATTTTTCAAATTTTGTAGATTTCTTAATTAAGAGAACCTTGTGATTTTGTCGATTTTACAGTTTTTACTATTTTGAAAAAATTTTCTTTTTTTTTTTATCAAATTTTCGGAAATTTTGCAAAATTTTAATTTTTTTCGATTTTTTGAATTTTTAGAATTTTCGCATTTTTCTCGATTTTTTCATTTCAACAAAAATTACAATATTCCAATTTTGTAGATTTCTTAACTTAGAGAACTTTGCGATTTTACAGTTTTTAAAATTTTGAAAATATTTAATTTTTTTATCGAATTTCGGAAAGTTTCCGTAATTTTTAATTTTTTTTGATTTTTGAATTTTTAGAATTTTTGCATTTTTCTCGATTTTTTCATTTCAACAAAAATTACAATTTTCCAATTTTTTAGATTTCTTAATTTAGAGAACTTTGTGATTTTGTCAATTTTACAGTTTTTACTATTTTGAAAAAATTTTATTTTTTTATCAAATTTTCGGAAATTTTTCAAAATTTTAACTTTTTTCGATTTTTTAATTTTTAGAATTTTTGCATTTTTCTCGATTTTTTTCATTTTAACAAAAATTTCAAATTTTCCAATTTTGTAGATTTCTTAATTTAGAGAACTTTGCGATATTACAGTTTTCACAGTTTTTAGGTTAGGTTAGGTTAGGTTGAGCAGGCAGCTCGACCGGAGTTGAGAGCACCCGGAGACCATATGGTCCATTATGATGCCTGATCTGAGTGAACTGTAGGAGTAGAAAGGATTGGGAGGGATTGTTGGGATATTGGAGGAAAAGGCTATGATGGTCTACGTGCTACTGGCCAGTTCTGTTGGGCTGCGGTAGCCTCTGGAACCAGCCAGTAGAGTCGAGGAAAAGCGCCATGTTCTCCAGCCGAATATTCCCAAGACTGCCCAGTTCCGCAAAGAAAGGCTGGCCCAGAAATTGGGTCCGCTTTCTAAGAAGTGCAGGGCAGTCGCAGAGAAGATGCTGGATACTCTCGGTTTCCTCTTCGTCCCCACAGCTGCGACAGAAGTCCTGTTGGGGTCCACCGTACCGTTGAGCCATACGGCCGATGTAGCAGTGTCCCGTTAAGACTCCTGTCAGTTACCTTATCTTGTTCCTTTTAAAGTTTAAGAGCTCGGTTGTTCGCTTGGGACGGTATCTTGGCCAGAGTGCTTTTGACACCTCGCAGCCCGATGATGCTGCCCAGTGTCTCTCAGCCGCCGTTCTCATGGAACAATTAAGTTCCGATAGCACGTGCTGAATAGGTCTCTTTATATCGTTCACCGCGAGAGTTTCTGATGACGCTGATCCCAGCCGAGCACATTCATCAGCCGCCTCGTTACCTGGTACTCCCATGTGTCCAGGTACCCAGACAAGTCTGATAGAGTGTGGTTGGCATTGGTTCAGTGACATCACTGTGTCTCGGGTTAGTTTACTCTTAATGGTGTTCGATGCGAGTGCTTTTATCGCTGATTGGCTGTCGACATAGATGGACACGTCCCTCGGGCTCCCGCCCAGTGTCCGTACCAACTTGGTCGCTTGCCAAACAGCGTAAATCTCCGCTTGAAACACACTACACCAGTCAGGAAGACGAAAGGAAAGCTTGGTTGCAAGGTCTTCGGAGAAGACCCCCGATCCAGTGCCTTCTATCGTCTTTGACCCGTCTGTGTAGATTGACAACTCATTCTGCCTCAAAGGAGATTCCTGTTGCCAATCGGATCTGTCAGGGAATTCAGCTGTAAACCTGTCATCCCACTTATGTTCTGGTACCCAGTAGTCGTTCTCAGCCACAGTCAATTCTACTGTACGTAGAATGGAGTTGTGACCTGCACCAGGCTTAAGGAGGCATTGGGCGTGAAGCCTGACCGCACTCCTTGCTGCCGCGTGCTTGAGGAAGACTCCGATGGGCTCCAGATTTAACATTACATCCAGCGCTGCTTGGGGGGTAGAACGAATACATCTTGTTATTCCCAAGCAAGCTAGTCTCTGGACTTTGCGGAGATTGTTTAGATAGGAGTCGGTGTGCCCCGCCTCCCACCATACAAGAGCCCCGTACGTCAGTATAGGTCTGACAATTGCAGTGTAGAACCAGTGAAGGATGTACGGTTGCAATCCCCATCCTTTACCAAAGATCTTTTTGCACACAAAGAAGGCTTGTAACGCTTTCTTCATCCTTTCCTCCGAGTTTCTCCTCCAGGAGAGTTTGGAGTCCAGGATTATTCTAAGGTACTTAGCCTCCTTTGATAACTTGAGCTCTGTCCCTCCCAGTGACGGAAGCTGGAAGCTCGGTATCTTATATTTTCGGGTGAACAGAACAAGTTCGGTCTTTTGTGGGTTGGCCCCAAGACCGTTGTGTTCTGCCCATCGCAGAGTTTCACTCAGTGCGGCGTTCATTAGCTCACTGACTGTTGGCAGGAATCTGCCAGTTACCATTAGAACCAGGTCGTCCGCATAAGCAGTCACTCTGCATCCCTTATACTTCAGTTTGAGAAGAAGGTCATTAAGGACAATGTTCCACAACAAGGGGGATATCACACCCCCTTGCGGGGTGCCCCTGGTTGCCCTTCTCCTGATAGTTGAGGCACAGAGTTGGGCGTTTATCATTCTTTGGCAAAGCATGTTGCTAAGCCATCGAGTGATTGTCGGGTGTGAGCCTGTGTTGACAAGTGCTGCCGCTATAGATTCGATCCTGACATTGTTAAAGGCACCCTCTATGTCGAGGAATGCCGCTAACGTAAACTAACCACCTCGTGCAGAGCAGTCTCTACTGATCTACCTTTGAGGTAGGCGTGTTGGGACTTGCTAAAAGTGTGAGGTGTTAGCTTACTTCTGAGATGAAGGTCCAGAAGTCTCTCTAGTGTTTTCAATAAAAACGATGAGAGACTTATGGGCCTATAGTCTTTTGCTGAGCAGTGGTTTATCTTTCCTGCTTTGGGAATGAATGCCACTCTCACTTCTCTCCAGGTTTTTGGAATGTATCCTGTAAGGAGACATCCCCTGAAGATTTCTAGTAGCCATTGCGACAGATGTACGCATACCATCTGTAACATGACCGGTCTGATGTCATCCGGTCCTGCTGATTTGTAGGGGTGGAACGACTTGATAGCCCAGATTATCTTCTCAGTGTTGACAATTTCGTCGATTAGGACTTGACTCTCATGAAGCGGGTTTCCCTCCGGCTCGCCGCTGATGTGAGAGGAGGGGATCCCATTCTCGTCTTCAGCTTGTGTGCAGCCTGGAAAGTGTGCGTTCATGAGGAGTTGCAGAGACTCCTGACTTTTTTTAGCGAATGTGCCATCCAGGTTGCAAAGCAGCCCCGGTGTGGCTGGATCTTTCGCCAACAACCTTCGAAGTCTGGACGCTTCAGTGGTGTTGGTTAGTTCCTCGCAAAATTTAGACCATGAGTCTCTTTTTGCCCTTCTGATTTCCTTCTTGAAGGTCTTGAAACTGTTATGGTAGGCATCCCAGTCTACCTGGCAGTCTCCGTCTTTTGCTCTATTGTAAAGCTTTCTCGTTTCCTTTCGTATCTGGCCGAGTTCCGGAGTCCACCACTTGTTGCGGTTTGACTTCGGTGGACGGCTGATTGGACAGGATTTGATGAAGGCCTTACATAGAGTATCTGTGACATTCTGGGTCGATTCCTCCAACTTGTCTGGGTTGTCTAGCCTTCCCACTGGGTGGTTGGGAATAGATTCCATAACAAGCTTTGAGTATTTGACCCAGTTTGCCTTTCGTGGGTTCCTGAAGGGCGCCTTTGCCTCTCTGGACCATCCAATTTCGAACACTATCCTGTAATGATCCGAAAAGGAGCATTCCGTGGATACGTGCCAGTCTTCTACGGAGAGGGAGTCGCTGTTGGTCGCTAGAGTTAAATCTATAGCCTCAGCTCGGTTCTTATTGCGGAAGGTGGGGTGGCTACCCCGATTACACACATTAAGATTAGTGAGCATCACGAATTCAAGCAGCGACTCCCCTCTCTCGTTGGTGTCTTTGCTCCCCCAAAAGGTATTGTGGGCATTAGCATCACACCCAAGGATTAGATCCGTGCCCTCTTTCTGCGCATGCTGAATGAAGGATCGAATACTCTCCGACGGTGGATCCTTTTCTTTGTACGGGAGATATGCTGAGGCTAGGTAAAGACTGGGTCCGTTCCTACGCTCGCATAGCGCTACCGTCAAGTCCCTGTTGCTGTAACTGGAAGAGAAGAGCACATTAAGTCCGGTTCTTACCACGATACAGGTTCTGGACTTACCCACAGTTTTCGGGACAAGGAGATGGTATCCGCGGGCTCCCAAACCGCAAGCCCTTTCACCTACGATCCAGGGTTCTTGGATGAGAGCCACATCCACCCTCTCCTTGTCCATCCACCGTAGTAGGTCTGTGGAAGGAACCCTCGAGTGGTGCAGATTAATCTGCACTACCCGAATTCTTTCCGGTCGACCTAACATCTACGCGCCCAGCGCCTCCAGGAATGATTGCCCGAACGCAACCCATTCCCATCTTCAGCCGGCCTTGCTTACTAAGGAGTTGGCTCTTGGACTCTGGACCAATGCTGATCCAGAGATCCTTGCCGTTTCCTTTGTCTCGGGCGAGACCTCTATTGATCGTCCAGTCCGCTGTGTGACAGTCCGCATTCTGGCTTTTGATCAATATAAGGGTGGTTCGATCCTCCCTGATGGGAGGTGGGATCCAGACCTTAATGATCGTCCGCTCAGGAATTTGGTCTACAGGGACGACGTCAATTATTGCTCCTGGCCACGGCGCTTCCAGTTTCAGCAGTGTGTCTTTGAGGAATCGCAGGGATTCCTCGTTGGCACATGCCACCACTTTAACACCTTTGTACCAGTTGATGCTATCAAACTCTGCCACGAACGGATTCAGCGGTCGAGTGATGGCATCAGCAATCCCCTGGATAATTAACCCTTCCAGGATAAGCCAGTTATCAATAGAGAGCTTCCTATCCGGGTTGCTTCTGTCGATTATGGCTACCTGTAGCTCCGGCTTCGTGCTCAAGCTGGCCAGGATGCCCCCTGGACACACCCGCTTGCTCTCCGAAGCCTTCGCCGAGTCGTCTGACCTCTGCCTCTTGCTGACAGGTGGGTTGGCCTTTTTCGGTAGCTTGCTCACCGTTCTCTACTTTCCAGGAGGTGTGGCTTTTGCAAGCTTACCTGGTGCACGCTTTTTTCCTTCAAAGGGTGACTTGGGTTTCTTTGGTTCCACCAACTTCGACATGGAAGGTTTGACTTCCTCCGTCAGGTCGGCTACGGCTACTGCCTGAAACCCCTTGTCACCCTGGCACCGTGCACTCATACTCGGTTCAGCGGACTGAGTGTTGCCGGTCACGCCAGCGAGCCTCAGGTACCGCCGCACGTTGTATTCGTGCTTCTTGCGCAATTTCCTCTCACGCTCGTTCAACGACTCTGGGTTGCGGCCTTCTAGTCCCTTAAGGAACTTGAGAGAGCTCTTGTACCTTGAGCGTAGTTTGCGCTTGAAGTTAGAGCCTTCCTTGTTGGATGGTCCCTGGACTACTGCCACTTCATCTTCATCAGTGCTCGATGACTCATCCAACGGCATCCTCGCTAGCGCATGCGCTAGCTCGGACTCCGTCACCGATGAGCCTGTAAACACAAACTCCGAACTCAGTTCGCTCCAGGTCCACACCCTCCTGTCGATGGAGTTTGCCCACTCCACCGTCGTGACCACTGGCGACAAGCAGAGAGGATTTCTCCTCCCCGTGCCCGCCGTTGGTAGCGGTCACACTTCCCACCGACGTTTGGGCTGACATCCCAGCTCGAGTTGAAGTCTCTATACCTTCCTCCATTGTGAATCCGAGGATTCAAGATGCATTTTATACTTGCTGCCAAGTACCTCTGACCATGATCCTGGACCTTAGCTTTCTAGAGTAAATCTAAAAAGCTTGGGCCCAGTCCCTTAGCTAGAAACTGCAAGTTCTCATGAGCGAGCAAGTGATGCTGACATCTCTCGGTCGCCCGAGACGATGCAGTATCCATTGCCCAGCCGGCAACCTCGTGGAGGGTTCAGTCAGAGGATTTTCGCCAGCGTTTTTCACAGTTTTTAATATTTTGAAAAAAATTTCTTTTGTTATCAATTTTCGGAAATTTTAAATTTTTTAGATTTTTGAATTTAGGGAATTTTAGCATTTTTCTTGATATTTTTAAATCAACAAAAGTTACAATTTTCCAATTTTGGCGATTTCTTTAGTTAAAGAGCTTTGCGATTTTAAAGTTTTCACAGTCTTTACTATTTTGAAAAAATTTAATTTTTTTTATCAAATTTCGTAAATTCTTCGAAATTTAAAATTTTTTCGATTGTTGAATATTAGGAATATTTGCATTTTTCTCGATTTTTTTTTTTTTTTTAATTAACATTATTCAAATTTTGTCCATTTCTTTATTAAGGGAACTTTGCGATTTTACAGTTTTCACAGTTTTTACAATTTTGGAAAAATTTTCTTTTTTTTCAAATTTCGGAAAATTTCCGAAATTTTTAATTTTTTTTGATTTTTGAATTTTTAGAATTTTTCTCGATTTTTTCATTTCAACAAAAATTACATTTTTAAAATTTTGTAGATTTCTTAATTAAGAGAACCTTGTGATTTTGTCGATTTAACAGTTTTTGCTATTTTGAAAAATTTTTCTTTTTTTTATTAAATTTTCGGAAATTTTGCAAAATTTTAATTTTTTATCGATTTTTGAATTTTTTAATTTTTCTCGATTTTTTCATTTTAACGAAAATTACAATTCTCCAATTTTGTAAATTTCTTAATTTATAGAACTTTGCGATTTTACAGTTTTCACAGTTTTTACTATTGTTATCAAATTTCGAAAATTTTCGGAAATTTTAAATTTTCGTCGATTTTTGAATTTAGGGAATTTTAGCAATTTTCTTGATATTTTTAATTCAACAAAAATTACAATTTTTCAATTTTGGCGATTTCTTTATTAAAAGAGCTTTGCGATTTTTAAGTTTTCAAAGTTTTTACTATTTTGAACAAAATTTCTTTTGTTATTAAATTTCGGAAATTTTCCGAAATTTTAAATTTTGTCGATTGTTGAATTTTAGGAATTTTTGCATTTTCTCGATTTTTTTTTTTTTAATTAACAATATTCAAATTTTGTCCATTTCTTTATTTAGGGAACTTTGCGATTTTTAAGTTTTCACAGTTTTTACTATTTAGAAAAAAATTTCTTTTGTTGTCAAAATTTCAAATGTTTTGCAAAATTTTAATTTTTATCGATCTTTGAATTTTTTGAATTTTTTAATTTTTCTCGATTTTTTTATTTTAACAAAAATTACAATTTTCCAATTTTGGCGATTTCTTTATTAAAAGAGCTTTGCGATTTTTAAGTTTTCACAGTCTTTACTATTTGGAAAAAATTTAATTTTTTTATCAAATTTCGGAAATTTTCCGAAATTTTAAATTTTGTCGATTGTTGAATTTTAGGAACTTTTGCATTTTTCTCGATTTTTTTATTTTTAAAAAAATTTACAATATTTAAATTTTGTCCATTTCTTTATTTAGGGAACTTTGCGATTTTACAGTTTTTACAGTTTTTACAATTTTGGAAAAATTTTCTTTTTTTATCGAATTTCGGAAAGTTTCCGAAATTTTGAATTTTTTTTGATTTTTGAATTTTTAGAATTTTTCCATTTTTCTCGATATTTTCATTTCAACAAAAATTAAAATTTTCCAATTTTTTAGACTTCTTAATTTAGAGAACGTTGTTATTTTGTCGATTTTACAGTTTTTACTATTTTGAAAAAATTTTCTTTTTTTTATCAAATTTTCGGAAATTTTGCAAAATTTTAATTTTTTTCGATTGTTGAATTTTAGGAATTTTTGCATTTTTCTCGATTTTTTTTTTTAAATTAACAATATTCAAATTTTGTCCATTTCTTTATTTAGGTAACTTTGCGATTTTACAGTTTTTACAATTTTGGAAAAATTTTCTTCTTATCAAATTTCGGAAAATTTCCGAAATTTTTAATTTTTTTTGTTTTTTAATTTTTAAAATTTTTGAATTTTTCTGGATTTTTTCATTTTAACAAAAATTACAATTTTCCAATTTTGTAGATTTCTAAATTAAGAGAAGTTTGTGATTTTGTCAATTATACAGATTTTATTATTTTGAAGAAAGTGTCTTCTTTATTCAATTTCGGAAATTTTCGGAAATTTTTAATTTTTCCGATTTTTAAATTTCTTAATTTTTTAATTTTTCTCGATTTTTCCATTTCAACAAAATTAACAATATTCCAATTTTGTATATTTCTTAATTTAAAAAGCTTCGCGATTTTTAAGTTTTCACAGTCTTTACTATTTTGAAAAAATTTAATTTTTTTATCAAATTTCGGAAATTTTCCGAAATTTTTAATTTTGTCGATTATTGAATTTTAGGAATTTTTGCATTTTTCTCAATTTTTTTTATTTATAACAAAAATTACAATATTCAATTTTTTCCATTTCTTTATTTAGGGAACTTTGCGATTTTACAGTTTTCACAGATTTTACAATTTTGTAAAAATTTTCTTTTTTATCAAATTTCGGAAAGTTTCCAAAATTTTTAATTTTTTTTGATTTTTTAATTTTTAGAATTTTTGCATTTCTCTCGATTTTTTCATTTCAACAAAAATTACAATTTTCAAATTTTTCAGATTTCTTAATTAAAAGAACTTTGTGATTTTGTCGATTATACAGTTTTTACTATTTTGAAAAAATTTTCTTTTTTTATCAAATTTCGAAAATTTTCGGAAATTTTAAGTTTTTTCGATTTTTGAATTTAGGGAATTTTAGAAATTTTCTTGATATTTTTAATTCAACAAAAATTACAATTTTCCAATTTTGGCGATTTCTTTATTAAAAGAGCTTTGCGATTTTTAAGTTTTCACAGTCTCTACTATTTTGAAAAAATTTAATTTTTTTTATCAAATTTCGGAAATTTTCCGAAATTTTAAATTTTGTCGATTGTTGAATTTTAGGAATTTTTGCATTTTTCTCGATTTTTTTTTTTTAATTTACAATATTCAAATTTTGTCCATTTCTTTATTTAGGTAACTTTGCGATTTTACAGTTTTTACAGTTTTTACAATTTTGGAAAAATGTTCTTTTTTATCGAATTTCGGAAAGTTTCCGAAATTTTTAATTTTTTTTTATTTTTGAATATTTAGAATTTTTGCAATTTTTTCGATTTTTTCATTTCAACAAAAATTACAATTTTCTAATTTTGTAGATTTCTAAGTTAAGGGAAGTTTGTGATTTTGTTGATTATACAGTTTTTACTATTTTGGAGAAAGTGTCTTCATTATTCAATTTCGGAAATTTTCCGAAATTTTAAATTTTTTCCGATTTTGGAATTTATTAAATTTTTGAATTTTTCTCTATTTTTTATTTCAACGAAAATTACAATTTTCCAATTATGTAGATTTCTTAATTAAGAAAACTTTGCGACTTTACAGTTTTCACAGTTTTTACTATTTTGAAAATATTTAATTGTTTTATCTAATTTCGAAAATTTTCCGAAATCTTAAATGTTTTCGACTTTTGAATTTTGGGAATTTTTGCATTTTTTTTGATATTTTTATTCAACAAATTTTAAAGTTCTCCAATTTTCCGAATTATTTCGATTTTTAAATTCAGGGAATTTTAGCATTTTTCTTGATATTTTTAATTCAACAAAAATTACAATTTTTAGAATTTTTGCATTTTTCTCGATTTTTTTTTTTCAACAAAAATTACAATTTTCCAATTTTCTAAAATTCTTAATTTAGAGATTTTTGTGATTTTGTCGATTTTACAGTTTTTAATATTTTGAAAAAATTTTCTTTTTTTATAAAATTTTCGGAAATTTTGCAACATTTAAATTTTTTTCGATTTTTGAATTTTTTTGAATCTTGTAATTGTTCTCGATTTTTTCATTTCAACAAAAATTACAATTTTCCAATTTTGTAGATTTCTTAATTTAGTGAACTTTGCGATTTTTAAGTTTTCACAATTTTTACTATTTTGAAAAAATTTAATTTTTTTTTATCTAATTTCGGAAATTTTCCGAAATCCTAAATTTTTTCTACTTTTGAATTTTGGGAATTTTTTCGGAAATTTTCCGAAATTTTAAGTTTTTTCGATTTTTGAATTTATGGAATTTTAGCATTTTTCTTGATATTTTTAATTCAACAAAAATTGCAATTTTCCAATTTTGGCGATTTCTTTATTTAAAGAGCTTTGCGATTTTAGAGTTTTCACAGTCTCTACTATTTTGAAAAAATTTAATTTTTTTTATCAAATTTCGGAAATTTTCCGAAATTTTAAATTTTGTCGATTGTTGAATTTTAGGAATTTTGCATTTTTCTCGATTTTTTTTTTTTTAATTTACAATATTCAAATTTTGTCCATTTCTTTATTTAGGTAACTTTGCGATTTTACAGTTTTTACAGTTTTTACTATTTTGAAAAAATTTATTTTTTTTATCTGATTTTGGAAATTTTCCGAAATCTTAAATTTTTTCAATTTTTGAATTTTGGGAATTTTTGCATTTTTCTTGATATTTTTAATTCAACAAAAATTGCAATTTTCCAATTTTGGCGATTTCTTTATTTAAAGAGTTTTGCGATTTTAGAGTTTTCACAGTTTTTACTATTTTGAAAAAATTTTTTTTTTATTTTATCTGATTTTGGAAATTTTCCGAAATCTTAAATTTTTTCAATTTTTGAATTTTGGGAATTTTTGCATTTTTCTTGATATTTTTAATTGAACAAATTTTACAATTTTTCAATTGTGTCGATTTCTATATTTAAAGAAATTTGTGATCTTGTCGATTACTCAGTTTTTGGTTTTTTTGAAGAAATTGTCTTCTTTATTCAATTTCGGAAATTTTCCGAAATTTTAAATTTTTCCGATTTTTGAATTTCTTAAATTTTTGAATTTTTCTCGATTTTTTCATTTCAACATAATTTAGAATATTCCAATTTTGCAGATTTCTTTATTTAAAGAGCTTTGCGATTTTTAAGTTTTCACAGTTTTTACAATTTTGAAAAAATTTTCTTTTGTTATCAAAATTCGGAATTTTTGCGATATTTTAAATGTTGTCGATTGTTGAATTTTAGGAATTTTTGAATTTTTCTCGATTTTTTTATTTAAAAAAAAATTTACAATTTTCCAAAAAAAAAAAAATTAATTTTTTTATCGAATTACGGAAAGTTTCTGAAATTTTAAATTTTTTTTGATTTTTTAATTTTGCATTTTTCTCGATTTTTTCATTTCAAAAAAATTACAATTTTCCAATTTTGTAGATTTCTTAATTTGAAGAACTTTGTGATTTAACAGTTTAAACAGTTTTTACTATTTTGAAAAAAATTTCTTTTGTTCGGAAATTTTCCGAAATTTTAAATTTTTTCGATTTTTGAATTTAGGGCATTTTAGCATTTTTCTTGATATTTTCAATTCAACAATAATTACAATTTTGGCGATTTCTTTATTTTAAGAGCTTTGCGATTTTTAAGTTTTCACAGTCTTTACTATTTTGAAAAAATTTAATTTTTTTTATCTAATTTCGGAAATTTTCCGAAATCCTAAATTTTTTCTACTTTTGAATTTTGGGAATTTTTTCGGAAATTTTCCGAAATTTTAAGTTTTTTCGATTTTTGAATTTAGGGAATTTTAGCATTTTTCTTGATATTTTTAATTCAACAAAAATTGCAATTTTCCAATTTTGGCGATTTCTTTATTTAAAGAGCTTTGCGATTTTAGAGTTTTCACAGTCTCTACTATTTTGAAAAAATTTAATTTTTTTTATCAAATTTCGGAAATTTTCCGAAATTTTAAATTTTGTCGATTGTTGAATTTTAGGAATTTTGCATTTTTCTCGATTTTTTTTTTTTTAATTTACAATATTCAAATTTTGTCCATTTCTTTATTTAGGTAACTTTGCGATTTTACAGTTTTTACAGTTTTTACTATTTTGAAAAAATTTATTTTTTTTATCTGATTTTGGAAATTTTCCGAAATCTTAAATTTTTTCAATTTTTGAATTTTGGGAATTTTTGCATTTTTCTTGATATTTTTAATTCAACAAAAATTGCAATTTTCCAATTTTGGCGATTTCTTTATTTAAAGAGCTTTGCGATTTTAGAGTTTTCACAGTCTTTACTATTTTGAAAAAATTTAATTTTTTTATCGAATTTCGGAAAAATTCCGAAATTATTAATTTTATTTTGATTTTCTAATTTTTGCTTTTTTCTCGATTTTTTCATTTCAAAAATATTACAATTTTCCAATTTTGTAATTTTTTCTTAATTAAAACAGCTTTGCGATTTTTAAGTTTTCACAGTCTTTACTATTTTGATAAAAATTTCTTTTGTTATCGAATTTCGGAAATTTTCCGAAATTTTAATTTTTGTCGATTGCTGAATTTTAGGAGTTTTTGCATTTTTCTCGATTTTCGTATTTTTAACAAAATTTACAATATTTAAATTTTGTCCATTTCTTTATTTAGGGAACTTTGCGATTTTACAGTTTTTACAGTTTTTACTATTTTGAAAAAATTTATTTTTTTTATCTGATTTTGGAAATTTTCCGAAATCTTAAATTTTTTCAATTTTTGAATTTTGGGAATTTTTGCATTTTTCTTGATATTTTTAATTGAACAAATTTTACAATTTTTCAATTTTGTCGATTTCTATATTTAAAGAAATTTGTGATCTTGTCGATTACTCAGTTTTTGGTTTTTTTGAAGAAATTGTCTTCTTTATTCAATTTCGGAAATTTTCCGAAATTTTAAATTTTTCCGATTTTTGAATTTCTTAAATTTTTGAATTTTTCTCGATTTTTTCATTTCAACATAATTTAGAATATTCCAATTTTGCAGATTTCTTTATTTAAAGAGCTTTGCGATTTTTAAGTTTTCACAGTTTTTACAATTTTGAAAAAATTTACTTTTGTTATCAAAATTCGGAATTTTTGCGATATTTTAAATGTTGTCGATTGTTGAATTTTAGGAATTTTTGCATTTTTCTCGATTTTTTTATTTAAAAAAAAATTTACAATATTCAAATTTTGTCCAATTCTTTATTTAGGGAACTTTGCGATTTTACAGTTGTCACAGTTTTCACAATTTTGAAAATTTTTTTTTTTTATCGAATTTCGGAAATTTTCCAAAATGCTTAATTTTTTTCGATTTTTGAATTTTTAGAATTTTTTAATTTTTCTCGATCTTTTCATTATAACAAAAATTACAATTTTCCAATTTTGTAGATTTCTTAATTTAGAGAACTTTGCGATTTTACAGTTCTCACAGTTTTTACTATTTGGAAAAAAATTTCTTTTGTTCGGAAATTTTCCGAAATTTAAAATTTTGTCGATTGTTGAATTTTAGAAATTTTTTATTTTTTCTCGATTTTTTTATTTTTAACAAAATTTACAATATTCAAATTATGTCCATTTTTTTATTTAGGGAACTTTGCGATTTTACAGTTTTCACAGTTTTTAATATTTCGAAAAAATTTAATTTTTTTATCTAATTTCGGAAATTTTCCGAAACCTTAAATTTTTTCGATTTTTGAATTTAGGGAATTTTAGAAATTTACAATATTCCAATTTTGGCGATTTCTCTATTTAAAGAGCTTTGCGATTTTTAAGTTTTTACAGTTTTTACAATTTTGGAAATATTTTATTATTTTATCTAATTTCGGAAATTTTCCGAAATCTTAAATTTTTCCGACTTTTGAATTTTAGGAATTTTTGCATTTTTCTCGATTTTTTCATTTCAACAAAAGTTACAATATTCCAATTTTGTAGATTTCTTTATTTAAAGAGCTTTGCGATTTTTAAGTTTTTACAGTTTTTACAATTTTGAAAATATTTAATTTTTTTATCTAATTTCGGAAATTTTCCGAAATCTTAAATTTTTTCGACTTTTGAATTTTGGGAATTTTTGCATTTTTCTTGATATTTTTATTCAACAAAAATTACAATTTTCCAATTTTGGCGATTTCTTTATTTAAAGAGCTTTGCGATTTTTAAGTTCTCACAGTTTTTACTATTTTGAAAAAAATAAATTTTTTTATCAAATTTCGGAAATTTTCCGAAATTTTAAATTTTGTCGATTGTTGAATTTTTAGAATTTTTTAATTTTTCTCGATTTTTTCATTTCAACAAAAATTACAATTTTCCAATTTTGTAGATTTCTTAATTAAGAGAACTTTGCGATTTTACTGTTTTTACAGTTTTTACAATTTTTGAAATATTTGATTTTTTTATATAATTTCGGCAATTTTCCGAAATCCTATATTTTTTCGACTTTTGAATTTTGGGCATTTTAGCATTTTTCTTGATATTTTTATTCAACAAATTTTACAGTTCTCCAATTTTGTCGATTTCTTAATTTGGAGAAATTTGTGATTTTACAGTTAAAACAGTTTTTACTATTTTGAAAAAATTTCATTTTTTATCAAGTTTCGGAAATTTTAAGAAATTTTAAAATTTTTCGATTTTTGAATTTTCGCATTTTTCTTGATTTTTTCATTTCAACAAAAATTACAATTTTCCAATTTTGTATATTTCTTAATTTAGAGAACTTTGCGATTTTACAGTTTTCACAGTTTTTATTATTTTAAAAAAAATTTCTTTTGTTATCAAATTTCGAAAATTTTCCGAAATTTTAAATTTTGTCGATTGTTGAATTTTAGGAATTTTTGAATTTTTCTTGATATTTTTAATTCAACAAAAATTACAATTTTCCAAAAAAAAAAAAATTAATTTTTTTATCGAATTACGGAAAGTTTCTGAAATTTTAAATTTTTTTTGATTTTTTAATTTTGCATTTTTCTCGATTTTTTCATTTCAAAAAAATTACAATTTTCCTATTTTGTAGATTTCTTAATTTGAAGAACTTTGTGATTTAACAGTTTAAACAGTTTTTACTATTTTGAAAAAATTTGCTTTTTTATCAAGTTTCGGAAGTTTTAAGAAATTTTAAAATTTTTCGATTTTTGAATTTTTTGTATTTTCGCATTTTTCTTGATTTTTTCATTTCAACAAAAATTACAATTTTCCAATTTTGTATATTTCTTAATTTAGAGAACTTTGCGATTTTACAGTTTTCAGTTTTTACTATTTAAAAAAAAAATTCTTTTGTTCGGAAATTTTCCGAAATTTTAAATTTTGTCGATTTAAAAGTTTCAGAAATTTTTGAATTTTTCTCGATTTTTTCATTTCAACAAAATATACAATATTCCAATTTTGTAGATTTCTTTATTAAAAGAGCTTAGCAATTTTACAGTTTAAACAGTTTCTACAATTTTGAAAAAATTTCCTTTTTTTTTATCAAGTTTCGGAAATTTTAAGAATTTTTGAATTTGTTCGATTTTTGAATTTTTTGAATTTTCGCACTTTTCTCGATTTTTTCATTTCAACAAAAATTACAATTTTCCAATTTTGTATATTTCTTAATTTAGAGAACTTTGCGATTTTACAGTTTTCAGTTTTTACTATTTTAAAAAAAAATTCTTTTGTTCGGAAATTTTCCGAAATTTTAAATTTTGTCGATTTAAAAGTTTCAGAAATTTTTGAATTTTTCTCGATTTTTTCATTTCAACAAAATATACAATATTCCAATTTTGTAGATTTCTTTATTAAAATAGCTTAGCAATTTTACAGTTTAAACAGTTTCTACAATTTTGAAAAAATTTCCTTTTTTTTTATCAAGTTTCGGAAATTTTAAGAATTTTTGAATTTGTTCGATTTTTGAATTTTTTGAATTTTCGCATTTTTCTCGATTTTTTCATTTCAACAAAAATTACAATTTTCCAATTTTGTAGAGTTCTTAATTAAGAAAACTTCGTGATTTTTCAGTTTTCACAGTTTTTACTATTTTGAAAACAATTTCTTTTGTTATCAAATTTCGAAAATTTTCCGAAATTTCAAATTTTTCGATTTTTGAATATAGGGAGTTTTAGCAATTTTCTTGCTATTTTTAATTAAACAAAAATTACAATTTCCAATTTTGGCGATTTCTTTATTTAAAGAGCTTTGCGATTTTTAAGTTTTTACAGTTTTTACAATTTTGACAAAATTTTCTTTTGTTATCAAAACGCGGAATTTTTCCGAAATTTTAAATTTTGTCGATTTAAAAGTTTCAGAAATTTTTGCATTTTTCTTGATATTTTTCATTTCAACAAAAATTACAATTTTCCAATTTTGTATATTTCTTAATTTAGAGAACTTTGCGAATTTACAGTTTTCACAGTTTTTATTATTTTAAAAAAAATTTCTTTTGTTATCAAATTTCGAAAATTTTCCGAAATTTTAAATTTTGTCGATTGTTGAATTTTAGGAATTTTTGAATTTTTCTTGATATTTTTAATTCAACAAAAATTACAATTTTCCAAAAAAAAAAAAATTAATTTTTTTATCGAATTACGGAAAGTTTCTGAAATTTTAAATTTTTTTTTATTTTTTAATTTTGCATTTTTCTCGATTTTTTCATTTCAACAAAAGTTACAATATTCCAAATTTGTAGATTTCTTTATTTAAAGAGCTTTGCGATTTTTAAGTTTTTACAGTTTTTACAATTTTAAAAATATTTAATTTTTTTATCAAATTTCGGAAATTTTCCGAAATTTTAAATTTTTTCGATTTTTGAATTTAGGGCATTTTAGCATTTTTCTTGATATTTTCAATTCAACAATAATTACAATTTTGGCGATTTCTTTATTTTAAGAGCTTTGCGATTTTTAAGTTTTCACAGTCTTTACTATTTTGAAAAAATTTAATTTTTTTATCGAATTTCGAAAAAATTTTTAATTTATTTTGATTTTTGAATTTTTGCATTTTCTCGATTTTTCATTTCAAAAAAATTACAATTTTCCAATTTTGTAGATTTCTAAGTTAAGAAGAGTTTGTGATTTTGTCGATTATACAGTTTTTACTATTTTGAAGAAAGTGTCTTCTTTTTTAAATTTCGGAAATTTTCCGAAACTTTAAATTTTGTCGATTTTTGAATTTCTTAAATTATCGAATTTTTCTCGATTTTTTCATTTCAACAAAATTTAGAATATTCCAATTTTGTATATTTCTTAATTTAAAAAACTTTGCGATTCTTCAGATTTTACAGTTTTTACTATTTTGAAAAAAATTTCTTTTGGCTTCAAATTTCGGATATATTCCGAAATTTTAAATTTTTTCGATTTTTGAATATAGGGAATTTTAGCATTTTTCTTGATATTTCTAATTCAACAAAAACTACAATTTTCCAATTTTGGCGATTTCTTTATTTAAAGAGCTTTGCGATTTTTAAGTTTTTACAGTTTTTACTATTTTGAAAAAATTTTCTTTTTTTATCAAATTTTCGGAAATTTTGCAAAATTTTAATTTTATTTCGATTTTTGAATTTTTAGAATTTTTGAATTTTTCTCGATTTTTTCATTTCAACAAAAATTTTCCAATTTTGTAGATTTAATAAATTTAGAAAACTTTGCGATTTTACAGTTTTTACAGTTTTTACTATTTTTTAAATATTTAATTTTTTTATCTAATTTCAGATATTTTCCGAAATCTTAAATTTTTTCGACTTTTGAATTTTGGGAATTTTTGCATTTTTCTTGATATTTTCATTCAACAAATTTTACAGTTCTCCAATTTTGTCGATTTCTTAATTTGGAGAACTTTGTGATTTTAAAGTTTAAACAGTTTTTACTATTGTTATCAAATTTCGAAAATTTTCGGAAATTTTAAATTTTCTTCGATTTTTGAATTTAGGGAATTTTAGCAATTTTCTTGATATTTTTAATTCAACAAAAATTACAATTTTGGCGATTTCTTTATTTAAAGAGCTTTGCGATTTTTAAGTTTTCACAGTCTTTACTATTTTGAAAAAATTTAATTTTTTTATCGAATTTCGAAAAGTTTCTGAAATTTTTAATTTATTTTGATTTTTGAATTTTTGCATTTTCTCGATTTTTATTTCAAAAAATTACAATTTTCCAATTTGGTAGATTTCTAAGTTAAGAAAAGTTTGTGATTTTGTCGATTATACAGTTTTTATTTTTTTGAAGAAAGTGTCTTCTTTTTTAAATTTCGGAAATTTTCCGAAACTTTAAATTTTGTCGATTTTTGAATTTCTTAAATTTTCGAATTTTTCTCGATTTTTTCATTTCAACAAAATTTAGAATATTCCAATTTTGTATATTTCTTAATTTAAAAAACTTTGCGATTCTTCAGATTTTACAGTTTTTACTATTTTGAAAAAAATTTCTTTTGGTTTCAAATTTCGGAAATATTCCGAAATTTTAAATTTTTTCGATTTTTGAATATAGGGAATTTTAGCATTTTTCTTGATATTTCTAATTCAACAAAAACTACAATTTTCCAATTTTGGCGATTTCTTTATTTAAAGAGCTTTGCGATTTTTAAGTTTTCACAGTTTTTACTATTTTGAAAAAATTTTCTTTTTTTATCAAATTTTCGGAAATTTTGCAAAATTTTAATTTTATTTCGATTTTTGAATTTTTAGAATTTTTGAAATTTTCTCGATTTTTTCATTTCAACAAAAATTTTCCAATTTTGTAGGTTTAGTAAATTTAGAGAACTTTGCGATTTTACAGTTTTTACAGTTTTTACTATTTTTTAAATATTTAATTTTTTTATCTAATTTCGGAAATTTTCCGAAATCTTAAATTTTTTCGACATTTGAATTTTGGGAATTTTCGCATTTTTCTTGATATTTTTAATTCAACAAATTTTACAATTTTCCAATTTTGGCGATTTCTTGATTTAAAGAGCTTTGCGATTTTTAAGTTTTCACAGTTTTTACTATTTTGAAAAAATTTTCTTTTTTTATCAAATTTTCGGAAATTTTGCATAATTTTAATTTTTTTTCGATTTTTGAAATTTTAGAATTTTTTAATATTTCTCGATTTTTTCATTTCAACAAAAATTACAATTTTCCAATTTTGTAGATTTCTTAATTTAGAGAACTGCGCGATTTTACAGTTTTCACAGTTTTTTACTGTTTTGAAAAAAATTTCTTTTGTTCGGAAATTTTCCGAAATTTTAAATTTTTTAGATTTTTGAATATAGGGAAATTTAGCAATTTTTCTTGATATTTTGAATTCAACAAAAATTACAATTTCCAATTTTGGCAATTTCTTTATTTAAAGAGCTTTGAGATTTTTAAGTTTTTACAGTTTTTACAATTTTGAAAAAATTTTCTTTTGTTATCAAAATTTGGAATTTTTCCGAAATTTTAAATTTTGTCGATTTAAAAGTTTCAGAAATCTTTGAATTTTTCTCGATTTTTTCATTTCAACAAAATATACAATATTCCAATTTTGTAGATTTCTTTATTAAAAGAGCTTAGCAATTTTACAGTTTAAACAGTTTCTACAATTTTGAAAAAATTTCCTTTTTTTTTATCAAGTTTCGGAAATTTTAAGAATTTTTGAATTTGTTCGATTTTTGAATTTTTTGAATTTTCGCATTTTTCTCGATTTTTTCATTTCAACAAAAATTACAATTTTCCAATTTTGTAGAGTTCTTAATTAAGAGAACTTCGCGATTTTTCAGTTTTCACAGTTTTTACTATTTTAAACAATATTTCTTTTGTTATCGAATTTCGGAAATTTTCGGAAATTTTTAGGAGTTTTTGCATTTTTCTCGATTTTCGTATTTTTAACAAAATTTAAAATATTTAAATTTTGTCCATTTCTTTATTTAGGGAACTTTGCGATCTTACAGTTTTTACTATTTTGAAAAAATTTTTTTTTTTATCTGATTTCGGAAATTTTCCGAAATCTTAAATTTTTTCGATTTTTGAATTTACGGAATTTTAGAAATTTACAATATTCCAATTTTGGCGATTTCTTTATTTAAAGAGCTTTGCGATTTTTAAGTTTTCACAGTTTTTACAATTTTGAACAAAATTTCCTTTTGTTATCAAAATTCGGATTTTTTCCGAAATTTTAAATTTTATCGATTCAAAAGTTTCAGAAATTTTTGCATTTTTCTCGATTTTTTCATTTCAACAAAATTTACAATATTCCAATTTTGTAGATTTCTTTATTTAAAGAACTTTGCGATTTTTAAGTTTTTACAGTTTTTACAATTTTAAAAATATTTAATTATTTTATCTAATTTCGGAAATTTTCCGAAATCTTAAATTTTTTCGACTTTTGAATTTTAGGAATTTTTGCATTTTTTTTGATTTTTTCATTTCAACAAAAGTTACAATATTCCAATTTTGTAGATTTCTTTATTTAAAGAGCTTTGCGATTTTTAAGTTTTTACAGTTTTTACAATTTTGAAAATATTTAATTTTTTTATCTAATTTCGGAAATTTTCCGAAATCTTAAATTTTTTCGACTTTTGAATTTTGGGAATTTTTGCATTTTTCTTGATATTTTTATTCAACAAAAATTACAATTTTCCAATTTTGGCGATTTCTTTATTTAAAGAACTTTGTGATTTTGTCGATTTTAAAGTTTTTACTATTTTGAAAAAATTTTCTTTTTTTATCAAATTTTCGGAAATTTTGCAAAATTTTAATTTTTTTCGATTTTTGAATTTTTAGAATATATCTCGATTTTTTCATTTCAACAAAAATTACAATTTTCCAATTATGTAGATTTCTTAATTTAGAGAACTTTGCGATTTTACAGTTTTTACATTTTTTAAAATATTTAATTTTTTTATCTAATTTCGGAAATTTTCCGAAATCTTAAATTTTTTCGACTTTTGAATTTTGGGAATTTTTGCATTTTTCTTGATATTTTCATTCAACAAATTTTACAGTTCTCCAATTTTGTCGATTTCTTAATTTGGAGAACTTTGTGATTTTAAAGTTTAAACAGTTTTAACTATTTTGAAAAAATTTCCTATTTTATCAAGTTTCGGAAATTTTAAGAAATTCTAAATTTTTTCGATATTTGAATTTTTAGAATTTTCGGATTTTTTTCGATTTTTTAATTTCAACAAAAATTACAATTTTCCAATTTTGTAGATTTCTTAATTTAGAGAACATTGCGATTTTACAGTTTTCACAGTTTTTACTGTTTTGAAAAAAATTTCTTTTGTTCGGAAATTTTCCGAAATCTTAAATTTTTTCGACTTTTGAATTTTGGGAATTTTTGCATTTTTCTTGATATTTTTAATTCAACAAATTTTACAATTTTCCAATTTTGTGGATTTCTAAGTTAAGAGAAGTTTGTGATTTTGTCGATTATACAGTTTTTACTATTTTGAAGAAAGTGTCTTCTTACTTAAAATTCGGAAATTTTCCGAAATTTTAATTTTTTTCGACTTTTGAATTTTGGGAATTTCTGCATTTTTCTTGATATTTTTAATTCAAAAAATTTTACAATTTTCCAATTTTGTGGATTTCTTAGTTAAGAGAACTTTGTGATTTTGTCGATTTTACAGTTTTTACTATTTTGAAAAAATTTTCTTTTTTTTATCAAATTTTCGGAAATTTTGCATAATTTTAATTTTTTTTCGATTTTTGAATTTTTAGAATTTTTTAATATTTCTCGATTTTTTCATTTCAACAAAAATTACAATTTTCCAATTTTGTGGATTTCTTAATTTAGAGAACTGCGCGATTTTACAGTTTTCACAGTTTTTTACTGTTTTGAAAAAAATTTCTTTTGTTCGGAAATTTTCCGAAATTTTAAATTTTTTGATTTTTGAATTTAGGGCATTTTAGCATTTTTCTTGATATTTTCAATTCAACAAAAATTACAATTTTGGCGATTTCTTTATTTAAAGAGCTTTGCGATTTTTAAGTTTTCACAGTCTTTACTATTTTGAAAAAATTTAATTTTTTTATCGAATTTTGAAAAGTTTCCGAAATTTTTAATTTATTTTGATTTTTGAATTTTTGCATTTTCTCGATTTTTCATTTCAAAAAAATTAAAATTTTCCAATTTTGTGGATTTCTAAGTTAAGAGAAGTTTGTGATTTTGTCGATTTTACAGTTTTTACTATTTTGAAAAAATTTTCTTTTTTTATCAAATTTCGGAAATATTCCGAATTTTTAAATTTTTTCGATTTTTGAATATAGGGAATTTTAGCATTTTTCTTGATATTTCTAATTCAATAAAAACTACAATTTTCCAATTTTGGCGATTTCTTTATTTAAAGAGCTTTGCGATTTTTAAGTTTTCACAGTTTTTACTATTTTGAAAAAATTTTTTTTTTTTATCAAATTTTCGGAAATTTTGCAAAATTTTAATTTTATTTCGATTTTTGAATTTTTAGAATTTTTGAAATTTTCTCGATTTTTTCATTTTAACAAAAATTTTCCAATTTTGTAGATTTAATAAATTTAGAGAACTTTGCGATTTTACAGTTTTTACAGTTTTTACTATTTTTTAAATATTTAATTTTTTTATCTAATTTCGGAAATTTTCCGAAATCTTAAATTTTTTCGACTTTTGAATTTTGGGAATTTTTGCATTTTTCTTGATATTTTCATTCAACAAATTTTACAGTTCTCCAATTTTGTCGATTTCTTAATTTGGAGAACTTTGTGATTTTACAGTTAAAACAGTTTTTACTATTTTGAAAAAATTTCCTTTTTTTTATCAAGTTTCGGAATTTTAAGAAATTCCAAATTTTTTTCGATTTTAGAATTTTTCGAATTTTCGCATTTTTTTTGATTTTTTAATTTCAACAAAAATTACAATATTCCAATTTTGTATATTTCTTAATTTAAAAAACTTTGCGATTTTTCAGTTTTCACAGTTTTTACTTTTTTGAAAACAATTTCTTTTGTTATCAAATTTCGAAAATTTTCCGAAATTTTAAATTTTTTCGATTTTTGAATATAGGGAATTTTAGCATTTTTCTTGATATTTTTAATTCAACAAAAATTACAATTTCCAATTTTGGCGATTTCTTTATTTAAAGAGCTTTGCGATTTTTAAGTTTTCACAGTTTCTACTATTTTGAAAAAATTTCCTTTTTTTTTATCAAGTTTCGGAAATTTTAAGAAATTTTAAATTTGTTCGATTTTTGAATTTTTGGAATTTTCGCATTTTTCTCGATTTTTTCATTTCAACAAAAATTACAATTTTCCAATTTTGTAGAGTTCTTAATTAAGAGAACTTCGCGATTTTTCAGTTTTCACAGTTTTTACTATTTTGAAAACAATTTCTTTTGTTATCAAATTTCGAAAATTTTCCGAAATTTTAAATTTTTTAGATTTTTGAACATAGGGAATTTTAGCATTTTTCTTGATATTTTTAATTCAACAAAAATTACAATTTCCAATTTTGGTAATTTCTTTATTTAAAGAGCTTTGCGATTTTTAAGTTTTTACAGTTTTTACAATTTTGAAAAAATTTTCTTTTGTTATCAAAATTTGGAATTTTTTCCGAAATTTTTAATTTTGTCGATTTAAAAGTTTCAGAAATTTTTGAATTTTTCTCGATTTTTTCATTTCAACAAAATATACAATATTCCAATTTTGTAGATTTCTTTATTAAAAGAGCTTAGCAATTTTACAGTTTAAACAGTTTCTACTATTTTAAAAAAATTTCCTTTTTTTTATCAAGTTTCGGAAATTTTAAGAAATTTTAAATTTGTTCGATTTTTGAATTTTTTGAATTTACGCATTTTTCTCGATTTTTTCATTTCAACAAAAATTACAATTTTCCAATTTTGTATATTTCTTAATTTAGAGAACTTTGCGATTTTACAGTTTTTACATTTTTTAAAATATTTAATTTTTTTATCTAATTTCGGAAATTTTCCGAAATCTTAAATTTTTTCGATTTTTGAATTTGGGGAATTTTAGCATTTTTTTTTGCGATTTTTAAGTTTTTACAGTTTTTGCAATTTTGAAAATATTTAATTTTTTTATCTAATTTCGGAAATTTTCCGAAATCTTAAATTTTTTCAATTTTTGAATTTTGGGAATTTTTGCATTTTTCTTGATATTTTTAATTGAACAAATTTTAGAATTTTTCAATTTTGTCGATTTCTATATTTAAAGAAATTTGTGATCTTGTCGATTACTCAGTTTTTGCTATTTTGAAGAAAGTGTCTTCTTATTTAAATTTCGGAAATTTTCCGAAATTTTAAATTTTTTCGACTTTTGAATTTTGGGAATTTTTGCATTTTTCTTGATAGTTTTAATTTAACAAATTTTACAATTTTGTGGATTTCTAAGTTAAGAGAACTTTGTGATTTTACAGTTAAAACAGTTTTTACTATTTTGAAAAAATGTCCTTTTTTTTTATCAAGTTTCGGAATTTTAAGAAATTTTAAATTTTTTTCGATTTTTAAATTTTTAGAATTTTTGCATTTTTTTTTATTTTTTCATTTCAACAAAAATTACAATATTCCAATTTTGTATATTTCTTAATTTTAAAAACTTTGCGATTTTTCAGTTTTCACAGTTTTTACTATTTTGAAAAAAATTTCTTTTGTTATCAAATTTCGAAAATTTTCCAAAATTTTAAATTTTTTAGATTGCTGAATTTTAAGAGTTTTTGCATTTTTCTCGATTTTCGTATTTTTAACAAAATTTACAATATTTAAATTTTGTCCATTTCTTTATTTAGGGAACTTTGCGATTTTACAGTTTTTACTTTTTTGAAAAAATTTATTTTTTTTATCTGATTTCGGAAATTTTCCGAAATCTTACATTTTTTCAATTTTTGAATTTTGGGAATTTTTGAATTTTTCTTGATATTTTTAATTGAACAAATTTTAGAATTTTTCAATTTTGTCGATTTCTATATTTAAAGAAATTTGTGATCTTGTCGATTACTCAGTTTTTGCTATTTTGAAGAAATTGTCTTCTTTATTCAATTTCGGAAATTTTCCGAAATGTTAAATTTTTCCGATTTTTGAATTTCTTAAATTTTTGAATTTTTCTCGATTTTTTCATTTCAACATAATTTACAATATTTCAATTTTGTAGATTTCTTTATTTAAAGAGCTTTGCGATTTTTAAGTTTTCACAGTTTTTACAATTTTGAAAAAAATTTCCTTTTGTTATCAAAATTCGGAATTTTTCCGAAATTTTAAATTTTGTCGATTTAAAAGTTTCAGAAATTTTTGCATTTTTCTCGATTTTTTCATTTTAACAAAATTTACAATATTCCAATTTTGTAGATTTCTTTATTTAAAGAGCTTTGCGATTTTTAAGTTTTTACAGTTTTTACAATTTTAAAAATATTTAATTATTTTATCTTATTTCGGAAATTTTCCGAAATATTAAATTTTTTCGACTTTTGAATTTTAGGAATTTTTGCATTTTTCTCGATTTTTTCATTTCAACAAAAGTTACAATATTCCAATTTTGTAGATTTCTTTATTTAAAGAGCTTTGCGAATTTTTTAGTATTTACAGTTTTTACAATTTTGAAAATATTTAATTTTTTTATCTAATTTCGGAAATTTTCCGAAATCTTAAATTTTTTCGACTTTTGAATTTTGGGAATTTTTGCATTTTTCTTGATATTTTTATTCAACAAAAATTACAATTTTCCAATTTTGGCGATTTCTTTATTTAAGGAGCTTTGCGATTTTTAAGTTTTAACAGTTTTTACAATTTTGAAAAAATTTTCTTTTGTTATCAAAATTCGGAATTTTTCCGAAATTTTAAATTTTGTCGATTTAAAAGTTTCAGAAATTTTTGAATTTTTTTCGATTTTTTCATTTTGGGCATTTTAACATTTTTCTTGATATTTTTAATTCAACAAAAATTACAATTTTGGCGATTTCTTTATTTAAAGAGCTTTGCGATTTTTAAGTTTTCACAGTCTTTACTATTTTGAAAAAATTTAATTTTTTTATCGAATTTTGAAAAGTTTCCGAAATTTTTAATTTATTTTGATTTTTGAATTTTTGCATTTTCTCGATTTTTCATTTCAAAAAAATTACAATTTTCCAATTTTGTGGATTTCTAAGTTAAGAGAAGTTTGTGATTTTGTGGATTTTACAGTTTTTACTATTTTGAAAAAATTTTCTTTTTTTATCAAATTTTCGGAAATTTTGCATAATTTTAATTTTTTTTCGATTTTTGAATTTTTAGAATTTTTTAATATTTCTCGATTTTTTCATTTCAACAAAAATTACAATTTTCCAATTTTGTGGATTTCTTAATTTAGAGAACTGCGCGATTTTACAGTTTTCACAGTTTTTTACTGTTTTGAAAAAAATTTCTTTTGTTCGGAAATTTTCCGAAATTTTAAATTTTTTGATTTTTGAATTTAGGGCATTTTAGCATTTTTCTTGATATTTTCAATTCAACAAAAATTACAATTTTGGCGATTTCTTTATTTAAAGAGCTTTGCGATTTTTAAGTTTTCACAGTCTTTACTATTTTGAAAAAATTTAATTTTTTTATCGAATTTTGAAAAGTTTCCGAAATTTTTAATTTATTTTGATTTTTGAATTTTTGCATTTTCTCGATTTTTCATTTCAAAAAAATTACAATTTTCCAATTTTGTGGATCTCTAAGTTAAGAGAAGTTTGTGATTTTGTCGATTTTACAGTTTTTACTATTTTGAAAAAATTTTCTTTTTTTATCAAATTTCGGAAATATTCCGAAATTTTAAATTTTTTCGATTTTTGAATATAGGGAATTTTAGCATTTTTCTTGATATTTCTAATTCAATAAAAACTACAATTTTCCAATTTTGGCGATTTCTTTATTTAAAGAGCTTTGCGATTTTAGAGTTTTCACAGTCTTTACTATTTTGAAAAAATTTAATTTTTTTTTATCGAATTTCGGAAAAATTCCGAAATTTTTAATTTTATTTTGAAATTTTGAATTTTTGCATTTTTCTCGATTTTTTCATTTCAAAAAAATTACAATTTTCCAATTTTGTAGATTTCTAAATTTAAACAGCTTTGCGATTTTTAAGTTTTCACAGTCTTTACTATTTTGAAAAAAATTTCTTTTTTTTATCAAATTTTCGGAAATTTTGCAAAATTTTAATTTTATTTCGATTTTTGAATTTTTAGAATTTTTGAAATTTTCTCGATTTTTTCATTTTAACAAAAATTTTCCAATTTTGTAGATTTAATAAATTTAGAGAACTTTGCGATTTTACAGTTTTTACAGTTTTTACTATTTTTTAAATATTTAATTTTTTTATCTAATTTCGGAAATTTTCCGAAATCTTAAATTTTTTCGACTTTTGAATTTTGGGAATTTTTGCATTTTTCTTGATATTTTCATTCAACAAATTTTACAGTTCTCCAATTTTGTCGATTTCTTAATTTGGAGAACTTTGTGATTTTACAGTTAAAACAGTTTTTACTATTTTGAAAAAATTTCCTTTTTTTTATCAAGTTTCGGAATTTTAAGAAATTCCAAATTTTTTTCGATTTTAGAATTTTTCGAATTTTCGCATTTTTTTTGATTTTTTAATTTCAACAAAAATTACAATATTCCAATTTTGTATATTTCTTAATTTAAAAAACTTTGCGATTTTTCAGTTTTCACAGTTCTTACTTTTTTGAAAACAATTTCTTTTGTTATCAAATTTCGAAAATTTTCCGAAATTTTAAATTTTTTCGATTTTTGAATATAGGGAATTTTAGCATTTTTCTTGATATTTTTAATTCAACAAAAATTACAATTTCCAATTTTGGCGATTTCTTTATTTAAAGAGCTTTGCGATTTTTAAGTTTTCACAGTTTCTACTATTTTGAAAAAATTTCTTTTTTTTTTATCAAGTTTCGGAAATTTTAAGAAATTTTAAATTTGTTCGATTTTTGAATTTTTGGAATTTTCGCATTTTTCTCGATTTTTTCATTTCAACAAAAATTACAATTTTCCAATTTTGTAGAGTTCTTAATTAAGAGAACTTCGCGATTTTTCAGTTTTCAAAGTTTTTACTATTTTGAAAACAATTTCTTTTGTTATCAAATTTCGAAAATTTTCCGAAATTTTAAATTTTTTAGATTTTTGAACATAGGGAATTTTAGCATTTTTCTTGATATTTTTAATTCAACAAAAATTACAATTTCCAATTTTGGCAATTTCTTTATTTAAAGAGCTTTGCGATTTTTAAGTTTTTACAGTTTTTACAATTTTGAAAAAATTTTCTTTTGTTATCAAAATTTGGAATTTTTCCGAAATTTTAAATTTTGTCGATTTAAAAGTTTCAGAAATTTTTGAATTTTTCTCGATTTTTTCATTTCAACAAAATATACAATATTCCAATTTTGTAGATTTCTTTATTAAAAGAGCTTAGCAATTTTACAGTTTAAACAGTTTCTACTATTTTGAAAAAATTTCCTTTTTTTTTATTAAATTTCGGAAATTTTCAATTTTTTCGATTTTTGAATTTGGGGAATTTTATTATTTTTCTTGATATTTTTAATTCAACAAAAATTACAATTTTCCAATTTTGGCGATTTCTTTGTTTAAAGAGCTTTGCGATTTTTAAGTTTTCACAGTTTTTTCTATTTTGAACAAAATTTCTTTTGTTATCGAATTTCGGAAATTTTCCGAAATTTTAAATTTGGTCGATTGCTGAATTTTAGGAGTTTTTGCATTTTTCTCGATTTTCGTATTTTTAACAAAATTTACAATATTTAAATTTTGTCCATTTCTTTATTTAGGGAACTTTGCGATTTTACAGTTTTTACAGTTTTTACTATTTTGAAAAAATTTATTTTTTTTATCTGATTTCGGAAATTTTCCGAAATCTTAAATTTTTTCAATTTTTGAATTTTGGGAATTTTTGCATTTTTCTTGATATTTTTAATTGAACAAATTTTACAATTTTTCAATTTTGTCGATTTCTATATTTAAAGAAATTTGTGATCTTGTCGATTACTCAGTTTTTGCTATTTTGAAGAAATTGTCTTGTTTATTCAATTTCGGAAATTTTACGAAATTTTAAATTTTTTCGATTTTTGAATATAGGGAGTTTTAGCAATTTTCTTGCTATTTTTAATTCAACAAAAATTACAATTTCCAATTTTGGCGATTTCTTTATTTAAAGAGCTTTGCGATTTTTAAGTTTTTACAGTTTTTACAATTTTAAAAATATTTAATTATTTTATCTAATTTCGGAAATTTTCCGAAATATTAAATTTTTTCGACTTTTGAATTTTATTAATTTTTGCATTTTTCTCGATTTTTTCATTTCAACAAAAGTTACAATATTCCAATTTTGTAGATTTCTTTATTTAAAGAGCTTTGCGAATTTTTTAGTATTTACAGTTTTTACAATTTTGAAAATATTTAATTTTTTTATCTAATTTCGGAAATTTTCCGAAATCTTAAATTTTTTCGACTTTTGAATTTTGGGAATTTTTGCATTTTTCTTGATATTTTTATTCAACAAAAATTACAATTTTCCAATTTTGGCGATTTCTTTATTTAAAGAACTTTGTGATTTTGTCGATTTTAAAGTTTTTACTATTTTGAAAAAATTTTCTTTTTTTATCAAATTTTCGGAAATTTTGCAAAATTTTAATTTTTTTTTCGATTTTTGAATTTTTAGAATATATCTCGATTTTTTCATTTCAACAAAAATTACAATTTTCCAATTATGTAGATTTCTTAATTTAGAGAACTTTGCGATTTTACAGTTTTTACTATTTTTTAAATATTTAATTTTTTTATCTAATTTCGGAAATTTTCCGAAATCTTAAATTTTTTCGACTTTTGAATTTTGGGAATTTTTGCATTTTTCTTGATATTTTCATTCAACAAATTTTACAGTTCTCCAATTTTGTCGATTTCTTAATTTGGAGAACTTTGTGATTTTAAAGTTTAAACAGTTTTAACTATTTTGAAAAAATTTCCTATTTTATCAAGTTTCGGAAATTTTAAGAAATTCTAAATTTTTTCGATATTTGAATTTTTAGAATTTTCGGATTTTTTTCGATTTTTTAATTTCAACAAAAATTACAATTTTCCAATTTTGTAGATTTCTTAATTTAGAGAACATTGCGATTTTACAGTTTTCACAGTTTTTACTGTTTTGAAAAAAATTTCTTTTGTTCGGAAATTTTCCGAAATCTTAAATTTTTTCGACTTTTGAATTTTGGGAATTTTTGCATTTTTCTTGATATTTTTAATTCAACAAATTTTACAATTTTCCAATTTTGTGGATTTCTAAGTTAAGAGAAGTTTGTGATTTTGTCGATTATACAGTTTTTACTATTTTGAAGAAAGTGTCTTCTTACTTAAATTTCGGAAATTTTCCGAAATTTTAATTTTTTTCGACTTTTGAATTTTGGGAATTTCTGCATTTTTCTTGATATTTTTAATTCAAAAAATTTTACAATTTTCCAATTTTGTGGATTTCTTAGTTAAGAGAACTTTGTGATTTTGTCGATTTTACAGTTTTTACTATTTTGAAAAAATTTTCTTTTTTTTATCAAATTTTCGGAAATTTTGCATAATTTTAATTTTTATTCGATTTTTGAATTTTTAGAATTTTTTAATATTTCTCGATTTTTTCATTTCAACAAAAATTACAATTTTCCAATTTTGTGGATTTCTTAATTTAGAGAACTGCGCGATTTTACAGTTTTCACAGTTTTTTACTGTTTTGAAAAAAATTTCTTTTGTTCGGAAATTTTCCGAAATTTTAAATTTTTTGATTTTTGAATTTAGGGCATTTTAGCATTTTTCTTGATATTTTCAATTCAACAAAAATTACAATTTTGGCGATTTCTTTATTTAAAGAGCTTTGCGATTTTTAAGTTTTCACAGTCTTTACTATTTTGAAAAAATTTAATTTTTTTATCGAATTTTGAAAAGTTTCCGAAATTTTTAATTTATTTTGATTTTTGAATTTTTGCATTTTCTCGATTTTTCATTTCAAAAAAATTACAATTTTCCAATTTTGTGGATTTCTAAGTTAAGAGAAGTTTGTGATTTTGTCGATTTTACAGTTTTTACTATTTTGAAAAAATTTTCTTTTTTTATCAAATTTCGGAAATATTCCGAAATTTTAAATTTTTTCGATTTTTGAATATAGGGAATTTTAGCATTTTTCTTGATATTTCTAATTCAATAAAAACTACAATTTTCCAATTTTGGCGATTTCTTTATTTAAAGAGCTTTGCGATTTTTAAGTTTTCACAGTTTTTACTATTTTGAAAAAATTTTCTTTTTTTATCAAATTTTCGGAAATTTTGCAAAATTTTAATTTTATTTCGATTTTTGAATTTTTAGAATTTTTGAAATTTTCTCGATTTTTTCATTTTAACAAAAATTTTCCAATTTTGTAGATTTAATAAATTTAGAGAACTTTGCGATTTTACAGTTTTTACAGTTTTTACTATTTTTTAAATATTTAATTTTTTTATCTAATTTCGGAAATTTTCCGAAATCTTAAATTTTTTCGACTTGTGAATTTTGGGAATTTTTGCATTTTTCTTGATATTTTCATTCAACAAATTTTACAGTTCTCCAATTTTGTCGATTTCTTAATTTGGAGAACTTTGTGATTTTACAGTTAAAACAGTTTTTACTATTTTGAAAAAATTTCCTTTTTTTTATCAAGTTTCGGAATTTTAAGAAATTCTAAATTTTTTTCGATTTTAGAATTTTTCGAATTTTCGCATTTTTTTTGATTTTTTAATTTCAACAAAAATTACAATATTCCAATTTTGTATATTTCTTAATTTAAAAAACTTTGCGATTTTTCAGTTTTCACAGTTTTTACTTTTTTGAAAACAATTTCTTTTGTTATCAAATTTCGAAAATTTTCCGAAATTTTAAATTTTTTCGATTTTTGAATATAGGGAATTTTAGCATTTTTCTTGATATTTTTAATTCAACAAAAATTACAATTTCCAATTTTGGCGATTTCTTTATTTAAAGAGCTTTGCGATTTTTAAGTTTTCACAGTTTCTACTATTTTGAAAAAATTTCCTTTTTTTTTATCAAGTTTCGGAAATTTTAAGAAATTTTAAATTTGTTCGATTTTTGAATTTTTGGAATTTTCGCATTTTTCTCGATTTTTTCATTTCAACAAAAATTACAATTTTCCAATTTTGTATATTTCTTAATTTAGAGAAATTTGCGATTTTACAGTTTTCACAGTTTTTACTATTTTGAAAAAATTTTCTTTTTTTATCAAATTTCGGAAATATTCCGAAATTTTAAATTTTTTCGATTTTTGAATATAGGGAATTTTAGCATTTTTCTTGATATTTCTAATTCAATAAAAACTACAATTTTCCAATTTTGGCGATTTCTTTATTTAAAGAGCTTTGCGATTTTTAAGTTTTCACAGTCTTTACTATTTTGAAAAAATTTAATTTTTTTATCGAATTTTGAAAAGTTTCCGAAATTTTTAATTTATTTTGATTTTTGAATTTTTGCATTTTCTCGATTTTTCATTTCAAAAAAATTACAATTTTCCAATTTTGTGGATTTCTAAGTTAAGAGAAGTTTGTGATTTTGTCGATTTTACAGTTTTTACTATTTTGAAAAAATTTTCTTTTTTTATCAAATTTCGGAAATATTCCGAAATTTTAAATTTTTTAGATTTTTGAATATAGGGAATTTTAGCATTTTTCTTGATATTTTTAATTCAACAAAAATTACAATTTCCAATTTTGTCTATTTCTTAATTTAGAGAACTTTGCGATTTTACAGTTTTTACATTTTTTAAAATATTTAATTTTTTTATCTAATTTCGGAAATTTTCCGAAATCTTAAATTTTTTCGATTTTTGAATTTGGGGAATTTTAGCATTTTTTTTTGCGATTTTTAAGTTTTTACAGTTTTTGCAATTTTGAAAATATTTAATTTTTTTTATCTAATTTCGGAAATTTTCCGAAATCTTAAATTTTTTCAATTTTTGAATTTTGGGAATTTTTGCATTTTTCTTGATATTTTTAATTGAACAAATTTTAGAATTTTTCAATTTTGTCGATTTCTATATTTAAAGAAATTTGTGATCTTGTCGATTACTCAGTTTTTGCTATTTTGAAGAAAGTGTCTTCTTATTTAAATTTCGGAAATTTTCCGAAATTTTAAATTTTTTCGACTTTTGAATTTTGGGAATTTTTGCATTTTTCTTGATAGTTTTAATTTAACAAATTTTACAATTTTGTGGATTTCTAAGTTAAGAGAACTTTGTGATTTTACAGTTAAAACAGTTTTTACTATTTTGAAAAAATGTCCTTTTTTTTATCAAGTTTCGGAATTTTAAGAAATTTTAAATTTTTTTCGATTTTTAAATTTTTAGAATTTTTGCATTTTTTTTTATTTTTTCATTTCAACAAAAATTACAATATTCCAATTTTGCATATTTCTTAATTTTAAAAACTTTGCGATTTTTCAGTTTTCACAGTTTTTACTATTTTGAAAAAAATTTCTTTTGTTATCAAATTTCGAAAATTTTCCGAAATTTTAAATTTTTTAGATTGCTGAATTTTAAGAGTTTTTGCATTTTTCTCGATTTTCGTATTTTTAACAAAATTTACAATATTTAAATTTTGTCCATTTCTTTATTTAGGGAACTTTGCGATTTTACAGTTTTTACAGTTTTTACTTTTTTGAAAAAATTTATTTTTTTTATCTGATTTCGGAAATTTTCCGAAATCTTACATTTTTTCAATTTTTGAATTTTGGGAATTTTTGCATTTTTCTTGATATTTTTAATTGAACAAATTTTAGAATTTTTCAATTTTGTCGATTTCTATATTTAAAGAAATTTGTGATCTTGTCGATTACTCAGTTTTTGCTATTTTGAAGAAATTGTCTTCTTTATTCAATTTCGGAAATTTTCCGAAATGTTAAATTTTTCCGATTTTTTAATTTCTTAAATTTTTGAATTTCTCTCGATTTTTTCATTTCAACATAATTTACAATATTCCAATTTTGTAGATTTCTTTATTTAAAGAGCTTTGCGAATTTTTTAGTATTTACAGTTTTTACAATTTTGAAAATATTTAATTTTTTTATCTAATTTCGGAAATTTTCCGAAATCTTAAATTTTTTCGACTTTTGAATTTTGGGAATTTTTGCATTTTTCTTGATATTTTTATTCAACAAAAATTACAATTTTCCAATTTTGGCGATTTCTTTATTTAAAGAGCTTTGCGATTTTTAAGTTTTAACAGTTTTTACAATTTTAAAAATATTTAATTATTTTATCTAATTTCGGAAATTTTCCGAAATATTAAATTTTTTCGACTTTTGAATTTTAGGAATTTTTGCATTTTTCTCGATTTTTTCATTTCAACAAAAGTTACAATATTCCAATTTTGTAGATTTCTTTATTTAAAGAGCTTTGCGAATTTTTTAGTATTTACAGTTTTTACAATTTTGAAAATATTTAATTTTTTTATCTAATTTCGGAAATTTTCCGAAATCTTAAATTTTTTCGACTTTTGAATTTTGGGAATTTTTGCACTTTTCTTGATATTTTTATTCAACAAAAATTACAATTTTCCAATTTTGGCGATTTCTTTATTTAAAGAGCTTTGCGATTTTTAAGTTTTAACAGTTTTTACAATTTTGAAAAAATTTTCTTTTGTTATCAAAATTCGGAATTTTTCCGAAATTTTAAATTTTGTCGATTTAAAAGTTTCAGAAATTTTTGAATTTTTTTCGATTTTTTCATTTTGGGCATTTTAACATTTTTCTTGATATTTTTAATTCAACAAAAATTACAATTTTGGCGATTTCTTTATTTAAAGAGCTTTGCGATTTTTAAGTTTTCACAGTCTTTACTATTTTGAAAAAATTTAATTTTTTTATCGAATTTCGAAAAGTTTCCGAAATTTTTAATTTATTTTGATTTTTAAATTTTTGCATTTTCTCGATTTTTCATTTCAAAAAAATTACAATTTGCCATTTTTGTAGATTTCTAAGTTAAGAGAAGTTTGTGATTTTGTCGATTATACAGTTTTTACTATTTTGAAGAAAGTGTCTTCTTTTTTAAGTTTCTGAAATTTTCCGAAACTTTAAATTTTTTCGATTTTTGAATTTCTTAAATTTTTGCATTTTTCTCGATTTTTTTCATTTCAACAAAAATTACAATTTTCCAATTTTGTATATTTCTTAATTTAGAGAAATTTGCGATTTTACAGTTTTCACAGTTTTTACTATTTTGAAAAAAAATTCTTTTGTTCGGAAATTTTCCGAAATCTTAAATTTTTTCGACATTTGAATTTTGGGAATTTTTGCATTTTTCTTGATATTTTTAATTCAACAAATTTTACAATTTTCCAATTTTGTGGATTTCTAAGTTAAGAGAAGTTTGTGATTTTGTCGATTATACAGTTTTTACTATTTTGAAGAAAGTGTCTTCTTACTTAAATTTCGGAAATTTTCCGAAGTTTTAAATTTTTTCGACTTTTGAATTTTGGGAATTTTTGCATTTTTCTTGATATTTTTAATTCAACAAATTTTACAATTTTCCAATTTTGTGGATTTCTAAGTTAAGAGAAGTTTGTGATTTTGTCGATTTTACAGTTTTTTTTCATTTCAACAAAAATTACAATTTTCCAATTTTGTGTATTTCTTAATTTAGAAAAATTTGCGATTTTACAGTTTTCACAGTTTTTACTATTTTGAAAAAAATTTATTTTGTTCGGAAATTTTCCGAAATCTTAAATTTTTACGACTTTTGGATTTTGGAATTTTTGCATTTTTCTTGATATTTTTAATTCAACAAATTTTACAATTTTCAAATTTTGTGGATTTCTAAGTTAAGAGAAGTTTGTGATTTTGTGGATTTTACAGTTTTTACTATTTTGAAAAAATTTTCTTTTTTTATCAAATTTTCGGAAATTTTGCATAATTTTAATTTTTTTTCGATTTTTGAATTTTTAGAATTTATTAATTTTTCTCGATTTTTTCATTTCAACAAAAATTACAATTTTCCAATTATGTAGATTTCTTAATTTAGAGAACTTTGCGATTTTACAGTTTTTACATTTTTTTAAATATTTAATTTTTTTTATCTAATTTCGGAAATTTTCCGAAATCTTAAATTCTTACGACTTTTGAATTTTGGGAATTTTTGCATTTTTCTTTATATTTTTATTCAACAAATTTTACAGTTCTCGAATTTTGTCGATTTCTTAATTTGGAGAACTTTGTGATTTTACAGTTAAAACAGTTTTTACTATTTTGAAAAAATTTCCTTTTTTTTATCAAGTTTCGGAATTTTAAGAGATACTAAATTTTTTCGATTTTTGAATTTTTAGAATTTTTGCATTTTTTTTTATTTTTTCATTTCAACAAAAATTACAATATTCCAATTTTGTATATTTCTTAATTTAAAAAACTTTGCGATTTTTTTAGTTTTCACAGTTTTTACTATTGTAAAGAAATTTCTTTTGTTATCAAATTTCGAAAATTTTCCGAAATTTTAAATTTTTTAGATTTTTGAATATAGGGAATTTTACCATTTTTCTTGATATTTTTAATTCAACAAAAATTACAATTTCCAATTTTGTCAATTTCTTTATTTAAAGAGCTTTGCGATTTTTAAGTTTTTACAGTTTTTACAATTTTGAAAAAATTTTCTTTTGTTATCAAAATTTGGAATTTTTTCCGAAATTTTAAATTTTGTCGATTGAAAAGTTTCAGAAATTTTTGAATTTTTCTCGATTTTTTCATTTCAACAAAATATACAATATTTCAATTTTGTAGATTTCTATATTAAAAGAGCTTAGCAATTTTACAGTTTAAACAGTTTCTACTATTTTGAAAAAATTTCCTTTTTTTTTATTAAATTTCGGAAATTTTCAATTTTTTCGATTTTTGAATTTGGGGAATTTTATTATTTTTCTTGATATTTTTAATTCAACAAAAATTACAATTTTCCAATTTTGGCGATTTCTTTGTTTAAAGAGCTTTGCGATTTTTAAGTTTTCACAGTTTTTTCTATTTTGAACAAAATTTCTTTTGTTATCGAATTTCGGAAATTTTCCGAAATTTTAAATTTGGTCGATTGCTGAATTTTAGGAGTTTTTGCATTTTTCTCGATTTTCGTATTTTTAACAAAATTTACAATATTTAAATTTTGTCCATTTCTTTATTTAGGGAACTTTGCGATTTTACAGTTTTTACAGTTTTTACTATTTTGAAAAAATTTATTTTTTTTATCTGATTTCGGAAATTTTCCGAAATCTTAAATTTTTTCAATTTTTGAATTTTGGGAATTTTTGCATTTTTCTTGATATTTTTAATTGAACAAATTTTACAATTTTTCAATTTTGTCGATTTCTATATTTAAAGAAATTTGTGATCTTGTCGATTACTCAGTTTTTGCTATTTTGAAGAAATTGTCTTGTTTATTCAATTTCGGAAATTTTACGAAATTTTAAATTTTTTCGATTTTTGAATATAGGGAGTTTTAGCAATTTTCTTGCTATTTTTAATTCAACAAAAATTACAATTTCCAATTTTGGCGATTTCTTTATTTAAAGAGCTTTGCGATTTTTAAGTTTTTACAGTTTTTACAATTTTAAAAATATTTAATTATTTTATCTAATTTCGGAAATTTTCCGAAATATTAAATTTTTTCGACTTTTGAATTTTAGGAATTTTTGCATTTTTCTCGATTTTTTCATTTCAACAAAAGTTACAATATTCCAATTTTGTAGATTTCTTTATTTAAAGAGCTTTGCGAATTTTTTAGTATTTACAGTTTTTACAATTTTGAAAATATTTAATTTTTTTATCTAATTTCGGAAATTTTCCGAAATCTTAAATTTTTTCGACTTTTGAATTTTGGGAATTTTTGCATTTTTCTTGATATTTTTATTCAACAAAAATTACAATTTTCCAATTTTGGCGATTTCTTTATTTAAAGAGCTTTGCGATTTTTAAGTTTTAACAGTTTTTACAATTTTGAAAAAATTTTCTTTTGTTATCAAAACTCGGAATTTTTCCGAAATTTTAAATTTTGTCGATTTAAAAGTTTCAGAAATTTTTGAATTTTTTTCGATTTTTTCATTTTGGGCATTTTAACATTTTTCTTGATATTTTTAATTCAACAAAAATTACAATTTTGGCGATTTCTTTATTTAAAGAGCTTTGCGATTTTTAAGTTTTCACAGTCTTTACTATTTTGAAAAAATTTAATTTTTTTATCGAATTTCGAAAAGTTTCCGAAATTTTTAATTTATTTTGATTTTTAAATTTTTGCATTTTCTCGATTTTTCATTTCAAAAAAATTACAATTTGCCAATTTTGTAGATTTCTAAGTTAAGAGAAGTTTGTGATTTTGTCGATTATACAGTTTTTACTATTTTGAAGAAAGTGTCTTCTTTTTTAAGTTTCTGAAATTTTCCCAAACTTTAAATTTATTCGATTTTTGAATTTCTTAAATTTTCGCATTTTTCTCGATTTTTTTCATTTCAACAAAAATTACAATTTTCCAATTTTGTATATTTCTTAATTTAGAGAAATTTGCGATTTTACAGTTTTCACAGTTTTTACTATTTTGAAAAAAATTTCTTTTGCTCGGAAATTTTCCGAAATCTTAAATTTTTTCGACATTTGAATTTTGGGAATTTTTGAATTTTTCTTGATATTTTTAATTCAACAAATTTTACAATTTTCCAATTTTGTGGATTTCTAAGTTAAGAGAAGTTTGTGATTTTGTCGATTATACAGTTTTTACTATTTTGAAGAAAGTGTCTTCTTACTTAAATTTCGGAAATTTTCCGAAATTTTAAATTTTTTCGACTTTTGAATTTTGGGAATTTTTGCATTTTTCTTGATATTTTTAATTCAACAAATTTTACAATTTTCCAATTTTGTGGATTTCTAAGTTAAGAGAAGTTTGTGATTTTGTCGATTTTACAGTTTTTTTTCATTTCAACAAAAATTACAATTTTCCAATTTTGTGTATTTCTTAATTTAGAAAAATTTGCGATTTTACAGTTTTCACAGTTTTTACTATTTTGAAAAAAATTTATTTTGTTCGGAAATTTTCCGAAATCTTAAATTTTTACGACTTTTGGATTTTGGAATTTTTGCATTTTTCTTGATATTTTTAATTCAACAAATTTTACAATTTTCAAATTTTGTGGATTTCTAAGTTAAGAGAAGTTTGTGATTTTGTCGATTTTACAGTTTTTACTATTTTGAAAAAATTTTCTTTTTTTATCAAATTTTCGGAAATTTTGCATAATTTTAATTTTTTTTCGATTTTTGAATTTTTAGAATTTATTAATTTTTCTCGATTTTTTCATTTCAACAAAAAATTACAATTTTCCAATTATGTAGATTTCTTAATTTAGAGAACTTTGCGATTTTACAGTTTTTACATTTTTTTAAATATTTAATTTTTTTTATCTAATTTCGGAAATTTTCCGAAATCTTAAATTTTTACGACTTTTGAATTTTGGGAATTTTTGCATTTTACTTTATATTTTTATTCAACAAATTTTACAGTTCTCGAATTTTGTCGATTTCTTAATTTGGAGAACTTTGTGATTTTACAGTTAAAACAGTTTTTACTATTTTGAAAAAATTTCCTTTTTTTTATCAAGTTTCGGAATTTTAAGAGATACTAAATTTTTTCGATTTTTGAATTTTTAGAATTTTTGCATTTTTTTTTATTTTTTCATTTCAACAAAAATTACAATATTCCAATTTTGTATATTTCTTAATTTAAAAAACTTTGCGATTTTTTTAGTTTTCACAGTTTTTACTATTTTAAAGAAATTTCTTTTGTTATCAAATTTCGAAAATTTTCCGAAATTTTAAATTTTTTAGATTTTTGAATATAGGGAATTTTACCATTTTTCTTGATATTTTTAATTCAACAAAAATTACAATTTCCAATTTTGGCAATTTCTTTATTTAAAGAGCTTTGCGATTTTTAAGTTTTTACAGTTTTTACAATTTTGAAAAAATTTTCTTTTGTTATCAAAATTTGGAATTTTTTCCGAAATTTTAAATTTTGTCGATTGAAAAGTTTCAGAAATTTTTGAATTTTTCTCGATTTTTTCATTTCAACAAAATATACAATATTTCAATTTTGTAGATTTCTTTATTAAAAGAGCTTAGCAATTTTACAGTTTAAACAGTTTCTACTATTTTGAAAATATTTCCTTTTTTTTTATCAAGTTTCGGAAATTTTAAGAAATTTTAAATTTGTTCGATTTTTGAATTTTTTGAATTTTCGCATTTTTCTCGATTTTTTCATTTCAACAAAAATTACAATTTTCCAATTTTGTAGAGTTCTTAATTAAGAGAACTTCGCGATTTTTCAGTTTTCACAGTTTTTTTTATTTTGAAAACAATTTCTTTTGTTATCAAATTTCGAAAATTTTCCGAAATTTTAAGTTTTTTAGATTTTTGAATATAGGGAATTTTAGCATTTTTCTTGATATTTTTAATTTAACAAAAATTACAATTTCCAATTTTGGCAATTTCTTTATTTAAAGAGCTTTGCGATTTTTAAGTTTTTACAATTTTTACAATTTTGAAAAAATTTTCTTTTGTTATCAAAATTTGGAATTTTTCCGAAATTTTAAATTTTGTCGATTTAAAAGTTTCAGAAATTTTTGAATTTTTCTCGATTTTTTCATTTCAACAAAATATACAATATTCCAATTTTGTAGATTTCTTTATTAAAAGAGCTTAGCAATTTTACAGTTTAAACAGTTTCTACTATTTTGAAAAAATTTCCTTTTTTTTTATTAAATTTCGGAAATTTTCAATTTTTTCGATTTTTGAATTTGGGGAATTTTATTATTTTTCTTGATATTTTTAATTCAACAAAAATTACAATTTTCCAATTTTGGCGATTTCTTTGTTTAAAGAGCTTTGCGATTTTTAAGTTTTCACAGTTTTTTCTATTTTGAACAAAATTTCTTTTGTTATCGAATTTCGGAAATTTTCCGAAATTTTAAATTTGGTCGATTGCTGAATTTTAGGAGTTTTTGCATTTTTCTCGATTTTCGTATTTTTAACAAAATTTACAATATTTAAATTTTGTCCATTTCTTTATTTAGGGAACTTTGCGATTTTACAGTTTTACAGTTTTTACTATTTTGAAAAAATTTATTTTTTTTATCTGATTTCGGAAATTTTCCGAAATCTTAAATTTTTTCAATTTTTGAATTTTGGGAATTTTTGCATTTTTCTTGATATTTTTAATTGAACAAATTTTACAATTTTTCAATTTTGTCGATTTCTATATTTAAAGAAATTTGTGATCTTGTCGATTACTCAGTTTTTGCTATTTTGAAGAAATTGTCTTGTTTATTCAATTTCGGAAATTTTACGAAATTTTAAATTTTTTCGATTTTTGAATATAGGGAGTTTTAGCAATTTTCTTGCTATTTTTAATTCAACAAAAATTACAATTTCCAATTTTGGCGATTTCTTTATTTAAAGAGCTTTGCGATTTTTAAGTTTTTACAGTTTTTACAATTTTAAAAATATTTAATTATTTTATCTAATTTCGGAAATTTTCCGAAATATTAAATTTTTTCGACTTTTGAATTTTAGGAATTTTTGCATTTTTCTCGATTTTTTCATTTCAACAAAAGTTACAATATTCCAATTTTGTAGATTTCTTTATTTAAAGAGCTTTGCGAATTTTTTAGTATTTACAGTTTTTACAATTTTGAAAATATTTAATTTTTTTATCTAATTTCGGAAATTTTCCGAAATCTTAAATTTTTTCGACTTTTGAATTTTGGGAATTTTTGCATTTTTCTTGATATTTTTATTCAACAAAAATTACAATTTTCCAATTTTGGCGATTTCTTTATTTAAAGAGCTTTGCGATTTTTAAGTTTTAACAGTTTTTACAATTTTGAAAAAATTTTCTTTTGTTATCAAAACTCGGAATTTTTCCGAAATTTTAAATTTTGTCGATTTAAAAGTTTCAGAAATTTTTGAATTTTTTTCGATTTTTTCATTTTGGGCATTTTAACATTTTTCTTGATATTTTTAATTCAACAAAAATTACAATTTTGGCGATTTCTTTATTTAAAGAGCTTTGCGATTTTTAAGTTTTCACAGTCTTTACTATTTTGAAAAAATTTAATTTTTTTATCGAATTTCGAAAAGTTTCCGAAATTTTTAATTTATTTTGATTTTTAAATTTTTGCATTTTCTCGATTTTTCATTTCAAAAAAATTACAATTTGCCAATTTTGTAGATTTCTAAGTTAAGAGAAGTTTGTGATTTTGTCGATTATACAGTTTTTACTATTTTGAAGAAAGTGTCTTCTTTTTTAAGTTTCTGAAATTTTCCCAAACTTTAAATTTATTCGATTTTTGAATTTCTTAAATTTTCGCATTTTTCTCGATTTTTTTCATTTCAACAAAAATTACAATTTTCCAATTTTGTATATTTCTTAATTTAGAGAAATTTGCGATTTTACAGTTTTCACAGTTTTTACTATTTTGAAAAAAATTTCTTTTGCTCGGAAATTTTCCGAAATCTTAAATTTTTTCGACATTTGAATTTAGGGAATTTTTGCATTTTTCTTGATATTTTTAATTCAACAAATTTTACAATTTTCCAATTTTGTGGATTTCTAAGTTAAGAGAAGTTTGTGATTTTGTCGATTATACAGTTTTTACTATTTTGAAGAAAGTGTCTTCTTACTTAAATTTCGGAAATTTTCCGAAATTTTAAATTTTTTCGACTTTTGAATTTTGGGAATTTTTGCATTTTTCTTGATATTTTTAATTCAACAAATTTTACAATTTTCCAATTTTGTGGATTTCTAAGTTAAGAGAAGTTTGTGATTTTGTCGATTTTACAGTTTTTTTTCATTTCAACAAAAATTACAATTTTCCAATTTTGTGTATTTCTTAATTTAGAAAAATTTGCGATTTTACAGTTTTCACAGTTTTTACTATTTTGAAAAAAATTTATTTTGTTCGGAAATTTTCCGAAATCTTAAATTTTTACGACTTTTGGATTTTAGAATTTTTGCATTTTTCTTGATATTTTTAATTCAACAAATTTTACAATTTTCAAATTTTGTGGATTTCTAAGTTAAGAGAAGTTTGTGATTTTGTCGATTTTACAGTTTTTACTATTTTGAAAAAATTTTCTTTTTTTATCAAATTTTCGGAAATTTTGCATAATTTTAATTTTTTTTTCGATTTTTGAATTTTTAGAATTTATTAATTTTTCTCGATTTTTTCATTTCAACAAAAAATTACAATTTTCCAATTATGTAGATTTCTTAATTTAGAGAACTTTGCGATTTTACAGTTTTTACATTTTTTTAAATATTTAATTTTTTTTATCTAATTTCGGAAATTTTCCGAAATCTTAAATTTTTACGACTTTTGAATTTTGGGAATTTTTGCATTTTTCTTTATATTTTTATTCAACAAATTTTACAGTTCTCGAATTTTGTCGATTTCTTAATTTGGAGAACTTTGTGATTTTACAGTTAAAACAGTTTTTACTATTTTGAAAAAATTTCCTTTTTTTATCAAATTTCGGAATTTTAAGAGATACTAAATTTTTTCGATTTTTGAATTTTTAGAATTTTTGCATTTTTTTTATTTTTTCATTTCAACAAAAATTACAATATTCCAATTTTGTATATTTCTTAATTTAAAAAACTTTGCGATTTTTTTAGTTTTCACAGTTTTTACTATTTTAAAGAAATTTCTTTTGTTATCAAATTTCGAAAATTTTCCGAAATTTTAAATTTTTTAGATTTTTGAATATAGGGAATTTTACCATTTTTCTTGATATTTTTAATTCAACAAAAATTACAATTTCCAATTTTGGCAATTTCTTTATTTAAAGAGCTTTGCGATTTTTAAGTTTTTACAGTTTTTACAATTTTGAAAAAATTTTCTTTTGTTATCAAAATTTGGAATTTTACCGAAATTTTAAATTTTGTCGATTTAAAAGTTTCAGAAATTTTTGAATTTTTCTCGATTTTTTCATTTCAACAAAATATACAATATTCCAATTTTGTAGATTTCTTTATTAAAAGAGTTAAGCAATTTTACAGTTTAAACAGTTTCTACTATTTTGAAAAAATTTCCTTTTTTTTATCAAGTTTCGGAAATTTTAAGAAATTTTAAATTTGTTCGATTTTTGAATTTTTTTAATTTACGCATTTTTCTCGATTTTTTCATTTCAACAAAAATTACAATTTTCCAATTTTGTATATTTCTTAATTTAGAGAACTTTGCGATTTTACAGTTTTCACAGTTTTTACTATTTTAAAAAAATTTCTTTTGTTATCAAATTTCGGAAATTTTCCGAAATTTTAAGTTTTTTCGATTTTTGAATATAGGGAGTTTTAGCAATTTTCTTGCTATTTTTAATTCAACAAAAATTACAATTTCCAATTTTGGCGATTTCTTTATTTGAAGAGCTTTGCGATTTTTAAGTTTTAACAGTTTTTACAATTTTGAAAAAATTTTCTTTTGTTATCAAAATTCGGAATTTTTCCGAAATTTTAAATTTTGTCGATTTAAAAGTTTCAGAAATTTTTGTATTTTTCTCAATTTGATTCATTTCAACAAAAATTACAATTTTCCAATTATGTAGATTTCTTAATTTAGAGAACTTTGCGATTTTACAGTTTTTACATTTTTTTAAATATTTAATTTTTTTTATCTAATTTCGGAAATTTTCCGAAATCTTAAATTTTTACGACTTTTGAATTTTGGGAATTTTTGCATTTTTCTTTATATTTTTATTCAACAAATTTTACAGTTCTCGAATTTTGTCGATTTCTTAATTTGGAGAACTTTATGATTTTACAGTTAAAACAGTTTTTACTATTTTGAATAAATTTCCTTTTTGTTATCAAGTTTCGGAATTTTAAGAAATACTAAATTTTTTTGATTTTTGAATTTTTAGAATTTTTGCATTTTTTTTTATTTTTTCATTTCAACAAAAATTACAATATTCAAATTTTGTATATTTCTTAATATAAACAAGTAAGAAAGCTACAGTCGAGAGTGCTCGACCGTATGATACCCGCAACCCATTTCGAGAAAAAAAAAAAATGTTAATGATATTTTGACAACAAATATACCAAAAATATACTGAAACTTGTATTTTGTTTGTATATATTTGAAAATAGCGGGTAAAAATCCATGACACCGACATGGTCACATTGTCAACTAAACAAACAAAGCGCGAGCAGCTGCAAGTGAATTTTGCATACAAAATTGATTCTTTAATAACTTCCTAGTTTTTTCTTCGATCTCTACCAAATTCACAGGGGTCATTCAGACTATCATTGTTATTATGCATACTAAAATTCAATGCTCTAGGTCTATTATTACGGCTTTTACAGTTTTTGGGGGCGGAAAGGGGCGTGGCAAAAATCTAAAACAAACTTGATCTGCGTAAGAGCTACATGAATACTGTAACCAAATTTGATATCTCTAGGTCATTCACACACTTAAAACGTCCATATGCACTGGGCACACAAATTTTGATAAATAATTTCTCGAATAACTTTTGTTCTACTTATCCGATTTGTACCAAAATTACAGGGTATATTAAGAGTGCGAAGCGCAGATGGGTTACCAAATTACACATCATTACACAAAGAACTTTTGGAGTTATTCGCGATTTACATAAAAAAAAACTTGACTTTCTCTAGATAAATGCTTATTGTGGGCGAAGGGGGCGTGGCATCCAACTTTTGAAATAAACTTGACCTGCGTAGGGTATGAAGGAACCTTTTTGCCAAATTTGGTGTCTCTATGTCTTATAGTCTCTGAGATCCAGGTGTTCATACAGACGGACAGACGGACAGACGGACAGACGGACAGACGGACAGACGGACATGGCTATATCGTCTCGGCTGTTGACGCTGATCAAGAATATATATACTTTATGGGGTCGGAGATGCCTCCTTCTGCCTGTTACATACATTTTCTGTTGGCACTAAGTCATAATACCCTTCTACCCTATGGGTAGCGGGTATAAAAACTTTGCGATTTTTCAGTTTTCACAGTTTTTACTATTTTAAAGAAATTTCTTTTGTTATCAAATTTCGAAAATTTTCCGAAATTTTAAATTTTTTAGATTTTTGAATATAGGGAATTTTACCATTTTTCTTGATATTTTTAATTCAACAAAAATTACAATTTCCAATTTTGGCAATTTCTTTATTTAAAGAGCTTTGCGATTTTTAAGTTTTTACAGTTTTTACAATTTTGAAAAAATTTTCTTTTGTTATCAAAATTTGGAATTTTTCCGAAATGTTAAATTTTGTCGATTGAAAAGTTTCAGAAATTTTTGAATTTTTCTCGATTTTTTCATTTCAACAAAATATACAATATTCCAATTTTGTAGATTTCTTTATTAAAAGAGCTAAGCAAGTTTACAGTTTAAACAGTTTCTACTATTTTGAAAAAATTTCCTTTTTTTTATCAAGTTTCGGAAATTTTAAGAAATTTTAAATTTGTTCGATTTTTGAATTTTTTGAATTTTCGCATTTTTCTCGATTTTTTCATTTCAACAAAAATTACAATTTTCCAATTTTGTAGAGTTCTTAATTAAGAGAACTTCGCGATTTTTCAGTTTTCACAGTTTTTACTATTTTGAAAACAATTTCTTTTGTTATCAAATTTCGAAAATTTTCCGAAATTTTAAGTTTTTTAGATTTTTGAATATAGGGAATTTTAGCATTTTTCTTGATATTTTTAATTCAACAAAAATTACAATTTCCAATTTTGGCAATTTCTTTATTTAAAGAGCTTTGCGATTTTTAAGTTTTTACAGTTTTTACAATTTTGAAAAAATTTTCTTTTGTTATCAAAATTTGGAATTTTTCCGAAATTTTAAATTTTGTCGATTGAAAAGTTTCAGAAATTTTTGAATTTTTCTCGATTTTTTCATTTCAACAAAATATACAATATTCCAATTTTGTAGATTTCTTTATTAAAAGAGCTTAGCAATTTTACAGTTTAAACAGTTTCTACTATTTTGAAAAAATTTCCTTTTTTTTTATTAAATTTCGGAGATTTTCAATTTTTTCGATTTTTGAATTTGGGGAATTTTATTATTTTTCTTGATATTTTTAATTCAACAAAAATTACAATTTTCCAATTTTGGCGATTTATTTGTTTAAAGAGCTTTGCGATTTTTAAGTTTTCACAGTTTTTTCTATTTTGAACAAAATTGCTTTTGTTATCGAATTTCGGAAATTTTCCGAAATTTTAAATTTGGTCGATTGCTGAATTTTTGGAGTTTTTGCATTTTTCTCGATTTTCGTATTTTTAACAAAATTTACAATATTTAAATTTTGTCCATTTCTTTATTTAGGGAACTTTGCGATTTTACAGTTTTTACAGTTTTTACTATTTTGAAAAAATTTATTTTTTTTATCTGATTTCGGAAATTTTCCGAAATCTTAAATTTTTTCAATTTTTGAATTTTGGGAATTTTTGCATTTTTCTTGATATTTTTAATTGAACAAATTTTACAATTTTTCAATTTTGTCGATTTCTATATTTAAAGAAATTTGTGATCTTGTCGATTACTCATTTTTTGCTATTTTGAAGAATTTGTCTTCTTTATTCAATTTCGGAAATTTTCCGAAATTTTAAATTTTTCCGATTTTTGAATTTCTTAAATTTTTGAATTTTTTTCGATTTTTTCATTTCAACATAATTTACAATATTCCAATTTTGTAGATTTCTTTATTTAAAGAGCTTTGCGATTTTTAAGTTTTCACAGTTTGTACAATTTTGAAAAAATTTTCTTTTGTTATCAAAATTTGGAATTTTTGCGATATTTTAAATGTTGTCGATTGTTGAATTTTAGGAATTTTTGCATTTTTCTCGATTTTTTTATTTTTAACAAAATTTACAATATTCAAATTTTGTCCATTTCTTTATTTAGGGAACTTTGCGATTTTACAGTTTTCACAGTTTTTCCTATTTCGAAAAAATTTAATTTTTTTATCTAATTTCGGAAATTTTCCGAAACCTTAAATTTTTTCGATTTTTGAATTTAGGGAATTTTAGAAATTTACAATATTCCAATTTTGGCGATTTCTTTATTTAAAGAGATTTGCGATTTTTAAGTTTTCACAGTTTTTACAATTTTGAAAAAAATTTCCTTTTGTTATCAAAATTCGGAATTTTTCCGAAATTTTAAATTTTGTCGATTTAAAAGTTTCAGAAATTTTTGCATTTTTCTCGATTTTTTCATTTTAACAAAATTGACAATATTCCAATTTTGTAGATTTCTTTATTCAAAGAGCTTTGCGATTTTTAAGTTTTTACAGTTTTTACAATTTTAAAAATATTTAATTATTTTATCTAATTTCGGAAATTTTCCGAAATCTTAAATTTTTTCGACGTTTGAATTTTAGGAATTTTTGCATTTTTCTCGATTTTTTCATTTCAACAAAAGTTACAATATTCCAATTTTGTCCATTTCTTTATTTAGGGAACTTTGCGACTTTACAGTTTTCACAATTTTTACAATTTTGGAAAAATTTTCTTTTTTATCGAATTTCGGAAAGTTTCCGAAATTTTTCATTTTTTTTTATTTTTGAATTTTTGAATTTTCTCGATTTTTTCATTTCAACAAAATTTACAATATTCCAATTTTGTATATTTCTTAATTTAAAAAACTTTGCGACTCTTCAGATTTTACAGTTTTTACTATTTTGAAAAAAATTTCTTTTCTTATCAAATTTCGGAAATATTCTGAAATTTTAAATATTTTCGATTTTTGAATATAGGGAATTTTAGCATTTTTCTTGATATTTTTAATTCAAGAAAAATTACAATTTTCCAATTTTGGCGATTTCTTTATTTAAATAGCTTTGCGATTTTTCAGTTTACACAGTTTTTACTATTATGAAAAAATTAAATTTTTTTATCAAATTTCGGAAATTTTGCAAAATTTTAATTTTTTTTCGAGTTTTGAATTTATAAAATTTTTTAATTTTTCTCGATTTTTTCATTTCAAAAAAAATAAAATTTTCCAATTTTGTAGATTTCTTAATTTGGAGAACTTTGTGACTTAACAGTTTAAACAGTTTTTACTATTTTGAAAAAATTTCCTTTTTTATCAAGTTTCGGAAATTTTAAGAAATTTTAAAATTTTTCGATTTTTGAATTTTATTAATTTTCGCATTTTTCTCGATTTTTTCATTCCAACAAAAATTACAATTTTCCAATTTTGTATATTTCTTAATTTAGAGAACTTTGCGATTTAATAGTTTTCACAGTTTTTACTATTTTAAAAAAAAATTCTTTTGTTATCAAATTTCGAAAATTTTCCGAAATTTTAAATTTTTTCGATTTTTGAATATAAGGAGTTTTAGCAATTTTCTTGCTATTTTTAATTCAACAAAAATTACAATTTCCAATTTTGGCGATTTCTTTATTTAAAGAGCTTTGCGATTTTTAAGTTTTAACAGTTTTTACAATTTTGAAAAAATTTCCTTTTGTTATCAAAATTCGGAATTTTTCCGAAATTTTAAATTTTGTCGATTTAAAAGTTTCAGAAATTTTTGCATTTTTCTCAATTTTATTCATTTCAACAAAAATTACAATTTTCCAATTTTGTAGACTTCTTAATTTAGAGAACTGCGCGATTTTACAGTTTTCACAGTTTTTTACTATTTTGAAAAAAATTTCTTTTGTTCGGAAATTTTCCGAAATTTTAAATTTTTTCGATTTTTGAATTTAGGGCATTTTAACATTTTTCTTGATATTTTTAATTCAAAAAAAATTACAATTTTGGCGATTTCTTTATTTAAAGAGCTTTGCGATTTTTAAGTTTTCACAGTCTTTACTATTTTGAAAAAATTTAATTTTTTATCGAATTTCGAAAAGTTTCCGAAATTTTTAATTTATTTTGATTTTTGAATTTTTGCATTTTCTCGATTTTTCATTTCAAAAAAATTACAATTTTCCAATTTTGTAGATTTCTAAGTTAAGAGAAGTTTGTGATTTTGTCGATTTTACAGTTTTTACTATTTTGAAAAAGTTTTCTTTTTTTATCAAATTTTCGGAAATTTTGCATAATTTTAATTTTTTTTCGATTTTTGAATTTTTAGAATTTTTTAATTTTTCTCGATTTTTTCATTTCAACAAAAATTACAATTTTCCAATTATGTAGATTTCTTAATTTAGAGAACTTTGCGATTTTACAGTTTTTACATTTTTTTAAATATTTAATTTTTTTATCTAATTTCGGAAATTTTCCGAAATCTTAAATTTTTACGACTTTTGAATTTTGGGAATTTTTGCATTTTTCTTGATACTTTTATTCAACAAATTTTACAGTTCTCCAATTTTGTCGATTTCTTAATTTGGAGAACTTTGTTATTTTACAGTTAAAACAGTTTTTACTATTTTGAAAAAATTTCCTTTTTTTATCAAGTTTCGGAATTTTAAGAAATACTAAATTTTTTCGATTTTTGAATTTTTAGAATTTTCGCAATTTTTTTTATTTTTTCATTTCAACAAAAATTACAATATTCAAACTTTGTATATTTCTTAATTTAAAAAACTTTGCGATTTTTCAGTTTTCACAGTTTTTACTATTTTAAACAAATTTCTTTTGTTATCAAATTTCGAAAATTTTCCGAAATTTTAAATTTTTTAGATTTTTGAATATAGGGAATTTTAGCATTTTTCTTGATATTTTTAATTCAACAAAAATTACAATTTCCAATTTTGGCAATTTCTTTATTTAAAGAGCTTTGCGATTTTTAAGTTTTTACAGTTTTTACAATTTTGAAAAAATTTTCTTTTGTTATCAAAATTTGGAATTTTTCCGAAATTTTAAATTTTGTCGATTTAAAAGTTTTAGAAATTTTTGAATTTTTCTCGATTTTTTCATTTCAACAAAATATACAATATTCCAATTTTGTAGATTTCTTTATTAAAAGAGCTTAGCAATTTTACAGTTTAAACAGTTTCTACTATTTTGAAAAAATTTCCTTTTTTTTTATTAAATTTCGGAAATTTTCAATTTTTGAATTTGGGGAATTTTATTATTTTTCTTGATATTTTTAATTCAACAAAAATTACAATTTTCCAATTTTGGCGATTTCTTTGTTTTAAGAGCTTTGCGATTTTAAAGTTTTCACAGTTTTTTCTATTTTGAACAAAATTTTTTTTGTTATCGAATTTCGGAAATTTTCCGAAATTTTAAATTTGGTCGATTGCTGAATTTTAGGAGTTTTTGCATTTTTCTCGATTTTCGTATTTTTAACAAAATTTACAATATTTAAATTTTGTCCATTTCTTTATTTAGGGAACTTTGCGATTTTACAGTTTTTACAGTTTTTACTATTTTGAAAAAATTTATTGATTTTATCTGATTTTGGAAATTTTCCGAAATCTTAAATTTTTTCAATTTTTGAATTTTGTGAATTTTTGCATTTTTCTTGATATTTTTAATTGAACAAATTTTACAATTTTTCAATTTTGTCGATTTCTATATTTAAAGAAATTTGTGATCTTGTCGATTACTCAGTTTTTGCTATTTTGAAGAAATTGTCTTCTTTATTCAATTTCGGAAATTTTCCGAAATTTTAAATTTTTCCGATTTTTGAATTTCTTAAATATTTGAATTTTTCTCGATTTTTTCATTTCAACATAATTTACAATATTCCAATTTTGTAGATTTCTTTATTTAAAGAGCTTTGCGATTTTTAAGTTTTCACAGTTTGTACAATTTTGAAAAAATTTTCTTTTGTTATCAAAATTCGGAATTTTTGCGATATTTTAAATGTTGTCGATTGTTGAATTTTAGGAATTTTTGCATTTTTCTTGATTTTTTTATTTTTAACAAAATTTACAATATTCAAATTTTGTCCATTTCTTTATTTAGGGAACTTTGCGATTTTACAGTTTTCACAGTTTTTCCTATTTCGAAAAAATTTAATTTTTTTATCTAATTTCGGAAATTTTCCGAAACCTTAAATTTTTTAGATTTTTGAATTTAGGGAATTTTAGAAATTTACAATATTCCAATTTTGGCGATTTCTTTATTTAAAGAGCTTTGCGATTTTTAAGTTTTCACAGTTTTTACAATTTTGAAAAAAATTTCCTTTTGTTATCAAAATTCGGAATTTTTCGGAAATTTTAAATTTTGTCGATTTAAAAGTTTCAGAAATTTTTGCATTTTTCTCGATTTTTTCATTTTAACAAAATTGACAATATTCCAATTTTGTAGATTTCTTTATTCAAAGAGCTTTGCGATTTTTAAGTTTTTACAGTTTTTACAATTTTAAAAATATTTAATTATTTTATCTAATTTCGGAAATTTTCCGAAATCTTAAATTTTTTCGACTTTTGAATTTTAGGAATTTTTGCATTTTTCTCGATTTTTTCATTTCAACAAAAGTTACAATATTCCAATTTTGTAGATTTCTTTATTTAAAGAGCTTTGCGATTTTTTTAGTTTTTACAGTTTTTACAATTTTGGAAAAATTTTCTTTTTTATCGAATTTCGGAAAGTTTCCAAAATTTTTCATTTTTTTTTTATTTTTGAATTTTTGAATTTTCTCGATTTTTTCATTTCAACAAAATTTACAATATTCCAATTTTGTATATTTCTTAATTTAAAAAACTTTGCGATTCTTCAGATTTTACAGTTTTTACTATTTTGAAAACAATTTCTTTTGTTATCAAATTTCGAAAATTTTCCGAAATTTTAAGTTTTTTAGATTTTTGAATATAGGCAATTTTAGCATTTTTCTTGATATTTTTAATTCAAGAAAAATTACAATTTTCCAATTTTGGCGATTTCTTTATTTAAATAGCTTTGCGATTTTTCAGTTTACACAGTTTTTACTATTTTGAAAAAATTAAATTTTTTTATCAAATTTCGGAAATTTTGCAAAATTTTAATTTTTTTTTCGATTTTTGAATTTATAAAATTTTTTAATTTATCTCGATTTTTTCAGTTCAAAAAAAATAAAATTTTCCAGTTTTGTAGATTTCTTAATTTGGAGAACTTTGTGACTTAACAGTTTAAACAGTTTTTACTATTTTGAAAAAATTTCCTTTTTTATCAAGTTTCGGAAATTTTAAGAAATTTTAAAATTTTTCGATTTTTAAATTTTTTAAATTTTCGCATTTTTCTCGATTTTTTCATTTCAACAAAAATTACAATTTTCAATTTTGTATATTTCTTAATTTAGAGAACTTTGCGATTTAACAGTTTTCACAGTTTTTACTATTTTAAAAAAAAATTCTTTTGTTATCAAATTTCGAAAATTTTCCGAAATTTTAAATTTTTTGGATTTTTGAATATAGGGAGTTTTAGCATTTTTCTTGCTATTTTTAATTCAACAAAATTTACAATTTCCAATTTTGGCGATTTCTTTATTTAAAGAGCTGTGCGATTTTTAAGTTTTAACAGTTTTTACAATTTTGAAAAAATTTAATTTTGTTCGGAAATTTTCCGAAATTTTAAATTTTTTCGATTTTTAAATTTAGGGCATTTTAACATTTTTCTTGATATTTTTAATTCAACAAAAATTACAATTTTGGCGATTTCTTTATTTAAAGAGATTTGCGATTTTTAAGTTTTCACAGTTTTTACAATTTTGAAAAAATTTCCTTTTGTTATCAAAATTCGGAATTTTTCCGAAATTTTAAATTTTGTCGATTTAAAAGTTTCAGAAATTTTTGCATTTTTCTCAATTTTATTCATTTCAACAAAAATTACAATTTTCCAATTTTGTAGACTTCTTAATTTAGAGAACTGCGCGATTTTACAGTTTTCACAGTTTTTTACTATTTTGAAAAAAATTTCTTTTGTTCGGAAATTTTCCGAAATTTTAAATTTTTTCGATTTTTAAATGTAGGGCATTTTAACATTTTTCTTGATATTTTTAATTCAACAAAAATTACAATTTTGGCGATTTCTTTATTTAAAGAGCTTTGCGATTTTTAAGTTTTCACAGTCTTTACTATTTTGAAAAAATTTAATTTTTTATCGAATTTCGAAAAGTTTCCGAAATTTTTAATTTATTTTGATTTTTGAATTTTTTCATTTTCTCGATTTTTCATTTCAAAAAAATTACAATTTTCCAATTTTGTAGATTTCTAAGTTAAGAGAAGTTTGTGATTTTGTCGATTTTACAGTTTTTACTATTTTGAAAAAATTTTCTTTTTTTATCAAATTTTCGGAAATTTTGCATAATTTTAATTTTTTTTCGATTTTTGAATTTTTAGAATTTTTTAATTTTTCTCGATTTTTTCATTTCAACAAAAATTACAATTTTCCAATTATGTAGATTTCTTGATTTAGAGAACTTTGCGATTTTACAGTTTTTACATTTTTTTAAATATTTAATTTTTTTTATCTAATTTCGGAAATTTTCCGAAATCTTAAATTTTTACGACTTTTGAATTTTGGGAATTTTTGCATTTTTCTTGATATTTTTATTCAACATATTTTACAGTTCTCCAATTTTGAGGATTTCTTAATTTGGAGAACTTTGTTATTTTACAGTTAAAACAGTTTTTACTATTTTGAAAAAATTTCCTTTTTTTATCAAGTTTCGGAATTTTAAGAAAAACTAAATTTTTTCGATTTTTGAATTTTTAGAATTTTCGCATTTTTTTTGATTTTTTCATTTCAACAAAAATTACAATATTCAAATTTTGTATATTTCTTAATTTAAAAAACTTTGCGATTTTTCAGTTTTCACAGTTTTTACTATTTTAAAAAAATTTCTTTTGTTATCAAATTTCGAAAATTTTCCGAAATTTTAAATTTTTTAGATTTTTGAATATAGGGAATTTTAGCATTTTTCTTGATATTTTTAATTCAACAAAAATTACAATTTCCAATTTTGGCAATTTCTTTATTTAAAGAGCTTTGCGATTTTCAAGTTTTTACAGAAATTTTAAATTATGTCAATTTAAAAGTTTCAGAAATTTTTGAATTTTTCTCGATTTTTTCATTTCAACAAAATATACAATATTCCAATTTTGTAGATTTCTTTATAAAAAGAGCTTAGCAATTTTACAGTTTAAACAGTTTCTACTATTTTGAAAAAATTTCCTTTTTTTATCAAGTTTCGGAAATTTTAAGAAATTTTAAATTTGTTCGATTTTTGAATTTTTTGAATTTACGCATTTTTCTCGATTTTTTCATTTCAACAAAAATTACAATTTTCCAATTTTGTATATTTCTTAATTTAGAGAACTTTGCGATTTTACAGTTTTCACAGTTTTTACTATTTTAAAAAAATTTCTTTTGTTATCAAATTTCGAAAATTTTCCGAAATTTTAAGTTTTTTCGATTTTTGAATATAAGGAGTTTTAGCAATTTTCTTGCTATTTTTAATTCAACAAAAATTACAATTTCCAATTTTGGCGATTTCTTTATTTAAAGAGCTTTGCGATTTTTAAGTTTTAACAGTTTTTACAATTTTGAAAAAATTTTCTTTTGTTAGCAAAATTCGGAATTTTTCCGAAATTTTAAATTTTGTCGATTTAAAAGTTTCAGAAATTTTTGCATTTTTCTCAATTTTATTCATTTCAACAAAAATTACAATTTTCCAATTTTGTAGATTTCTTAATTTAGAGAACTGCGCGATTTTACAGTTTTCACAGTTTTTTACTATTTTGAAAAAAATTTCTTTTGTTCGGAAATTTTCCGAAATTTTAAATTTTTTCGATTTTTGAATTTAGGGCATTTAAACATTTTTCTTGATATTTTTAATTCAACAAAAATTACAATTTTGGCGATTTCTTTATTTAAAGAGCTTTGCGATTTTTAAGTTTTCACAGTCTTTACTATTTTGAAAAAATTTAATTTTTTTATCGAATTTCGAAAAGTTTCCGAAATTTTTAATTTATTTTGATTTTTGAATTTTTGCATTTTCTCGATTTTTCATTTCAAAAAAATGACAATTTTCCAATTTTGTAGATTTCTAAGTTAAGAGAAGTTTGTGATTTTGTCGATTATACAGTTTTCACTATTTTGAAGAAAGTGTCTTCTTTTTTAAATTTCGGAAATTTTCCGAAACTTTAAATTTTTTCGATTTTTGAATTTCTTAAATTTTTGCATTTTTCTCGATTTTTTTCATTTCAACAAAAATTACAATTTTCCAATTTTGTATATTTCTTAATTTAGAGAAATTTGCGATTTTACAGTTTTCACAGTTTTTACTATTTTGAAAAATATTTATTTTGTTCGGAAATTTTCCGAAATCTTAAATTTTTTCGACTTTTGAATTTTGGGAATTTTTGCATTTTTCTTGATATTTTTAATTCAACAAATTTTACAATTTTCCAATTTTGTGGATTTCTAAGTTAAGAGAAGTTTGTGATTATGTCGATTACTCAGTTTTTGCTATTTTGAAGAAATTGTCTTCTTTATGCAATTTCGGAAATTTTCCGAAATTTTAAATTTGGTCGATTGCTGAATTTTAGGAGTTTTTGCATTTTTCTCGATTTTCGTATTTTTAACAAAATTTACAATATTTAAATTTTGTCCATTTCTTTATTTAGGGAACTTTGCGATTTTACAGTTTTTACAGTTTTTACTATTTTGAAAAAATTTATTTATTTTATCTGATTTCGGAAATTTTCCGAAATCTTACATTTTTTCAATTTTTGAATTTTGGGAATTTTTGCATTTTTCTTGATATTTTTAATTGAACAAATTTTACAATTTTTCAATTTTGTCGATTTCTATATTTAAAGAAATTTGTGATCTTGTCGATTACTCAGTTTTTGCTATTTTGAAGAAATTGTCTTCTTTATTCAATTTCGGAAATTTTCCGAAATTTTAAATTTTTCCGATTTTTGAATTTCTTAAATATTTGAATTTTTCTCGATTTTTTCATTTCAACATAATTTACAATATTCCAATTTTGTAGATTTCTTTATTTAAAGAGCTTTGCGATTTTTAAGTTTTCACAGTTTGTACAATTTTGAAAAAATTTTCTTTTGTTATCAAAATTGGGAATTTTTGCGATATTTTAAATGTTGTCGATTGTTGAATTTTAGGAATTTTTGCATTTTTCTCGATTTTTTTATTTTTAACAAAATTTACAATATTCAAATTTTGTCCATTTCTTTATTTAGGGAACTTTGCGATTTTACAGTTTTCACAGTTTTTCCTATTTCGAAAAAATTTAATTTTTTTATCTAATTTCGGAAATTTTCCGAAACCTTAAATTTTTTAGATTTTTGAATTTAGGGAATTTTAGAAATTTACAATATTCCAATTTTGGCGATTTCTTTATTTAAAGAGATTTGCGATTTTTAAGTTTTCACAGTTTTTACAATTTTGAAAAAAATTTCCTTTTGTTATCAAAATTCGGAATTTTTCGGAAATTTTAAATTTTGTCGATTTAAAAGTTTCAGAAATTTTTGCATTTTTCTCGATTTTTTCATTTTAACAAAATTGACAATATTCCAATTTTGTAGATTTCTTTATTCAAAGAGCTTTGCGATTTTTAAGTTTTTACAGTTTTTACAATTTTAAAAATATTTAATTATTTTATCTAATTTCGGAAATTTTCCGAAATCTTAAATTTTTTCGACTTTTGAATTTTAGGAATTTTTGCATTTTTCTCGATTTTTTCATTTCAACAAAAGTTACAATATTCCAATTTTGTAGATTTCTTTATTTAAAGAGCTTTGCGATTTTTTTAGTTTTTACAGTTTTTACAATTTTGGAAAAATTTTCTTTTTTATCGAATTTCGGAAAGTTTCCAAAATTTTTCATTTTTTTTGATTTTTGAATTTTTGAATTTTCTCGATTTTTTCATTTCAACAAAATTTACAATATTCCAATTTTGTATATTTCTTAATTTAAAAAACTTTGCGATTCTTCAGATTTTACAGTTTTTACTATTTTGAAAACAATTTCTTTTGTTATCAAATTTCGAAAATTTTCCGAAATTTTAAGTTTTTTAGATTTTTGAATATAGGCAATTTTAGCATTTTTCTTGATATTTTTAATTCAAGAAAAATTACAATTTTCCAATTTTGGCGATTTCTTTATTTAAATAGCTTTGCGATTTTTCAGTTTACACAGTTTTTACTATTTTGAAAAAATTAAATTTTTTTATCAAATTTCGGAAATTTTGCAAAATTTTAATTTTTTTTTCGATTTTTGAATTTATAAAATTTTTTAATTTATCTCGATTTTTTCAGTTCAAAAAAAATAAAATTTTCCAGTTTTGTAGATTTCTTAATTTGGAGAACTTTGTGACTTAACAGTTTAAACAGTTTTTACTATTTTGAAAAAATTTCCTTTTTTATCAAGTTTCGGAAATTTTAAGAAATTTTAAAATTTTTCGATTTTTAAATTTTTTAAATTTTCGCATTTTTCTCGATTTTTTCATTTCAACAAAAATTACAATTTTCCAATTTTGTATATTTCTTAATTTAGAGAACTTTGCGATTTAACAGTTTTCACAGTTTTTACTATTTTAAAAAAAAATTATTTTGTTATCAAATTTCGAAAATTTTCCGAAATTTTAAATTTTTTGGATTTTTGAATATAGGGAGTTTTAGCATTTTTCTTGCTATTTTTAATTCAACAAAATTTACAATTTTGGCGATTTCTTTATTTAAAGAGCTTTGCGATTTTTAAGTTTTAACAGTTTTTACAATTTTGAAAAAATTTAATTTTGTTCGGAAATTTTCCGAAATTTTAAATTTTTTCGATTTTTAAATTTAGGGCATTTTAACATTTTTCTTGATATTTTTAATTCAACAAAAATTACAATTTTGGCGATTTCTTTATTTAAAGAGATTTGCGATTTTTAAGTTTTCACAGTTTTTACAATTTTGAAAAAAATTTCCTTTTGTTATCAAAATTCGGAATTTTTCCGAAATTTTAAATTTTGTCGATTTAAAAGTTTCAGAAATTTTTGCATTTTTCTCAATTTTATTCATTTCAACAAAAATTACAATTTTCCAATTTTGTAGACTTCTTAATTTAGAGAACTGCGCGATTTTACAGTTTTTACATTTTTTTAAATATTTAATTTTTTTTATCTAATTTCGGAAATTTTCCGAAATCTTAAATTTTTACGACTTTTGAATTTAGGGAATTTTTGCATTTTTCTTGATATTTTTATTTAACATATTTTACAGTTCTCCAATTTTGTCGATTTCTTAATTTGGAGAACTTTGTTATTTTACAGTTAAAACAGTTTTTACTATTTTGAAAAAATTTCCTTTTTTTATCAAGTTTCGGAATTTTAAGAAAAACTAAATTTTTTCGATTTTTGAATTTTTAGAATTTTCGCATTTTTTTTTATTTTTTCATTTCAACAAAAATTACAATATTCAAATTTTGTATATTTCTTAATTTAAAAAACTTTGCGATTTTTCAGCTTTCACAGTTTTTACTATTTTAAACAAATTTCTTTTGTTATCAAATTTCGAAAATTTTCCGAAATTTTAAATTTTTTAGATTTTTGAATATAGGGAATTTTAGCATTTTTCTTGATATTTTTAATTCAACAAAAATTACAATTTCCAATTTTGGCAATTTCTTTATTTAAAGAGCTTTGCGATTTTTAAGTTTTTACAGAAATTTTAAATTTTGTCAATTTAAAAGTTTCAGAAATTTTTTAATTTTTCTCGATTTTTTCATTTCAACAAAATATACAATATTCCAATTTTGTAGATTTCTTTATTAAAAGAGCTTAGCAATTTTACAGTTTAAACAGTTTCTACTATTTTGAAAAAATTTCCTTTTTTTATCAAGTTTCGGAAATTTTAAGAAATTTTAAATTTGTTCGATTTTTGAATTTTTTGAATTTACGCATTTTTCTCGATTTTTTCATTTCAACAAAAATTACAATTTTCCAATTTTGTATATTTCTTAATTTAGAGAACTTTGCGATTTTACAGTTTTCACAATTTTTACTATTTTAAAAAAATTTCTTTTGTTATCAAATTTCGAAAATTTTCCGAAATTTTAAGTTTTTTCGATTTTTGAATATAAGGAGTTTTAGCAATTTTCTTGCTATTTTTAATTCAACAAAAATTACAATTTCCAATTTTGGCGATTTCTTTATTTAAAGAGCTTTGCGATTTTTAAGTTTTAACAGTTTTTACAATTTTGAAAAAATTTTCTTTTGTTAGCAAAATTCGGAATTTTTCCGAAATTTTAAATTTTGTCGATTTAAAAGTTTCAGAAATTTTTGCATTTTTCTCAATTTTATTCATTTCAACAAAAATTACAGTTTTCCAATTTTGTAGATTTCTTAATTTAGAGAACTGCGCGATTTTACAGTTTTCACAGTTTTTTACTATTTTGAAAAAAATTTCTTTTGTTCGGAAATTTTCCGAAATTTTAAATTTTTTCGATTTTTGAATTTAGGGCATTTAAACATTTTTCTTGATATTTTTAATTCAACAAAAATTACAATTTTGGCGATTTCTTTATTTAAAGAGCTTTGCGATTTTTAAGTTTTCACAGTCTTTACTATTTTGAAAAAATTTAATTTTTTTATCGAATTTCGAAAAGTTTCCTTAATTTTTAATTTATTTTGATTTTTGAATTTTTGCATTTTCTCGATTTTTCATTTCAAAAAAATGACAATTTTCCAATTTTGTAGATTTCTAAGTTAAGAGAAGTTTGTGATTTTGTCGATTATACAGTTTTCACTATTTTGAAGAAAGTGTCTTCTTTTTTAAATTTCGGAAATTTTCCGAAACTTTAATTTTTTTCGATTTTTGAATTTCTTAAATTTTTGCATTTTTCTCGATTTTTTTCATTTTAACAAAAATTACAATTTTCCAATTTTGTATATTTCTTAATTTAGAGAAATTTGCGATTTTACAGTTTTCACAGTTTTTACTATTTTGAAAAAAAAAATTTCTTTTGTTCGGAAATTTTCCGAAATCTTAAATTTTTTCGACATTTGAATTTTGGGAATTTTTGCATTTTTCTTGATATTTTTAATTCAACAAATTTTACAATTTTCCAATTTTGTGGATTTCTAAGTTTAGAGAAGTTTGTGATTTTATCGATTATACAGTTTTTACTATTTTGAAGAAAGTGTCTTCTTACTTAAATTTCGGAAATTTTCCGAAATTTTAAATTTTTTCGCATTTTTTGCAATTTTTGCATTTTTCTTTATATTTTTATTCAACAAATTTTACAGTTCTCCAATTTTGTCGATTTCTTAATTTGGAGAACTTTGTGATTTTACAGTTAAAACAGTTTTTACTATTTTGAAAAAATTTCCTTTTTTTTATCAAGTTTCGGAATTTTAAGAGATACTAAATTTTTTCGATTTTTGAATTTTTAGAATTTTCGCATTTTTTTTGATTTTTTCATTTCAACAAAAATTACAATATTCCAATTTTGAATATTTCTTAATTTAAAAAACTTTGCGATTTTTCAGTTTTCACAGTTTTTACTATTTTAAAAAAATTTCTTTTGTTATCAAATTTCGAAAATTTTGCGAAATTTTAAATTTTTTAGATTTTTGAATATAGGGAATTTTAGCATTTTTCTTGATATTTTTAATTCAACAAAAATTACAATTTCCAATTTTGGCAATTTCTTTATTTAAAGAGCTTTGCGATTTTTAAGTTTTTACAGTTTTTACAATTTTGAAAAAATTTCCTTTTTTTTATCAAGTTTCGGAATTTTAAGAGATATTAAATTTTTTCGATTTTTGAATTTTTAGAATTTTCGCATTTTTTTTATTTTTTCATTTCAACAAAAATTACAATATTCCAATTTTGAATATTTCTTAATTTAAAAAAATTTTCGATTTTTCAGTTTTCACAGTTTTTACTATTTTAAAAAAATTTCTTTTGTTATCAAATTTCGAAAATTTTCCGAAATTTTAAATTTTTTCGATTTTTGAATATAGGGAGTTTTAGCAATTTTCTTGCTATTTTTAATTCAACAAAAATTACAATTTCAAATTTTGGCGACTTTTTTATTTAAAGAGCTTTGCGATTTTTAAGTTTTAACAGTTTTTACAATTTTGAAAAAATTTTCTTTTGTTATCAAAATTCGGAATTTTTCCGAAATTTTAAATTTTGTCGATTTAAAAGTTTCAGAAATTTTTGCATTTTTCTCAATTTTATTCATTTCAACAAAAATTACAATTTTCCAATTTTGTAGACTTCTTAATTTAGAGAACTGCGCGATTTTACAGTTTTCACAGTTTTTTACTATTTTGAAAAAAATTTCTTTTGTTCGGAAATTTTCCGAAATTTTAAATTTTTTCGATTTTTGAATTTAGGGCATTTTAACTTTTTTCTTGATATTTTTAATTCAACAAAAATTACAATTTTGGCGATTTCTTTATTTAAAGAGCTTTGCGATTTTTAAGTTTTCACAGTCTTTACTATTTTGAAAAAATTTAATTTTTTTATCGAATTTCGAAAAGTTTCCGAAATTTTTAATTTATTTTGATTTTTAAATTTTTGCATTTTCTCGATTTTTCATTTCAAAAAAATTACAATTTTCCAATTTTGTAGATTTCTAAGTTAAGAGAAGTTTGTGACTTTGTCGATTATACAGTTTTTACTATTTTGAAAAAAGTGTCTTCTTTTTTAAATTTCGGAAATTTTCCGAAACTTTAAATTTTTTAGATTTTTGAATTTCTTAAATTTTCGCATTTTTCTCGATTTTTTTCATTTCAACAAAAATTACAATTTTCCAATTTTGTATATTTCTTAATTTAGAGAAATTTGCGATTTTACAGTTTTCACAGTTTTTACTATTTTGAAAAAAAAAAATTTCTTTTGTTCGGAAATTTTCCGAAATCTTAAATTTTTTCGACATTTGAATTTTGGGAATTTTTGCATTTTTCTTGATATTTTTAATTCAACAAATTTTACAATTTTCCAATTTTGTGGATTTCTAAGTTAAGAGAAGTTTGTGATTTTGTCGATTATACAGTTTTTACTATTTTGAAGAAAGTGTCTTCTTACTTAAATTTCGGAAATTTTCCGAAATTTTAAATTTTTTCGCATTTTTTGCAATTTTTGCATTTTTCTTTATATTTTTATTCAACAAATTTTACAGTTCTCCAATTTTGTCGATTTCTTAATTTGGAGAACTTTGTGATTTTACAGTTAAAACAGTTTTTACTATTTTGAAAAAATTTCCTTTTTTTTATCAAGTTTCGGAATTTTAAGAGATACTAAATTTTTTCGATTTTTGAATTTTTAGAATTTTCGCATTTTTTTTTATTTTTTCATTTCAACAAAAATTACAATATTCCAATTTTGAATATTTCTTAATTTAAAAAACTTTGCGATTTTTCAGTTTTCACAGTTTTTACTATTTTAAAAAAATTTCTTTTGTTATCAAATTTCGAAAATTTTGCGAAATTTAAAATTTTTTAGATTTTTGAATATAGGGAATTTTAGCATTTTTCTTGATATTTTTAATTCAACAAAAATTACAATTTCCAATTTTGGCAATTTCTTTATTTAAAGAGCTTTGCGATTTTTAAGTTTTTACAGTTTTTACAATTTTGAAAAAATTTTCTTTTGTTATCAAAATTCGGAATTTTTCCGAAATTTTAAATTTTGGTGATTTAAAAGTTTCAGAAATTTTTGAATTTTTCTCGATTTTTTCATTTCAACAAAATATACAATATTCCAATTTTGTAGATTTCTTTATTAAAAGAGCTTAGCAATTTTACAGTTTTAACAGTTTCTACTATTTTGAAAAAATTTCCTTTTTTTTTATCAAGTTTCGGAAATTTTAAGAAATTTTAAATTTGTTCGATTTTTGAATGTTATGAATTTTCGCATTTTTCTCGATTTTTTCATTTCAACAAAAATTACAATTTTCCAATTTTGTAGACTTCTTAATTTAGAGAACTTTGCGATTTTACAGTTTTCACAGTTTTTACTATTTTAAAAAAAAATTCTTTTGTTATCAAATTTCGAAATTTTAAATTTTTTCGATTTTTGAATTTAGGGAGTTTTAGCAATTTTCTTGCTATTTTTAATTCAACAAAAATTACAATTTCCAATTTTGGCGATTTCTTTATTTAAAGAGCTTTGCGATTTTTAAGTTTTCACAGTCTTTACTATTTTGAAAAAATTGAATTTTTTATCGAATTTCGAAAAGTTTCCGAAATTTTTAATTTATTTTGATTTTTGAATTTTTGCATTTTCTCGATTTTTCATTTCAAAAAAATTACAATTTTCCAATTTTGTAGATTTCTAAGTTAAGAGAAGTTTGTGATTTTGTCGATTTTACAGTTTTTACTATTTTGAAAAAATTTTCTTTTTTTATCAAATTTTCGGAAATTTTGCATAATTTTAATTTTTTTTCGATTTTTGAATTTTTAGAATTTTTTAATTTTTCTCGATTTTTTCATTTCAACAAAAATTACAATTTTCCAATTATGTAGATTTCTTAATTTAGAGAACTTTGCGATTTTACAGTTTTCACAGTTTTTACTATTTTGAAAAATATTTCTTTTGTTCGGAAATTTTCCGAAATTTTAAATTTTTTCGATTTTTAAATTTAGGGCATTTTAACATTTTTCTTGATATTTTTAATTCAACAAAAATTACAATTTTGGCGATTTCTTTATTTAAAGAGCTTTGCGATTTTTAAGTTTTCACAGTCTTTACTATTTTGAAAAAATTTAATTTTTTATCGAATTTCGAAAAGTTTCCGAAATTTTTAATTTATTTTGATTTTTGAATTTTTTCATTTTCTCGATTTTTCATTTCAAAAAAATTACAATTTTCCAATTTTGTAGATTTCTAAGTTAAGAGAAGTTTGTGATTTTGTCGATTTTACAGTTTTTACTATTTTGAAAAAATGTTCTTTTTTTATCAAATTTTCGGAAATTTTGCATAATTTTAATTTTTTTTTAATTTTTGAATTTTTAGAATTTTTTAATTTTTCTCGATTTTTTCATTTCAACAAAAATTACAATTTTCCAATTATGTAGATTTCTTGATTTAGAGTACTTTGCGATTTTACAGTTTTTACATTTTTTTAAATATTTAATTTTTTTTATCTAATTTCGGAAATTTTCCGAAATCTTAAATTTTTACGACTTTTGAATTTTGGGAATTTTTGCATTTTTCTTGATATTTTTATTCAACATATTTTACAGTTCTCCAATTTTGTCGATTTCTTAATTTGGAGAACTTTGTTATTTTACAGTTAAAACAGTTTTTACTATTTTGAAAAAATTTCCTTTTTTTATCAAGTTTCGGAATTTTAAGAAAAACTAAATTTTTTCGATTTTTGAATTTTTAGAATTTTCGCATTTTTTTTTATTTTTTCATTTCAACAAAAATTACAATATTCCAATTTTGAATATTTCTTAATTTAAAAAACTTTGCGATTTTTCAGTTTTCACAGTTTTTACTATTTTAAACAAATTTCTTTTGTTATCAAATTTCGAAAATTTTCCGAAATTTTAAATTTTTTAGATTTTTGAATATAGGGAATTTTAGCATTTTTCTTGATATTTTTAATTCAACAAAAATTACAATTTCCAATTTTGGCAATTTCTTTATTTAAAGAGCTTTGCGATTTTTAAGTTTTTACAGAAATTTTAAATTTTGTCAATTTAAAAGTTTCAGAAATTTTTGAATTTTTCTCGATTTTTTCATTTCAACAAAATATACAATATTCCAATTTTGAATATTTCTTAATTTAGAGAACTTTGCGATTTTACAGTTTTCACAGTTTTTACTATTTTAAAAAAATTTCTTTTGTTATCAAATTTCGAAAATTTTCCGAAATTTTAAGTTTTTTCGATTTTTGAATATAAGGAGTTTTAGCAATTTTCTTGCTATTTTTAATTCAACAAAAATTACAATTTCCAATTTTGGCGATTTCTTTATTTAAAGAGCTTTGCGATTTTTAAGTTTTAACAGTTTTTACAATTTTGAAAAAATTTTCTTTTGTTAGCAAAATTCGGAATTTTTCCGAAATTTTAAATTTTGTCGATTTAAAAGTTTCAGAAATTTTTGCATTTTTCTCAATTTTATTCATTTCAACAAAAATTACAATTTTCCAATTTTGTAGATTTCTTAATTTAGAGAACTGCGCGATTTTACAGTTTTCACAGTTTTTTACTATTTTGAAAAAAATTTCTTTTGTTCGGAAATTTTCCGAAATTTTAAATTTTTTCGATTTTTGAATTTAGGGCATTTAAACATTTTTCTTGATATTTTTAATTCAACAAAAATTACAATTTTGGCGATTTCTTTATTTAAAGAGCTTTGCGATTTTTAAGTTTTCACAGTCTTTACTATTTTGAAAAAATTTAATTTTTTTATCGAATTTCGAAAAGTTTCCGAAATTTTTAATTTATTTTGATTTTTGAATTTTTGCATTTTCTCGATTTTTCATTTCAAAAAAATGACAATTTTCCAATTTTGTAGATTTCTAAGTTAAGAGAAGTTTGTGATTTTGTCGATTATACAGTTTTCACTATTTTGAAGAAAGTGTCTTCTTTTTTAAATTTCGGAAATTTTCCGAAACTTTAAATTTTTTCGATTTTTGAATTTCTTAAATTTTTGCATTTTTCTCGATTTTTTTCATTTCAACAAAAATTACAATTTTCCAATTTTGTATATTTCTTAATTTAGAGAAATTTGCGATTTTACAGTTTTCACAGTTTTTACTATTTTGAAAAATATTTATTTTGTTCGGAAATTTTCCGAAATCTTAAATTTTTTCGACTTTTGAATTTTGGGAATTTTTGCATTTTTCTTGATATTTTTAATTCAACAAATTTTACAATTTTCCAATTTTGTGGATTTCTAAGTTAAGAGGAGTTTGTGATTTTGTCGATTTTACAGTTTTTACTATTTTGAAAAAATTTTCTTTTTTTATCAAATTTTCGGAAATTTTGCATAATTTTAATTTTTTTTCGATTTTTGAATTTTTAGAATTTATTAATTTTTCTCGATTTTTTCATTTCAACAAAAATTACAATTTTCCAATTATGTAGATTTCTTAATTTAGAGAACTTTGCGATTTTACAGTTTTTACATTTTTTTAAATATTTAATTTTTTTATCTAATTTCGGAAATTTTCCGAAATCTTAAATTTTTACGACTTTTGAATTTTGGGAATTTTTGCATTTTTCTTGATATTTTCATTCAACAAATTTTACAGTTCTCCAATTTTGTCGATTTCTTAATTTGGAGAACTTTGTGATTTTACAGTTAAAACAGTTTTTACTATTTTGAAAAAATTTCCTTTTTTTATCAAGTTTCGGAATTTTAAGAAATACTAAATTTTTTCGATTTTTGAATTTTTAGAATTTTCGCATTTTTTTTGATTTTTTCATTTCAACAAAAATTACAATATTCAAATTTTGTATATTTCTTAATTTAAAAAACTTTGCGATTTTTCAGTTTTCACAGTTTTTACTATTTTAAAAAAATTTCTTTTGTTATCAAATTTCGAAAATTTTCCGAAATTTTAAATTTTTTCGATTTTTGAATATAGGGAGTTTTAGCAATTTTCTTGCTTTTTTTAATTCAACAAAAATTACAATTTCAAATTTTGGCGATTTTTTTATTTAAAGAGCTTTGCGATTTTTAAGTTTTAACAGTTTTTACAAATTTGAAAAAATTTTCTTTTGTTATCAAAATTCGGAATTTTTCCGAAATTTTAAATTTTGTCGATTTAAAAGTTTCAGAAATTTTTGCATTTTTCTCAATTTTATTCATTTCAACAAAAATTACAATTTTCCAATTTTGTAGACTTCTTAATTTAGAGAACTGCGCGATTTTACAGTTTTCACAGTTTTTTACTATTTTGAAAAAAATTTCTTTTGTTCGGAAATTTTCCGAAATTTTAAATTTTTTCAATTTTTGAATTTAGGGCATTTTAACTTTTTTCTTGATATTTTTAATTCAACAAAAATTACAATTTTGGCGATTTCTTTATTTAAAGAGCTTTGCGATTTTTAAGTTTTCACAGTCTTTACTATTTTGAAAAAATTTAATTTTTTTATCGAATTTCGAAAAGTTTCCGAACTTTTTAATTTATTTTGATTTTTAAATTTTTGCATTTTCTCGATTTTTCATTTCAAAAAAATTACAATTTTCCAATTTTGTAGATTTCTAAGTTAAGAGAAGTTTGTGACTTTGTCGATTATACAGTTTTTACTATTTTGAAAAAAGTGTCTTCTTTTTTAAATTTCGGAAATTTTCCGAAACTTTAAATTTTTTAGATTTTTGGATTTCTTAAATTTTCGCATTTTTCTCGATTTTTTTCATTTCAACAAAAATTACAATTTTCCAATTTTGTATATTTCTTAATTTAGAGAAATTTGCGATTTTACAGTTTTCACAGTTTTTACTATTTTGAAAAAAAAAATTTCTTTTGTTCGGAAATTTTCCGAAATCTTAAATTATTTCGACATTTGAATTTTGGGAATTTTTGCATTTTTCTTGATATTTTTAATTCAACAAAAATTACAATTTTGGCGATTTCTTTATTAAAAGAGCTTTGCGATTTTTAAGTTTTCACAGTCTTTACTATTTTGAAAAAATTTAATTTTTTTATCGAATTTCGAAAAGTTTCCGAAATTTTTAATTTATTTTGATTTTTAAATTTTTGCATTTTCTCGATTTTTCATTTTAAAAAAATTACAATTTTCCAATTTTGTAGATTTCTAAGTTAAGAGAAGTTTGTGACTTTGTCGATTATACAGTTTTTACTATTTTGAAAAAAGTGTCTTCTTTTTTAAATTTCGGAAATTTTCCGAAACTTTAAATTTTTTAGATTTTTGAATTTCTTAAATTTTCGCATTTTTCTCGATTTTTTTCATTTCAACAAAAATTACAATTTTCCAATTTTGTATATTTCTTAATTTAGAAAAATTTGCGATTTTACAGTTTTCACAGTTTTTACTATTTTGAAAAAAAAAAATTTCTTTTGTTCGGAAATTTTCCGTAATCTTAAATTTTTTCGACATTTGAATTTTGGGAATTTTTGCATTTTTCTTGATATTTTTAATTCAACAAATTTTACAATTTTCCATTTTTGTGGATTTCTAAGTTAAGAGAAGTTTGTGATTTTGTCGATTATACAGTTTTTACTATTTTGAAGAAAGTGTCTTCTTACTTAAATTTCGGAAATTTTCCGAAATTTTAAATTTTTTCGCATTTTTTGCAATTTTTGCATTTTTCTTTATATTTTTATTCAACAAATTTTACAGTTCTCCAATTTTTTCGATTTCTTAATTTGGAGAACTTTGTGATTTTACAGTTAAAACAGTTTTTACTATTTTGAAAAAATTTCCTTTTTTTTATCAAGTTTCGGAATTTTAAGAGATACTAAATTTTTTCGATTTTTGAATTTTTAGAATTTTCGCATTTTTTTTTATTTTTTCATTTCAACAAAAATTACAATATTCCAATTTTGAATATTTCTTAATTTAAAAAACTTTGCGATTTTTCAGTTTTCACAGTTTTTACTATTTTAAACAAATTTCTTTTGTTATCAAATTTCGAAAATTTTGCGAAATTTAAAATTTTTTAGATTTTTGAATATAGGGAATTTTAGCATTCTTCTTGATATTTTTAATTCAACAAAAATTACAATTTCCAATTTTGGCAATTTCTTTATTTAAAGAGCTTTGCGATTTTTAAGTTTTAACAGTTTTTACAATTTTGAAAAAATTTTCTTTTGTTATCAAAATTCGGAATTTTTCCGAAATTTTAAATTTTGGTGATTTAAAAGTTTCAGAAATTTTTGAATTTTTCTCGATTTTTTCATTTCAACAAAATATACAATATTCCAATTTTGTAGATTTCTTTATTAAAAGAGCTTAGCAATTTTACAGTTTTAACAGTTTCTACTATTTTGAAAAAATTTCCTTTTTTTTTTATCAAGTTTCGGAAATTTTAAGAAATTTTAAATTTGTTCGATTTTTGAATGTTATGAATTTTCGCATTTTTCTCGATTTTTTCATTTCAACAAAAATTACAATTTTCCAATTTTGTATATTTCTTAATTTAGAGAACTTTGCGATTTTACAGTTTTCACAGTTTTTACTATTTTAAAAAAAAATTCTTTTGTTATCAAATTTCGAAATTTTTCCGAAATTTTAAATTTTTTCGATTTTTGAATTTAGGGAGTTTTAGCAATTTTCTTGCTATTTTTAATTCAACAAAAATTACAATTTCCAATTTTGGCGATTTCTTTATTTAAAGAGCTTTGCGATTTTTAAGTTTTAACAGTTTTTACAATTTTGAAAAAATTTTCTTTTGTTATCAAAATTCGGAATTTTTCCGAAATTTTAAATTTTGTCGATTTAAAAGTTTCAGAAATTTTTGCATTTTTCTCAATTTTATTCATTTCAACAAAAATTACAATTTTCCAATTTTGTAGATTTCTTAATTTAGAGAACTGCGCGATTTTACAGTTTTCACAGTTTTTTACTATTTTGAAAAAAATTTCTTTTGTTCGGAAATTTTCCGAAATTTTAAATTTTTTCGATTTTTGAATTTAGGGCATTTTAACATTTTTCTTGATATTTTTAATTCAACAAAAATTACAATTTTGGCGATTTCTTTATTTAAAGAGCTTTGCGATTTTTAAGTTTTCACAGTCTTTACTATTTTGAAAAAATTTAATTTTTTTATCGAATTTCGAAAAGTTTCCGAAATTTTTAATTTATTTTGATTTTTGAATTTTTGCATTTTCTCGATTTTTCATTTAAAAAAAATGACAATTTTCCAATTTTGTAGATTTCTAAGTTAAGAGAAGTTTGTGATTTTGTCGATTATACAGTTTTTACTATTTTGAAGAAAGTGTCTTCTTTTTTAAATTTCGGAAATTTTCCGAAACTTCAAATTTTTTCGATTTTTGAATTTCTTAAATTTTCGCATTTTTCTCGATTTTTTTCATTTCAACAAAAATTACAATTTTCCAATTTTGTATATTTCTTAATTTAGAGAAATTTGCGATTTTACAGTTTTCACAGTTTTTACTATTTTGAAAAATATTTATTTTGTTCGGAAATTTTCCGAAATCTTAAATTTTTTCGACTTTTGAATTTTGGGAATTTTTGCATTTTTCTTGATATTTTTAATTCAACAAATTTTACAATTTTCCAATTTTGTGGATTTCTAAGTTAAGAGGAGTTTGTGATTTTGTCGATTTTACAGTTTTTACTATTTTGAAAAAATTTTCTTTTTTTATCAAATTTTCGGAAATTTTGCATAATTTTAATTTTTTTTCGATTTTTGAATTTTTAGAATTTATTAATTTTTCTCGATTTTTTCATTTCAACAAAAATTACAATTTTCCAATTATGTAGATTTCTTAATTTAGAGAACTTTGCGATTTTACAGTTTTTACATTTTTTTAAGTATTTAATTTTTTTTATCTAATTTCGGAAATTTTCCGAAATCTTAAATTTTTACGACTTTTGAATTTTGGGAATTTTTGCATTTTTCTTGATATTTTCATTCAACAAATTTTACAGTTCTCCAATTTTGTCGATTTCTTAATTTGGAGAACTTTGTGATTTTACAGTTAAAACAGTTTTTACTATTTTGAAAAAATTTCCTTTTTTTTATCAAGTTTCGGAATTTTAAGAGATACTAAATTTTTTCGATTTTTGAATTTTTAGAATTTTCGCATTTTTTTTTATTTTTTCATTTCAACAAAAATTACAATATTCCAATTTTGAATATTTCTTAATTTAAAAAAATTTTCGATTTTTCAGTTTTCACAGTTTTTACTATTTTAAAAAAATTTCTTTTGTTATCAAATTTCGAAAATTTTCCGAAATTTTAAATTTTTTCGATTTTTGAATATAGGGAGTTTTAGCAATTTTCTTGCTATTTTTAATTCAACAAAAATTACAATTTCAAATTTTGGCGATTTTTTTATTTAAAGAGCTTTGCGATTTTTGAGTTTTAACAGTTTTTACAATTTTGAAAAAATTTTCTTTTGTTATCAAAATTCGGAATTTTTTCCGAAATTTTAAATTTTGTCGATTTAAAAGTTTCAGAAATTTTTGCATTTTTCTCAATTTTATTCATTTCAACAAAAATTACAATTTTCCAATTTTGTAGATTTCTTAATTTAGAGAACTGCGCGATTTTACAGTTTTCACAGTTTTTTACTATTTTGAAAAAAATTTCTTTTGTTCGGAAATTTTCCGAAATTTTAAATTTTTTCGATTTTTGAATTTAGGGCATTTTAACATTTTTCTTGATATTTTTAATTCAACAAAAATTACAATTTTGGCGATTTCTTTATTTAAAGAGCTTTGCGATTTTTAAGTTTTCACAGTCTTTACTATTTTGAAAAAATTTAATTTTTTTATCGAATTTCGAAAAGTTTCCGAAATTTTTAATTTATTTTGATTTTTAAATTTTAGCATTTTCTCGATTTTTCATTTAAAAAAAATTACAATTTTCCAATTTTGTAGATTTCTAAGTTAAGAGAAGTTTGTGATTTTGTCGATTATACAGTTTTTACTATTTTGAAAAAAGTGTCTTCTTTTTTAAATTTCGGAAATTTTCCGAAACTTTAAATTTTTTAGATTTTTGAATTTCTTAAATTTTCGCATTTTTCTTGATATTTTTAATTCAACAAATTTTACAATTTTCCAATTTTGTGGATTTCTAAGTTAAGAGAAGTTTGTAATTTTGTCGATTTTACAGTTTTTACTATTTTGAAAAAATTTTCTTTTTTTATCAAATTTTCGGAAATTTTGCATAATTTTAATTTTTTTTCGATTTTTGAATTTTTAGAATTTTTTAATTTTTCTCGATTTTTTCATTTCAACAAAAATTACAATTTTCCAATTATGTAGATTTCTTAACTTAGAGAACTTTGCGATTTTACAGTTTTTACATTTTTTTAAATATTTAATTTTTTTTATCTAATTTCGGAAATATTCCGAAATCTTAAATTTTTACGACTTTTGAATTTTGGGAATTTTTGCATTTTTCTTGATATTTTTATTCAACAAATTTTACAGTTCTCCAATTTTGTCGATTTCTTAATTTGGAGAACTTTGTGATTTTACAGTTAAAACAGTTTTTACTATTTTGAAAAAATTTCCTTTTTTTTATCAAGTTTCGGAATTTTAAGAAATACTAAATTTTTTCGATTTTTGAATTTTTAGAATTTTCGCATTTTTTTTGATTTTTTCATTTCAACAAAAATTACAATATTCCAATTTTGTATATTTCTTAATTTAAAAAACTTTGCGATTTTTCAGTTTTCACAGCTTTTACTATTTTAAAAAAATTTCTTTTGTTATCAAATTTCGAAAATTTTGCGAAATTTTAAATTTTTTAGATTTTTGAATATAGGGAATTTTAGCATTTTTCTTGATATTTTTAATTCAACAAAAATTACAATTTCCAATTTTGGCGATTTCTTTATTTAAAGAGCTTTGCGATTTTTAAGTTTTTACAGTTTTTACAATTTTGAAAAAATTTTCTTTTGTTATCAAAATTTGGAATTTTTCCGAAATTTTAAATTTTGTCGATTGAAAAGTTTCAGAAATTTTTGAATTTTTCTCGATTTTTTCATTTCAACAAAATATACAATATTCCAATTTTGTAGATTTCTTTATTAAAAGAGCTTAGCAATTTTACAGTTTTAATAGTTTCTACTATTTTGAAAAAATTTCCTTTTTTTTATCAAGTTTCGGAAATTTTAAGAAATTTTAAATTTGTTCGATTTTTGAATTTTTTGAATTTTCGCATTTTTCTCGATTTTTTCATTTCAACAAAAATTACAATTTTCCAATTTTGTATATTTCTTAATTTAGAGAACTTTGCGATTTTACAGTTTTCACAGTTTTAACTATTTTAAAAAAAAATTCTTTTGTTATCAAATTTCGAAAATTTTCCGAAATTTTAAATTTTTTCGATTTTTGAATATAGGGAGTTTTAGCAATTTTCTTGCTTTTTTTAATTCAACAAAAATTACAATTTTAAATTTTGGCGATTTCTTTATTTAAAGAGCTTTGCGATTTTTAAGTTTTAACAGTTTTTACAATTTTGAAAAAATTTTCTTTTGTTATCAAAATTCGGAATTTTTCCGAAATTTTAAATTTTGGTGATTTAAAAGTTTCAGAAATTTTTGCATTTTTCTCAATTTTATTCATTTCAACAAAAATTACAATTTTCCAATTTTGTAGATTTCTTAATTTAGAGAACTGCGCGATTTTACAGTTTTCACAGTTTTTTACTATTTTGAAAAAAATTTCTTTTGTTCGGAAATTTTCCGAAATTTTAAATTTTTTCGATTTTTGAATTTAGGGCATTTTAACATTTTTCTTGATATTTTTAATTCAACAAAAATTACAATTTTGGCGATTTCTTTATTTAAAGAGCTTTGCGATTTTTAAGTTTTCACAGTCTTTACTATTTTGAAAAAATAATTTTTTTTTTTTTATCGAATTTCCAAAAGTTTCCAAAATTTTTAATTTATTTTGATTTTTGAATTTTTGCATTTTCTCGATTTTTCATTTCAAAAAAATTACAATTTTCCAATTTTGTAGATTTCTAAGTTAAGAGAAGTTTGTGATTTTGTCGATTATACAGTTTTTACTATTTTGAAGAAAGTGTCTTCTTTTTTAAATTTCGGAAATTTTCCGAAACTTTAAATTTTTTCGATTTTTGAATTTCTTAAATTTTCTCATTTTTCTCGATTTTTTTCATTTCAACAAAAATTACAATTTTCCAATTTTGTATATTTCTTAATTTAGAGAAATTTGCGATTTTACAGTTTTCACAGTTTTTCTATTTTGAAAAAAATTTATTTTGTTCGGAAATTTTCCGAAATCTTAAATTTTTTCGACTTTTGAATTTTGGGAATTTTTGCATTTTTCTTGATATTTTTAATTCAACAAATTTTACAATTTTCCAATTTTGTGGACTTCTAAGTTAAGAGGAGTTTGTGATTTTGTCGATTTTACAGTTTTTACTATTTTGAAAAAATTTTCTTTTTTTATCAAATTTTCGGAAATTTTGCATAATTTTAATTTTTTTTCGATTTTTGAATTTTTAGAATTTATTAATTTTTCTCGATTTTTTCATTTCAACAAAAATTACAATTTTCCAATTATGTAGATTTCTTAATTTAGAGAACTTTGCGATTTTACAGTTTTTACATTTTTTTAAATATTTAATTTTTTTTATCTAATTTCGGAAATTTTCCGAAATCTTAAATTTTTACGACTTTTGAATTTTGGGAATTTTTGCATTTTTCTTGATATTTTCATTCAACAAATTTTACAGTTCTCCAATTTTGTCGATTTCTTAATTTGGAGAACTTTGTGATTTTACAGTTAAAACAGTTTTTACTATTTTGAAAAAATTTCCTTTTTTTTATCAAGTTTCGGAATTTTAAGAGATACTAAATTTTTTCGATTTTTGAATTTTTAGAATTTTCGCATTTTTTTTTATTTTTTCATTTCAACAAAAATTACAATATTCCAATTTTGAATATTTCTTAATTTAAAAAAATTTTCGATTTTTCAGTTTTCACAGTTTTTACTATTTTAAAAAAATTTCTTTTGTTATCAAATTTCGAAAATTTTCCGAAATTTTAAATTTTTTCGATTTTTGAATATAGGGAGTTTTAGCAATTTTCTTGCTATTTTTAATTCAACAAAAATTACAATTTCAAATTTTGGCGATTTTTTTATTTAAAGAGCTTTGCGATTTTTGAGTTTTAACAGTTTTTACAATTTTGAAAAAATTTTCTTTTGTTATCAAAATTCGGAATTTTTTCCGAAATTTTAAATTTTGTCGATTTAAAAGTTTCAGAAATTTTTGCATTTTTCTCAATTTTATTCATTTCAACAAAAATTACAATTTTCCAATTTTGTAGATTTCTTAATTTAGAGAACTGCGCGATTTTACAGTTTTCACAGTTTTTTACTATTTTGAAAAAAATTTCTTTTGTTCGGAAATTTTCCGAAATTTTAAATTTTTTCGATTTTTGAATTTAGGGCATTTTAACATTTTTCTTGATATTTTTAATTCAACAAAAATTACAATTTTGGCGATTTCTTTATTTAAAGAGCTTTGCGATTTTTAAGTTTTCACAGTCTTTACTATTTTGAAAAAATTTAATTTTTTTATCGAATTTCGAAAAGTTTCCGAAATTTTTAATTTATTTTGATTTTTAAATTTTAGCATTTTCTCGATTTTTCATTTCAAAAAAATTACAATTTTCCAATTTTGTAGATTTCTAAGTTAAGAGAAGTTTGTGATTTTGTCGATTATACAGTTTTTACTATTTTGAAAAAAGTGTCTTCTTTTTTAAATTTCGGAAATTTTCCGAAACTTTAAATTTTTTAGATTTTTGAATTTCTTAAATTTTCGCATTTTTCTTGATATTTTTAATTCAACAAATTTTACAATTTTCCAATTTTGTGGATTTCTAAGTTAAGAGAAGTTTGTGATTTTGTCGATTTTACAGTTTTTACTATTTTGAAAAAATTTTCTTTTTTTATCAAATTTTCGGAAATTTTGCATAATTTTAATTTTTTTTCGATTTTTGAATTTTTTGAATTTTTTAATTTTTCTCGATTTTTTCATTTCAACAAATATTACAATTTTCCAATTATGTAGATTTCTTAATTTAGAGAACTTTGCGATTTTACAGTTTTTACATTTTTTTAAATATTTAATTTTTTTTATCTAATTTCGGAAATATTCCGAAATCTTAAATTTTTACGACTTTTGAATTTTGGGAATTTTTGCATTTTTCTTGATATTTTTATTCAACAAATTTTACAGTTCTCCAATTTTGTCGATTTCTTAATTTGGAGAACTTTGTGATTTTACAGTTAAAACAGTTTTTACTATTTTGAAAAAATTTCCTTTTTTTTATCAAGTTTCGGAATTTTAAGAATACTAAATTTTTTCGATTTTTGAATTTTTAGAATTTTCGCATTTTTTTTGATTTTTTCATTTCAACAAAAATTACAATATTCCAATTTTGTATATTTCTTAATTTAAAAAACTTTGCGATTTTTCAGTTTTCACAGCTTTTACTATTTTAAAAAAATTTCTTTTGTTATCAAATTTCGAAAATTTTGCGAAATTTTAAATTTTTTAGATTTTTGAATATAGGGAATTTTAGCATTTTTCTTGATATTTTTAATTCAACAAAAATTACAATTTCCAATTTTGGCAATTTCTTTATTTAAAGAGCTTTGCGATTTTTAAGTTTTTACAGTTTTTACAATTTTGAAAAAATTTTCTTTTGTTATCAAAATTTGGAATTTTTCCGAAATTTTAAATTTTGTCGATTGAAAAGTTTCAGAAATTTTTGAATTTTTCTCGATTTTTTCATTTCAACAAAATATACAATATTCCAATTTTGTAGATTTCTTTATTAAAAGAGCTTAGCAATTTTACAGTTTTAATAGTTTCTACTATTTTGAAAAAATTTCCTTTTTTTTATCAAGTTTCGGAAATTTTAAGAAATTTTAAATTTGTTCGATTTTTGAATTTTTTGAATTTTCGCATTTTTCTCGATTTTTTCATTTCAACAAAAATTACAATTTTCCAATTTTGTATATTTCTTAATTTAGAGAACTTTGCGATTTTACAGTTTTCACAGTTTTTACTATTTTAAAAAAAAATTCTTTTGTTATCAAATTTCGAAAATTTTCCGAAATTTTAAATTTTTTCGATTTTTGAATATAGGGAGTTTTAGCAATTTTCTTGCTTTTTTTAATTCAACAAAAATTACAATTTTAAATTTTGGCGATTTCTTTATTTAAAGAGCTTTGCGATTTTTAAGTTTTAACAGTTTTTACAATTTTGAAAAAATTTTCTTTTGTTATCAAAATTCGGAATTTTTCCGAAATTTTAAATTTTGGTGATTTAAAAGTTTCAGAAATTTTTGCATTTTTCTCAATTTTATTCATTTCAACAAAAATTACAATTTTCCAATTTTGTAGATTTCTTAATTTAGAGAACTGCGCGATTTTACAGTTTTCACAGTTTTTTACTATTTTGAAAAAAATTTCTTTTGTTCGGAAATTTTCCGAAATTTTAAATTTTTTCGATTTTTGAATTTAGGGCATTTTAACATTTTTCTTGATATTTTTAATTCAACAAAAATTACAATTTTGGCGATTTCTTTATTTAAAGAGCTTTGCGATTTTTAAGTTTTCACAGTCTTTACTATTTTGAAAAAATTATTTTTTTTTTTTTATCGAATTTCGAAAAGTTTCCAAAATTTTTAATTTATTTTGATTTTTGAATTTTTGCATTTTCTCGATTTTTCATTTCAAAAAAATTACAATTTTCCAATTTTGTAGATTTCTAAGTTAAGAGAAGTTTGTGATTTTGTCGATTATACAGTTTTTACTATTTTGAAGAAAGTGTCTTCTTTTTTAAATTTCGGAAATTTTCCGAAACTTTAAATTTTTTCGATTTTTGAATTTCTTAAATTTTCTCATTTTTCTCGATTTTTTTCATTTCAACAAAAATTACAATTTTCCAATTTTGTATATTTCTTAATTTAGAGAAATTTGCGATTTTACAGTTTTCACAGTTTTTCTATTTTGAAAAAAATTTATTTTGTTCGGAAATTTTCCGAAATCTTAAATTTTTTCGACTTTTGAATTTTGGGAATTTTTGCATTTTTCTTGATATTTTTAATTCAACAAATTTTACAATTTTCCAATTTTGTGGACTTCTAAGTTAAGAGAAGTTTGTGATTTTGTCGATTTTACAGTTTTTACTATTTTGAAAAAATTTTCTTTTGTTATCAAATTTCGAAATTTTTCCGAAATTTTAAATTTTTTCGATTTTTGAATTTAGGGAGTTTTAGCAATTTTCTTGCTATTTTTAATTCAACAAAAATTACAATTTCCAATTTTGGCGATTTCTTTATTTAAAGAGCTTTGCGATTTTTAAGTTTTAACAGTTTTTACAATTTTGAAAAAATTTTCTTTTGTTATCAAAATTCGGAATTTTTCCGAAATTTTAAATTTTTTCGATTTAAAAGTTTCAGAAATTTTTGCATTTTTCTCAATTTTATTCATTTCAAAAAAAATTACAATTTTCCAATTTTGTAGATTTCTTAATTTAGAGAACTGCGCGATTTTACAGTTTTGACAGTTTTTTACTATTTTGAAAAAAATTTCTTTTGTTCGGAAATTTTCCGAAATTTTAAATTTTTTCGATTTTTGAATTTAGGGCATTTTAACATTTTTCTTGATATTTTTATTTCAACAAAAATTACAATTTTGGCAATTTCTTTATTTAAAGAGCTTTGCGATTTTTAAGTTTTCACAGTCTTTACTATTTTGAAAAAAATTTAATTTTTTTATCGAATTTCGAAAAGTTTCCGAAATTTTTAATTTATTTTGATTTTTAAATTTTAGCATTTTCTCGATTTTTCATTTCAAAAAAATTACAATTTTCCAATTTTGTAGATTTCTAAGTTAAGAGAAGTTTGTGATTTTGTCGATTATACAGTTTTTACTATTTTGAAAAAAGTGTCTTTTTTTTTAAATTTCGGAAATTTTCCGAAACTTTAAATTTTTTCGATTTTTGAATTTCTTAAATTTTCGCATTTTTCTCGATTTTTTTCATTTCAACAAAAATTACAATTTTCCAATTTTGTATATTTCTTAATTAAGAGAAATTTGCGATTTTACAGTTTTCACAGTTTTTACTATTTTGAAAAAAAAAAAATTTCTTTTGTTCGGAAATTTTCCGAAATCTTAAATTTTTTCGACATTTGAATTTTGGGAATTTTTGCATTTTTCTTGATATTTTTAATTCAACAAATTTTACAATTTTCCAATTTTGTGGATTTCTAAGTTAAGAGAAGTTTGTGATTTTGTCGATTATACAGTTTTTACTATTTTTAAGAAAGTGTCTTCTTACTCAAATTTCGGAAATTTTCCGAAATTTTAAATTTTTTCGACTTTTGAATTTTGGGAATTTTTGCATTTTTCTTGATATTTTTAATTCAACAAATTTTACAATTTTCCAATTTTGTGGATTTCTAAGTTAAGAGAAGTTTGTGATTTTGTCGATTTAACAGTTTTTACTATTTTGAAAAAATTTTCTTTTTTTATCAAATTTTCGGAAATTTTGCATAATTTTAATTTTTTTTCGATTTTTGAATTTTTAAAATTTTTTAATTTTTCTCGATTTTTTCATTTCAAGAAAAATTACAATTTTCCAATTATGTAGATTTCTTAATTTAGAGAACTTTGCGATTTTACAGTTTTTACATTTTTTTAAATATTTATTTTTTTTTATCTAATTTCGGAAATATTCCGAAATCTTAAATTTTTACGACTTTTGAATTTTGGGAATTTTTGCATTTTTCTTGATATTTTTATTCAACAAATTTTACAGTTCTCCAATTTTGTCGATTTCTAAGTTAAGAGAAGTTTGTGATTTTGTCGATTATACAGTTTTTACTATTTTTAAGAAAGTGTCTTCTTACTCAAATTTCGGAAATTTTCCGAAATTTTAAATTTTTTCTACTTTTGAATTTTGGGAATTTTTGCATTTTTCTTGATATTTTTAATTCAACAAATTTTACAATTTTCCAATATTGTGGATTTCTAAGTTAAGAGAAGTTTGTGATTTTGTCGATTTTACAGTTTTTACTATTTTGAAAAAATTTTCTTTTTTTATCAAATTTTCGGAAATTTTGCATAATTTTAATTTTTTTTCGATTTTTGAATTTTTAAAATTTTTTAATTTTTCTCATTTTTTTCATTTCAACAAAAATTACAATTTTCCAATTATGTAGATTTCTTAATTTAGAGAACTTTGCGATTTTACAGTTTTTACATTTTTTTAAATATTTAATTTTTTTTATCTAATTTCGGAAATATTCCGAAATCTTAAATTTTTACGACTTTTGAATTTTGGGAATTTTTGCATTTTTCTTGATATTTTCTTCAACAAATTTTACAGTTCTCCAATTTTGTCGATTTCTTAATTTGGAGAACTTTGTGATTTTACAGTTAAAACAGTTTTAACTATTTTGAAAAAATTTCCTTTTTTTTATCAAGTTTCGGAATTTTAAGAAATACTAAATTTTTTCGATTTTTGAATTTTTAGAATTTTCGCATTTTTTTTGATTTTTTCATTTCAACAAAAATTACAATATTCCAATTTTGTATAATTCTTAATTTAAAAAACTTTGCGATTTTTCAGTTTTCACAGTTTTTACTATTTTAAAAAAATTTCTTTTGTTATCAAATTTAGAAAATTTTCCGAAATTTTAAATTTTTTAGATTTTTGAATATAGGGAATTTTAGCATTTTTCTTGATATCTTTAATTCAACAAAAATTACAATTTCCAATTTTGGCAATTTCTTTATTTAAAGAGCTTTGCGATTTTTAAGTTTTTACAGTTTTTACAATTTTGAAAAAATTTTCTTTTGTTATCAAAATTTGGAATTTTTCCGAAATTTTAAATTTTGTCGATTGAAAAGTTTCAGAAATTTTTGAATTTTTCTCGATTTTTTCATTTTAACAAAATATACAATATTCCAATTTTGTAGATTTCTTTATTAAAAGAGCTTAGCAATTTTACAGTTTAAACAGTTTCTACTATTTTGAAAAAATTTCCTTTTTTTTCATCAAGTTTCGGAAATTTTAAGAAATTTTAAATTTTTTCGATTTTTGAATTTTTAGAATTTTCACATTTTTTTTGATTTTTTCATTTCAACAAAAATTACAATATTCCAATTTTGTATAATTCTTAATTTAAAAAACTTTGCGATTTTACAGTTTTCACAGTTTTTACTATTTTAAAAAAAAATTCTTTTGTTATCAAATTTCGCAAATTTTCCGAAATTTTAAATTTTTTCGATTTTTGAATATAGGGAGTTTTAGCAATTTTCTTGCTATTTTTAATTCAACAAAAATTACAATTTCCAATTTTGGCGATTTCATTATTTAAAGAGCTTTGCGATTTTTAAGTTTTAACAGTTTTTACAATTTTGAAAAAATTTTCTTTTGTTATCAAAATTCGGAATTTTTCCGAAATTTGAAATTTTGTCGATTTAAAAGTTTCAGAAATTTTTGCATTTTTCTCAATTTTATTCATTTCAACAAAAATTACAATTTTCCAATTTTGTAGATTTCTTAATTTAGAGAACTGCGCGATTTTACAGTTTTGACAGTTTTTTACTATTTTGAAAAAATTTTCTTTTCTTCGGAAATTTTCCGAAATTTTAAATTTTTTCGATTTTTGAATTTAGGGCATTTTAACATTTTTCTTGATATTTTTAATTCAACAAAAATTACAATTTTGGCGATTTCTTTATTTAAAGAGCTTTGCGATTTTTAAGTTTTCACAGTCTTTACTATTTTGAAAAAATTTAATTTTTTTATCGAATTTCGAAAAGTTTCCGAAATTTTTAATTTATTTTGATTTTTGAATTTTTGCATTTTCTCGATTTTTCATTTCAAAAAAATTACAATTTTCCAATTTTGTAGATTTCTAAGTTAAGAGAAGTTTGTGATTTTGTCGATTATACAGTTTTTACTATTTTGAAGAAAGTGTCTTCTTTTTTAAATTTCGGAAATTTTGCGAAATTTTAAATTTTTTCGACTTTTGAATTTTGGGAATTTTTGCATTTTTCTTGATATTCAACAAATTTTACAATTTTCCAATTTTGTGGATTTCTAAGTTAAGAGAAGTTTGTGTTTTTGTCGATTTTACAGTTTTTACTATTTTGAAAAAATTTTCTTTTTTTATCAAATTTTCGGAAAATTTGCATAATTTTAATTTTTTTTCGATTTTTGAATTTTTAGAATTTATTAATTTTTCTCGATTTTTTCATTTCAACAAAAATTACAATTTTCCAATTATGTAGATTTCTTAATTTAGAGAACTTTGCGATTTTACAGTTTTTACATTTTTTAAAATATTTAATTTTTTTATCTAATTTCGGAAATTTTCCGAAATCTTAAATTTTTTCGATTTCTGAATATAGGGAATTTTCGCATTTTTCTTGATATTTTCATTTCAACAAAAATTTTCCAATTTTGTAGATTTAATAAATTTAGAGAACTTTAAGATTTAACAGTTTTTACAGTTTTTATTTTTTTTTAAATATTTAATTTTTATACCCGCTACCCATAGGGTAGAAGGGTATTATGACTTAGTGCCAACAGAAAATGTATGTAACAGGCAGAAGGAGGCATCTCCGACCCCATAAAGTATATATATTCTTGATCAGCGTCAACAGCCGAGACGATATAGCCATGTCCGTCTGTCCGTCTGTCCGTCTGTCAGTCTGTCCGTCTGTCCGTCTGTATGAACACCTGGATCTCAGAGACTATAAGACATAGAGACACCAAATTTGGCAAAAAGGTTTCTTCATACCCTACGCAGATCAAGTTTATTTCAAAAGTTGGATGCCACGCCCCCTTCGCCCACAATAAGCATTAATCTAGAAAAAGTCAAGTTTTTTTTTATGTAAATCTCGTATAACTCCAAAAGTTCTTTGTGTAATGATGTGTAATTTGGTAACCCATCTGCGCTTGGTACTCTTAATATACCCTGTAATTTTGGTACAAATCGGTATAGTAGAACAAAAGTTATTCGTTAAATTATTTATCAAAATTGTTGTCCCCAGGGCATATGGACGTTTTAAGTGTGTGAATGACCTAGAGATATCAAATTTGGTGGCAGTATTCATGTAGGTCTTACGCAGATCAAGTTTGTTTTACATTTTTGCCACGCCCCTTTCCGCCCCCAAAAACTGTATGAACACCTGGATCTCAGAGACTATAAGACATAGAGACACCAAATTTGGCAAAACGGTTTCTTCATACCCTACGCAGATCAAGTTTATTTCAAAAGTTGGATGCCACGCCCCCTTCGCCCACAATAAGCATTAATCTAGAAAAAGTCAAGTTTTTTTTTATGTAAATCTCATATAACTCCAAAAGTTCTTTGTGTAATGATGTGTAATTTGGTAACCCATCTGCGCTTGGTACTCTTAATATACCCTGTAATTTTGGTACAAATTGGATAAGTAGAACAAAAGTTATTCGTTAAATTATTTATCAAAATTGTTGTCCCCAGTGCATTTGGACGTTTTAAGTGTGTGAATGACCTAGAGATATCAAATTTGGTGGCAGTATTCATGTAGGTCTTACGCAGATCAAGTTTGTTTTACATTTTTTCCACGCCCCTTTCCGCCCCCAAAAACTGTATGAACACCTGGATCTCAGAGACAATAAGACATAGAGACACCAAATTTGGCAAAACGGTTCCTTCATACCCTACGCAGATCAAGTTTATTTCAAAAGTTGGATGCCACGCCCTCTTCGCCCACAATAAGCATTAATCTAGAAAAAGTCAAGTTTTTTTTAATGTAAATCTCGTATAACTCCAAAAGTTCTTTGTGTAATGATGTATAATTTGGTAACCCATCTGCGCTTGGTACTCTTAATATACCCTGTAATTTTGGTACAAATCGGATAAGTAGAACAAAAGTTATTCGTTAAATTATTTATCAAAATTGTTGTCCCCAGTGCATATGGACGTTTTAAGTGTGTGAATGACCTAGAGATATCAAATTTGGTGGCAGTATTCATGTAGGTCTTACGCAGATCAAGTTTGTTTTACATTTTTGCCACGCCCCTTTCCGCCCCCAAAAACTGTAAAAGCCGTAATAATATACCTAGAGCATTGAATTTTGGTATGCATAATAACAATGATAGTCTGAATGGCTCCTGGGAATTTGATTGAGATCGAATAAAAAATGAGGAAGTTATTAAAGAATCAATTTTTTATGCAAAATTCACTTGCAGCTGCTCGCGCTTTGTTTGTTTAGTTGACAGTGTGACCATGTCGGTGTTGTGGATTTTTAACCGCTATTTTCAAATATATACAAACAAAACCCAAGTTTCAGTATATTTTTGGTATATTTGTTGTTAAAATATCATAAAAATATTTTTTTTTCTCTCGAAATGGGTTGCGGGTATCATACGGTCGAGCACTCTCGACTGTAGCTTTCTTACTTGTTTTATCTAATTTCGGAAATTTTCCGAAATCTTACATTTTTTCGACTTTTGAATTTTGGGAATTTTTGCATTTTTCTTGATATTTTCATTCAACAAATTTTACAGTTCTCCAATTTTGTCGATTTCTTAATTTGGAGAACTTTGTGATTTTACAGTTAAAACAGTTTTTACTATTTTGAAAAAATTTCCTTTTTTTTTATCAAGTTTCGGAATTTTAAGAAATTCTAAATTTTTTTCGATTTTTGAATTTTTAGAATTTTCGCATTTTTTTTTGATTTTTTCATTTCAACAAAAATTACAATATTCCAATTTTGTATATTTCTTAATTTAAAAAACTTTGCGATTTTTCAGTTTTCACAGTTTTTACTTTTTTGAAAACAATTTCTTTTGTTATCAAATTTCGAAAATTTTCCGAAATTTTAAAATTTTAGATTTTTGAATATAGGGAATTTTAGCATTTTTCTTGATATTTTTAATTCAACAAAAATTACAATTTCCAATTTTGGCAATTTCTTTATTTAAAGAGCTTTGCGATTTTTAAGTTTTAACAGTTTTTACAATTTTGAAAAAATTTTCTTTTGTTATCAAAATTTGGAATTTTTCCGAAATTTTAAATTTTGTCGATTTAAAAGTTTCAGAAATTTTTGAATTTTTCTCGATTTTTTCATTTCAACAAAATATACAATATTCCAATTTTGTAGATTTCTTTATTAAAAGAGCTTAGCAATTTTACAGTTTAAACAGTTTCTACTATTTTAAAAAAATTCCCTTTTTTTTATCAAATTTCGGAAATTTTAAATTTTTTCGATTTTTGAATTTGGGGAATTTTAGCATTTTTTTTTTGCGATTTTTAAGTTTTTACAGCTTTTACAATTTTGAAAATATTTAATTTTTTTATCTAATTTCGGAAATTTTCCGAAATCTTAAATTTTTTCGACTTTTGAATTTTGGGAATTTTTGAATTTTTCTTGATATTTTCATTCAACAAATTTTACAGTTCTCCAATTTTGTCGATTTCTTAATTTAGAGAACATTGCGATTTTACAGTTTTCACAGTTTTTACTATTTTGAAAAAAATTTCTTTTGTTCGGAAATTTTCCGAAATCATAAATTTTTTCGACATTTGAATTTTGGGTTTTTTTTGCATTTTTCTTGATATTTTTAATTCAACAAATTTTACAATTTTCCAATTTTGTGGATTTCTAAGTTAAGAGAAGTTTGTGATTTTGTCGATTATACAGTTTTTACTATTTTGAAAAAAGTGTCTTCTTTTTTAAATTTCGGAAATTTTCCGAAACTTTAAATTTTTTCGATTTTTGAATTTCTTTAATTTTCGCATTTTTCTCGATTTTTTTCATTTCAACAAAAATTACAATTTTCCAATTTTGTATATTTCTTAATTTAGAGAAATTTGCGATTTTACAGTTTTCACAGTTTTTACTATTTTGAAAAAAAAAAAATTTCTTTTGTTCGGAAATTTTCCGAAATCTTAAATTTTTTCGACATTTGACTTTTGGGAATTTTTGCATTTTTCTTGATATTTTTAATTCAACAAATTTTACAATTTTCCAATTTTTTTTTTTTTTCTAAGTTAAGAGAAGTTTGTGATTTTGTCGATTATACAGTTTTTACTATTTTTAAGAAAGTGTCTTCTTACTCAAATTTCGGAAATTTTCCGAAATTTTAAATTTTTTCGACTTTTGAATTTTGGGAATTTTTGCATTTTTCTTGATATTTTTAATTCAACAAATTTTACAATTTTCCAATTTTGTGGATTTCTAAGTTAAGAGAAGTTTGTGATTTTGTCGATTTAACAGTTTTTACTATTTTGAAAAAATTTTCTTTTTTTATCAAATTTTCGGAAATTTTGCATAATTTTAATTTTTTTTCGATTTTTGAATTTTTAAAATTTTTTAATTTTTCTCGATTTTTTCATTTCAACAAAAATTACAATTTTAAAATTATGTAGATTTCTTAATTTAGAGAACTTTGCGATTTTACAGTTTTTACATTTTTTTAAATATTTAATTTTTTTTATCTAATTTCGGAAATATTCCGAAATCTTAAATTTTTACGACTTTTGAATTTTGGGAATTTTTGCATTTTTCTTGATATTTTTATTCAACAAATTTTACAGTTCTCCAATTTTGTCGATTTCTAAGTTAAGAGAAGTTTGTGATTTTGTCGATTATACAGTTTTTACTATTTTTAAGAAAGTGTCTTCTTACTCAAATTTCGGAAATTTTCCGAAATTTTAAATTTTTTCGACTTTTGAATTTTGGGAATTTTTGCATTTTTCTTGATATTTTTAATTCAACAAATTTTACAATTTTCCAATTTTGTGGATTTCTAAGTTAAGAGAAATTTGTGATTTTGTCGATTTTACAGTTTTTACTATTTTGAAAAAATTTTCTTTTTTTATCAAATTTTCGGAAATTTTGCATAATTTTAATTTTTTTTCGATTTTTGAATTTTTAAAATATTTTAATTTTTCTCGATTTTTTCATTTCAACAAAAATTACAATTTTCCAATTATGTAGATTTCTTAATTTAGAGAACTTTGCGATTTTACAGTTTTTACATTTTTTTAAATATTTAATTTTTATACCCGCTACCCATAGGGTAGAAGGGTATTATGACTTAGTGCCAACAGAAAATGTATGTAACAGGCAGAAGGAGGCATCTCCGACCCCATAAAGTATATATATTCTTGATCAGCGTCAACAGCCGAGACGATATAGCCATGTCCGTCTGTCCGTCTGTCAGTCTGTCCGTCTGTCCGTCTGTATGAACACCTGGATCTCAGAGACTATAAGACATAGAGACACCAAATTTGGCAAAAAGGTTTCTTTATACCCTACGCAGATCAAGTTTATTTCAAAAGTTGGATGCCACGCCCCCTTCGCCCACAATAAGCATTAATCTAGAAAAAGTCAAGTTTTTTTTATGTAAATCTCGTATAACTCCAAAAGTTCTTTGTGTAATGATGTGTAATTTGGTAACCCATCTGCGCTTGGTACTCTTAATATACCCTGTAATTTTGGTACAAATTGGATAAGTAGAACAAAAGTTATTCGTTAAATTATTTATCAAAATTGTTGTCCCCAGTGCATATGGACGTTTTAAGTGTGTGAATGACCTAGAGATATCAAATTTGGTGGCAATATTCATGTAGGTCTTACGCAGATCAAGTTTGTTTTACATTTTTTCCACGCCCCTTTCCGCCCCCAAAAACTGTATGAACACCTGGATCTCAGAGACAATAAGACATAGAGACACCAAATTTGGCAAAACGGTTCCTTCGTACCCTACGCAGATCAAGTTTATTTCAAAAGTTGGATGCCACGCCCCCTTCGCCCACAATAAGCATTAATCTAGAAAAAGTCAAGTTTTTTTTAATGTAAATCTCGTATAACTCCAAAAGTTCTTTGTGTAATGATGTGTAATTTGGTAACCCATCTGCGCTTGGTACTCTTAATATACCCTGTAATTTTGGTACAAATCGGATAAGTAGAACAAAAGTTATTCGTTAAATTATTTATCAAAATTGTTGTCCCCAGTGCATATGGACGTTTTAAGTGTGTGAATGACCTAGAGATATCAAATTTGGTGGCAGTATTCATGTAGGTCTTACGCAGATCAAGTTTGTTTTACATTTTTGCCACGCCCCTTTCCGCCCCCAAAAACTGTAAAAGCCGTAATAATAGACCTAGAGCATTGAATTTTGGTATGCATAATAACAATGATAGTCTGAATGGCTCCTGGGAATTTGATTGAGATCGAATAAAAATGAGGAAGTTATTAAAGAATCAATTTTTTATGCAAAATTCACTTGCAGCTGCTCGCGCTTTGTTTGTTTAGTTGACAGTGTGACCATGTCGGTGTTGTGGATTTTTAACCGCTATTTTCAAATATATACAAACAAAACCCAAGTTTCAGTATATTTTTGGTATATTTGTTGTTAAAATATCATAAAAATATTTTTTTTTCTCTCGAAATGGGTTGCGGGTATCATACGGTCGAGCACTCTCGACTGTAGCTTTCTTACTTGTTTTATCTAATTTCGGAAATTTTCCGAAATCTTACATTTTTTCGACTTGTGAATTTTGGGAATTTTTGCATTTTTCTTGATATTTTCATTCAACAAATTTTACAGTTCTCCAATTTTGTCGATTTCTTAATTTGGAGAACTTTGTGATTTTACAGTTAAAACAGTTTTTACTATTTTGAAAAAATTTCCTTTTTTTTTATCAAGTTTCGGAATTTTAAGAAATTCTAAATTTTTTTCGATTTTTAAATTTTTAGAATTTTTGCATTTTTTTTTATTTTTTAATTTCAACAAAAATTACAATATTCCAATTTTGTATATTTCTTAATTTTAAAAACTTTGCGATTTTTCAGTTTTCACAGTTTTTACTATTTTGAAAAAAATTTCTTTTGTTATCAAATTTCGAAAATTTTCCGAAATTTTAAATTTTTTTATTTTTGAATATAGGGATATTTCTTGATATTTTTAATTCAACAAAAATTACAATATTCCAATTTTGTATATTTCTTAATTTTAAAAGCTTTGCGATTTTTAAGTTTTCACAGTTTTTTTCTATTTTGAACAAAATTTCTTTTGTTATCGATTTTCGGAAATTTTCCGAAATTTTAAATTTTGTCGATTGCTGAATTTTAGGAGTTTTTGCATTTATCTCGATTTTCGTATTTACAATATTAATTTACAATATTTAAATTTTGTCCATTTCTTTATTTAGGGAACTTTGCGATTTTACAGTTTTTACAGTTTTTACTTTTTTGAAAAAAATTATTTTTTTTATCTGAATTTGGAAATTTTCCGAAATCTTAAATTTGTTCAATTTTTGAATTTTTTGAATTTTTGCATTTTTCTTGATATTTTCAATTGAACAAATTTTACAATTTTTCAATTTTGTCGATTTCTATATTTAAAGAAATTTGTGATCTTTTCGATTACTCAGTTCTTGCTATTTTGAAGAAATTGTCTTCTTTATTCAATTTCGGAAATTTTCCGAAATGTTAAATTTTTCCGATTTTTGAATTTCTTAAATTTTTGAATTTTTCTCGATTTTTTCATTTTAAGAAAATTTACAATATTCCAATTTTGTAGATTTCTTTATTTACAGAGCTTTGCGATTTTTAAGTTTTTACAGTTTTTACAATTTTAAAAATATTTAATTATTTTATCTAATTTCGGAAATTTTCCGAAATCTTAAATTTTTTCGACTTTTGAATTTTAGGAATTTTTGCATTTTTCTCGATTTTTTCATTTCAACAAAAGTTACAATATTCCAATTTTGTAGATTTCTTTATTTAAAGAGCTTTGCGAATTTTTTAGTTTTTACAGTTTTTACAATTTTGAAAATATTTAATTTTTTTATCTAATTTCGGAAATTTTCCGAAATCTTAAATTTTTTCGACTTTGGAATTTTGGGAATTTTTGCATTTTTCTTGATATTTTTATTCAACAAAAATTACTATTTTCCAATTTTGGCGATTTCTTTATTAAAAGAACTTTGCGATTTTTAAGTTTTAACAGTTTTTACAATTTTGAAAAAATGTTCTTTTGTTATCAAAATTCGGAATTTTTCCGAAATTTTAAATTTTGTCGATTTAAAAGTTTCAGAAATTTTTGAATTTTTCTCGATTTTTTCATTTAGGGCATTTTAACATTTTTCTTGATATTTTTAATTCAACAAAAATTACAATTTTGGCGATTTCTTAATTTAGAGAAATTTGCGATTTTACAGTTTTCACAGTTTTTACTATTTTGAAAAAAATTTCTTTTGTTCGGAAATTTTCCGAAATCTTAAATTTTTTCGACATTTGAATTTTGGGAATTTTTGCATTTTTCTTGATATTTTTAATTCAACAAATTTTACAATTTTCCAATTTTGTGGATTTCTAAGTTAAGAGAAGTTTGTGATTTTGTCGATTATACAGTTTTTACTATTTTGAAGAAAGTGTCTTCTTACTTAAATTTCGGAAATTTTCCGAAATTTTAAATTTTTTCGACTTTTGAATTTTGGGAATTTTTGCATTTTTCTTGATATTTTTAATTCAACAAATTTTACAATTTTCCAATTTTGTGGATTTCAAAGTTAAGAGAAGTTTGTGATTTTGTCGATTTTACAGTTTTTTTTCATTTCAACAAAAATTACAATTTTCCAATTTTGTATATTTCTTAATTTAGAAAAATTTGCGATTTTACTGTTTTCACAGTTTTTACTATTTTGAAAAAAATTTATTTTGTTCGGAAATTTTCCGAAATCTTAAATTTTTTCGACTTTTGGATTTTGGAATTTTTGCATTTTTCTTGATATTTTTAATTCAACAAATTTTACAATTTTCAAATTTTGTGGATTTCTAAGTTAAGAGAACTTTGTGATTTTGTCGATTTTACAGTTTTTACTATTTTGAAAAAATTTTCTTTTTTTTATCAAATTTTCGGAAATTTTGCATAATTTTAATTTTTTTTCGATTTTTAAATTTTTAGAATTTATTAATTTTTCTCGATTTTTTCATTTCAACAAAAATTACAATTTTCCAATTATGTAGATTTCTTAATTTAGAGAACTTTGCGATTTTACGGTTTTTACATTTTTTTAAATATTTAATTTTTTTTATCTAATTTCGGAAATTTTCCGAAATCTTAAATTTTTACGACTTTTGAATTTTGGGAATTTTTGCATTTTTCTTTATATTTTTATTCAACAAATTTTACAGTTCTCGAATTTTGTCGATATCTTAATTTGGAGAACTTTGTGATTTTACAGTTAAAACAGTTTTTACTATTTTGAAAAAATTTCCTTTTTTTTATCAAGTTTCGGAATTTTAAGAGATACTAAATTTTTTCGATTTTTGAATTTTTTGAATTTTTGAATTTTTCTCGATTTTTTCATTTCAACAAAAATTAAAATTTTCCAATTTTGTATATTTCTTAATTTAGAGAACTTTGCGATTTTACAGTTTTCACAGTTTTTACTATTTTAAAAAAAAATTCTTTTGTTATCAAATTTCGAAAATTTTCCGAAATTTTAAATTTTTTCGATTTTTGAATATAGGGAGTTTTAGCAATTTTCTTGCTATTTTTAATTCAACAAAAATTACAATTTCCAATTTTGGCGATTTCTTTATTTAAAGAGCTTTGCGATTTTTAAGTTTTAACAGTTTTTACAATTTTGAAAAAATTTTCTTTTGTTATCAAAATTTGGAATTTTTCCGAAATTTTAAATTTTGTCGATTTAAAAGTTTCAGAAATTTTTGCATTTTTCTCAATTTTATTCATTTCAACAAAAATTACAATTTTCCAATTTTGTAGATTTCTTAATTTAGAGAACTGCGCGATTTTACAGTTTTCACAGTTTTTTACTATTTTGAAAAAAATTTCTTTTGTTTGGAAATTTTCCGAAATTTTAAATTTTTTCGATTTTTGAATTTAGGGCATTTAAACATTTTTCTTGATATTTTTAATTCAACAAAAATTACAATTTTGGCGATTTCTTTATTTAAAGAGCTTTGCGATTTTTAAGTTTTCACAGTCTTTACTATTTTGAAAAAATTTAATTTTTTTATCGAATTTCGAAAAGTTTCCGAAATTTTTAATTTATTTTGATTTTTGAATTTTTGCATTTTCTCGATTTTTCATTTCAAAAAAATTACAATTTTCCAATTTTGTAGATTTCTAAGTTAAGAGAAGTTTGTGATTTTGTCGATTATACAGTTTTTACTATTTTGAAGAAAGTGTCTTCTTTTTTAAATTTCGGAAATTTTCCGAAACTTTAAATTTTTTCGATTTTTGAATTTCTTAAATTTTCGCATTTTTCTCGATTTTTTTCATTTCAACAAAAATTACAATTTTCCAATTTTGTATATTTCTTAATTTAGAGAAATTTGCGATTTTACAGTTTTCACAGTTTTTACTATTTTGAAAAAAATTTATTTTGTTCGGAAATTTTCCGAAATCTTAAATTTTTTCGACTTTTGAATTTTGGGAGTTTTTGCATTTTTCTTGATATTTTTAATTCAACAAATTTTACAATTTTCCAATTATGTGGATTTCTAAGTTAAGAGAAGTTTGTGATTTTGTCGATTTTACAGTTTTTACTATTTTGAAAAAATTTTCTTTTTTTATCAAATTTTCGGAAATTTTGCATAATTTTAATTTTTTTTCGATTTTTGAATTTTTAGAATTTATTAATTTTTCTCGATTTTTTCATTTCAACAAAAATTACAATTTTCCAATTATGTAGATTTCTTAATTTAGAGAACTTTGCGATTTTACAGTTTTTACATTTTTTTAAATATTTAATTTTTTTTATCTAATTTCAAAAATTTTCCGAAATCTTAAATTTTTACGACTTTTGAATTTTGGGAATTTTTGCATTTTTTTTTATATTTTTATTCAACAAATTTTACAGTTCTCGAATTTTGTCGATTTCTTAATTTGGAGAAATTTGTGATTTTACAGTTAAAACAGTTTTTACTATTTTGAAAAAATTTCCTTTTTTTTTATCAAGTTTCGGAATTTTAAGAGATACTAAATTTTTTCGATTTTTGAATTTTTAGAATTTTCGCATTTTTTTTGATTTTTTCATTTCAACAAAAATTACAATATTCCAATTTTGAATATTTCTTAATTTAAAAATCTTTGCGATTTTTCAGTTTTCACAGTTTTTACTATTTTAAAAAAATTTCTTTTGTTATCAAATTTCGAAAATTTTCCGAAATTTTAAATTTTTTAGATTTTTGAATATAGGGAATTTTAGCATTTTTCTTGATATTTTTAACTCAACAAAAATTACAATTTCCAATTTTGGCAATTTCTTTATTTAAAGAGCTTTGCGATTTTTAAGTTTTTACAGTTTTTACAATTTTCAAAAAATTTTCTTTTGTTATCAAAATTTGGAATTTTTCCGAAATTTTAAATTTTGTCGATTGAAAAGTTTCAGAAATTTTTGAATTTTTCTCGATTTTTTCATTGCAACAAAATATACAATATTCCAATTTTGTAGATTTCTTTATTAAAAGAGCTTAGCAATTTTACAGTTTAAACAGTTTCTACTATTTTGAAAAAATTTCCTTTTTTTTATCAAGTTTCGGAAATTTTAAGAAATTTTAAATTTGTTCGATTTTTGAATTTTTTGAATTTTCGCATTTTTCTCGATTTTTTCATTTCAACAAAAATTACAATTTTCCAATTTTGTATATTTCTTAATTTAGAGAACTTTGCGATTTTACAGTTTTCACAGTTTTTACTATTTTAAAAAAAATTCTTTTGTTATCAAATTTCGAAAATTTTTTCGATTTTTGTTTTTAGCAATTTTCTTGCTATTTTTAATTCAACAAAAATTACAATTTCAAATTTTGGCGATTTCTTTATTTAAAGAGCTTTGCGATTTTTAAGTTTTAACAGTTTTTACAATTTTGAAAACATTTTCTTTTGTTATCAAAATTCGGAATTTTTCCGAAATTTTAAATTTTGTCGATTTAAAAGTTTCAGAAATTTTTGCATTTTTCTCAATTTTATTCATTTCAACAAAAATTACAATTTTCCAATTTTGTAGATTTCTTAATTTAGAGAACTGCGCGATTTTACAGTTTTCACAGTTTTTTACTATTTTGAAAAAAATTTCTTTTGTTCGGAAATTTTCCGAAATTTTAAATTTTTTCGATTTTTGAATTTAGGGCATTTAAACATTTTTCTTGATATTTTTAATTCAACAAAAATTACAATTTTGGCGATTTCTTTATTTAAAGAGCTTTGCGATTTTTAAGTTTTCACAGTCTTTACTATTTTGAAAAAATTTAATTTTTTTATCGAATTTCGAAAAGTTTCCGAAATTTTTAATTTTTTTTGATTTTTAAATTTTTGCATTTTCTCGATTTTTCATTTCAAAAAAATTACAATTTTCCTTTTTTGTAGATTTCTAAGTTAAGAGAAGTTTGTGATTTTGTCGATTCTACAGTTTTTACTATTTTGAAAAAAGTGTCTTCTTTTTTAAATTTCTGAAATTTTCCGAAACTTTAAATTTTTTCGATTTTTGAATTTTTCTCGATTTTTTATTTCAACAAAAATTACAATTTACCAATTTTGTATATTTCTTAATTTAGAGAAATTGCGATTTTACAGTTTTCACAGTTTTTACTATTTTGAAAAAAATTTATTTTGTTCGGAAATTTTCCGAAATCTTAAATTTTTTCGACTTTTGAATTTTGGAATTTTTGCATTTTTCTTGATATTTTTAATTCAACAAATTTTACAATTTTACAATTTTGTGGATTTCTAAGTTAAGAGAAGTTTGTGATTTTGTCGATTTTACAGTTTTTACTATTTTGAAAAAATTTTCTTTTTTTATCAAATCTTCGGAAATTTTGCATAATTTTAATTTTTTTTCGATTTTTGAATTTTTAGAATTTATTAATTTTTCTCGATTTTTTCATTTCAACAAAAATTACAGTTTTCCAATTATGTAGATTTCTTAATTTAGAGAACTTTGCGATTTTACAGTTTTTACATTTTTTTAAATATTTAATTTTTTTTATCTAATTTCGGAAATTTTCCGAAATCTTAAATTTTTACGACTTTTGAATTTTGGGAATTTTTGCATTTTTCTTGATATTTTTATTCAACAAATTTTACAGTTCTCGAATTTTGTCGATTTCTTAATTTGGAGAACTTTGTGATTTTACAGTTAAAACAGTTTTTACTATTTTGAAAAAATTTCCTTTTTTTTATCAAGTTTCGGAATTTTAAGAGATACTAAATTTTTTCGATTTTTGAATTTTTAGAATTTTCGCATATTTTTTGATTTTTTTATTTCAACAAAAATTACAATATTCCAATTTTGTATATTTCTTAATTTAAAAAACTTTGCGATTTTTCAGTTTTCACAGTTTTTACTATTTTAAAAAAATTTCTTTTGTTATCAAATTTCGAAAATTTTGAGAAATTTTAAATTTTTTAGATTTTTGAATATAGGGGATTTTAGCATTTTTCTTGATATTTTTAATTCAACAAAAATTACAATTTCCAATTTTGGCAATTTCTTTATTTAAAGAGCTTTGCGATTTTTAAGTTTTTACAGTTTTTACAATTTTGAAAAAATTTTCTTTTGTTATCAAAATTTGAAATTTTCCGAAATTTTAAATTTTGTCGATTGAAAAGTTTCAGAAATTTTTGAATTTTTCTCGATTTTTTCATTTCAACAAAATATACAATATTCCAATTTTGTAGATTTCTTTATTAAAAGAGCTTAGCAATTTTACAGTTTAAACAGTTTCTACTATTTTGAAAAAATTTCATTTTTCAAATTACAATTTTCCAATTTTGGAGATTTCTTTATTTAAAGAGCTTTGCGATTTTTAAGTCTTTACTATTTTGAAAAAATTTAATTTTTTATCTAATTTCGGAAATTTTCCGAAATCTTAAATTTTTTCGACTTTTGAATTTTGGTAATTTTTTCGGAAATTTTCCTAAATTTTAAATTTTTTCGATTTTTGAATTTAGGGAATTTTAGCATTTTTCTTGATATTTTTAATTCAACAAAAATTACAATTTTCCAATTTTGTAGATTTCTAAGTTAAGAGAAGTTTGTGATTTTGTCGATTATACAGTTTTTACAATTTTGAAGAAAGTGTCTTCTTTTTTAAATTTCGGAAATTTTCCGAAAGTTCAAAGTTTTTCGATTTTTGAATTTCTTAAATTTTCTAATTTTTCTCGATTTTTTCATTTCAACAAATTTGACATTATTCCAATTTTGTATATTTCTTAATTTAAAAAAATTTGCGATTTTTCAGATTTTACAGTTTTTACTATTTTGAAAAAAATTTCTTTTGTTATCAAATTTCGGAAATATTCCGAAATTTTAATTTTTTTCGATTTTTGAATATAGGGAATTTTAGCATTTTTCTTGATATTTTTAATTCAACAAAAATTACAATTTTCCAATTTTGGAGATTTCTTTTTTTTAAACAGCTTTGTGATTTTTAAGTCTTTACTATTTTGAAAAAATTTAATTTTTTTATCTAATTTCGGAAATTTTCCGAAATCTTAAATTTTTTCGACTTTTGAATTTTGGTAATTTTTTCGGAAATTTTCCTAAATTTTAAATTTTTTCGATTTTTGAATTTAGGGAATTTTAGCATTTTTCTTGATATTTTTAATTCAACAAAAATTACAATTTTCCAATTTTGGCGATTTGTTTATTTAGAGAGCTTTGCGATTTTGAAGTTTTCACAGTCTTTACTATTTTAAAAAAATTTAATTTTTTTATCAAATTTCGGATTTTTTTCGATTGTTGAATTTTAGGAATTTTTGCATTTTTCTCAATTTTTGTATATTTAACAAAATTTACAATATTCAAATTTTGTCCATTTCTTTATTTAGGGAACTTTGCGATTTTACAGTTTTCACAGTTTTTACAATTTTGGAAAAATTTTCTTTGTTTTCGAATTTCGGAAAGTTTCCGAAATTTTTCATTGTATTTTGATTTTTGAGTTTTTAGAATTTTTTAATTTTTCTCGATTTTTTCATTTCAACAAAAATTACAATTTTCCAATTTTGTAGATTTCTTAATTTAGTGAACTTTGCGATTTTTCAGATTTTACAGTTTTTACTATTTTGAAAAAAATTTCTTTTGTTATCAAATTTCGGAAATATTCCGAAATTTTAAATTTTTTCGATTTTTGAATATAGGGAATTTTAGTATTTTTCTTGATATTTTTAATTCAACAAAAATTACAATTTTCCAATTTTGGAGATTTCTTTATTTAAAGAGCTTTGCGATTTTTAAGTCTTTACTATTTTGAAAAAATTTAATTTTTTTATCTAATTTCGGAAATTTTCCGAAATCTTAAATTTTTTCGACTTTTGAATTTTGGTAATTTTTTCGGAAATTTTCCTAAATTTTAAATTTTTTCGATTTTTGAATTTAGGGAATTTTAGCAATTTTCTTGATATTTTTAATTCAACAAAAATTACAATTTTCCAATTTTGGCGATTTGTTTATTTAGAGAGCTTTGCGATTTTGAAGTTTTCACAGTTTTTACTATTTTGAAAAAATTAAATTTTCTTATCAAATTTCGGAAATTTTCCGAAATTTTAAATTTTGTCGATTGTTGAATTTTAGGAATTTTTGTATTTTTCTCAATTTTTGTATATTTAACAAAATTTACAATATTCCAATTTTGTCCATTTCTTTATTAAGGGAACTTTGCGATTTTACAGTTTTCACAATTTTTACAATTTTGGAAAAATGTTCTTTTTTATCGAATTTCGGAAAGTTTCCGAAATTTTTCATTTTTTTTTGATTTTTGAGTTTTTAGAATTTTTTAATTTTTCTCGATTTTTCCATTTCAACAAAAATTACAATTTTCCAATTTTGTATATTTCTTAATTTAAAAAACTTTGCGATTTTTCAGTTTTCACAGTTTTTACTATTTTAAAAAAATTTCTTTTGTTATCAAATTTCGAAAATTTTGAGAAATTTTAAATTTTTTAGATTTTTGAATATAGGGGATTTTAGCATTTTTCTTGATATTTTTAATTCAACAAAAATTACAATTTCCAATTTTGGCAATTTCTTTATTTAAAGAGCTTTGCGATTTTTAAGTTTTTACAGTTTTTACAATTTTGAAAAAATTTTCTTTTGTTATCAAAATTTGAAATTTTCCGAAATTTTAAATTTTGTCGATTGAAAAGTTTCAGAAATTTTTGAATTTTTCTCGATTTTTTCATTTCAACAAAATATACAATATTCCAATTTTGTAGATTTCTTTATTAAAAGAGCTTAGCAATTTTACAGTTTAAACAGTTTCTACTATTTTGAAAAAATTTCATTTTTCAAATTACAATTTTCCAATTTTGGAGATTTCTTTATTTAAAGAGCTTTGCGATTTTTAAGTCTTTACTATTTTGAAAAAATTTAATTTTTTATCTAATTTCGGAAATTTTCCGAAATCTTAAATTTTTTCGACTTTTGAATTTTGGTAATTTTTTCGGAAATTTTCCTAAATTTTAAATTTTTTCGATTTTTGAATTTAGGGAATTTTAGCATTTTTCTTGATATTTTTAATTCAACAAAAATTACAATTTTCCAATTTTGTAGATTTCTAAGTTAAGAGAAGTTTGTGATTTTGTCGATTATACAGTTTTTACAATTTTGAAGAAAGTGTCTTCTTTTTTAAATTTCGGAAATTTTCCGAAAGTTCAAAGTTTTTCGATTTTTGAATTTCTTAAATTTTCTAATTTTTCTCGATTTTTTCATTTCAACAAATTTGACATTATTCCAATTTTGTATATTTCTTAATTTAAAAAAATTTGCGATTTTTCAGATTTTACAGTTTTTACTATTTTGAAAAAAATTTCTTTTGTTATCAAATTTCGGAAATATTCCGAAATTTTAATTTTTTTCGATTTTTGAATATAGGGAATTTTAGCATTTTTCTTGATATTTTTAATTCAACAAAAATTACAATTTTCCAATTTTGGAGATTTCTTTTTTTTAAACAGCTTTGTGATTTTTAAGTCTTTACTATTTTGAAAAAATTTAATTTTTTTATCTAATTTCGGAAATTTTCCGAAATCTTAAATTTTTTCGACTTTTGAATTTTGGTAATTTTTTCGGAAATTTTCCTAAATTTTAAATTTTTTCGATTTTTGAATTTAGGGAATTTTAGCATTTTTCTTGATATTTTTAATTCAACAAAAATTACAATTTTCCAATTTTGGCGATTTGTTTATTTAGAGAGCTTTGCGATTTTGAAGTTTTCACAGTCTTTACTATTTTAAAAAAATTTAATTTTTTTATCAAATTTCGGATTTTTTTCGATTGTTGAATTTTAGGAATTTTTGCATTTTTCTCAATTTTTGTATATTTAACAAAATTTACAATATTCAAATTTTGTCCATTTCTTTATTTAGGGAACTTTGCGATTTTACAGTTTTCACAGTTTTTACAATTTTGGAAAAATTTTCTTTTTTTTCGAATTTCGGAAAGTTTCCGAAATTTTTCATTGTATTTTGATTTTTGAGTTTTTAGAATTTTTTAATTTTTCTCGATTTTTTCATTTCAACAAAAATTACAATTTTCCAATTTTGTAGATTTCTTAATTTAGTGAACTTTGCGATTTTTCAGATTTTACAGTTTTTACTATTTTGAAAAAAATTTCTTTTGTTATCAAATTTCGGAAATATTCCGAAATTTTAAATTTTTTCGATTTTTGAATATAGGGAATTTTAGTATTTTTCTTGATATTTTTAATTCAACAAAAATTACAATTTTCCAATTTTGGAGATTTCTTTATTTAAAGAGCTTTGCGATTTTTAAGTCTTTACTATTTTGAAAAAATTTAATTTTTTTATCTAATTTCGGAAATTTTCCGAAATCTTAAATTTTTTCGACTTTTGAATTTTGGTAATTTTTTCGGAAATTTTCCTAAATTTTAAATTTTTTCGATTTTTGAATTTAGGGAATTTTAGCAATTTTCTTGATATTTTTAATTCAACAAAAATTACAATTTTCCAATTTTGGCGATTTGTTTATTTAGAGAGCTTTGCGATTTTGAAGTTTTCACAGTTTTTACTATTTTGAAAAAATTAAATTTTCTTATCAAATTTCGGAAATTTTCCGAAATTTTAAATTTTGTCGATTGTTGAATTTTAGGAATTTTTGTATTTTTCTCAATTTTTGTATATTTAACAAAATTTACAATATTCCAATTTTGTCCATTTCTTTATTAAGGGAACTTTGCGATTTTACAGTTTTCACAGTTTTTACAATTTTGGAAAAATTTTCTTTTTATCGAATTTCGGAAAGTTTCCGAAATTTTTCATTTTATTTTGATTTTTGAGTTTTTAGAATTTTTTAATTTTTCTCGATTTTTCCATTTCAACAAAAATTACAATTTTCCAATTTTGTAGATTTCTTAATTTAGTGAACTTTGCGATTTTACAGTTTTCACAGTCTTTACTATTTAGAAAAAATTTAATTTTTTTTATCGAATTTCGGAAAGTTTCCGAAATTTTTCATTTTTTTTGATTTTTGAATTTTTGTATTTTTCACGATTTTTTTATTTCAAAAAAATTACAATTTTCCAATTTTGTAGATTTTTAAGTTAAGAGAAGTATGTGATTTTGTCGATTATACAGTTTTTATTATTTTGAAGAAAGTGTCTTCTTTTTTAAATTTCGGAAATTTTCCGAAATTTTAAATTTTTTCGATTTTTGAATTTCTTAAATTTTCGAATTTTTCTCGATTTTTTCATTTCAACAAAATTTAAAATATTCCAATTTTGTATATTTCTTAATTTAAAAAACTTTGCGATTTTTCAGATTTTACAGTTTTTACTATTTTGAAAAAATTGTCTTTTTTTTATCAAATTTTCGGAAATTTTGCAAAATTTTAATTTTTTTTCGATTTTTGAATTTTTAGAATTTTTTAATTTTTCTCGATTTTTTCATTTCAACAAAAATTACAATTTTCCAATTTTGTAGATTTTTTAATTTAGAGAACTTTGCGATTTTACAGTTTTTACAGTTTTTGCAATTTTTTAAATATTTGATTTTTTTATCTAATTTCGGAAATTTTCCGAAATCTTAAATTTTTTCAACTTTTGAATTTTGGGAATTTTTGCATTTTTCTTGATATTTTTATTCAACAAATTTGACAGTTCTCCAATTTTGTCGATTTCTTAATTTGGAGAACTTTGTGATTTTACAGTTTAAACAGTTTTTACTATTTTGAAAAAATTTCATTTTTTATCAAATTTCGGAAATTTTAAGAAATTTAAAAATTTTTCGTTTTTTGAATTTTTTGAAATTTCGCATTTTTCTCGATTTTTTTATTTCAACAAAAATTACAATTTTCCAATTTTGTTTCTTTCTTAATTTAGAGAACTTTGCGATTTAACAGTTTTCACAGTTTTTACAATTTTTTAAATATTTGATTTTTTTATCTAATTTCGGAAATTTTCCGAAATCTTAAATTTTTTCAACTTTTGAATTTTAAGAATTTTTGCATTTTTCTTGATATTTTTATTCAACAAATTTGAGAGTTCTCCAATTTTGTTGATTTCTTAATTTGGAGAACTTTGTGATTTTACAGTTTAAACAGTTTTTACTATTTTGAAAAAATTTCCTTTTTTATCAAGTTTCGGAAATTTTAAGAAATTTAAAATTTTTTCGATTTTTGAATTTTTTGAAATTTCGCATTTTTCTCGATTTTTTTATTTCAACAAAAATTACAATTTTCCAGTTTTGTATATTTCTTAATTTAGAGAACTTTGCGATTTAACAGTTTTCACAGTTTTTACTATTTTAAAAAAAATTTCTTTTGTTATCAAATTTCGAAAATTTTCCGAAATTTTTAATTTTTTCGATTTTTGAATATAGGGAGTTTAAGCAATTTTCTTGATATTTTTAATTCAACAAAAATTACAATTTTCCAATTTTGGCGATTTCTATATTTAAAGAGCTTTGCGATTTTTAAGTATTCACAGTCTTTTCTATTTTGAAAAAATTTAATTTTTTTATCGAATTTCGGAAAGTTTCCGAAATTTTTCATTTTTTTTTATTTTTGAATTTTTGCATTTTTCACGATTTTTTTATTTCAAAAAAAGTACAATTTTCCAATTTTGTAGATTTTTAAGTTAAGAGAAGTTTGTGATTTTGTCGATTATCCAGTTTTTACTACTTTGAAGAAAGTGTCTTCTTTTTTAAATTTCGGAAATTTTCCGAATCTTTAATTTTTTTCGATTTTTGAATTTCTTAAATTTTCGAATTTTTCTCGATTTTTTTCATTTAAACAAAATTTAGAATATTCCAATTTTGTATATTTCTTAATTTAAAAAACTTTGCGATTCTTCAGATTTTACAGTTTTTACTATTTTGAAAAAAATTTGTTATCAAATTTCGGAAATATTCCGAAATTTTAAATTTTTTCGATTTTTGAATTTAGGGAATTTTAGCATTTTTCTTGATATTTTTAATTCAAGAAAAATAACAATTTTCCAATTTTGGCGATTTCTTTATTTAAAGAGCTTTGCGATTTTTAAGTTTTCACAGTGTTTACTATTTTGAAAAATTTTTCTTTTTTTTATCAAATTTTCGGAAATTTTGCAACATTTTAATTTTTTTTCGATTTTTGAATTTTTAGAATTTTTTAATTTTTCTCGTTTTTTTCATTTCAACAAAAATTACAATTTTCCAATTTTGTAGATTTCTTAATTTAAAGAACTTTGCGATTTTACAGTTTTTACAGTTTTTACTATTTTGAAAAAAATTTATTTTGTTCGGAAATTTTCCGAAATCTTAAATTTTTTCGACTTTTGAATTTTGGGAATTTTTGCATTTTTCTTGATATTTTTATTCAACAAATTTTACAGTTCTCCAATTTTGTCGATTTCTTAATTTGGAGAACTTTGTGATTTTACAGTTAAAACAGTTTTTACTATTTTGAAAAAATTTCCTTTTTATCAAGTTTCGGAAATTTTAAGAAATTTTAAAATTTTTGATTTTTTTGAATTTTTGCTTTTTTCTCGATTTTTTCATTTCAACAAAAATTACAATTTTCCAATTTTGTATATTTCTTAATTTAGAGAACTTTGCGATTTTACAGTTTTCACAGTTCTTACTATTTTAAAAAAAATTTCTTTTGTTATCAAATTTCGAAAATTTTCCGAAATTTTAAATTTTTTCTATTTTTGAATATAGGGAGTTTTAGCAATTTTCTTGATATTTTTAATTCAACAAAAATTACAATTTCCAATTTTGGCGATTTCTTTATTTAAAGAGCTTTGCGATTTTTAAGTATTCACAGTCTTTACTATTTTGAAAAAATTTAATTTTTTTATCGAATTTCGGAAAGTTTCCGAAATTTTCAATTTATTTTGATTTTTGAATTTTTGCATTTTCTCGATTTATAATTTCAAAAAAATTACAATTTGCCAATTTTGTAGATTTCTAAGTTAAGAGAAGTTTGTGATTTTGTCGATTATCCAGTTTTAACTATTTTGAAGAAAGTGTTTTTTTTTTTAAATTTCGGAAATTTTCCGAAACTTTAAAATTTTTCGATTTTTGAATTTCTTAAATTTTCGAATTTTTCTCGATTTTTTCATTTCAACAAAATTTAGAATATTCCAATTTTGTATATTTCACAATTTAAAAAACTTTGCGATTCTTCAGATTTTACAGTTTTTACTTTTTTGAAAAAAATTTCTTTTGTTTTCAAATTTCGGAAATATTCCGAAATTTTAAATTTTTTCGATTTTTGAATATAGGGAATTTTAGCATTTTTCTTGATTTTTCTAATTCAACAAAAACTACAATTTTCCAATTTTGGCGATTTCTTTATTTAAAGAGCTTTGCGATTTTTAAGTTATCACAGTTTATACTATTTTGAAAAAATTTTCTTTTTATATCAAATTTTCAGAAATTTTGCAAAATTTTAATTTTTTTTCGATTTTTGAATTTTTAGAATTTTTGAATTTTTCTCGATTTTTTAATTTAAAAAATTTAATTTTTTTATCTAATTTCGGAAATTTTACGAAATCCTCAATTTTTTCGACTTTTGAATTTTGGGAATTTTTGCATTTTTCTTGATATTTTTATTCAACAAAAATTACAATTTTCCAATTTTGGCGATTTTACAGTTTTCACAGTTCTTACTATTTTAAAAAAAATTTCTTTTGTTATCAAATTTCGAAAATTTTCCGAAATTTTAAATTTTTTCTATTTTTGAATATAGGGAGTTTTAGCAATTTTCTTGATATTTTTAATTCAACAAAAATTACAATTTCCAATTTTGGCGATTTCTTTATTTAAAGAGCTTTGCGATTTTTAAGTATTCACAGTCTTTACTATTTTGAAAAAATTTAATTTTTTTATCGAATTTCGGAAAGTTTCCGAAATTTTCAATTTATTTTGATTTTTGAATTTTTGCATTTTCTCGATTTATAATTTCAAAAAAATTACAATTTGCCAATTTTGTAGATTTCTAAGTTAAGAGAAGTTTGTGATTTTGTCGATTATCCAGTTTTAACTATTTTGAAGAAAGTGTTTTTTTTTTTAAATTTCGGAAATTTTCCGAAACTTTAAAATTTTTCGATTTTTGAATTTCTTAAATTTTCGAATTTTTCTCGATTTTTTCATTTCAACAAAATTTAGAATATTCCAATTTTGTATATTTCTCAATTTAAAAAACTTTGCGATTATTCAGATTTTACAGTTTTTACTTTTTTGAAAAAAATTTCTTTTGTTTTCAAATTTCGGAAATATTCCGAAATTTTAAATTTTTTCGATTTTTGAATATAGGGAATTTTAGCATTTTTCTTGATTTTTCTAATTCAACAAAAACTACAATTTTCCAATTTTGGCGATTTCTTTATTTAAAGAGCTTTGCGATTTTTAAGTTATCACAGTTTATACTATTTTGAAAAAATTTTCTTTTTATATCAAATTTTCAGAAATTTTGCAAAATTTTAATTTTTTTTCGATTTTTGAATTTTTAGAATTTTTGAATTTTTCTCGATTTTTTAATTTAAAAAATTTAATTTTTTTATCTAATTTCGGAAATTTTACGAAATCCTCAATTTTTTCGACTTTTGAATTTTGGGAATTTTTGCATTTTTCTTGATATTTTTATTCAACAAAAATTACAATTTTCCAATTTTGGCGATTTCTTTATTTAAAGAACTTTATGATTTTGTCGATTTTACAGTTTTTACTATTTTGAAAAAATTGTCTTTTTTATCAAATTTTCGGAAATTTTGCAAATTTTTTTTTTTTTTCGTTTATTGAATTTTTAAAATTTTTTAATTTTTTTCGATTTTTTCATTTCAACAAAAATCACAATTTTCCAATTTTGTAGATTTCTTAATTTAGAGAACTTTTCGATTTTGCAGTTTTCACAGTTTTTACTATTTTGAAAAAAATGTCTTTTGTTCGGAAATTTTCCGAAATCTTAAATCAAAAATCTTAAAAATCAAATTTTCGGAAATTTTGCAAAATTTTAACTTTTTTTCGATTTTTGAATTTTTAGAATTTTTTAATTTTTCTCGATTTTTTCATTTCAACAAAAATTACAATTTTCCAATTTTGTAGATTTCTTAATTTAGAGAACTTTGCGATTTTACAGTTTTTACTATTTTGAAAAAAAAATTTATTTTGTTCGGAAATTTTCCGAAATCTTAAATTTTTTCGACTTTTGTATTTTGGGAGTTTTTGCATTTTTCTTGATATTTTTATTCAACAAATTTTACAGTTCTCCAATTTTGTCGATTTCTTAATTTGGAGAACTTTGTGATTTTAAAGTTTAAACAGTTTTTACTATTTTGAAAAAAATTTCTTTTGTTCGGAAATTTTCCGAAATTTTAAATTTTTTCGATTTTTGAATTTAGGGAATTTTAGAAATTTACAATATTCCAATTTTTTAGATTTCTTTATTTAAAGAGCTTTGCGATTTTTAAGTTTTCACAGTCTTAACTATTTTGAAAAAAATGAATTTTTTTTATCAAATTTCGGAAATTTTCCGAAATTTTAAATTTTGTCGATTGTTGAATTTTAGGAATTTTTGAATTTTTCTTGATATTTTTAATTCAACAAAAATTACAATTTTCCAAAAAAAAAAATTTAATTTTTTTATCGAATTTCGGAAAGGTTCCGAAATGTTTAATTTTTTTTGATTTTTTAATTTTTGCATTTTTTCGATTTTTTCATTTCAAAAAAATTACAATTTTCCAATTTTGTAGATTTCTTAATTTGGAGAACTTTGTGATTTTACAGTTTAAAAAGTTTTTACTATTTTGAAAAAATTTCCTTTTTATCAAGTTTCGGAAATTTTAAGAAATTTTAAGAAATTTTAAAATTTTTGATTTTTTTGAATTTTTGCTTTTTTCTCGATTTTTTCAATTTAACAAAAATTACAATTTTACAATTTTGTATATTTCTTAATTTAGAGAACTTTGCGATTTTACAGTTTTCACAGTTTTTGCTATTTTAAAAAAAATTTCTTTTGTTATCAAATTTCGAAAATTTTCCGAAATTTTAAATTTTTTCTATTTTTGAATATAGGGAGTTTTAGCAATTTTCTTGATATTTTTAATTCAACAAAAATTACAATTTCCAATTATGGCGATTTCTTTATTTAAAGAGCTTTGCGATTTTTAAGTTTTCACAGTTTTTACAATTTTGAAAAATATTTCTTTTGTTCGGAAATTTTCCGAAATTTTAAATTTTTTCTATTTTTGAAAATAGAGAGTTTTAGCAATTTTCTTGATTTTTTTAATTCAACAAAAATTACAATTTCCAATTTTGGCTATTTCTTTATTTAAAGAGCTTTGCGATTTTTAAGTATTCACAGTCTTTACTATTTTGAAAAAATTTAATTTTTTTATCGAATTTCGGAAAAATTCCGAAATTTTAAATTTTATTTTGATTTTTGAATTTTTGCATTTTTCTCGATTTTTTCATTTCAAAAAAATTACAATTTTCCAATTTTGTAGATTTCTAAATTTAAACAGCTTTGCGATTTTTAAGTTTTCACAGTCTTTACTATTTTGAAAAAAAAAATTTCTTTTGCTATCGAATTTCGGAAATTTTCCAAAATTTTAAATTTTGTCGGTTGTTGAATTTTAGGAATTTTTTGCATTTTTCTCGATTTTTTGATTATTAACAAAATTTACAATATTCAAAATTTGTCCATTTCTTTATTTAGGGAACTTTGCGATTTTACAGTTTTTACAGTTTTTACTATTTTGAAAAATATTATATATTTTATCAAGTTTCGGAAAATTTAAGAAATTTTAAATTTTGTCGATTTTTGAATTTTGAGAATTTTTGCATTTTCCTCGATTTTTTCATTTCAACAAAAATTACAATTTTCCAATTTTGTAGATTTCTTAATTTAGAGAACTTCGCGATTTTTAAGTTTTCACAGTCTTTACCATTTTGAAAAAATTAATTTTTTTTATCAAATTTGGGAAATTTTCCGAAATTTTAAATTTTGCCGATTGTTGAATTTTAGGAGTTTTTGCATTTTTCTCGATTTTCGTATTTTTAACAAAATTTACAATATTTAAATTTTGTCCATTTCTTTATTTAGGGAACTTTGCGATTTTACAGCTTTCACAGTTTTTACTATTTTGAAAAAAATTTCTTTTGTTATCAAATTTCTGAAATTTTTTTTGCATTTTTCTCGATTTTTTGATTATTAACAAAATTTACAATATTCAAATTTTGTCCATTTCTTTATTTAGGGAACTTTGCGATTTTACAGTTTTTACAGTTTTTACTATTTTGAAAAATATTATATATTTTATCAAGTTTCGGAAATTTTAAGAAATTTTAAATTTTGTCGATTTTTGAATTTTGAGAATTTTTGCATTTTCCTCGATTTTTTCATTTCAACAAAAATCACAATTTTCCAATTTTGTAGATTTCTTAATTTAGAGAACTTTTCGATTTTGCAGTTTTCACAGTTTTTACTATTTTGAAAAAAATGTCTTTTGTTCGGAAATTTTCCGAAATCTTAAATCAAAAATCTTAAAAATCAAATTTTCGGAAATTTTGCAAAATTTTAACTTTTTTTCGATTTTTGAATTTTTAGAATTTTTTAATTTTTCTCGATTTTTTCATTTCAACAAAAATTACAATTTTCCAATTTTGTAGATTTCTTAATTTAGAGAACTTTGCGATTTTACAGTTTTTACAGTTTTTACTATTTTGAAAAAAAAATTTATTTTGTTCGGAAATTTTCCGAAATCTTAAATTTTTTCGACTTTTGTATTTTGGGAATTTTTGCATTTTTCTTGATATTTTTATTCAACAAATTTTACAGTTCTCCAATTTTGTCGATTTCTTAATTTGGAGAACTTTGTGATTTTAAAGTTTAAACAGTTTTTACTATTTTGAAAAAATTTCCTTTTTTTATCAAGTTTTGGAAATATTAAGAAATTCTAAGTTCTTTCGATTTTTGAATTTTTAGAATTTTTGCATTTTTTTCGATTTTTTAATTTCAACAAAAATTACAATTTTCAAATTTTGTAGATTTCTTAATTTGGAGAACTTTGCGATTTTACAGTTTTCACAGTTTTACTATTTTGAAAAAAATTTCTTTTGTTCGGAAATTTTCCGAAATTTTAAATTTTTTCGATTTTTGAATTTAGGGAATTTTAGAAATTTACAATATTCCAATTTTTTAGATTTCTTTATTTAAAGAGCTTTGCGATTTTTAAGTTTTCACAGTCTTAACTATTTTGAAAAAAATGAATTTTTTTTATCAAATTTCGGAAATTTTCCGAAATTTTAAATTTTGTCGATTGTTGAATTTTAGGAATTTTTGAATTTTTCTTGATATTTTTAATTCAACAAAAATTACAATTTTCCAAAAAAAAAAATTTAATTTTTTTATCGAATTTCGGAAAGGTTCCATAATGTTTAATTTTTTTTGATTTTTTAATTTTTGCATTTTTTCGATTTTTTCATTTCAAAAAAATTACAATTTTCCAATTTTGTAGATTTCTTAATTTGGAGAACTTTGTGATTTTACAGTTTAAAAAGTTTTTACTATTTTGAAAAAATTTCCTTTTTATCAAGTTTCGGAAATTTTAAGAAATTTTAAAATTTTTGATTTTTTTGAATTTTTGTTTTTTTCTCGATTTTTTCAATTTAACAAAAATTACAATTTTCCAATTTTGTAGATTTCTTAATTTAGAGAACTTTGCGATTTTACAGTTTTCACAGTTTTTGCTATTTTAAAAAAAATTTCTTTTGTTATCAAATTTCGAAAATTTTCCGAAATTTTAAATTTTTTCTATTTTTGAATATAGGGAGTTTTAGCAATTTTCTTGATATTTTTAATTCAACAAAAATTACAATTTCCAATTATGGCGATTTCTTTATTTAAAGAGCTTTGCGATTTTTAAGTTTTCACAGTTTTTACAATTTTGAAAAATATTTCTTTTGTTCGGAAATTTTCCGAAATTTTAAATTTTTTCTATTTTTGAAAATAGAGAGTTTTAGCAATTTTCTTGATTTTTTTAATTCAACAAAAATTACAATTTCCAATTTTGGCTATTTCTTTATTTAAAGAGCTTTGCGATTTTTAAGTATTCACAGTCTTTACTATTTTGAAAAAATTTAATTTTTTTATCGAATTTCGGAAAGTTTCCGAAATTTTCAATTTATTTTGATTTTTGAATTTTTGCATTTTCTCGATTTTTCAGTTCAAAAAAATTACAATTTTCCAATTTTGTAGATTTCTAAGTTAAGAGAAGTTTGTGATTTTGTCGATTATCCAGTTTTAACTATTTTGAAGAAAGTGTTTTTTTTTTTAAATTTCGGAAATTTTCCGAAACTTTAAAATTTTTCGATTTTTGAATTTCTTAAATTTTTGAATTTTTCTCGATTTTTTCATTTCAACAAAATTTAGAATATTCCAATTTTGTATATATCTCAATTTAAAAAATTTTGCGATTTTACAGTTTTTACATTTTTTTAAATATTTAATTTTTTTTATCTAATTTCGGAAATATTCCAAAATCTTAAATTTTTACGACTTTTGAATTTTGTGAATTTTTGCATTTTTCTTGATATTTTTATTCAACAAATTTTACAGTTCTCCAATTTTGTCGATTTCTTAATTTGGAGAACTTTGTGATTTTACAGTTAAAACAGTTTTTACTATTTTGAAAAAATTTAATTTTTTTATCAAGTTTCGGAATTTTAAGAAATACTAAATTTTTTCGATTTTTGAATTTTTAGAATTTTCGCATTTTTTTTTATTTTTTCATTTCAACAAAAATTACAATATTCCAATTTTGTATATTTCTTAATTTAAAAAACTTTGCAATTTTTCAGTTTTCACAGCTTTTACTATTTTAAAAAAATTTCTTTTGTTATCAAATTTCGAAAATTTTCCGAAATTTTAAATTTTTTAGATTTTTGAATATAGGGAATTTTAGCATTTTTCTTGATATTTTTAATTCAACAAAAATTACAATTTCCAATTTTGGCAATTTCTTTATTTAAAGAGCTTTGCGATTTTTAAGTTTTTACAGTTTTTACAATTTTGAAAAATTTTTCTTTTGTTATCAAAATTTGGAATTTTTCCGAAATTTTAAATTTTGTCGATTGAAAAGTTTCAGAAATTTTTGAATTTTTCTCGATTTTTTCATTTCAACAAAATATACAATATTCCAATTTTGTAGATTTCTTTATTAAAAGAGCTTAGCAATTTTACAGTTTAAACAGTTTCTACTATTTTGAAAAAATTTCCTTTTTTTTATCAAGTTTCGGAAATTTTAAGAAATTTTAAATTTGTTAGATTTTTGAATTTTTTGAATTTTTGCATTTTTCTCGATTTTTTCATTTCAACAAAAATTACAATTTTCCAATTTTGTAGATTTCTTAATTTAGAGAACTTTGCGATTTTACAGTTTTCACAGTTTTTACTATTTTAAAAAAAAATTCTTTTGTTATCAAATTTCGAAAATTTTCCGAAATTTTAAATTTTTTCGATTTTTGAATATAGGGAGTTTTAGCAATTTTCTTGCTATTTTTAATTCAACAAAAATTACAATTTCCAATTTTGGCGATTTCTTTATTTAAAGAGCTTTGCGATTTTTAAGTTTTAACAGTTTTTACAATTTTGAAAAAATTTTCTTTTGTTATCAAAATTCGGAATTTTTCCGAAATTTTAAATTTTGTCGATTTAAAAGTTTCAGAAATTTTTGCATTTTTCTCAATTTTATTCATTTCAACAAAAATTACAATTTTCCAATTTTGTAGATTTCTTAATTTAGAGAACTGCACGATTTTACAGTTTTCACAGTTTTTTACTATTTTGAAAAAAATTTCTTTTGTTCGGAAATTTTCCGAAATTTTAAATTTTTTCGATTTTTGAATTTAGGGCATTTTAACATTTTTCTTGATATTTTTAATTCAACAAAAATTACAATTTTGGCGATTTCTTTATTTAAAGAGCTTTGCGATTTTTAAGTTTTCACAGTCTTTACTATTTTGAAAAAATTTAATATTTTTATCGAATTTCGAAAAGTTTCCGAAATTTTTAATTTATTTTGATTTTTGAATTTTTGCATTTTCTCGATTTTTCATTTCAAAAAAATTACAATTTTCCAATTTTGTAGATTTCTAAGTTAAGAGAAGTTTGTGATTTTGTCGATTATACAGTTTTTACTATTTTGAAGAAAGTGTCTTCTTTTTTAAATTTCGGAAATTTTCCGAAACTTTAAATTTTTTCGATTTTTGAATTTCTTAAATTTTCTCATTTTTCTCGATTTTTTCAATTTAACAAAAATTACAATTTTACAATTTTGTATATTTCTTAATTTAGAGAACTTTGCGATTTTACAGTTTTCACAGTTTTTGCTATTTTAAAAAAAATTTCTTTTGTTATCAAATTTCGAAAATTTTCCGAAATTTTAAATTTTTTCTATTTTTGAATATAGGGAGTTTTAGCAATTTTCTTGATATTTTTAATTCAACAAAAATTACAATTTCCAATTATGGCGATTTCTTTATTTAAAGAGCTTTGCGATTTTTAAGTTTTCACAGTTTTTACAATTTTGAAAAATATTTCTTTTGTTCGGAAATTTTCCGAAATTTTAAATTTTTTCTATTTTTGAAAATAGAGAGTTTTAGCAATTTTCTTGATTTTTTTAATTCAACAAAAATTACAATTTCCAATTTTGGCTATTTCTTTATTTAAAGAGCTTTGCGATTTTTAAGTATTCACAGTCTTTACTATTTTGAAAAAATTTAATTTTTTTATCGAATTTCGGAAAGTTTCCGAAATTTTCAATTTATTTTGATTTTTGAATTTTTGCATTTTCTCGATTTTTCAGTTCAAAAAAATTACAATTTTCCAATTTTGTAGATTTCTAAGTTAAGAGAAGTTTGTGATTTTGTCGATTATCCAGTTTTAACTATTTTGAAGAAAGTGTTTTTTTTTTTAAATTTCGGAAATTTTCCGAAACTTTAAAATTTTTCGATTTTTGAATTTCTTAAATTTTCGAATTTTTCTCGATTTTTTCATTTCAACAAAATTTAGAATATTCCAATTTTGTATATTTCTCAATTTAAAAAATTTTGCGATTTTACAGTTTTTACATTTTTTTAAATATTTAATTTTTTTTATCTAATTTCGGAAATATTCCAAAATCTTAAATTTTTACGACTTTTGAATTTTGTGAATTTTTGCATTTTTCTTGATATTTTTATTCAACAAATTTTACAGTTCTCCAATTTTGTCGATTTCTTAATTTGGAGAACTTTGTGATTTTACAGTTAAAACAGTTTTTACTATTTTGAAAAAATTTCCTTTTTTTATCAAGTTTCGGAATTTTAAGAAATACTAAATTTTTTCGATTTTTGAATTTTTAGAATTTTCGCATTTTTTTTTATTTTTTCATTTCAACAAAAATTACAATATTAAAATTTTGTATATTTCTTAATTTAAAAAACTTTGCAATTTTTCAGTTTTCACAGCTTTTACTATTTTAAAAAAATTTCTTTTGTTATCAAATTTCGAAAATTTTCCGAAATTTTAAATTTTTTAGATTTTTGAATATAGGGAATTTTAGCATTTTTCTTGATATTTTTAATTCAACAAAAATTACAATTTCCAATTTTGGCAATTTCTTTATTTAAAGAGCTTTGCGATTTTTAAGTTTTTACAGTTTTTACAATTTTGAAAAATTTTTCTTTTGTTATCAAAATTTGGAATTTTTCCGAAATTTTAAATTTTGTCGATTGAAAAGTTTCAGAAATTTTTGAATTTTTCTCGATTTTTTCATTTCAACAAAATATACAATATTCCAATTTTGTAGATTTCTTTATTAAAAGAGCTTAGCAATTTTACAGTTTAAACAGTTTCTACTATTTTGAAAAAATTTCCTTTTTTTTATCAAGTTTCGGAAATTTTAAGAAATTTTAAATTTGTTAGATTTTTGAATTTTTTGAATTTTTGCATTTTTCTCGATTTTTTCATTTCAACAAAAATTACAATTTTCCAATTTTGTAGATTTCTTAATTTAGAGAACTTTGCGATTTTACAGTTTTCACAGTTTTTACTATTTTAAAAAAAAATTCTTTTGTTATCAAATTTCGAAAATTTTCCGAAATTTTAAATTTTTTCGATTTTTGAATATAGGGAGTTTTAGCAATTTTCTTGCTATTTTTAATTCAACAAAAATTACAATTTCCAATTTTGGCGATTTCTTTATTTAAAGAGCTTTGCGATTTTTAAGTTTTAACAGTTTTTACAATTTTGAAAAAATTTTCTTTTGTTATCAAAATTCGGAATTTTTCCGAAATTTTAAATTTTGTCGATTTAAAAGTTTCAGAAATTTTTGCATTTTTCTCAATTTTATTCATTTCAACAAAAATTACAATTTTCCAATTTTGTAGATTTCTTAATTTAGAGAACTGCACGATTTTACAGTTTTCACAGTTTTTTACTATTTTGAAAAAAATTTCTTTTGTTCGGAAATTTTCCGAAATTTTAAATTTTTTCGATTTTTGAATTTAGGGCATTTTAACATTTTTCTTGATATTTTTAATTCAACAAAAATTACAATTTTGGCGATTTCTTTATTTAAAGAGCTTTGCGATTTTTAAGTTTTCACAGTCTTTACTATTTTGAAAAAATTTAATATTTTTATCGAATTTCGAAAAGTTTCCGAAATTTTTAATTTATTTTGATTTTTGAATTTTTGCATTTTCTCGATTTTTCATTTCAAAAAAATTACAATTTTCCAATTTTGTAGATTTCTAAGTTAAGAGAAGTTTGTGATTTTGTCGATTATACAGTTTTTACTATTTTGAAGAAAGTGTCTTCTTTTTTAAATTTCGGAAATTTTCCGAAACTTTAAATTTTTTCGATTTTTGAATTTCTTAAATTTTCTCATTTTTCTCGATTTTTTTCATTTCAACAAAAATTACAATTTTCCAATTTTGTATATTTCTTTATTTAGAGAAATTTGCGATTTTACAGTTTTCACAGTTTTTACTATTTTGAAAAAAATTTATTTTGTTCGGAAATTTTCCGAAATCTTAAATTTTTTCGACTTTTGAATTTTGGGAATTTTTGCATTTTTCTTGATATTTTTAATTCAACAAAAATTACAATTTCCAATTTTGGCAATTTCTTTATTTAAAGAGCTTTGCGATTTTTAAGTTTTACAGTTTTTACAATTTTGAAAAAATTTTCTTTTGTTATCAAAATTTGGAATTTTTTCCGAAATTTTAAATTTTGGTGATTTAAAAGTTTCAGAAATTTTTGAATTTTTCTCGATTTTTTCATTTCAACAAAATATACAATATTCCAATTTTGTAGATTTCTTTATTAAAAGAGCTTAGCAATTTTACAGTTTTAACAGTTTCTACTATTTTGAAAAAATTTCCTTTTTTTTTTATCAAGTTTCGGAAATTTTAAGAAATTTTAAATTTGTTCGATTTTTGAATTTTTTGAATTTTTGCATTTTTCTCGATTTTTTCATTTCAACAAAAATCACAATTTTCCAATTTTGTAGATTTCTCAATTTAGAGAACTTTTCGATTTTGCAGTTTTCACAGTTTTTACTATTTTGAAAAAAATTTCTTTTGTTCGGAAATTTTCCGAAATCTTAAATCAAAAATCTTAAAAATCAAATTTTCGGAAATTTTGCAAAATTTTAATTTTTTTTCGATATTTGAATTTTTAGAATTTTTTAATTTTTCTCGATTTTTTCATTTCAACAAAAATTACAATTTTCCAATTTTGTAGATTTCTTAATTTAGAGAACTTTGCGATTTTACAGTTTTTACTATTTTGAAAAAAAAATTTATTTTGTTCGGAAATTTTCCGAAATCTTAAATTTTTTCGACTTTTGAATTTTGGGAATTTTTGCATTTTTCTTGATATTTTTATTCAACAAATTTTACAGTTCTCCAATTTTGTCGATTTCTTAGTTTGGAGAACTTTGTGATTTTAAAGTTTAAACAGTTTTTACTATTTTGAAAAAATTTCCTTTTTTTATCAAGTTTTGGAAATTTTAAGAAATTCTAAGTTCTTTCGATTTTTGAATTTTTAGAATTTTTGCATTTATTTAGATTTTTTAATTTCAACAAAAATTACAATTTTCCAATTTTGTAGATTTCTTAATTTGGAGAACTTTGCGATTTTACAGTTTTCACAGTTCTTACTATTTTGAAAAAAATTTCTTTTGTTCGGAAATTTTCCGAAATTTTAAATTTTTTCGATTTTTGAATTTAGGGAATTTTAGAAATTTACAATATTCCAATTTTTTAGATTTCTTTATTTAAAGAGCTTTGCGATTTTTAAGTTTTCACAGTCTTAACTATTTTGAAAAAAATGAATTTTTTTTATCAAATTTCGGAAATTTTCCGAAATTTTAAATTTTGTCGATTGTTGAATTTCAGGAATTTTTGAATTTTTCTTGATATTTTTAATTCAACAAAAATTACAATTTTCCAAAAAAAAAAATTTAATTTTTTTATCGAATTTCGGAAAGGTTCCGAAATGTTTAATTTTTTTTGATTTCTTAATTTTTGCATTTTTTTCGATTTTTTCATTTCAAAAAAATTACAATTTTCCAATTTTGTAGATTTCTTAATTTGGAGAACTTTGTGATTTTACAGTTTAAAAAGTTTTTACTATTTTGAAAAAATTTCCTTTTTATCAAGTTTCGGAAATTTTAAGAAATTTTAAAATTTTTGATTTTTTTGAATTTTTGCTTTTTTCACGATTTTTTCAATTCAACAAAAATTACAATTTTACAATTTTGTATATTTCTTAATTTAGAGAACTTTGCGATTTTACAGTTTTCACAGTTTTAACTATTTTGAAAAAATTTCTTTTGTTATCAAATTTCGAAAATTTTGCGGATTTTAAATTTTTTAGATTTTTGAATATAGGGAATTTTAGCATTTTTCTTGATATCTTTAATTCAACAAAAATTACAATTTTCCATTTTTGGAGATTTCTTTATTTAAAGAGCTTTGCGATTTTTAAGTCGTTACTATTTTGAAAAAATTTAATTTTTTTATCTAATTTCGGAAATTTTCCGAAATCTTAAATTTTTTCGACTTTTGAATTTTGGGAATTTTCGCATTTTTCTTGATATTTTTATTCAACAAAAATTACAATTTTCCAATTTTGGCGATTTCTTTATTTAAAGAACTTTGTGATTTTGTCGATTTTACAGTTTTTACTATTTTGAAAAAATTGTCTTTTTTATCAAATTTTCGGAAATTTTGCAAATTTTTTTTTTTCGTTTATTGAATTTTTAAAATTTTTTAATTTTTTTCGATTTTTGAATTTAGGGAATTTTAGAAATTTACAATATTCCAATTTTGTAGATTTCTTAATTTAGAGAACTTTTCGATTTTGCAGTTTTCACAGTTTTAACTATTTTGAAAAAAAATTCTTTTGTTTGGAAATTTTCCGAAATCTTAAATTTTTTCGACTTTTGAATTTTGGGAATTTTTGCATTTTTCTTGATATTTTTAATTCAACAAATTTTACAATTTTACAATTTTGTAGATTTCTAAGTTAAGAGAAGTTTGTGATTTTGTCGATTATACAGTTTTTACTATTTTGAAGAAAGTGTCTTCTTTTTTAAATTTCGGAAATTTTACGAAATTTTAAATTTTTTCGACTTTTGAATTTTAGGAATTTTTGCATTTTTCTCGATTCTTTCATTTCAACAAAATTTACAATATTCCAATTTTGTAGATTTCTTTATTTAAAGAGCTTTGCGATTTTTAAGTTTTTACAGTTTTTACTATTTTGAAAATATTTAATTTTTTATCTAATTTCGGAAATTTTCCGAAATCTTAAATTTTTTCGACTTTGCAATTTTGGGAATTTTTGCATTTTTCTTGATATTTCTAATTCAACAAAAACTACAATTTTCCAATTTTGGCGATTTCTTTATTTAAAGAGCTTTGCGATTTTTCAGTTTTCACAGTTTTTACTATTTTGAAAAAAATTTCTTTTGTTATCAAATTTCGAAAATTTCCCGAAATTTTAAATTTTTTCGATTTTTGAATATAGGGAATTTTAGCATTTTTCTTGATATTTTTAATTCAACAAAAATTACAATTTTCAATTTTGGCGATTTCTTTATTTAAAAAGCTTTGCGATTTTTAAGTTTTCACAGTTTTTACAATTTTGAAAAAAATTTCTTTTGTTATCAAAATTCGGAATTTTTCCGAAATTTAAAATTTTGTCAATTTAAAAGTTTCAGAAATTTTTGCATTTTTCTCGATTTTACAGTTTCAACAGTTTCTACTAATTTGAAAAAATGTTTTTTTTTTATCAAGTTTCGGAAATTTTCCGAAATTTGATAAAAAAATTAAATTTTTACAAAATAGTAGACTGTGAAAACTTAAAAATCGCAAAGCTCTTAAAATAAAGAAATCTACAAAATTGGAATATTGTAAATTTTGTTGAATTAAAAATATCAAGAAAAATGCTAAAATTCCCTATATTAAAAAATCTAAAAATTTCAAACTTTCCGAAATTCGATAAAAAAATTAAATTTTTTCTAAATAGTAACGACTGTGAAAACTGTAAAATCGCAAAGTTCACTAAATTAAGAAATCTACAAAATTGGAAAATTGTAATTTTTGTTGAATTAAAAATATCAAAAAAATGCTAAAATTCCCTAAATTCAAAAATCGAAAAAATTTAAAATTTCGGAAAATTTCCGAAAAAATTCCCAAAATTCAAAAGTCGAAAAAATTTAAGATTTCGGAAAATTTCCGAAATTAGATAAAAAAATTAAATTTTTTCAATATAGTAAAAACTGTGAAAACTGTAAAATCGCAAAGTTCACTAAATTAAGAAATCTACAAAATTGAAAACTGTAATTTTTGTTGAAATGAAAAAATCGGGAAAAATTACAAAATTCTAAGAATTCAAAAATCGAAAAAAATTTAAATTTTGCAAAATTTCCGAAAATTTGATAAAAAAAGAAAATTTTTTCAAAATAGTGAAAACTGTAAAATCGACAAAATCACAAAGTTCTCTAAATTAAGAATTTTACAAAATTGGAAAATTGTAATTTTTGTTGAAATAAAAAAAATCGAGAAAAATGCAAAAATTCTAAAAATTCTAAAAATTGTAATTTTTGTTGAATTAAAAATATCAAGAAAAATGCTAAAATTCCCTATATTAAAAAATCTAAAAAATTTAAAATTTCGGAAAAATTCCGAATTTTGATAACAAAAGAAATTTTTTTCAAAATAGTAAAAACTTTGAAAACTGTAAAATCGCAATGTTTACTACATTAAGAAATCTACAAAATTGGAAAATTGTAATTTTTGTTGAAATCAAAAAATCGAAAAAAATAAAAAAAATTTTGAATTTTTAGAATTTTTGCATTTTTCTCAATTTTTGTATATTTAACAAAATTAACAATATTCAAATTTTGTCCATTTCTTTATTTAGAGAACTTTGCGATTTTACAGTTTTCGCAGTTTTTACTATTTTGAAAAAATGTAATTTTTTTATCTAATTTCGAAATATTCCCAAAATCTTAAATTTTTTCGACTTTTGAATTTTGGGAATTTTCGCATTTTTCTTGATATTTTTAATTCAACAAAAATTACAATTTTTAGAATTTTTTTCAAATTTTCGGAAATTCTGCAAAATTTAAATTTTTTTCGATTTTTGAATTTTTAGAATTTTTTAATTTTTCTCGATTTTTTTATTTCAACAAAAATTACAATTTTCCAATTTTGTAGATTTCTTAATGTAGTGGACTTTGCGATTTTACAGTTTTCACACTTTTAACTATTTTGAAAAAATTTAATTTTTTTATCTAATTTTGGAAATTTTCCGAAATTTTTTATTTTTTTTGACTTTTGAATTTTGGGATTTTTTTCGGAAATTTTCCGAAATTTTAAATTTTGTCGATTTTTGAATTTAGGGAATTTTAGCATTTTTCTTGATATTTTTAATTCAACAAAAATTACAATTTTCCAATTTTGGCGATTTCTTTATTTAAAGAACTTTGTGATTTTGTCGATTTTACATTTTATACTATTTTGAAAAAACTTTCTTTTTTTATCAAATTTTCGGAAATTTTGCAAAATTTAAATTTTTTTCGATTTTTGAATTTTTAGAATTTTTTAATTTTTTTCGATTTTTTCATTTCAACAAAAATTACAATTTTCCAATTTTGTAGATTTCTTAATTTAGAGGACTTTCCGATTTTACAGTTTTAACTATTTTGAAAATATTTAATTTTTTTATCTAATTTCGGAAATTTTCCGAAATCTTAAATTTTTTCGACTTTTGAATTTTGGGAATTTTTGCATTTTTCTTGATATTTTTATTCAACAAATTTTACAGTTGTCCAATTTTGTCGATTTCTTAATTTGGAGAGCTTTGTGATTTTACAGTTAAAACAGTTTTTACTATTTGGAAAAAATTTTCTTTTTTTTTATCAAGTTTCGGAATTTTAAGAAATTCTAAATTTTTTCCATTTTTGAATTTTTCAGAATTTTCGCATTTTTTTTCGATTTGTTCATTTCAACAAAAATTACAATATTCCAATTTTGTATATTTCTTAATTTAAAAAACTTTGCGATTTTTCAGTTTTCACAGTTTTTACTATTTTGAAAATATTTAATTTTTTTATCTAATTTCGAAATATTCCCAAAATCTTAAATTTTTTCGACTTTTGAATTTTGGGAATTTTCGCATTTTTCTTGATATTTTTATTCAACAAATTTTACAGTTCTCCAATTTCCCGAAATTTTAAATTTTTTCGATTTTTGAATTTAAGAATTTTAGCATTTTTCTTGATATTTTTAATTCAACAAAAATTACAATTTTTAGAATTTTTACATTTTTCTCGATTTTTTTTATTTCAACAAAAATTACAATTTTCCAATTTTCTAAATTTCTTATTTTAGAGAACTTTGTGATTTTGTCGATCTTGAAGTTTTCACTATTTTGAACAAATTTTCTTTTTTTTATAAAATTTTCGGAAATTCTGCAAAATTAAAATTTTTTTCGATTTTGGAATTTTTAGAATTTTTTAATTTTTTTCGATTTTTTCATTTCAACAAAAATTACAATTTTCCAATTTTGAAGATTTCTTAATGTAGTGAACTTTGCGATTTTACAGTTTTCACACTTTTAACTATTTTGAAAAAAATTAATTTTTGTATCTAATTTTGGAAATTTTCCGAAATTTTAAATTTTTTCGACTTTTGAATTTTGGAAATTTTTTCGGAAATTTTCCGAAATTTTAAATTTTTTCGATTTTTGAATTTCTTAAATTTTCGAATTTTTCTCGATTTTTTCATTTCAACAAAATTCACAAAATTCCAATTTTGTATATTTCTTAATTTAAAAAACTTTGCGATTTTTCAGTTTTCACAGTTTTTACAATTTTAAAAATATTTAATTTTTGTATCTAATTTCGGAAATTTTCCGAAATCTTAAATTTTTTCGACTTTGGAATTTTGGGAATTTTTGCATTTTTCTTGATATTTTTATTCAACAAAAATTACAATTTTCCAATTTTGGCGATTTCTTTATTTAAAGAACTTTGTTATTTTGTCTATTTTACATTTTATACTATTTTGAAAATTTTTTCTTTTTTTATCAAATTTTCGGAAATTTTGCAAAATTTTAATTTTTTTCGATTTTTGAATTTTTAGAATTTTCGTATTTTTTCGATTTTTTCATTTCAACAAAAATTACAATATTCCAATTTTGTAGATTTCTTAATTTAGAGGACTTTGCGATTTTACAGTTTTTACTATTTTGAAAATATTTAATTTTTTTTATCTAATTTCGGAAATTTTCCGAAATCTTAAATTTTTTCGACTTTTGAATTTTGGGAATTTTTGCATTTTTCTTGATATTTTTATTCAACAAATTTTACAGTTCTCCAATTTTGTCGATTTCTTAATTTGGAGAGCTCTGTGATTTTGTCGATTTTACAGTTTTTACTATTTTGAAAAAATTTCCTTTTTTTTATCAAGTTTCGGAATTTTAAGAAATTCTAAATTTTTTCCATTTTTGAATTTTTAGAATTTTCGCATTTTTTTCGATTTTTTCATTTCAACAAAAATTACAATATTCCAATTTTGTATATATCTTAATTTGAAAAACTTTGCGATTTTTCAGTTTTCACATTTTTACTATTTTGAAAAAAATTTCTTTTGTTATCAAATTTCGAAAATTTTCCGAAATTTTAAATTTTGTCGATTTTTGAATTTAGGGAATTTTAGCATTTTTCTTGATATTTTAAATTCAACAAAAATTACAATTTCCAATTTTGGCGATTTCTTTATTTAAAGAGCTTTGCGATTTTTAAGTTTTCACAGTTTTTGCAACTTTGAAAAAATTTTCTTTTGTTATCAAAATTTGGAATTTTTCCGAAATTTTAAATTTTGTCGATTTAAAATTTTTGAATTTTTCTTGATATTTTTATTCAACAAATTTTACAGTTCTCCAATTTTGTCGATTTCTTAATTTGGAGAGCTTTGTGATTTTGTCGATTTTACAGTTTTTACTATTTTGAAAAAATTTCCTTTTTTTTATCAAGTTTCGGAATTTTAAGAAATTCTAAATTTTTTCCATTTTTGAATTTTTAGAATTTTCGCATTTTTTTCGATTTTTTCATTTCAACAAAAATTACAATATTCCAATTTTGTATATATCTTAATTTGAAAAACTTTGCGATTTTTCAGTTTTCACATTTTTAGTATTTTGAAAAAAATTTCTTTTGTTATCAAATTTCGAAAATTTTCCGAAATTTTAAATTTTGTCGATTTTTGAATTTAGGGAATTTTAGCATTTTTCTTGATATTTTAAATTCAACAAAAATTACAATATTCCAATTTTGTATATTTCTTAATTTAAAAAACTTTGCGATTTTTCAGTTTTCACAGTTTTTACAATTTTGAAAATATTTAATTATTGTATCTAATTTCGGAAATTTTCCGAAATCCTAAATTTTTTCGACTTTGGAATTTTGGGAATTTTCGCATTTTTCTTGATATTTTTATTCAACAAATTTTACAATTCTCCAATTTCCCGAAATTTTAAATTTTTTCGATTTTTGAATTTAAGAATTTTAGCATTTTTCTTGATATTTTTAATTCAACAAAAATTACAATTTTTAGAATTTTTACATTTTTCTCGATTTTTTTTATTTCAACAAAAATTACAATTTTCCAATTTTCTAAAATTCTTAATTTAGAGAACTTTGTGATTTTGTCGATCTTGAAGTTTTCACTATTTTGAAAAAATTTTCTTTTTTTATAAAATTTTCGGAAATTCTGCAAAATTTAAATTTTTTTCGATTTTGGAATTTTTAGAATTTTTTAATTTTTCTCGATTTTTTCATTTCAACAAAAATTACAATTTTCCAATTTTGAAGATTTCTTAATGTAGTGAACTTTGCGATTTTACAGTTTTCACACTTTTAACTATTTTGAAAAAAATTAATTTTTTTATCTAATTTTGGAAATTTTCCGAAATTTTAAATTTTTTCGACTTTTGAATTTTGGGAATTTTTTCGGAAATTTTCCGAAATTTTAAATTTTTTCGATTTTTGAATTTCTTAAATTTTCGAATTTTTCTCGATTTTTTCATTTCAACAAAATTCACAAAATTCCAATTTTGTATATTTCTTAATTTAAAAAACTTTGCGATTTTTCAGTTTTCACAGTTTTAACAATTTTGAAAATATTTAATTTTTTTATCTAATTTCGGAAATTTTCCGAAATCTTAAATTTTTTCGACTTTGGAATTTTGGGAATTTTTGCATTTTTCTTGATATTTTTATTCAACAAAAATTACAATTTTCCAATTTTGGCGATTTCTTTATTTAAAGAACTTTGTTATTTTGTCTATTTTACATTTTATACTATTTTGAAAATTTTTTCTTTTTTGTCAAATTTTCGGAAATTTTGCAAAATTTTAATTTTTTTCGATTTTTGAATTTTTAGAATTTTCGCCTTTTTTCGATTTTTTCATTTCAACAAAAATTACAATATTCCAATTTTGTAGATTTCTTAATTTAGAGGACTTTGCGATTTTACAGTTTTTACAATTTTGAAAATATTTAATTTTTTTTATCTAATTTCGGAAATTTTCCGAAATATTAAATTTTTTCGACTTTTGAATTTTGGGAATTTTTGCATTTTTCTTGATATTTTTATTCAACAAATTTTACAGTTCTCCAATTTTGTCGATTTCTTAATTTGGAGAGCTTTGTGATTTTGTCGATTTTACAGTTTTTACTATTTTGAAAAAATTTCCTTTTTTTTATCAAGTTTCGGAATTTTAAGAAATTCTAAATTTTTTCCATTTTTGAATTTTTTTAGAATTTTCGCATTTTTTTCGATTTTTTCATTTCAACAAAAATTACAATATTCCAATTTTGTATATTTCTTAATTTAAAAAACTTTGCGATTTTTAAGTTTTCACAGCTTTTGCAACTTTGAAAAAATTTTCTTTTGTTATCAAAATTCGGAATTTTTCCGAAATTTTAAATTTTGTCGATTTAAAATTTTTGAATTTTTCTTGATATTTTTATTCAACAAATTTTACAGTTCTCCAATTTTGTCGATTTCTTAATTTGGAGAAATTTGTAATTTTACAGTTAAAACAGTTTTTACTATTTTGAAAAAATTTCTTTTTTTTTATCAAGTTTCGGAATTTTAAGAAATTCTAAATTTTTTCCATTTTTGAATTTTTTAGAATTTTCGCATTTTTTTCGATTTTTTCATTTCAACAAAAATTACAATATTCCAATTTTGTATATTTCTTACTTTAAAAAACTTTGCGATTTTTCAGTTTTCACAGTTTTTACAATTTTGAAAATATTTAATTTTTTTATCTAATTTCGGAAATTTTCCGAAATCTTACATTTTTTCGACTTTGGAATTTTGGGAATTTTCGCATTTTTCTTGATATTTTTATTCAACAAATTTTACAGTTCTCCAATTTCCCGAAATTTTAAATTTTTTTCGATTTTTAAATTTACGAATTTTAGCATTTTTCTTGATATTTTTAATTCAACAAAAATTACAATTTTTAGAATTTTTAGAATTTTTACATTTTTCTCGATTTTTTTTATTTCAACAAAAATTACAATTTTCCAATTTTCTAAAATTCTTAATTTAGAGAACTTTGTGATTTTGTCGATCTTGAAGTTTTCACTATTTTGAAAAAATTTTCTTTTTTTATAAAATTTTCGGAAATTCTGCAAAATTTGAATTTTTTTCGATTTTGGAATTTTTAGAATTTTTTAATTTTTCTCGATTTTTTCATTTCAACAAAAATTACAATTTTCCAATTTTGAAGATTTCTTAATGTAGTGAACTTTGCGATTTTACAGTTTTCACACTTTTAACTATTTGAAAAAATTTAATTTTTTTATCTAATTTTGGAAATTTTCCGAAATTTTAAATTTTTTCGACTTTTGAATTTTGGGAATTTTTTCGGAAATTTTCCGAAATTTTAAATTTTTTCGATTTTTGAATTTCTTAAATTTTCGAATTTTTCTCGATTTTTTCATTTCAACAAAATTCACAAAATTCCAATTTTGTATATTTCTTAATTTAAAAAACTTTGCGATGTTTCAGTTTTCACAGTTTTTACAATTTTGAAAATATTTAATTTTTTTATCTAATTTCGGAAATTTTCCGAAATCTTAAATTTTTTCGACTTTGGAATTTTGGGAATTTTTGCATTTTTCTTGATATTTTTATTCAACAAAAATTACAATTTTCCAATTTTGGCGATTTCTTTATTTAAAGAACTTTGTTATTTTGTCTATTTTACATTTTATACTATTTTGAAAATTTTTTCTTTTTTTATCAAATTTTCGGAAATTTTGCAAAATTTTAATTTTTTTCGATTTTTGAATTTTTAGAATTTTCGCCTTTTTTCGATTTTTTCATTTCAACAAAAATTACAATATTCCAATTTTGTAGATTTCTTAATTAAGAGGACTTTGCGATTTTACAGTTTTTACTATTTTGAAAATATTTAATTTTTTTTATCTAATTTCGGAAATTTTCCGAAATCTTAAATTTTTTCGACTTTTGAATTTTGGGAATTTTTGCATTTTTCTTGATATTTTTATTCAACAAATTTTACAGTTCTCCAATTTTGTCGATTTCTTAATTTGGAGAGCTTTGTGATTTTGTCGATTTTACAGTTTTTACTATTTTGAAAAAATTTCCTTTTTTTTATCAAGTTTCGGAATTTTAAGAAATTCTAAATTTTTTCGATTTTTGATTTTTTAGAATTTTCGCATTTTTTTCGATTTTTTCATTTCAACAAAAATTACAGAATTCCAATTTTGCATATTTCTTAATTTAAAAAACTTTGCGATTTTTCAGTTTTCACAGTTTTTACAATTTTGAAAAAATTTTCTTTTGTTATTAAAATATCAAAAAATAGTAAAAACTTTGAAAACTGTAATATCGAAAAGTTCACTACATTAAGAAATCTACAAAATTGGAAAATTGTAATTTTTGTTGAAATTAAAAAATCGAGAAAAATAAAAAAATAATTTTGAATTTTTAGAATTTTTGCATTTTTCTCAATTTTTGTATATTTAACAAAATTTACAATATTCAAATTTTGTCCATTTCTTTATTTAGGGAACTTTGCGATTTTACAGTTTTCACAGTTTTTACAATTTTGGAAAAATTTTCTTTTTTTCGAATTTCGGAAAGTTACCGAAATTTTTAATTTTTTTTTATTTTTGAGTTTTTAGAATTTTTTAATTTTTCTCGATTTTTTCATTTCAACAAAAATTACAAAATTCCAATTTTGCATATTTCTTAATTTAAAAAACTTTGCGATTTTACAGTTTTCACAGTTTTTACTATTTTGAAAAAATTTAATTTTTTTTATCTAATTTCGAAATATTTCCGAAATCTTAAATTTTTTCGACTTTTGAATTTTGGGAATTTTGGCATTTTTCTTGATATTTTTATTCAACAAATTTTACAGTTCGCCAATTTTCCGAAATTTTAAAATTTTTCGATTTTTGAATTTAGGGAATTTTAGCATTTTTCTTGATATTTTTAATTAAACAAAAGATACAATTTTTAGAATTTTTAGAATATTTGCATTTTTCTCGATTTTTTTTATTTCAACAAAAATTACAATTTTCCAATTTTCTAAAATTCTTAATTTAGAGAACTTTGTGATTTTGTCGATCTTAAAGTTTTTACTATATTAAAAAATTTTCTTTTTTATCAAATTTTAGGAAATTTTGCAAAATTAAAATTTTTGTCGATTTTTGAATTTTTCGAATTTTTTAATTTTTTTTCGATTTTTTTCATTTTAACAAAAATTACATTGTTCCAATTTTGTAGATTTATTAATTTAGTGAAGTTTGCGATTTTGTCGATTATACAGTTTTTACTATTTTGGAGAAAGTGTCTTGTTTATTCAAGTTCGGAAATTTTCCGAAATTTTAAATTTTTCCTATTTTTGAATTTCTTAAAATTTTTTTAATTTTGCTCGATTTTTTCTTTTCAACAAAATTTAGGATATTCCAATTTTGTGTATTTCTTAATTTAAAAAACTTTGCGATTTTTCAGTTTTCACAGTTTTTACTATTTTGAACAAAATTTCTTTTGTTATCAAATTTCGGAAATTTTCCGAAATTTTAAATTTTTTCGATTTTGAATATAGGGAATTTTAGCATTTTTCTTGATATTTTTAATTCAACAAAAATTACAATTTTCCAATTTTGGCGATTTCTTTATTTAAAGAGCTTTGCGATTTTTAAGTTTTCACAGTTTTTACAATTTTTAAAAAATTTTCTTTTGTTATCAAAATTCGGAATTTTTCCGAAATTTTAAATTTTGTCGATTTAAAAGTTTCAGAAATTTTTGCATTTTTCTCGATTTTTTCAATTTAACAAAATTTACAATATTCCAATTTTGTAGATTTCTTTATTTAAATAACTTTGCGATTTTTTAGTTTTCACAGTCTTTACTATTTTTAAAAAAATTTAATTTTTTTATCAAATTTCGGAAATTTTCCGATATTTTATATGTTGTCGATTGTTGATTTTAGGAATTTTTGCATTTTTCTCGATTTTTTGATTTATAACAAAATTTTCAATATTCCAATTTTGGCGATTTGTTTATTTAAAGAGCTTTGCGATTTTTAAGTTTTCACAGTTTTTACAATTTTGAAAAAATTTTCTTTTTTATCGAATTTCGAAAAGTTTCCGAAATGTTTAATTTTTTTCGGTTTTTGAATTTTTTGAATTTTCGCATTTTTCACGATTTTTTCATTTCAACAAAAACTACAATTTTCAAATTTTGTAGATTTCTTAATTAAGAGAACTTTGCGATTTTACAGTTTTCACAGTTTTTACTATTTTGAAAATATTAATTTTTTTTTCTTATTTCGGAAATTTTCCGAAATTTTAATTTTTTTTGATTTTTGAATTTTTTTAAATTTCGCATTTTTCTCGATTTTTTCATTTCAAGAAAAATTAAAATTTTCCAATTGTGTAGATTTCTAAGTTAAGAAAAGTTTGTGATTTTGTCGATTACACAGTTTTTACTATTTTGAAGAATGTGTCTTCTATTTTAAATTTCGAAAATTTTCGGAAATTTTAAATTTTTTCGATTTTTGAATTTCTTAAATTTTCGAATTTTTCTCGATTTTTTCATTTTAACAAAATTTACAATATTCCAATTTTGTATATTTCTTAATTTAAAAAACTTTGCGATTTTTCAATTTTCACAGTTTTTACAATTTTGAAAATATTTAATTTTTTTATCTAATTTCGGAAATTTTCCGAAATCTTGAATTTTTTCGACTTTTGAATTTTGGGATTTTTTGCATTTTTCTTGATATTTTTATTCAACAAAAATTACAATTTTCCAATTTTGGCGATTTCTTTATTTAAAGAACTTTGTGATTTTGTCGATTTTACATTTTATACTATTTTGAAAAAATTTTCTTTTTTAATCAAATTTTCGGAAATTTTGCAAAATTTTAATTTTTTTCGATTTTTTCATTTAAAAAAAAATTACAATTTTCCAATTTTGTAGATTTCTTAATTTAGAGGACTTTGCGATTTTACAGTTTTTACTTTTTTGAAAAAATTTAATTTTTTTTATCTAATTTTGGAAATTTTCCGAAATTTTAAATTTTTTCGACTTTTGAATTTTGGGAATTTTTTCGGAAATTTTCCGAAATTTTAAATTTTGTCGATTTTTGAATTTAGGGAATTTTAGTATTTTTCTTGATATTTTTAATTCAACAAAAATTACAATTTTCCAATTTCGGCGATTTCTTTATTTAAAGAACTTTGTGATTTTGTCGATTTTACATTTTATACTATTTTGAAAAAATTTTCTTTTTTTATCAAATTTTCGGAAATTTTGCAAAATTTAAATTTTTTTCGATTTTTGAATTTTTAGAATTTTTTAATTTTTTTCGATTTTTTCATATCAACAAAAATTACAATTTTCCAATTTTGTAGATTTCTTAATTTAGAGGACTTTGCGATTTTACAGTTTTTACTATTTTGAAAATATTTAATTTTTTTATCTAATTTCGGAAATTTTCCGAAATTTTAAATTTTTTCGACTTTTGAATTTTGGGAATTTTTGCATTTTTCTTGATATTTTTATTTAACAAATTTTACAGTTGTCCAATTTTGTCGATTTCTTAATTTAGAGAGCTTTGTGATTTTACAGTTAAAACAGTTTTTACTATTTTGAAAAAATTTCTTTTTTTTTATCAAGTTTCGGAATTTTAAGAAATTCTAATTTTTTCCATTTTTAAATTTTTTAGAATTTTTGCATTTTTTTCGATTTTTTCATTTCAACAAAAATTACAATATACCAATTTTGTATATTTCTTAATTTAAAAAACTTTGCGATTTTTCAGTTTTCACAGTTTTTACAATTTTGAAAATATTTAATTTTTTTATCTAATTTCGGAAATTTTCCGAAATCTTAAATTTTTTCGACTTTGGAATTTTGGGAATTTTTGCATTTTTCTTGATGTTTTTATTCAACAAATTTTACAGTTCTCCAATTTCCCGAAATTTTAAATTTTTTCGATTTTTGAATTTAAGAATTTTAGCATTTTTCTTGATATTTTTAATTCAACAAAAATTACAATTTTTAGAATTTTTAGAATTTTTGCATTTTTCTCGATTTTTTTTATTTCAACAAAAATTACAATTTTCCAATTTTCTAAAATTCTTAATTTAGAATCTTATTTAAAAATTACAATTTTTAGAATTTTTAGAATTTTTGCATTTTTCTCGATTTTTTTTATTTCAACAAAAATTACAATTTTCCAATTTTCTAAAATTCTTAATTTAGAGAACTTTGTGATTTTGTCGATCTTGAAGTTTTCACTATTTTGAAAAAATTTTCTTTTTTTATAAAATTTTCGGAAATTCTGCAAAATTTAAATTTTTTTCGATTTTGGAATTTTTAGAATTTCTTAATTTTTCTCGATTTTTTCATTTCAACAAAAATTACAATTTTCCAATTTTGAAGATTTCTTAATGTAGTGAACTTTGCGATTTTACAGTTTTCAGACTTTTAACTATTTTGAAAAAATTTAATTTTTTTATCTAATTTTGGAAATTTTCCGAAATTTTAAATTTTTTCGACTTTTGAATTTTGGGAATTTTTTCGGAAATTTTCCGAAATTTTAAATTTAGTCGATTTTTGAATTTAGGGAATTTTAGCATTTTTCTTGATATTTTTAATTCAACAAAAATTACAATTTTCCAATTTTGGCGTTTTCTTTATTTAAAGAGCTTTGCGATTTTTAAGTTTTCACAGTTTTTACAATTTTGAAAAAATTTAATTTTTTTATCGAATTTCGGAAAGTTTCCGAAATTTTTAATTTTTTTTGATTATTTAAATTTTTGCATTTTTCTCGATTTTTTCATTTCAAAAAAATTAAAATTTTCCAATTTTGTAGATTTCTAAGTTAAGAGAAAATTGTGATTTTGTCGATAACACAGTTTTTACTATTTTGAAGAATGTGTCTTTTTTTTTAAATTTCGGAAATTTTCCGAAATTTTAAATTTTTTCGATTTTTGAATTTCTTAAATTTTTGAATTTTTCTCGATTTTTTCATTTCAACAAAATTCACAATATTCCAATTTTGTATATTTCTTAATTTAAAAAACTTTGCGATTTTTCAGTTTTCACAGTTTTTACAATTTTGAAAATATTTAATTTTTTTATCTAATTTCGGAAATTTTCCGAAATCTTAAATTTTTTCGACTTTGGAATTTTGGGAATTTTTGCATTTTTCTTGATGTTTTTATTCAACAAATTTTACAGTTCTCCAATCTCCCGAAATTTTAAATTTTTTCGATTTTTGAATTTAAGAATTTTAGCATTTTTCTTGATATATTTATTCAACAAATTTTACAGTTCTCCAATTTTGTCGATTTCTTAATTTGGAGAACTTTGTGATTTTACAGTTAAAACAATTTTTACTATTTTGAAAAAATTTCCTTTTTTTTATCAAGTTTCGGAATTTTAAGAAATTCTAAATTTTTTCGATTTTTGATTTTTTAGAATTTTCGCATTTTTTTCGATTTTTTCATTTCAACAAAAAATTACAAAATTCCAAGTTTGCATATTTCTTAATTTAAAAAACTTTGCGATTTTTCAGTTTTCACAGTTTTTACAATTTTAGAAAAATTTTCTTTTGTTATTAAAATATCAAAAAATAATAAAAACTTTGAAAACTGTAAAATCGCAAAGTTCACTACATTAAGAAATTTACAAAATTGGAAAATTGTAATTTTTGTTGAAATTAAAAAATCGAGAAAAATAAAAAAAAAATTTTGAATTTTTAGAATTTTTGCATTTTTCTCAATTTTTGTATATTTAACAAAATTTACAATATTCAAATTTTGTCCATTTCTTTATTTAGGGAACTTTGCGATTTTACAGTTTTCACAGTTTTTACAATTTTGGAAAACTTTTCTTTTTTTCGAATTTCGGAAAGTTACCGAAATTTTTAATTTTTTTTTATTTTTGAGTTTTTAGAATTTTTTAATTTTTCTCGATTTTTTTATTTCAACAAAAATTACAATTTTCCAATTTTGTAGATTTCTTAATTTTGTGAACTTTGCGATTGTACAGTTTTCACAGTTTTTACTATTTTGAAAAAATTTAATTTTTTTTATCTAATTTCGAAATATTTCCGAAATCTTAAATTTTTTCGACTTTTGAATTTTGGGAATTTTGGCATTTTTCTTGATATTTTTATTCAACAAATTTTACAGTTCGCCAATTTTCCGAAATTTTAATTTTTTTCGATTTTTGAATTTAGGGAACTTTAGCATTTTTCTTGATATTTTTAATTAAACAAAAATTACAATTTTTAGAATTTTTAGAATATTTGCATTTTTCTCGATTTTTTTTATTTCAACAAAAATTACAATTTTCCAATTTTCTAAAATTCTTAATTTAGAGAACTTTGTGATTTTGTCGATCTTAAAGTTTTCACTAAAAATTTTCTTTTTTATCAAATTTTCGGAAATTCTGCAAAATTTAAATTTTTTTCGATTTTTGAATTTTTAGAATTTTTTAATTTTTTTCGATTTTTTCATTTAAAAAAAAATTACAATTTTCCAATTTTGTAGATTTCTTAATTTAGAGAACTTTGCGACTTTACAGTTTTCACAGTTTTTACACTTTTGAAAATATTTAATTTTTTTATCTAATTTCGGAAATTTTCCGAATTCTTAAAATTTTTTGACATTTGAATTTTGGGAATTTTGGCATTTTTCTTGATTATTTTATTCAACAAATTTTACAGTTCTCCAATTTTGTCGATTTCTTAATTTGGAGAACTTTGAAAAAATTTAATTTTTTTATCAAATTTCGGAAATTTTCCGAAATTTTAAATGTTGTCGATTGTTGAATTTTAGGAATTTTTGCATTTTTCTTGATTTTTTTATTTTTAACAAAATTTACAATATTCAAATTTTGTCCATTTCTTTATTTAGGGAACTTTGCAATTTTACAGTTTTCGTTGTTTTTACAATTTTGAAAAAATTTCGGATTTTTTCATTTCAACAAAAATTACAATTTTCCAATTTTGTAGATTTCTTAATTTCTTTTGCGATTTGACAGTTTTCACAATTTTAAATGTTTTGAAAAAATTTAATTTTTTTATCTAATTTCTGAAATTTTCCGAAATCTTAAATTTTTTCGACTTTTGAATTTTGGGAATTTTTGCATTTTTCTTGATATTTTTATTCAACAAATTTTACAGTTCTCAAATTTTGTCGATTTCTTAATTAGGATAACTTTGTGATTTTTCAGTTTAAACAGTTTTTACCACTTTGAAAAAATTTCCTTTTTTTATCAAGTTTCGGAAAATTTAAGAAATTTTAAATTTTTTCGATTTTTGAATTTTTTGAATTTTCGTATTTTTCTCGATTTTTTCATTTAAACAAAAATTACAATTTTCCAATTTTGTATATTTCTTAATTTTGAGAACTTTGCGACTTTACAGTTTTCACAGTTTTTACTATTTTGAAAAAAATTTCTTTTGTTATCAAATTTCGAAAATTTTCCGAAATTTTAAATTTTTCAGATTTTTGAATATAGGGAGTTTTAGCATTTTTCTTGATACTTTTAATTCAACAAAAATTACAATTTCCAATTTTTGCGATTTCTTTATTTAAAGAGCTTTGCAATTTTTAAGTTTTCACAGTTTTTACAATTTTGAAAAAATTTAATTTTGTTATAAAAATTTGGAATTTTTCCCAAATTTTCAATTTTGTCGATTTAAAAGTTTCAGAAATTTTTGCATTTTTCTCGATTTTTTCATTTCAACAAAATTTACAATTTTCCAATTTTGTAGATTTCTTAATTTAGAGAACTTTGCGATTGTACAGTTTTCACAGTTTTAATTATTTTGAAAACATTTAATTTTTTTATCTAATTTCGGAAATTTTCCGAAATCTTAAATTTTTTCGACTTTTGAATTTAGGGAATTTAAGCATTTTTCTTGATATTTTTAATCAACAAAAATTACAATTTTTAGAATTTTTGAATTTTTTTCGATATTTTTTATTTCAACAAAAATTACAATTTTCCAATTTTCTAAAATTCTTAATTTAGAGTACTTTGTGATTTTGTCGATTTTACAGTTGTTACTATATTGAAAAAATTTTCTTTTTTATCAAATTTTCGGAAATTTTGCAAAATTAAATTTTTTTTCGATTTTTGAATTTTTCGAATTTTTTAATTTTTCTCCATTTTTTTTCATTTTAACAAAAATTACATTTTTCCAATTTTGTAGATTTATTAATTAAGTGAAGTTTGCGATTTAACAGTTTTCACAGTTTTTACTATTTTGAAAAAATTTATTTTTTTTATCAAATTTCGGAAATTTTCCGAAATTTTAAATTTTGTCGATTGTTGAATTTTAGGAATTTTTGCATTTTTCTCATTTTTTTCATTTTTAACAAAATTTACAATATTCAAATTTTGTCCATTTCTTTATTAGGGAACTTTGCGATTTTACAGTTTTCACAGTTTTTACAATTTTGGAAAAATTTTCTTTTTATCGAATTTCGGAAAGTTTCCGAAATTTTTAATTTTTTTTTTATTTTTGAATTTTTAGAATTTTTGCATTTTTCTCGATTTTTTCATTTCAACAAAAATTACAATTTTCCAATTTTGTAGGTTTCTAAATGAAGAGAAGTTTGTGATTTTGTCGATTATACAGTTTTTACTATTTTGGAGAAAGTGTCTTGTTTATTCAATTTCGGAAATTTTCCGAAATTTTAAATTTTTCCTATTTTTGAATTTCTTAAAATTTTTTAATTTTGCTCGATTTTTCTTTTCAACAAAATTTAGGATATTCCAATTTTGTGTATTTCTTAATTTAAAAAACTTTGCGATTTTTCAGTTTTCACAGTTTTTACTATTTTGAACAAAATTTCTTTGGTTATCAAATTTCGGAAATTTTCCGAAATTTTAAATTTTTTCGATTTTGAATATAGGGAATTTTAGCATTTTTCTTGATATTTTTAATTCAACAAAAATTACAATTTTCCAATTTTGGCGATTTCTTTATTAAAAGAGCTTTGCGATTTTTAAGTTTTCACAGTTTTTACAATTTTTAAAAAATTTTCTTTTGTTATCAAAATTCGGAATTTTTCCGATATTTTAAATTTTGTCGATTTAAAAGTTTCAGAAATTTTTGCATTTTTCTCGATTTTTTCATTTTAACAAAATTTACAATATTCCAATTTTGTAGATTTCTTTATTTAAATAACTTTGCGATTTTTTAGTTTTCATAGTCTTTACTATTTCCAAAAAAATTTAATTTTTTTATCAAATTTCGGAAATTTTCCGAAATTTTATATGTTGTCGATTGTTGAATTTTAGGAATTTTTGCATTTTTCTCGATTTTTTGATTTTTAACAAAATTTTCAATATTCATATTTTGGCGATTTGTTTATTTAAAGAGCTTTGCGATTTTTAAGTTTTCACAGTTTTTGCAACTTTGAAAAAATTTTCTTTTTATCGAATTTCGGAAAGTTTCCGAAATATTTAATTTTTTTCGGTTTTTGAATTTTTTGAATTTTCGCATTTTTCACGATTTTTTCATTTCAACAAAAACTACAATTTTCCAATTTTGTAGATTTCTTAATTAAGAGAACTTTGCGATTTTACAGTTTTCACAGTTTTTACTATTTTGAAAAAATTAATTTTTTTTTCTAATTTCGGAAATTTTCCGAAATTTTAATTTTTTTCGATTTTTGAATTTTTTTAAATTTCGCATTTTTCTCGATTTTTTCATTTCAAGAAAAATTAAAATTTTCCAATTTTGTAGATTTCTAAGTTAAGAAAAGTTTGTGATTTTGTCGATTATACAGTTTTTACTATTTTGAAGAATGTGTCTTCTATTTTAAATTTCGGAAATTTTCGGAAATTTTAAATTTTTTCGATTTTTGAATTTCTAAAATTTTAGAATTTTTCTCGATTTTTTCATTTTAACAAAATTTACAATATTCCAATTTTGTATATTTCTTAATTTAAAAAACTTTGCGATTTTTCAGTTTTCACAGTTTTTACAATTTTGAAAATATTTAATTTTTTTATCTAATTTCGGAAATTTTCCGAAATCTTAAATTTTTTCGACTTTTGAATTTTGGGAATTTTTGCATTTTTTTTTTGATATTTTTATTCAACAAAAATTACAATTTTCCAATTTTGGCGATTTCTTTATTTAAAGAACTTTGTGATTTTGTCGATTTTACATTTTATACTATTTTGAAAAAATTTTCTTTTTTAATCAAATTTTCGGAAATTTTGCAAAATTTTAATTTTTTTCGATTTTTTCATTTCAACAAAAATTAAAATTTTCCAATTTTGTAGATTTCTTAATTTAGAGAACTTTGCGATTGTACAGTTTTCACAGTTTTAATTATTTTGAAAACATTTAATTTTTTTATCTAATTTCGGAAATTTTCCGAAATCTTAAATTTTTTCGACTTTTGAATTTAGGGAATTTAAGCATTTTTCTTGATATTTTTAATCAACAAAAATTACAATTTTTAGAATTTTTGAATTTTTCTCGATTTTTTTTATTTCAACAAAAATTACAATTTTCCAATTTTCTAAAATTCTTAATTTAGAGAACTTTGTGATTTTGTCGATTTTACAGTTGTTACTATATTGAAAAAATTTACTTTTTTATCAAATTTTCGGAAATTTTGCAAAATTAAAATTTTATTCGATTTTTGAATTTTTCGAATTTTTTAATTTTTCTCGATTTTTTTCATTTTAACAAAAATTACATTTTTACAATTTTGTAGATTTATTAATTAAGTGAAGTTTGCGATTAAACAGTTTTCACAGTTTTTAATATTTTGAAAAAATTTAATGTTTTTATCAAATTTCGGAAATTTTCCGAAATTTTAAATTTTGTCGATTGTTGAATTTTAGGAATTTTTGAATTTTTCTCAATTTTTTCATTTTTAACAAAATTTACAATATTCAAATTTTGTCCATTTCTTTATTAGGGAACTTTGCGATTTTACAGTTTTCAGAGTTTTTACAATTTTGGAAAAATTTTCTTTTTATCGAATTTCGGAAAGTTTCCGAAATTTTTAATTTTTTTTGATTTTTGAATTTTTAGAATTTTTGCATTTTTCTCGATTTTTTCATTTTAACAAAAATTACAATTTTCCAATTTTGTTGGTTTCTAAATGAAGAGAAGTTTGTGATTTTGTCGATTATACAGTTTTTACTATTTTGGAGAAAGTGTCTTGTTTATTCAATTTCGGAAATTTTCCGAAATTTTAAATTTTTCCTATTTTTGAATTTCTTAAAATTTTTTAATTTTGCTCGATTTTTTCTTTTCAACAAAATTTAGGATATTCCAATTTTGTGTATTTCTTAATTTAAAAAACTTTGCGATTTTTCAGTTTTCACAGTTTTTACTATTTTGAACAAAATTTCTTTTGTTATCAAATTTCGGAAATTTAGGAATTAGGGAATTTTAGCATTTTTCTTGATATTTTTAATTCAACAAAAATTACAATTTTCCAAAATTACAATTACAAATTTTACAGTTCTCCAATTTTGTCGATTTCTTAATTTGGAGAGCTTTGTGATTTTACAGTTAAAACAGTTTTTACTATTTTGAAAAAATTTCCTTTTTTTTATCAAGTTTCGGAATTTTAAGAAATTCTAAATTTTCTCGATTTTTGAATTTTTAGAATTTTCGCATTTTTTTCGATTTTTTCATTTCAACAAAAATTACAATATTCCAATTTTGCATATTTCTTTATTTAAAAAACTTTTCGATTTTTCAGTTTTCACAGTTTTTACAATTTTGAAAAAATTTTCTTTTTTTTTATCAAATTTTCGGAAGTTTTGCAAAATTTTAATTTTTTTTCGATTTTGGAATTTTTAGAATTTTTTAATTTTTTTCGATTTTTTTCATTTTAACAAAAATTAAAATTTTCCAATTTTATAGATTTCTTAATTTAGAGAACTTTGCGATTTTACAGTTTTCGCAGTTTTTACAATTTTGAAAATATTTATTTTTTTTATCTAATTTCGGAAATTTTCCGAAATCTTAAATTTTCTCGACTTTTGAATTTTGGGAAGTTTTGCATTTTTCTTGATATTTTTATTCAACAAATTTTACAGTTCTCCAATTTTGTCGATTTCTTAATTTGGAGAACTTTGTGATTTTTCAGTTTAAACATTTTTTACCATTTTGAAAAAATTTCCTTTTTTATCAAGTTTCGGAAGTTTTAGAAATTTTAAATTTTTTCGATTTTTGAATTTTTTGATTTTTCGCATTTTTCTCGATTTTTTCATTAAAAAAAAAATTACAATTTTCCAATTTTGTATTTTTTTTAATTTAGAGAACATTGCGACCTTACAGTTTTCACAGTTTTTACTATTTTGAAAAAAATTTCTTATGTTATCAAATTTCGAAAATTTTCCGAAATTTTAAATTTTTTCGATTTTTGAATATTGGGAGTTTTAGCATTTTTCTTGATACTTTAAATTCAACAAAAATTACAATTTCCAATTTTGGCGATTTCTTTATTTAAAGAGCTTTGCGATTTTTAAGTTTTCACAGTTTTTACAATATTGAAAAAATTTAATTTTGTTATCAAAATTCGGAATTTTTCCCAAATTTTAAATTTTGTCGATTTAAAAGTTTCAGAAATTTTTGCATTTTTCTCGATTTGTTCATTTCAACAAAATTAACAATATTCCAATTTTGTAGATTTCTTTATTTAAAGAGCTTTTCGATTTTTAAGTTTTTACAGTTTTTACAATTTTAAAAATATTTAATTTTTTTATCTAATTTCGGAAATTTTCCGAAATCTTAAATTTTTTCGACTTTTGAATATAGGGAATTTTTTGCATTTTTTGATATTTTTATTCAACAAATTTTTACAGTTCTCCAATTTTGTCGATTTCTTAATTTGGAGAGCTTTGTGTTTTTACAGTTAAAACAGTTTTTACTATTTTGAAAAAATTTCCTTTTTTTTATCAAGTTTCGGAATTTTAAGAAATTCTAAATTTTTTCCATTTTTGAATTTTTAGAATTTTCGCATTTTTTTCGATGTTTTCATTTCAACAAAAATTACAATATTCCAATTTTTTATATTTCTTAATTTAAAAAACTTTGCGATTTTTCAGTTTTCACATTTTTACTATTTTGAAAAAAATTTCTTTTGTTATCAAATTTCGAAAATTTTCCGAAATTTTAAATTTTGTCGATTTTTGAATTTAGGGAATTTTAGCATTTTTCTTGATATTTTTAATTCAACAAAAATTACAATTTCCAATTTTGGCGATTTCTTTATTTAAAGAGCTTTGCGATTTTTAAGTTTTCACAGTTTTTTGCAACTTAGAAAAAATTTTTCTTTTGTTATCAAAATTCGGAATTTTTCCCAAATTTTAAATTTTGTCGATTTAAAATTTTTGCATTTTTTCTTGATATTTTTATTCAACAAATTTTTACAGTTCTCAAATTTTGTCGATTTCTTAATTTGGGAGAACTTTAAAAAAATTTAGTTTTTTTATCAAATTTCGGAAATTTTTCCGAAATTTTAAATGTTGTCGATTGTTGAATTTTAGGAATTTTTTGCATTTTTTTTGATTTTTTTTATTTTTAACAAAATTTACAATATTCAAATTTTGTCCATTTCTTTATTTAGGGAACTTTGCAATTTTACAGTTTCCACAGTTTTTACAATTTTGAAAAAATTTCGGATTTTTTCATTTCAACAAAAATTACAATTTTCCAATTTTGTAGATTTCTTAATTTCTTTTGCGATTTTACAGTTTTCACAGTTTTAAATGTTTTGAAAAAATTTAATTTTTTTATCTAATTTCGGAAATTTTCCGAAATCTTAAATTTTTTCGACTTTTGAATTTAGGGAATTTAAGCATTTTTCTTGATATTTTTAATCAACAAAAATTACAATTTTTAGAATTTTTGAATTTTTCTCGATTTTTTTTATTTCAACAAAAATTACAATTTTCCAATTTTCTAAAATTCTTAATTTAGAGAACTTTGTGATTTTGTCGATTTTACAGTTGTTACTATATTGAAAAAATTTTCTTTTTTATCAAATTTTCGGAAATTTTGCAAAATTAAAATTTTATTCGATTTTTGAATTTTTCGAATTTTTTAATTTTTCTCGATTTTTTTAATTTTAACAAAAATTACATTTTTCCAATTTTGTCGATTTCTTAATTTGAAAAGCTTTGTGATTTTACAGTTAAAACAGTTTTTACTATTTTGAAAAAATTTCCTTTTTTTTATCAAGTTTCGGAATTTTAAGAAATTCTAAATTTTTTCGATTTTTGAATTTTTAGAACTTTCGCATTTTTTTCGATTTTTTCATTTCAACAAAAATTACAATTTTCCAATTTTGTATTTTTCTTAATTTAGAGAACTTTGCGACTTAACAGTTTTCACAGTTTTTACTATTTTGAAAAAAATTTCTTTTGTTATCAAATTTCGAAAATTTTCCGAAATTTTAAATTTTTTCGATTTTTGAATATAGGGAGTTTTAGCATTTTTCTTGATACTTTAAATTCAACAAAAATTACAATTTCCAATTTTGGCGATTTCTTTATTTAAAGAGCTTTGCGATTTTAAAGTTTTCACAGTTTTTACAATATTAAAAAAATTTAATTTTGTTATCAAAATTCGGAATTTTTCCCAAATTTTAAATTTTGTCGATTTAAAAGTTTCAGAAATTTTTGCATTTTTCTCGATTTTTGCATTTCAACAAAATTTACAATTTTCCAATTTTGTAGATTTCTTAATTTAGAGAACTTTGCGATTTTACAGTTTTCACAGTTTTAAATATTATGAAAAAATTTAATTTTTTTATCTAATTTCGGAAATTTTCCGAAATCTTAAATTTTTTCGACTTTTGAATTTAGGGAATTTTAGCATTTTGCTTGATATTTTTAATTCAACAAAAATTACAATTTTTAGAATTTTTCAATTTTTCTCGATTTTTTTTATTTCAACAAAAATAACAATTTTCCAATTTTCTAAAATTCTTAATTTAGAGAACTTTGTGATTTTGTCGATTTGACAGTTTTTACTATATTGAAAAAATTTTCTTTTTTATCAAATTTTCGGAAATTTAGCAAAATTTAAATTTTTTTCGATTTTTGAATTTTTAGAATTTTTTAATTTTTCTCGACTTTTTTCATTTCAACAAAAATTACAATTTTCCAATTTTGTAGATTTCTTAATTTAGTGAAGTTTGCGATTTAACAGTTTTCACAGTTTTTACTATTTTGAAAAAATTTAATTTTTGTATCTAATTTCGGAAATTTTCCGAAATCTTAAATTTTTTCGACTTGAATTTTGGAAATTTTTTTCGGACTTTTTCCGAAATTTTAAATTTTTTCGATTTTTGAATTTAGGGAATTTTAGCATTTTTCTTGATATTTTTATTCAACAAATTTTACAGTTCTCCAATTTTGTCGATTTCTTAATTTTGAGAACTTTGTGATTTTTCAGTTTAAACAGTTTTTACCATTTTGAAAAAATTTCCTTTTTTTATCAAGTTTCGGAAATTCTAAGAAATTTTAAATATTTTCGATTTTTGAAATTTTTGAATTTTCGCATTTTTCTCGATTTTTTCATTTAAACAAATATTACAATTTTCCAATTTTTTAGATTTCTTAATTTAGAGAACTTTGCGATTTTAAAAAGTTAAAAATCGAAAAGCTCTTTAAATAAAGAAATCTACAAAATTGGAATATTGTTAATTTTGTTGAAATGAACAAATCGAGAAAAATGCAAAAATTTCTGAAACTTTTAAAACGACAAAATTTAAAATTTCGGAAAAATTCCAAATTTTGATAACAAACAAATTTTACAGTTCTTCAATTTTCCGAAATTTAAAATTTTTTCGATTTTTGAATTTAGGGAATTTTAGCATTTTTCTTGATATTTTTATTCAACAAATTTTACAGTTCTCCAATTTTGTCGATTTCTTAATTTGGAGAACTTTGTGATTTTTCAGTTTAAACAGTTTTTACCATTTTGAAAAAATTTCCTTTTTTTATCAAGTTTCGGAAATTTTAAGAAATTTTAAATATTTTCGATTTTTGAAATTTTTGAATTTTCGTATTTTTCTTGATTTTTTCATTTAAACAAATATTACAATTTTCCAATTTTTTAGATTTCTTAATTTAGAGAACTTTGCGATTTTACGGTTTTTAGAATTTTGAAAATATTTAATTTTTTTATCTAATTTCGGAAATTTTCCGAAATTTTTAATTTTTTTTGATTTTAGAATTTTTAGAATTTTTTAATTTTTCTCGAGTTTTTTTAATTTCAACAAAAATTATAATTTTCCAATTTTGTAGATTTCTTAATTTAGAGAACTTTGCGATTTTACGGTTTTTAGAATTTTGAAAATATTTAATTTTTTTATCTAATTTCAGAAATTTTCCGAAATCTTAAATTTTTTCGAATTTTGAATATTGGGAATTTTTTTTATTTTTCTTGATATTTTTATTCAACAAATTTTACAGTTCTTCAATTTTCCGAAATTTTAAATTTTTTCGATTTTTGAATTTAGGGAATTTTAGCATTTTTCTTGATATTTTTAATTCAACAAAAATTAAAATTTTCCAATTTTGGCGATTTGTTTATTTAAAGAGCTTTGCGACTTTTAAGTTTTCACAGTCCTTACTATTTTGAAAAAATTTAATTTTGTTATCAAAATTCGGAATTTTTCGAAATTTTAAATTTGTCGATTTAAAAGTTTCAGAAATTTTTGAATTTTTCTCGATTTGTTCATCTCAGCAAAATTTACAATATTCCAATTTTGTAGATTTCTTTATTTAAAGAGCTTTGCGATTTTTAAGTTTTCACAGTTTTTACAATTTTGAAAAAAATTTCTTTTGCTATCAAAATTTGGAATTTTTCCGAAATTTTAAATTTTGTCGTTTTAAAAGTTTCAGAAATTTTTTCATTTTTCTCGATTTGTTCATTTCAACAAAATTAACAATATTCCAATTTTGTAGATTTCTTTATTTAAAGATCTTTTCGATTTTTAAGTTTTTACAGTTTTTACAATTTTAAAAATATTTAATTTTTGTATCTAATTTCGGAAATTTTCCGAAATCTTAAATTTTTTCGACTTTTGAATATAGGGAATTTTTGCATTTTTCTTGATATTTTTATTCAACAAAAATTACAATTTTCCAATTTTGGCGATTTCTTTATTTAAAGAACTTTGTGATTTTGTCGATTTTACAGTTTTTACTATTTTGAAAAAATTTTCATTTTTTATCAAATTTTCGGAAATCTTGAAAAAATTTTTTTTCGATTTTTGAATTTTTAGAATTTTTTAATTTTTCTCGATTTTTTCATTTCAACAAAAATTACAATATTCAAATTTTGTAGATTTCTTAATTAAGAGAACTTTGCGATTTTAAAATTTTTACAGTTTTTACAATTTTGAAAAAATTAATTTTTTTATCTAATATCGGAAATTTTCCGAAATCTTAAATTTTTTCGACTTTTGAATTTAGGGAATTTTTGCAGTTTTCTTGATTATTTTATTCAACAACTTTTACAGTTCTCCAATTTTGTCGATTTCTTAATTTGGAGAGCTTTGTGATTTTACAGTAAAAACAGTTTTTACTATTTTGAAAAAATTTCCTTTTTTTTTAACAAGTTTCTTAATTTTAAGAAATTCTAAATTTTTTCGATTTTTGAATTTTTAGAATTTTTGCATTTTTCTCGATTTTTTCATTTAAACAAAAATTACAATTTTCCAATTTTGTATATTTCTTAATTTAAAAAACTTTGCGATTTTACAGTTTTCACAGTTTTTACTATTTTGAAAAAAATTTCTTTTGTTATCAAATTTCGAAAACTTTCCAAAATTTTAAATTTTTTCGATTTTTGAATAAAGGGAATTTTACCATTTTTCTTGATACTTTTAATTCAACAAAAATTACAATTTCCAATTTTGGCGATTTCTTTATTTAAAGAACTTTGTGATTTTGTCGATTTTACAATTTTTACTATTTTGAAAAAAATTTCCTTTTTTTTAACAAGTTTCGGAATTTTAAGAAATTCTAAATTTTTTCGATTTTTGAATTTTTAGAATTTTTGCATTTTTCTCGATTTTTTCATTTAAACAAAAATTACAATTTTCCAATTTTGTATATTTCTTAATTTAAAAAACTTTGCGATTTTACAGTTTTTACAGTTTTTACTATTTTGAAAAAAATTTCTTTTGTTATCAAATTTCGAAAACTTTCCAAAATTTTAAATTTTTTCGATTTTTGAATAAAGGGAATTTTACCATTTTTCTTGATACTTTTAATTCAACAAAAATTACAATTTCCAATTTTGGCGATTTCTTTATTTAAAGAGCTTTGCGATTTTTAAGTTTTCACGGTTTTTACAATTTTGAAAAAATTTAATTTTGTTATCAAAATTCGGAATTTTTCCCAAATTTTAAATTTTGTCGATTTAAAAGTTTCAGAAATTTTTGCATTTTTCTCGATTTTTTCATTTCAACAAAATTTACAATTTTCCAAATTTGTAGATTTCTTAATTTAGAGAACTTTGCGATTTTACAGTTTTCACAGTTTTAAATATTATGAAAAAATTTAATTTTTTTATCTAATTTCGGAAATTTTCCAAAATCTTAAATTTTTTCGACTTTTGAATTTATGGAATTTTAGCATTTTGCTTGATATTTTTAATTCAACAAAAATTACAATTTTTAGAATTTTTGAATTTTTCTCGATTTTTTTTATTTCAACAAAAATAACAATTTTCTAAAATTCTTAATTTAGAGAACTTTGTGATTTTGTCGATTTGACAGTTTTTACTATATTGAAAAAATTTTCTTTTTTATCAAATTTTCGGAAATATAGCAAAATTTAAATTTTTTTCGATTTTTGAACAGTTTAAACAGTTCTTACCATTTTGAAAAAATTTCCTTTTTTTATCAAGTTTCGGAAATTTTAAGAAATTTGAAATATTTTCGATTTTTAAAATTTTTGAATTTTCGCATTTTTCTCGATTTTTTCATTTAAACAAATATTACAATTTTCCAATTTTTTAGATTTCTAAATTTAGAGAACTTTTACAGTTTTTACAATTTTGAAAATATTTAATTTTTTTATCTAATTCCGGAAATTTTCCGAAATTTTTAATTTTTTTTGATTTTTGAATTTTTAGAATTTTTTAATTTTTCTCGAGTTTTTTTAATTTCAACAAAAATTACAATTTTCCAATTTTGTAGATTTCTTAATTTAGTGAACTTTGCGATTTTACAGTTTTCACAATTTTTACTATTTTGAAAAAATTTAATTTTTTTATCTAATTTCAGAAATTTTCCGAAATTTTTAATTTTTTTCGATTTTTGAATTTTTAGAATTTTTTAATTTTTCTCGATTTTTTCATTTCAACAAAAATTACAATATTCCAATTTTGTAGATTTTTTAATTAAGAGAACTTTACGATTTTACAATTTTAACAGTTTTTACAATTTTGAAAATATTTAATTTTTTTATCTAATATCGGAAATTTTCCGAAATTTTAAATTTTTTCGATTTTTGAATTTAGGGAATTTTAGCATTTTTCTTGATATTTTTATTCAACAAAAATTACAATTTTCCAATTTTCTATAATTCTTAATTTAGTGAACTTTGTGATTTTGTCGATTTTACAGTTTTTACTATTTTGAAAAAATTTTCATTTTTTATCAAATTTTCGGAAATTTTGCAAAGTTTAAATTTTTTTCGATTTTTGAATTTTTTAATTTTTCTCGATTTTGTCATTTCAACAAAAATTACAATTTTCCAATTTTGTAGATTTCTTAATTTAGTGAACTTTGCGGTTTTACAGTTTTCACAGTTTTTACTATGTTGAAAAAATTTAATTTTTTTATCTAATTTCAGATATTTTCGGAAATCTTAAATTTTTTCGACTTTTGAATTTTGGGAATTTTTGCATTTTTCTTGATATTTTAATTCGACAAATTTTACAGATCTTCAATTTTTCGAAATTTTAAATTTTTTCGATTTTTGAATTTAGGGAATCTTAGCATTTTTCTTGATATTTTTAATTTAACAAAAATTGCAATTTTCCAATTTTGGCGATTTCTTTATTTAAAGAGCTTTGCGATTTTAAAGTTTTCACTGTCTCTACTATTTTGAAAAAATTTAATTTTTTTATCAAATTTCGGAAATTTTCCGAAATTTTAAATTTTGTCGATTGTTGAATTTCGGGAATTTTTGCATTTTTCTTGATTTTTTTATTTTTAACAAAATTTACAATATTCAAATTTTGTCCATTTCTTTAATTCGGGAACTTTGCGATTTTACATTTTTCACAGTTTTTACAATTTTGAAAAAATTTCCTTTTTTTTTATCAAGTTTCGGAAATTTTAAGAAATTCTAAATATTTTCGATTTCTGAATTTTTAGAATTTTTGCATTTTGTTTCGATTTTTTCATTTCAACAAAAATTACAATTTAGCAATTTTCTAAAATTCTTAATTTAGAGAACTTTGTGATTTTGTCGATTTTACAGTTTTTACTATTTTGAAAAAATTTTCTTTTTTATCAAATTTTCGGAAATTTTGCAAAGTTTAAATTTTTTTCGATTTTTCAATTTTTTAATTTTTCTCGATTTTGTCATTTCAACAAAAATTACAATATTCCAAGTTTGAAGATTTCTTAATTTAGAGAACTTTACGATTTTACAGTTTTCACAGTTTTTACTATTTTGAAAAAATTTTATTTTTTTATCTAATTTCGGAAATTTTCGGAAATCTTAAATTTTTTCGACTTTTGAATTTTGGGAATTTTTGAATTTTTCTTGATATTTTTATTTAACAAATTTTACAGTTCTTCAATTTTCCGAAAGTTTAAATTTTTTCGATTTTTGAATTTAGGGAATTTTAGCATTTTTCTTGATATTTTTAATTTAACAAAAATTACAATATTCCAATTTTGTAGATTTGTTTATTTAAAGAGCTTTGCGATTTTTAAGATTTCACAGTCTTTACTATTTTGAAAAAAATTCATTATTTTATCAAATTTCGGAAATTTTCCGAAATTTTAAATGTTGTCGATTGTTGAATTTTAAGAATTTTTGCATTTTTCTCGATTTTTTTACAGTTTTCACAGTTTTTACAATTTTGGAAAAATGTTATTTTTTATCGAATTTTCCGAAATTTTGTTGATTTCAACAAATTACAATTTTCCAATTTTGTAGATTTCTTATTTTAGTGAACTTGGCGATTTTACAGTTTTCACAGTTTTCACTATTTTTAAAAAAATTTAATTTTTTTATCTAATTTCGGAAATTTTCCGAAATCTTAAATTTTTTCGATTTTTGAATTTCTCAAATTTTCGAATTTTTCTCGATTTTTTCATTTCAACAAAATTTACAATATTCCAATTTTGAATATTTCTCAATTTAAAAAACTTTGCGACTTTTCAGTTTTCACAGTTTTTACTATTTTGAAAAAAATTTCATTTGTTATTAATTTTCGGAAATTTTCCGAAATTTAAAATTTTTTCGATTTTTGAATTTAGGGAATTTTATCATTTTTCTTGATATTTTTATTCAACAAATTTTACAGTTCTCCAATTTTGTCGATTTCTAAATTTAGAGAACTTTGTGAAAAATTTTCCTTGTTTTTATTAAATTTCGGAAATTTTCCGAAATTTTTAATTTATTTTGATTTTTGAATTTTTTAAATTTTTGCATTTTTCTCGATTTTTTCATTTCGACTAAAATTACAATATTCCAATGTTGTCGATTTCTTAATTGAAAGAACTTTGTGTTTTTGTCGATTTTACAGTTTTTACTATTTTGAAAAAATTGTCTTATTTTATCAAATTTCGGAAATTTTGCAAAATTTTAAATTTTGTCGATTTTCGGAAATTTTTGCATTTTTATCGATTTTTTAATTTCAACAAAACTTGCAATATTCCAATTTTGTCTTTTTCTTTATTTAGAGAACTTTGCGATCTTACAGTTTACACAGTTTTATCTATTTTGAAAAAATTGTATTTGATTAGAAAATTTCGGAAATTTTCCAAAATTTTAATTTTTTTCGATTTTTGAATTTAGGGAATTTTAGCATTTTGCTTGATATTTTTAATTCAACAAAAATTACAATTTTCTATTTTTGGCGATTTTTTAATTTAAAGAACTTTATGATTTTTAAGTTTTCACAGTCTTTAATATATTAAAAAAATGTAGTTTTTTTATTAAATTTCGGAAACTTTCCGAAATTTGAAATTTGGTCGATTGTTGAATTTTAAGAATTTTGGCATTAAAAAAATTGTCTTATTTTATCAAATTTCGGATATTTTGCAAAATTTTTAATTTTTGTCGAGTTCCGAAAATTTTTGAATTTTTCTCGTTTGTTTCATTTCAACAAAAATTACAATATTCCTAATTTGTATATTTCTTAATTTAAAAAACTTTGCGACGTTTCAGTTTTCACAGTTTTTACTATTTTGAAAAAAATTTCTTTTGTTATCAAATTTCGGAAATTTTCCGAAATTTAAATATTTTTCGATTTTTGAATTTAGGAAATTTTAGCATTTTTCTTGATATTTTTATTCAACAAATTTTACAGTTCTCAAATTTTGCCGATTTCTAAATTTAGAGAAGTTTGTGATTTTGTCGATTATACAGTTTTTACTTTTTTGAAGAAGGTGTCTTCTTTATTAAATTTCGAAAATTTTCCAGAATTTTAAAATTTTCGGATTTTTGAATTTCTTAAATTTTTAAATTTTTCTCGATTTTTTCAGTTTAACAAAAATTACAATATTCCAATTTTGTAGATTTGTTTATTTAAAGAGCTTTGCGATTTTTAAGATTTCACAGTCTTTACTATTTTGAAAAAAATTCATTATTTTATCAAATTTCGGAAATTTTCCGAAATTTTAAATTTTTTCGATTTTTGAATTTAGGGAATTTTAGCATTTTTCTTGATATTTTTATTCAACAAAAATTACAATTTTCAAATTTTCTATAATTCTTAATTTAGTGAACTTTGTGATTTTGTCGATTTTACAGTTTTTACTATTTTGAAAAAATTTTCATTTTTTATCAAATTTTCGGAAATTTTGAAAAATTTTAATTTTTTTCGATTTTTAAATTTTTAGAATTTTTTAATTTTTCTCAATTTTTTCATTTCAACAAAAATTACAATATTCCAAGTTTGTAGATTTCTTAATTTAGAGAACTTTACGATTTTACAGTTTTCACAGTTTTTACTATTTTGAAAAAATTTAATTTTTTTATCTAACTTCAGATATTTTCCGAAATCTTAAATTTTTTCGACTTTTGAATTTTGGGAATTTTTGCATTTTTCTTGATATTTTTAATTTAACAAAAATTGCAATTTTCCAATTTTGGCGATTTCTTTATTTAAAGAGCTTTGCGATTTTAAAGTTTTCACAGTCTCTACTATTTTGAAAAAATGTAATTTTTTTATCAAATTTCGGAAATTTTCCGAAATTTTAAATGTTGTCGATTGTTGAATTTTAGGAATTTTTGCACTTTTCTCGATTTTTTTTCATTTTTAACAAAATTTACAATAATCAAATTTTGTCCATTTAGGGAACTTTGCAATTTTACAGTTTTCACAGTTTTTACAATTTTGATTTTTTCATTTCAACAAAAAATACAATTTTCAAATTTTGTAGATTTCTTAATTTTTTTTGCGATTTTACAGTTTTCACAGTTTTAAATATTTTGAAAAAATTTAATTTTTTTATCTAATTTCGGAAATTTTCCGAAATCTTCAATTTTTTTGGACTTGAATTTTGGGAATTTTTTTCTGACTTTTTCCGAAATTTTTAATTTTTTCGATTTTGGAATTTAGGGAATTTTAGCATTTTTCTTGATATTTTTATTCAACAAATTTTAGAGTTCTCCAATTTTGTCGATTTCTTAATTTGGAGAACTTTGAGATTTTTCAGTTTAAACAGTTTTTACCACTTTGAAAAAATTTCCTTTTTTTATCAAGTTTCGGAAATTTTAAGAAATTTTAAATTTTTTCGATATTTGAATTTTTAGAATTTTTGCATTTATTTCAATTTTTTCATTTCAACAAAAATTACAATATACAATACAATATATACAATATGGTTTGTAGATTTCTTAATTTAGAAAACTTTACGATTTTACAGTTTTCACAGTTTTTACTATTTTGAAAAAATTTCATTTTTTTATCTAATTTCGGAAATTTTCGGAAATCTTAAATTTTTTTGACTTTTGAATTTTGGGAATTTTTGAATTTTTCTTGATATTTTTATTCAACAAATTTTACAGTTCTCCAATTTTGTTGTTTTTTTAATTTGGAAAATTTTGCGATTTTACATTTTAAACAGTTTTTACTATTTTGAAAAAATTTCCTTTTTTTAATCAAGTTTCGGAAATTTTAAGAAATTCTAAATTTTTTCGATATTTGAATTTTTAGAATTTTTGCATTTATTTCAATTTTTACATTTCAACAAAAATTACAATTTACCAATTTTCTAAAATTCTTAATTTAGAGAACTTTGTGATTTTGTCGATTTTACAGTTTTTACTATTTTGAAAAAATTTTATTTTTTATCAAATTTTCGGAAATTTTGCAAAGTTTAAATTTTTTTCGATTTTTGAATTTTTTAATTTTTCTCGATTTTGTCATTTCAACAAAAATTACAATTTTCCAATTTTGTAGATTTCTTAATTTAGTGAACTTTGCGGTTTTACAGTTTTCACAGTTTTTACTATGTTGAAAAAATTTAATTTTTTTATCTAATTTCAGATATTTTCGGAAATCTTAAATTTTTTCGACTTTTGAATTTTGGGAATTTTTGCATTTTTCTTGATATTTTAATTCAACAAATTTTACAGATCTTCAATTTTTCGAAATTTTAAATTTTTTCGATTTTTGAATTTAGGGAATCTTAGCATTTTTCTTGATATTTTTAATTTAACAAAAATTGCAATTTTCCAATTTTGGCGATTTCTTTATTTAAAGAGCTTTGCGATTTTAAAGTTTTCACTGTCTCTACTATTTTGAAAAAATTTAATTTTTTTATCAAATTTCGGAAATTTTCCGAAATTTTAAATTTTGTCGATTGTTGAATTTCGGGAATTTTTGCATTTTTCTTGATTTTTTTATTTTTAACAAAATTTACAATATTCAAATTTTGTCCATTTCTTTAATTCGGGAACTTTGCGATTTTACATTTTTCACAGTTTTTACAATTTTGAAAAAATTTCCTTTTTTTTTATCAAGTTTCGGAAATTTTAAGAAATTCTAAATATTTTCGATTTCTGAATTTTTAGAATTTTTGCATTTTGTTTCGATTTTTTCATTTCAACAAAAATTACAATTTAGCAATTTTCTAAAATTCTTAATTTAGAGAACTTTGTGATTTTGTCGATTTTACAGTTTTTACTATTTTGAAAAAATTTTCTTTTTTATCAAATTTTCGGAAATTTTGCAAAGTTTAAATTTTTTTCGATTTTTCAATTTTTTAATTTTTCTCGATTTTGTCATTTCAACAAAAATTACAATATTCCAAGTTTGAAGATTTCTTAATTTAGAGAACTTTACGATTTTACAGTTTTCACAGTTTTTACTATTTTGAAAAAATTTTATTTTTTTATCTAATTTCGGAAATTTTCGGAAATCTTAAATTTTTTCGACTTTTGAATTTTGGGAATTTTTGAATTTTTCTTGATATTTTTATTTAACAAATTTTACAGTTCTTCAATTTTCCGAAAGTTTAAATTTTTTCGATTTTTGAATTTAGGGAATTTTAGCATTTTTCTTGATATTTTTAATTTAACAAAAATTACAATATTCCAATTTTGTAGATTTGTTTATTTAAAGAGCTTTGCGATTTGTAAGATTTCACAGTCTTTACTATTTTGAAAAAAATTCATTATTTTATCAAATTTCGGAAATTTTCCGAAATTTTAAATGTTGTCGATTGTTGAATTTTAAGAATTTTTGCATTTTTCTCGATTTTTTTACAGTTTTCACAGTTTTTACAATTTTGGAAAAATGTTATTTTTTATCGAATTTTCCGAAATTTTGTTGATTTCAACAAATTACAATATTCAAATTTTGTCTATTTCTTTATTTAGGAAACTTTGCGATTTTACAGTTTTCACAGTTTTTACAATTTTGAAAAAAATTTCTTTTGTTATCGAATTTCGGAAATTTTCCGCAATTTTTAATTTTTTTTAATTTTTAGTATTTTTGCATTTTTCTCGATTTTTTCATTTCAACAAAAATTACAATTTTCCAAGTTTGTAGATTTCTTAATTTAGAGAAATTTGTGATTTTGTCAATTTCACAGTTTTTGCTATTTTGAAAAATTTAATTTTTTTATCTAATTCCGGAAATTTTTCGAAATCTTAAATTTTTTCGATTTTTGAACTTTGGGAATTTTTGCTTTTTTCTTGATTTTTTTAATTTAACAAATTTTACATTTTTCCAATTTTGTCGATTTCTAAATTTAGAGAAATTTGTGATTTTGTCGATTATACAGTTTTTACTATTTTGAAGAAATTGTCTTACTTTATCAAATTTCGGAAATTTTGCAAAATTTTAATTTTTTTCGATTTTCGGAAAAATTTGCATTTTTCTCGATTTATTAATTTCAACAAAACTTGCAATATTCCAATTTTGTCTTTTTCTTTATTTAGAGAACTTTGCGGTTTTATTGTTTAAAAAGTTTTTACTATTTTTAAAAATTTGTCGTTTTCTATCAAATTTCGAAAATTTTCAGAAATTTTTAATTTTTGTTGATTTTTAGAATTTTTGCATTTTTCTCGATTTTTTCATTTCAACAAAAATTACAATTTTCCAATTTTGTAGATTTACTAATTTAGAGAACTTTGTGATTTTGTCAATTTTACAGTCTTTACCATTTTGAAAATTTTTTCTTTTTTTATCAAATTTTCGGAAATTTTGCAAAATTCTTAATTTTTTCGATTTTTGAATTTTGGGAATTTTTTAATTTTTCTTGATATTTTTAATTCAACAAATTTTACAATTTTCCAATTTTGTCAATTTCTAAATTTAGAGAAATTTGTGAATTTGTTGATTATACAGTTTTTACTATTTTGAAGAAATTGTCTTCTTTATTAAATTTCGGAAATTTTCCAAAATTTAATTGAAAGAACTTTGTGTTTTTGTCGATTTTACAGTTTTACGATTTTACTATTTTGAAAAAATTGTCTTATTTTATCAAATTTCGGAAATTTTGCAAAACTTTAAATTTTTTTTGATATTTTAATTTTTGAATTTTTCTCGATTTTTTCATTTCAACAAAATTTAAATTTTTCCAATTTTGTAGATTTCTTAATTTTGAGAACTTTGTGATTTTGTCGATTTTACAGTTTCTACTATTTTGAAAAAATAGTCTTATTTTATCAAATTTCGGATATTTTGCAAAATTTTAAATCTTTTCGATTTTTGAATTAAGGGAATTTTAGCATTTTTCTTGATATTTTTAATTCAACAAAAATTACAATTTTTCAATTTTGGGGTTTTTTTTATTAAAAGAGCTTTGCGATTTTTAAGTTTTCACAGTCTATTCTATTTTGAAAAAAATGTAGTTTTTTTTATCAAATTTCGGAAATTTTCCGAAATTTTAAATTTTGTCGATTTTGAATTTTATGAATTTTTGCATTTTTCTCGATTTTTTTATTTTTAACAAAATTTACAATATTCAAATTTTGTCCATTTCTTTATTTAGGGAACTTTGCGATTTTACAGTTTTCACAGTTTTTACAATTTTGAAAAAATTTTGCGATTTCACAGTTTAAACAGTTTTTACTATTTTGAAAAAATTTCTTTTCTTTATTAAAATTCGGAAATTTTCCGAAATTTTAAATTTTTTCGAATTTTGAATTTTGGGAATTTTTGCATTTTTCTCGATTTTTTATTTGTAACAAAATTTACAATATTTAAATTTTGTCCATTTCTTTATTAAAGGAACTTTGCAATTTTACAATTTTCACAGTTTTTACAATTTTGAAAAAAATTTCTTTTGTTATCAAATTTCGGAAATTTTACGAAATTTTAAATTTTTTCGATTTTTGAATTTAGGGAATTTTAGCATTTTTCTTGATATTTTTAATTCAACAAAAATTACAATTTTCCAATTTTGGCGATTTCTTTGCTAAAAGAGATTTACTATTTTTAAGTTTTCACAATCTTTACTATTTTGAAAAAATTTATTTTTTTATCAAATTTCGGAAATTTTCCTAAATTTTAAATTTTGTCGATTGTTGAATTTTAGGAATTTTTGCATTTTTCTCGATTTTTTTTATTTTTAACAAAATTTACAATATTCAAATTTTGTCCATTTCTTTATTAAAAGAACTTTGCGATTTTACAGTTTTTGCAGTTTTTACAATTTTGAAAAAATTTTCTTTTTTATCGAATTTTGCTAAGTTTCCGAAATTTTCAATTTTATTTTGATTTTTGAATTTTTCGAATTTTTGCATTTTTCTCGATTGTTTCATTTCAACAAAAATTACAATATTCCAATTTTGTAGATTTCTTAATTTAGAGAACTTTGTGATTTTGTTAATTTTACAGTTTTTACTATTTTAAAATAATTTTTTTTTTTTTTTTATCAAATTTTCGGAAATTTTGCAAAGTTTTAATTTTTTCGACTTTTTAATTTTTAGAATTCTTGCATTTTTCTCAATTTTTTTATTTCAACAAAAATTACAATTTTCCAATTTTGTAGATTTCTTAATGGAGAGAACTTTGCAATTTAACAGTTTAAACAGTTTTTACTATTTTGAAAAAACTGCCTTTTTTTTATTACATTTCGGAAATTTTCAGAAATTTAAAATTTTTCCGATTTTTGAATTTCTTAAAATTTCGAATTTTTCTCGATTTTTTCATTTCAACAAAATTTGCAATATTCCAATTTTGTATATTTCTTAATTTAAAAAACTTTGCGACTTTTCAGTTTTCACAGTTTTTACTATTTTGAAAAAAAATTTCTTTTGTTATTTAATTTCGGAAATTTTCCGCAATTTTTAATTTTTTTTTAATTTTGAATTTTTAGAATTTTTGCATTTACTCGATTTTTTCATTTCAACAAAAATTACAATATTCCAATTTTGTAGATCTCTTAATTATAATAACTTTTTTGATTTTGTCGATTTTAAAGTTTTTACTATATTGAAAAAATTTTCTTTTTGTTTCAAATTTTCGGAAATTTTGCAAAATTTTAATTTTTTTCAATTTTTGAATTTTTAGAATTTTTGCATTTTTCTCGATTTTTTCATTTCAACAAAAATTACAATTTTCCAATTTTGGCAATTTCTTTATTTAAAGAGCTTTGCGATTTTTAAGTTTTCACAATCTTTACTATTTTAAAAAAATTTAGTTTTTTTTATCAAATTTCGGAAACTTTCCGAAATTTTAAATTTTGTCGATTGTTGAATTTTAGGAATTTTGGCATTTTTCTCGATTTTTTTATTTTTAACAAAATTTGCAATATTCAAATTTTGTCCATTTCTTTATTCAGGGAACTTTGCGATTTTTACAGTTTTCACAGTTTTTACAATTTTGAAAAAATTTTCTTTTTATCGAATTTTGGAAAGCTTTCAAAATTTCTAATTTTTTTTTGATTTTTGAATTTTTCGAATTTTTGCATTTTTCTCGATTTTTTCATTTCAACAAAAATTACAATTTTCCAATTTTGTAGATTTACTAATTTAGAGAACTTTGTGATTTTGTCAATTATACAGTCTTTACTATTTTAAAAAAATTTTCTTTTTTTATCAAATTTTCGGAAATTTTGCAAAATCTTAAATGTTTTCGATTTTTGAATTTTGGGAATTTTTGAATTTTTCTTGATATTTTTAATTCAACAAATTTTACAATTTTCCAATTTTGTCAATTTCTAAATTTAGAGAAATTTGTGAATTTATTGATTATGCAGTTTTTACTATTTTGAAGAAATTGTCTTCGTTATTAAATTTCGGAAATTTTCCAAAATTTAAAATTTTTTTCGATTTTTGAATTTCTAAAATTTTTTAATTTTTCTCGATTTTTTAAATTCAACAAATCTTACAATATTCCAATGTTGTCGATTTCTTAATTGAAAGAACTTTGTGTTTTTGTCGATTTTACAGTTTTACGATTTTACTATTTTGAAAAAATTGTCTTATTTTATCAAATTTCGGAAATTTTGCAAAATTTTTAATTTTTTTTGATTTTTTAATTTTTGAATTTTTCTCGATTTTTTCATTTCAACAAAATTTACAATTTTCCAATTTTGTAGATTTTTTAATTTTGAGAACTTTGCGACTTTTCAGTTTTCACAGTTTTTACTATTTTGAAAAAAAATTTCTTTTGTTATCTAATTTCGGAAATTTTCCGCAATTTTTAATTTTTTTTGAATTTTGAATTTTTAGAATTTTTGCATTTTTCTCGATTTTTTCATTTCAACAAAAATTACAATTTTCCTATCTTGTCGATTTCTTAATGTGGAGAAATTTGCGATCTAACAATTTTCACAGTTTTTACAATTTTGAAAAAATTGTCTTATTTTATTAAATTTTCGGAAATTTTGCATAATTTTATTTTTTTTTTCGATTTTTATATTTTTAGAATTTTAGAATTTTTCTCGATTTTTTTATTTCAACAAAAATTACAATTTTCCAAGTTTGTAGATTTTTTAATTTAGAGAACTTTGCGATTTTACAGTTTTCACAGTCTTTACTACTTTGAAAAAAATTTCTTTTGTTATCGAATTTTGGAAATTTTCGGATATTTAAAATTTTTTAGATTTTTGGATTTTGAGAATTTTTGCATTTTTCTCGACTTTTTGATTTTAACAAACTTTACAATTTTCCAATGTTGTCGATATCTTATTGTGGAGAACTTTGCGATCTTACAGTTTTCACAGTTTTTACAATTTTGAAAAAATTGTCTTATTTTATCAAATTTTAGGAAATTTTGCAAAATTTTATTTTTTTTCGATTTTTGTATTTTTAGAATTTTTGAATTTTTCTCGATTTTTTTATTTCAACAAAAATTACAATTTTTCAATTTTGTAGATTTTTTAATTTTGAGAACTTTGCGATTTTACAGTTTAAACAGTTTTTACTATTTTGAAAAAATTTCTTTTCTTTATTAAAATTCGGAAATTTTCCGAAATTTTAAATTTTTTCGAATTTTGAATTTTGGGAATTTTTGCATTTTTCTCGATTTTTTTATTTGTAACAAAATTTACAATATTTAAATTCTGTCCATTTCTTTATTAAAGGAACTTTGCGATTTTACAATTTTCACAGTTTTTACAATTTTGAAAAAAATTTCTTTTGTTATCAAATTTCGGAAATTTTACGAAATTTTAAATTTTTTCGATTTTTGAATTTAGGGAATTTTAGCATTTTTCTTGATATTTTTAATTCAAGAAAAATTACAATTTTCCAATTTTGGCAATTTCTTTGCTAAAAGAGATTTACTATTTTTAAGTTTTCACAATCTTTACTATTTTGAAAAAAAATTTTTTTTTATCAAATTTCGGAAATTTTCCTAAATTTTAAATTTTGTCGATTGTTGAATTTTAGGAATTTTTGCATTTTTCTCGATTTTTTTTATTTTTAACAAAATTTACAATATTCAAATTTTGTCCATTTCTTTATTAAAAGAACTTTGCGATTTTACAGTTTTTGCAGTTTTTACAATTTTGAAAAAATTTTCTTTTTTATCGAATTTTGCTAAGTTTCCGAAATTTTCAATTTTATTTTGATTTTTGAATTTTTCGAATTTTTGCATTTTTCTCGATTGTTTCATTTCAACAAAAATTACAATATTCCAATTTTGTAGATTTCTTAATTTAGAGAACTTTGTGATTTTGTTAATTTTACAGTTTTTACTATTTTAAAATAATTTTTTTTTTTTTTTTATCAAATTTTCGGAAATTTTGCAAAGTTTTAATTTTTTCGACTTTTTAATTTTTAGAATTCTTGCATTTTTCTCAATTTTTTTATTTCAACAAAAATTACAATTTTCCAATTTTGTAGATTTCTTAATGCAGAGAACTTTGCGATTTAACAGTTTAAACAGTTTTTACTATTTTGAAAAAACTGCCTTTTTTTTATTACATTTCGGAAATTTTCAGAAATTTAAAATTTTTCCGATTTTTGAATTTCTTAAAATTTCGAATTTTTCTCGATTTTTTCATTTCAACAAAATTTGCAATATTCCAATTTTGTATATTTCTTAATTTAAAAAACTTTGCGACTTTTCAGTTTTCACAGTTTTTACTATTTTGAAAAAAAATTTCTTTTGTTATCTAATTTCGGAAATTTTCCGCAATTTTTAATTTTTTTTTAATTTTGAATTTTTAGAATTTTTGCATTTTTTTCGATTTTTTCATTTCAACAAAAATTACATTATTCCAATTTTGTAGATCTCTTAATTATAATAACTTTTTTGATTTTGTCGATTTTAAAGTTTTTACTATATTGAAAAAATTTTCTTTTTGTTTCAAATTTTCGGAAATTTTGCAAAATTTTAATTTTTTTCAATTTTTGAATTTTTAGAATTTTTGCATTTTTCTCGATTTTTTCATTTCAACAAAAATTACAATTTTCCAATTTTGGCGATTTCTTTATTTAAAGAGCTTTGCGATTTTTAAGTTTTCACAATCTTTACTATTTTAAAAAAATTTAGTTTTTTTTATCAAATTTCGGAAACTTTCCGAAATTTTAAATTTTGTCGATTGTTGAATTTTAGGAATTTTGGCATTTTTCTCGATTTTTTTATTTTTAACAAAATTTGCAATATTCAAATTTTGTCCATTTCTTTATTCAGGGAACTTTGCGATTTTACAGTTTTCACAGTTTTTACAATTTTGAAAAAATTTTCTTTTTTATCGAATTTTGGAAAGCTTTCAAAATTTCTAATTTTTTTTTGATTTTTGAATTTTTCGAATTTCTGCATTTTTCTCGATTTTTTCATTTCAACAAAAATTACAATTTTCCAATTTTGTAGATTTACTAATTTAGAGAACTTTGTGATTTTGTCAATTATACAGTCTTTACTATTTTAAAAAAATTTTCTTTTTTTATCAAATTTTCGGAAATTTTGCAAAATCTTAAATTTTTTCGATTTTTGAATTTTGGGAATTTTTGAATTTTTCTTGATATTTTTAATTCAACAAATTTTACAATTTTCCAATTTTGTCAATTTCTAAATTTAGAGAAATTTGTGAATTTATTGATTATGCAGTTTTTACTATTTTGAAGAAATTGTCTTCTTTATTAAATTTCGGAAATTTTCCAAAATTTAAAATTTTTTTCGATTTTTGAATTTCTAAAATTTTTTAATTTTTCTCGATTTTTTAAATTCAACAAATCTTACAATATTCCAATGTTGTCGATTTCTTAATTGAAAGAACTTTGTGTTTTTGTCGATTTTACAGTTTTACGATTTTACTATTTTGAAAAAATTGTCTTATTTTATCAAATTTCGGAAATTTTGCAAAATTTTTAATTTTTTTTGATTTTTTAATTTTTAAATTTTTCTCGATTTTTTCATTTCAACAAAATTTACAATTTTCCAATTTTGTAGATTTTTTAATTTTGAGAACTTTGCGACTTTTCAGTTTTCACAGTTTTTACTATTTTGAAAAAAAATTTCTTTTGTTATCTAATTTCGGAAATTTTCCGCAATTTTTAATTTTTTTTGAATTTTTAGAATTCTTGAATTTTTCTCGATTTTTTGATTTTAACAAACTTTACAATTTTCCAATGTTGTCGATATCTTATTGTGGAGAACTTTGCGATCTTACAGTTTTCACAGTTTTTACAATTTTGAAAAAATTGTCTTATTTTATTAAATTTTCGGAAATTTTGCAAAATTTTATTTTTTTTCGATTTTTGTATTTTTAGAATTTTAGAATTTTTCTTGATATTTTTAATTCAAGAAAAATTACAATTTTCCAATTTTGGCGATTTTTTAATTTAGAGAACTTTGCGATTTTACAGTTTTCACAGTCTTTACTATTTTGAAAAAAATTTCTTTTGTTATCGAATTTTGGAAATTTTCGGATATTTAAAATTTTTTAGATTTTTGGATTTTGAGAATTTTTGCATTTTTCTCGACTTTTTGATTTTAACAAACTTTACAATTTTCCAATGTTGTCGATATCTTATTGTGGAGAACTTTGCGATCTTACAGTTTTCACAGTTTTTACAATTTTGAAAAAATTGTCTTATTTTATTAAATTTTCGGAAATTTTGCAAAATTTTATTTTTTTTCGATTTTTGTATTTTTAGAATTTTAGAATTTTTCTTGATATTTTTAATTCAAGAAAAATTACAATTTTCCAATTTTGGCGATTTCTTTGCTAAAAGAGATTTACTATTTTTAAGTTTTCACAATCTTTACTATTTTGAAAAAATTTATTTTTTTATCAAATTTCGGAAATTTTCCTAAATTTTAAATTTTGTCGATTGTTGAATTTTAGGAATTTTTGCATTTTTCTCGATTTTTTTTATTTTTAACAAAATTTACAATATTCAAATTTTGTCCATTTCTTTATTAAAAGAACTTTGCGATTTTACAGTTTTTACAATTTTGAAAAAATTTTCTTTTTTATCGAATTTTGCTAAGTTTCCGAAATTTTCAATTTTATTTTGATTTTTGAATTTTTCGAATTTTTGCATTTTTCTCGATATTTTCATTTCAACAAAAATTACAATTTTCCAATTTTGTAGATTTACTAATTTAGAGAACTTTGTGATTTTGTCAATTTTACAGTCTTTACTTTTTTAAAAATTTTTTCTTTTTTTATCAAATTTCGGAAATTTTCCGAAATCTTAAATTTTTTCAATATTTGAATTTTGGGAATTTTTGAATTTTTCTTGATATTTTTAATTCAACAAATTTTACAATCTTCCAATGTTGTCGATTTCTAAATTTAGAGAATTTTAGCATTTTTCTTGATATTTTTAATTAAAGAAAAATTTCAATTTTCCAACTTTGGCGATTTCTTTATTAAAAGAGCTCTGCGATTTTACAGTTTTCACAGTTTTTACAATTTTGAAAAAAAATTTTTTTTTTTTTGTCGAATTTCGAAAAGTTTCCGAAATTTTTAATTTTTTTTTGTTGTTTTGAATTTTTGAATTTTTGAATTTTTCTCGATTTTTTCATTTCAACAAAAATTACAATATTCCAATTTTGTAGATTTCTTCATTTAGAGAACTTGGTGATTTTGTCGATTTTACAGTTTTTACTATTTTGAAAAAATTTTCTTTTTTTATAAAATTTTCCGAAATTTTAAATTTTTTTCGATTTTTGAATTTCTTAAATTTTTTAATTTTTCTCGATTTTTTAAATTCAACAAATCTTACAATATTCCAATAATGTCGATTTCTGAATGACAGAACTTTGTGTTTTTGTCGATTTTACAGTTTTTACTATTTTGAAAAAATTGTCTTATTTTATCAAATTTTCGGAAATTTTGCAAAATTTTAAATTTTGTCGATTTTCGGAAATTTTTGCATTTTTCTCGATTTTTTCATTTCAGCAAAATTTACAATTTTCCAATTTTGTCTTTTTCTTTATTTAGAGAACTTTGCGATTTTACAGTTTAAACAGTTTTAACTATTTTGAAAACAATTAAATTTTTTTATCAAATTTCGGAAATTTTCCGAAATTTTTAATTTTTTTTTGATTTTTGAATTTTTAGAATTTTTGCATTTTTCTCAATTTTTTCATTTCAACAAAAATTACAATTTTCAAATTTTGTAGATTTCTTAATGTAGAGAACTTTGCGATTTTACAGTTTTCACAGTTTTTACTATTTTGAAAAAATTTAAGTTTTTTATCTAATTTCGGAAATTTTCCGAAATCTTAAATTTTTTCGATTTTTGAATTTTGGGAATTTTTGCATATTTCTTGATATTTTTAATTCAACAAATTTTACAATTTTCCAATGTTGTCGATTTCTTAATTTAGAGAAATTTGTGATTTTGTCGATTATACGGTTTTTACTATTTTGAAGAAATTGTCTTCTTTATTAAATTTCGGAAATTTTCCGAAATTTACAACTTTTTCGATTTTTGAATTTCTTAAACTTTTTAATTTTTCTCGATTTTTTAAATTAAACAAATCTTACAATATTCCAATGTTGTCGGTTTCTTAATTGAAAGAACTTTTTGTTTTTGTCGATTTTACAGGTCTTACTATTTTGAAAAAATTGTCTTATTTTATCAAACTTTCGGAAATTTTGCAAAATTTTAAATTTTCTCGATTTTTGGAAATTTGTGCATTTATCTCGATTTTTTAATTTTAACAAAACTTGCAATATTCCAATTTTGTCTATTTCTTTATTTAAAGGACTTTGCGATTTAACAGTTTTCACAGTTTTTATACCCGCTACCCATAGGGTAGAAGGGTATTATGACTTAGTGCCAACAGAAAATGTATGTAACAGGCAGAAGGAGGCATCTTCGACCCCATAAAGTATATATATTCTTGATCTGCGTCAACAGCCGAGACGATATAGCCATGTCCGTCTGTCCGTCTGTCCGTCTGTCTGTCCGTATGAACACCTGGATCTCAGAGACTATAAGACATAGAGACACCAAATTTGGCAAAAAGGTTCCTTCATACCCTACGCAGATCAAGTTTATTTCAAAAGTTGGATGCCACGCCCCCTTCGCCCACAATAAGCATTAATCTAGAAAAAGTCAAGTTTTTTTTTATGTAAATCGCGTATAACTCCAAAAGTTTTTTGTTTAATGATGTGTTATTTGGTAACCCATCTGCGCTTGACACTCTTAATATACCCTGTAACTTTGGTACAAATCGGATAAGTAGAACAAAAGTTATTCGTTAAATTATTTATCAACATTTTTGTGCCCAGTGCATATGGACGTTTTAAGTGTGTGAATGACCTAGAGATATCAAATTTGGTGACAGTATTCGTGTAGGTCTTACGCAGATCAAGTTAGCTTTAGATTTTTGCCACGCCCCTTTCCGCCCCCAAAAACTGTAAAAGCCGTAATAATGGAGCTAGAGCATTGAATTTCGGTGTGCATAATAATAATTATATTCTCAATGATTCCTGTGAATTTGGTTGAGATCGAATGAAAAGCACGGAAGTTAGTAAAGAATCAATTTTATATGCAAAATTCACTTGCAGCTGCCCGCGCTTTGTTTGTTTAGTTGACAGTGTGACCATGTCGGTATTGCGGATTTTTACCAGCTATTTTCAAATATATACAAACAAAACACAAGTTTCAGTATATTTTTGGTATATTTGTTGTTAAAATATCATTTAACTTTTTTTTTCTCTCGAAATGGGTTGCGGGTATCATACGGTCGAGCACTCTCGACTGTAGCTTTCTTACTTGTTTCTATTTTGAAAACAATTTAATTTTTTTATAAAATTTCGGAAATTTTCCGAAATTTTAAATTTGTTCGATTTTTGAATTTTGGGAATTTTTGCATTTTTCTTGATATTTTTATTCAACAAATTTTACAGTTCTCCAATTTTGTCGATTTCTTAATTTGGAGAACTTTGTGATTTTACAGTTTTAACAGTTTTTACTATTTTGAAAAAATTTAATTTTTTTTATTAAATTTCGGAAATTTTCCGAAATTTTAAATTTTTGTCGATCTTTGAATTTTTAGAATTTTTGCATTTATCTCGATTTTTTCATTTCAACAAAAATTACAATTTTCCAATTTTGTAGATTTCTTAATTTAGAGAACTTTGCGATTTAACGGTTTTCACAGTTTTTACTATTTTGAAAAAAATTTCTTTTATTTGGAAATTTTCCGAAATTTTAAATTTTTTCGATTTTTGAATTTAGGGAATTTTAGCATTTTTCTTGATATTTTTAATTCAAGAAAAATTTCAATTTTCCAGCTTTGGCCATTTCTTTATTAAAAGAGCTCTGCGATTTTTGAGTTTTCACAATCTTTTCTATTTTGAAAAAAATTAATTTTTTATCAAATTTCGGAAATTTTCCGATATTTTAAATTTTGTCGATTGTTGAATTTTAGGAATTTTTGCATTTTTATCGATTTTTTCATTTCAACAAAATTTACAATTTTCCAATTTTGTCTTTTTCTTTATTTAGAGAACTTTGCGATTTTACAGTTTAAACAGTTTTAACTATTTTGAAAAAATGGTATTTGTTTATCAAATTTCGGAAATTTTCCGAAATTTTAATTTTTTTTCGATTTTTGAATTTAGGGAATTCTAGCATTTTTCTTGATATTTTTAATTAAAGAAAAATTTCAATTTTCCAACTTTGGCGATTTCTTTATTAAAAGAGCTCTGCGATTTTTGAGTTTTCACAATCTTTTCTATTTTGAAAAAAGTTAATTTTTATCAAATTTCGGAAATTTTCCGAAATCTTAAAATTTTTCGATTTTTGAATTTTGGGATTTTTTTAATTTTTTTCGATTTTTTCATTTCAACAAAAATTACAATTTTCCAAATTTGTGGGTTTCTTAATTTAGAGAACTTTGCGATTTTACAGTTTGAAAAAAATTTATTTTGTTCGGAAATTTTCCGAAATTTTAAATTTGTTCGATTTTTGAATTTAGGGAATTTTGGCATTTTTCTCGATTTTTGCATTTCTACACAATTTACAATATTCCATTTTTGTATATTTCTTAATTTAATAAACTTTGCGACTTTTCAGTTTTCACAGTTTTTACTATTTTGAAAAAAATTTCTTTTGTTATCGAATTTTGGAAATCGTCCGAAATTTAAAATTTTTTCGATTTTTGAATTTAGGGAATTTTAGCATTTTTCTTGATATTTTTAATTCAACAAAAATTACAATTTTCCAATTTTGGGGATTTCTTTATTTAAAGAGTTTTGCGATTTTTAAGTTTTCACAGTCTTTACTATTCTAAAAAAAATTAGTTTTTTTATCAAATTTCGGAAACTTTCCGAAATTTTAAATTTTGTCGTTTGTTGAATTTTAGGAATTTTGACATTTTTCTCGATTTTTTTTATTTGTAACAAAATTTACAATATTCCAATTTTCTTTTTTTTTTTTTTGTTTTTTATTTGTTGGACGTTGACGTACATTGTATGCACATTCAAGTGGCCCAAGCGATACCAAGCCAATGCTTGTTACGCGCGGATCCCAATAAACCCTCCTCCCGCCCAACCGACCAAGGGGCGCTGTCGCAGGACGAACGACACGATTCGCGTTCAGACAGGATAGATTCGGGCATGCAAAAAAAAAACGCGGATAGCATAAAATAGAAATTCAGGATCGGACATAAGAAATAAACGGGTGGAATGAAAATTATTTAATTTATTACTATAAGCTAAATTCGGTCTAATTATTAATTAAATAGGTTAGTAGTAAAGTTTTAAGATTAAAAGCAGTGTTAGCGCTAGAAAATTCATGATAAAATCTATTATAGTTATAACATAAAACTCTAAAAGGGTCATGCAATGCAAAATTAGATCTACATAGGGGGAGAGCAAGCGGGATGTAACTACGGGTTAGTCTAGATGGAACGGAAAAGGTTAGTCGCGATATTAACTCTGAAGAGTCAATATCACCATTAATAAGATTAAAAATAAATAAAATGCCAAGCATTATTCTACGGTTAGCTAAAGAAGGTAGGTTAATTAAAAGAAGTCTACTACTATATGACGGCAATCTCACTTCAGCATTCCAGTTCAAGCCACGCAAAGCAAATAAGAGAAATTGTTTTTGAACAGATTCAATGCGATCTTGGTGTACAGAATACTGTGGAGACCATACGCACGAACCATATTCCAGAATCGGACGAACAAGTGATGTATAAAAGGTCTTAGTAATATAAGGGTCATCAAATTCCTTTGACCACCTCTTAATGAAACCGAGTACAGACATAGCTTTATTGACCGTTCTAGAAATGTGGTCTGAAAATTTAAGTTTATGATCTAAGATCGTTACCGTTCAGTAAGTAAGAGGCCAAATGTGGATTAACTCTATAGAAGGACATCACAACACATTTAGAAAAGTTTAAATTTAACAAGTTCACTTTGCACCATGACTGGAAAGAGTCAAGATCTCTCTGCAACTTGATATGGCATGGCCAATCCCTGTACTGCAGGCATATTTTAACATCATCTGCATACATTAGTACGCGAGATTGTGTCAAAACAGTAGGTAGATCATTTATGAACAATGTGAAAAGTAAGGGACCGAGATGGCTACCTTGGGGAACACCAGAGGTAACTCGGAATGTATTAGAAAGGAAATTATTAAAAGAAACTTTTTGCGTTCTTTGGCAGAGATAGCTTGAAATCCAGCAAATCAAATTATTGGGAAATCCAATTAAGTCAAGCTTATATAACAAAAGAGAATGATTTACTGAGTCAAAGGCTTTACTAAAATCGGTATAGATGACGTCAGTTTGTTCGTTTTTAAGGAAACCCTGGTTGACGAACGAAGAAAGCTCAAGAAGATTAGTAACAGTGGATCTATGTTTCACAAACCCATGCTGGTAGGGGGAAATAATGGAACTACATAAATGTTGTAAATGACTTATTAACATCTTCTCAAAAACTTTTGGTATAGCAGACAATTTACATATCCCTCTATAGTTTTTGGCGTCAGACTTACTTCCCTTCTTATGGAGAGGAATAATGAATGATTCCTTCCATAAAGAGGGAAAAGTCGATGACTCAAGTGATAAATCAAATAATTTCAGCAACGGTCTGCATAAAGCCTCGGCTCCGTACCGAAGTACACAGCCAGGAACTCCATCCGGACCGGGCGAAAACACCGGCTGAACCATTTGAAGATATCGAGTCAGAGACTCCTCACTCATTAAGGGACTAAAGATACAATTCGACCGAGACAGACTGTAAGGATAGGGCGCGTTAGAGTAGGAGGAAGAAGAATAAGTAGTTTGAAAAAAAGAAGCAAATAGATCAGCGATCGCCTGACCAGAATTTGCTTTCGAATTTTCGTAAGATAGACAAGGAGGATAAGAGGAAGACTTACGCTTAGTGTTTACAAAATTAAAAAACTTTCTTGGGTTTTCAGAAAAGCTAACCCGACAGCGAGCTAAGTAATTTTTATAACACACAGCGTTAAGCTCGATAAAATTAGACCGAGCAATTATATATTGCGAAAAAGTTAGGGTAGAGCCTGAAATTTTAAACTTTTTGTAAAGTCTAGACTTCAGGTTCTTAAGGTTAGAAAGTTGCTTACAAAACCAAGGAGGCTTATTAGACCTATGCGGAAAATAAGAAGGAATACAGGCATCAAAGCAAAGATTTAATTTATTATAGAATAAATTGACGGCGGCACTTATGTCAGTGCAGGAATACAAATTAGACCAATCAATTCCATTAAGAAGTTGGATTAATTTGGGAAAGTTTGCCTTTCGAAAGCAACGAACCCGATCGGCAGATATATCAGAATTAGCGAGTACAGATCTGCTAAGTTCGATCCTTAACTCCAGAGTTGGATGATAAGGGTCTTCAGGAGATGTAAGGGGTTCCGATCTAGATAGAACTACGCTGGTAGGTTCAGAGACAAAGCATAGATCTAATTGCCGGCAAAGAGAATTCCGTATATTGTTAATTTGACCCAAAGATAATTCATGTAGACTTCTTAATTTAGAGAACTTTGCGATTTTGTCGATTTTACAGTTTTTACTATTTTGAAAAAATTTTCTTTTTTTATCAAATTTTGGGAAATTTTCCGAAATTTTAATTTTTGTCGATTTTCGGAAATTTTTGAATTTTTCTCGTTTGTTTCATTTCAACAAAAATTAAAATATTCCTATTTTGTAGATTTCTTAATTTAAAGAACTTTGCAATTTTTAAGTTTTCACAGTTTTTACTATTTTAAAAATAGTTTAATTTTTTTTATCAAATTTCGGAAATTTTCCGAAATTTTAAATTTGTTAGATTTTTTAATTTCGGGAAGTTTTGCATTTTTCTTGATATTTTTATTCAACAAATTATACAGTTCTCCAATTTTGTCAATTTCTTAATTTGGAGAACTTTGCGATTTTAAAGTTTAAACAGTTTTAACTATTCTAAAAAAATTTCCTTGTTTTTTTATCAAGTTTCGGAAATTTTAAGAAATCTTAGATTTTTTCGATTTTTGAATTTTTAGAATTTTTGCATTTATCTCGATTTTTTCATTTCAACAAAAATTACAATTTTCCAATTTTGTAGATTTCTTAATTTAGAGAACTTTGAGATTTAACAGTTTTCACAGTTTTTACTATTTTGAAAAAATTGTTTTATTATATCAAATTTTCGGAAATTTTGAAATAATTTAAAAAATTTGTCGATTTTCGGAAATTTGTGCATTTAACTCGATTTTTTAATTTCAACAAAACTTGCAATATTCCAATTTTGTCTATTTTTTTATTTAAAGAACTTTGCGATTTAACAGTTTTCACAGTTTTTACTATTTTGAAAAAATTACCTTTTTTTTATTAACTTTCGGAAATTTTCCGAAATTTTAAATTTTTTCGATTTTTGAATTTTTAGAATTTTTGCATTTTTCTCGATTTTTTCATTTCAACAAAAATTACAATTTTCCAATTTTATAGATTTCTTAATTTAGAGAACTTTGCGATTTAACAGTTTTCTCAGTTTTTACTATTTTGAAAAAAATGTCTTTTGTTATCAAATATCGGAAATTTTTCGAAATTTTACATTTTTTCGATTTTTGAATTTAGGGAATTTTATCATTTTTCTTGATATTTTTAATTCAAGAAAAATTAAAATTTTCCAATGTTGTCGATTTCTTAATTTAGAGAAGTTTGTGTTTTGTCGATTATACAGTTTTTACTATTTTGAAAAAGTTTTCTTTTTTTATCAAATTTTCGGAGATTTTGCAAAATTTTAATTTTTTTCGATTTTTGAATTTTAGAATTTTTCTCGATTTTTTCATTTCAACAAAAATACAATATTCGAATTTTGTAGATTTCTTAATTAAGAGAACTTTGTGATTTTGTCGATTTTACAGCTTTTACTATTTTGAACAAATTTTCTTTTTTTATCAAATTTTCGGAAATTTTGCAAAATTTTAAATTTTGTCGATTTTCGGAAATTTTTGCATTTTTCTCGATTTTTTAATTTCAACAAAACTTGCAATATTCCAATTGTGTCTTTTTCTTTATTTAGAGAACTTTGCGATTTTACAGTTTAAACCGTTTTTTCTATTTTGAAAACAATTTAATTTTTTTATCAAATTTCGGAAATTTTCCGAAATTTTAAATTTGTTCGATTTTTGAATTTTGGGAATTTTAGCATTTTTTCTTGATATTTTTATTCAACTAATCTTACAGTTCTCCAATTTTGTCGATTTCTTAATTTGGAGAACTTTGTGATTTTACAGTTTAAACAGTTTTTACTATTTTGAAAAAATTTCCTTTTTTTTATTAAATTTCGGATATTTTCCGAAATTTTAAAATTTTTCGATTTTTGAATTTTTAGAATTTTTGCATTTATCTCGATTTTTTCATTTCAACAAAAATTACAGTTCTCCAATTTGGTCGATTTCTTAATTTGGAGAACTTTGTGATTTTACAGTTTAAACAGTTTTAACTATTTTAAAAAAATTTCCTTTTTTTATCAAGTTTCGGAAATTTTCCGAAATTTTAAATTTTTTCGATTTTTGAATTTTTAGAATTTTTGCATTTATCTCGATTTTTTCATTTCAACAAAAATTACAATTTTCCAATTTTTTAGATTTCTAAATTAAGAGAAGTTTGTGATTTTGTCGATTATACAGTTTTTACTATTTAGAATAAAGTGTCTTCTTTATTCAATTTCGGAAATTTTCCGAAATTTTAAATTTTTTCGATTGTTGAATTTTAGGAATTTTTGCATTTTTCTCAATTTTTTTATTTTTAACAAAATGTACAATATTCAAATTTTGACCATTTATTTATTTAGGGAACTTTGCGATTTTACAGTTCTCACATTTATTACAATTTTAAAAAAATTTCTTTTTTTATCAAACTTCGGAAATTTTCCGAATTTGCATTTTTCTCGATTTTTTCATTTCAACAAAATTTACAATTTTCCAATTTTGTAAATTTCTTAATTAAGAGAACTTTGTGATTTTGTCGATTTTACAGTTTTTACTATTTTGAAAAAATTTTCTTTTTTTATCAAATTTTGGAAAATTTTCCGAAATTTTATTTTTTGTTGATTTTCGGAGATTTTTGAATTTTTCTCGTTTGTTTCATTTCAACAAAAATTACAATATTCCTATTTTGTAGATTTCTTAATTTAAAGAACTAAGCAATTTTTAAGTTTTCACAGTTTTTACTATTTTGAAAACAATTTAATTTTTGTTATCAAATTTCGGAAATTTTCCGAAATTTTAAATTTGTTCGATTTTTGAATTTCGGGAATTTTTGCATTTTTCTTGATATTTTTATTCAACAAATTATACAGTTCTCCAATTTTGTCAATTTCTTAATTTGGGGAACATTGTGATTTTAAAGTTTAAACAGTTTTAACTATTCTAAAAAAATTTCCTTTTTTTTATAAAGTTTCGGAAATTTTAAGAAATCTTAAATTTTTTCGATTTTTTGAATTTTTAGAATTTTTGCATTTATCTCGATTTTTTCATTTCAACAAAAATTACAATTTTCCAATTTTGTAGATTTCTTAATTTAGAGAACTTTGAGATTTAACAGTTTTCACAGTTTTTACTATTTTGAAAAAATTGTTTTATTTTATCAAATTTTCGGAAATTTTGAAATATTTTAAGTTATGTCGATTTTCGGAAATTTGTGCATTTAACTCGATTTTTTAATTTCAACAAAACTTGCAATATTCCCATTTTGTCTATTTTTTTATTTAAAGAACTTTGCGATTAAACAGTTTTCACAGTTTTTACTATTTTGAAAAAATTACCTTTTTTTTATTAACTTTCGGAAATTTTCCGAAATTTTAAATTTTTTCGATTTTTGAATTTTTAGAATTTTTGCATTTTTCTCGATTTTTTCATTTCAACAAAAATTACAATTTTCCAATTTTGTAGATTTCTTAATTTAGAGAACTTTGCGATTTAACAGTTTTCTCAGTTTTTACTATTTTGAAAAAAATGTCTTTTGTTATCAAATTTCGGAAATTTTACATTTTTCCGATTTTTGAATTTAGGGAATTTTATCATTTTTCTTGATATTTTTAATTCAAGAAAAATTAAAATTTTCCAATGTTGTCGATTTCTTAATTTAGAAAAGTTTGTGTTTTGTCAATTTTACAGCTTTTACTATTTTGAACAAATTTTCTTTTTTTTATCAAATTTTCGGAAATTTTGCAAAATTTTTAATTTTATTTAATTTTTAATTTTTGAATTTCTCTCGATTTTTTCATTTCAACAAAATTTACAATTTTCTAATTTTGTAGATTTCTTAATTTAGAAAACTTTGTGATTTTGTCGATTTTACAGTTTTTACTATTTTGAAAAATTTTTCTTTTTTATTTTACTATTTACTATTTATTTATTTACTATATTGAAAAACAAAATTTTTTTTATCTAATTTCGGAAATTTTCCGAAATTTTAAATTTTTTCGATTTTTGAATTTTGGGAATTTTTGAATTTTTCTTGATATTTTTAATTCAACAAATTTTACAATTTGCCAATGTTGTCGATTTCTAAATTTAGAGAAGTTTGTGATTTTGTCGTTTACACAGTTTTTACTATTTTGAAAAATTTTTCTTTTTTATTTTACTATTTACTATTTATTTATTTACTATATTGAAAAACATAATTTTTTTTATCAAATTACGGAAATTTTCCGAAATTGTAAATTTTTTCGATTTTTGAATTTAGGGAATTTTAGCATTTTTCTTGATATTTTTAATTCAACAAAAATTACAATTTTCCAATTTTGGCGATTTCTTTATTTAAAGAGCTTTGCGATTTTTAGGTTTTCACAGTTTTTACTATTTTGAAAAAAATTTCTTTTGTTATCAAATTTCGGAAATTTTCCGAAATTTTAAATTTGTTCGATTTTTGAATTTAGGGAATTTTAGCATTTTTATTGATATTTTTAATTCAACAAAAATTCGGAAACTTTCCGAACTTTTAAATTTTGTCGATTGTTGAATTTTAGGAATTTCGGCATTTTTCTCGATATTTTTATTTTTAACAAAATTTACAATATTCAAATTTTGTCCATTTCTTTATTTAGGAAACTTTGCGATTTAACAGTTCTCACAGTTTTTACTATTTTGAAGAAATTGTCTTCTTTATTAAATTTAGAAAATTTTCCGAAATTTAAAATTTTTTCGATTTTTGAATTTAGGGAATTTTAGCATTTTTCTCGATTTTTTTATTTTTAACAAAATTTACAATATTCAAATTTTGACCACTTCTTTATTTAGGGGACTTTGCGATTTTACAGTTCTCACAGTTTTTACTCAGTTTATCAAATTTTCGGAAATTTTGAAAAATTTTAAATTTTGTCGATTTTCGGAAATTTTTGCATTTTTCTCGATTTTTTTACTTAACAAATTTTACAGTTCTCCAATTTTGTCAATTTCTTAATTTGGGGAACATTGTGATTTTAAAGTTTAAACAGTTTTAACTCTTTTAAAAAATTTCCTTTTTTTTATCAAGTTTCGGAAATTCTAAGAAATTTAAAATTTTTTCGATTTTTGAATTTTTAGAATGTTCGCATTTATCTCGATTTTTTAATTTCAACAAAAATTTAAATTTTCCAATTTTGTAGATTTCTGAATTTAGACAACTTTGTGATTTTACAGTTTAAACAGTTTTAACTATTTTGAAAAAATTTTCTTTTTTTATCAAATTTTGGGAAATTTTCCGAAATTTTAATTTTTGTCGATTTTCAAAGATTTTTGAATTTTTCTCGTTTGTTTCATTTCAACAAAAATTACAATATTCCATTTTTGTAGATTTCTTAATTTAGAGAACTTTGTGATTTTGTCGATTTTACAGTTTTTACTATTTTGGAAAAATTTTTTTTTTCTATCAAATTTTCGGAAATTTTGCAAAATTTTAATTTTTTTCGATTTTTGAATTTTTAGAATTTTTGCATTTTTCTCGATTTTTTTATTTCAACAAAAATTACAATTTTCCAATTTTGTAGATTTCTTAATGTAGAGAACTTTGCGATTTTACAGTTTTCACAGTTTTTACTATTTTGAAAAAACTTAATTTTTTTATCTAATATCGGAAATTTTCCGAAATCTTAAATTTTTTCGATTTTTGAATTTTGGGAATTTTTGCATTTTTCTTGATATTTTTAATTCAACAAATTTTACAATTTTCCAATGTTGTCGATTTCTAAATTTAGAGAAATTTGTGATTTTGTCGATTATAGGGTTTTTACTATTTTGAAGAAATTGTCTTCTTTATTAAATTTAAAATTTTTTCGATTTTTGAATTTCTTAAACTTTTTAATTTTTCTCGATTTTTTAAATTAAACAAATCTTACAATATTCCAATGTTGTCGATTGCTTAATTGAAAGAACTTTTTGTTTTTGTCGATTTTACAGGTCTTACTATTTTGAAAAAATTGTCTTATTTTATCAAATTTTCGGAAATTTTGAAAAATTTTAAATTTTGTCGATTTTCGGAAATTTGTGCATTTATCTCGAATTTTTAATTTCAACAAAACTTGCAATATTCCAATATTGTCTATTTCTTTATTTAAAGAACTTTGCGATTTAACAGTTTTCACAGTTTTTTCTATTTTGAAAACAATTTAATTTTTTTATCAAATTTCGGAAATTTTCCGAAATTTTAAATTTGTTCGATTTTTGAATTTTGGGAATTTTTGCATTTTTCTTGATATTTTTATTCAACTAATTTTACAGTTCTCCAATTTTGTCGATTTTTTAATTTGGAGAACTTTGTGATTTTACAGTTTAAACAGTTTTAACTATTTTAAAAAAATTTCCTTTTTTTATCAAGTTTCGGAAATTTTCCGAAATTTTTAATTTTTTCGATTTTTGAATTTTTAGAATTTTTGCATTTTTCTCGATTTTTTCATTTCAACAAAAATTACAATTTTCCAATTTTTTAGATTTCTAAATTAAGAGAAGTTTGTGATTTTGTCGATTATACAGTTTTTACTATTTAGAATAAAGTGTCTTCTTTATTCAATTTCGGAAATTTTCCGAAATTTTAAATTTTTTCGATTGTTGAATTTTAGGAATTTTTGAATTTTTCTCAATTTTTTTATTTTTAACAAAATGTTCAATATTCAAATTTTGACCATTTATTTATTTAGGGAACTTTGCGATTTTACAGTTCTCACATTTATTACAATTTTGAAAAAATTTTCTTTTTTTATCAAACTTCGGAAATTTTCCGAATTTGCATTTTTCTCGATTTTTTCATTTCAACAAAATTTCCAATTTTCCAATTTTGTAGATTTCTTAATTAAGAGAACTTTGTGATTTTGTCGATTTTACAGTTTTTACTATTTTGAAAAAATTTTCTTTTTTTATCAAATTTTGGAAAATTTTCCGAAATTTTAATTTTTGTTGATTTTCGGAGATTTTTGAATTTTTCTCGTTTGTTTCATTTCAACAAAAATTACATTATTCCTATTTTGTAGATTTCCTAATTTAGAAAACTTTGTGATTTTGTCGATTTTACAGTTTTTACTATTTTGAAGAAATGTTCTTCTTTATTAAATTTCGGAAATTTTCCGAAATTTTAAATTTTTTCGATTGTTGAATTTTAGGAATTTTTGCATTTTTCTCAATTTTTTTATTTTTAACAAAGTTTTCACAGTTTTTACTATTTTGAAAAAACTTAATTTTTTTATCTAATTTCGGAAATTTTCCGAATTCTTAAATTTTTTCGATTTTTGAATTTTGGGAATTTTTGCATTTTTCTTGATATTTTTAATTCAACAAATTTTACAATTTTCCAATGTTGTCGATTTCTAAATTTAGAGAAATTTGTGATTTTGTCGATTATAGGGTTTTTACTATTTTGAAGAAATGGTCTTCTTTATTAAATTTCGGAAATTTTCCGAAATTTTAAATTTTTTCGATTTTTGAATTTCTTAAACTTGTTAATTTTTCTCGATTTTTTAAATTAAACAAATCTTACAATATTCCAATGTTGTCGATTGCTTAATTGAAAGAACTTTTTGTTTTTGTCGATTTTACAGGTCTTACTATTTTGAAAAAATTGTCTTATTTTATCAAATTTTCGGAAATTTTGAAAAATTTTAAATTTTGTCGATTTTCTGAAATTTGTGCATTTATCTCGAATTTTTAATTTCAACAAAACTTGCAATATTCCAATTTTGTCTATTTCTTTATTTAAAGAACTTTGCGATTTAACAGTTTTCACAGTTTTTTCTATTTTGAAAACAATTTAATTTTTTTATCAAATTTCGGAAATTTTCCGAAATTTTAAATTTGTTCGATTTTTGAATTTTGGGAATTTTTGCATTTTTCTTGATATTTTTATTCAACTAATTTTACAGTTCTCCAATTTTGTCGATTTCTTAATTTGGAGAACTTTGTGATTTTACAGTTTAAACAGTTTTTACTATTTTGAAAAAATTTCCTTTTTTTTTATTAAATTTCGGAAATTTTCCGAAATTTTAAAATTTTTCGATTTTTGAATTTTTAGAATTTTTGCATTTATCTCGATTTTTTCATTTCAACAAAAATTACAGTTCTCCAATTTGGTCGATTTCTTAATTTGGAGAACTTTGTGATTTTACAGTTTAAACAGTTTTAACTATTTTAAAAAAATTTCCTTTTTTTTATCAAGTTTCGGAAATTTTCCGAAATTTTTAATTTTTTCGATTTTTGAATTTTTAGAATTTTTTGCATTTTTCTCGATTTTTTCATTTCAACAAAAATTACAATTTTCCAATTTTTTAGATTTCTAAATTAAGAGAAGTTTGTGATTTTGTCGATTATACAGTTTTTACTATTAAGAATAAAGTGTCTTCTTTATTCAATTTTGGAAATTTTCCGAAATTTTAAATTTTTTCGATTGTTGAATTTTAGGAATTTTTGCATTTTTCTCAATTTTTTTATTTTTAACAAAATGTACAATATTCAAATTTTGACCATTTATTTATTTAGGGAACTTTGCGATTTTACAGTTCTCACATTTATTACAATTTTGAAAAAATTTTCTTTTTTTATCAAACTTCGGAAATTTTCCGAATTTGCATTTTTCTCGATTTTTTCATTTCAACAAAATTTCCAATTTTCCAATTTTGTAGATTTCTTAATTAAGAGAACTTTGTGATTTTGTCGATTTTACAGTTTTTACTATTTTGAAAAAATTTTCTTTTTTTATCAAATTTTGGAAAATTTTCCGAAATTTTAGTTTTTGTTGATTTTCGGAGATTTTTGAATTTTTCTCTTTTGTTTCATTTCAACAAAAATTACAATATTCCTATTTTGTAGATTTCATAATTTAGAGAACTTTGTGATTTTGTCGATTTTACAGTTTTTACTATTTTGAAAAAATTTTTTTTTTCTATCAAATTTTCGGAAATTTTGCAAAATTTTAATTTTTTTCGATTTTTGAATTTTTAGAATTTTTGCATTTTTCTCGATTTTTTTATTTCAACAAAAATTACAATTTCCAATTTTGTAGATTTCTTAATGTAGAGAACTTTGCGATTTTACAGTTTTCACAGTTTTTACTATTTTGAAAAAACTTAATTTTTTTATCTAATTTCGGAAATTTTCCGAATTCTTAAATTTTTTCGATTTTTGAATTTTTGGGAATTTTTGCATTTTTCTTGATGTTTTTATTCAACAAATTTTACAGTTCTCCAATTTTGTCAATTTCTTAATTTGGAGAACTTTGAGATTTAACAGTTTTCACAGTTTTTACTATTTTGAAAAAACTTAATTTTTTTATCTAATTTCGGAAATTTTCCGAATTCTTAAATTTTTTCGATTTTTGAATTTTTGGGAATTTTTGCATTTTTCTTGATATTTTTAATTCAACAAATTTTACAATTTGCCAATGTTGTCGATTTCTAAATTTAGAGAAGTTTGTGATTTTGTCGATTATACAGTTTTTACTATTTTGAAAAAATTTTCTTTTGTTATCAAATTTCGGAAATTTTCCGAAATTTTAAATTTTTTTGATTTTTGAATTTTAGCATTTTTCTTGATATTTTTAATTCAAGAAAAATTACAATTATCCAATTTTGGCGATTGTATTATTAAAAGAGATTTGCGATTTTTAAGTTTTCACAATCTTTACTATTTTGAAAAAATTTAATTTTTTTTATCAAATTTCGGAAATTTTCCGCAATTTTAAATTTTGTCGATTGTTGAATTTTAGGAATTTTTGCATTTTTCTTGTTTTTTTTTATTTTTAACAAAATTTACAATATTAAAATTTTGTCCATTTTTTTATTTAGGGAAGTTTGCGATTTAACAGTTTTCACAGTTTTTACAATTTTGAAACAATTTTCTTTTTTATCGAATTTCGCAAAGTTTACGAAATTTTTAATTTTTTTTTTTTTTTTAATTTTTAGAATTTTTGCATTTTTCTCGATTTTTTCATTTCAACAAAAATTACAATATTCCATTTTTGTAGATTTCTTAATTTAGAGAACTTTGTGATTTTGTCGATTTTACAGTTTTTACTATTTTGAAAAAATGTTCCTTTTTTATCAATTTTTCGGAAGTTTTGCAAAATTTTAATTTTTTTCGATTTTTGCATTTTTTTCGATTTTTTTATTTCAACAAAAATTACAATTTTCCAATTTTGTAGATTTCTTAATGTAGACAAATTTGTGATTTTGTCGATTATACGGTTTTCACTATTTTGAAGAAATTGTCTTCTTTATTAAATTTCGGAAATTTTCCGAAATCTTAAATTTTTTCGATTTTTGAATTTAGGGAATTTTTGAATTTTTCTTGATATTTTTAATTCAACAAATTTTACAATTTTACAATTTTTCGATTTCTAAATTTAGAGAAATTTGTGATTTTGTCGATTTTATAGTTGTTACTATTTTGAAAAAACTTAATTTTTTTATCTAATTTCGGAAATTTTCCGAAATCTTAAATTTTTTCGATTTTTGAATTTTGGGAATTTTCGAAATTTTTTTTTATTTTTAATTCAACAAATTTTACAATTTCCCAATGTTGTCGATTTCTAAATTAAGAGAAATTTGTGATTTTGTCGATTATACGGTTGTTACTATTTTGAAGAAATTGTCTTCTTTATTAAATTTTGGAAATTTTTAAAAATTTTAAATTTTTTCGATTTTTGAATTTCTTAAATTTATTAATTTTTCTCGATTTTTTAAATTCAACAAAACTTGCAATATTCCAATTTTGTCTATTTCTTTATTTAAAGAACTTTGCGACTTTTCAGTTTTCACAGTCTTTACTATTTAAAAAAATGTTAGTTTTTTTATCAAATTTTGGGAAATTTTCCGAAATTTTAATTTTTGTCGATTTTCGGAAATTTTTTAATTTTTCTCGTTTGTTTAATTTCAACAAAAATTATAATATTCCTATTTTGTAGATTTCTTAATTTAAAGAACTTTGCGATTTTTAAGTTTTCACAGTTTTTACTATTTTGAAAACAATTTATTTTTTTTATCAACTCTCGGAAAGTTTCCGAAATTTTAAATTTGTTCGATTTTTGAATTTCGGGAATTTTAGCATTTTTCTTGATATTTTTAATTCAACAAATTTTACAGATCTCCAATTTTGTCGATTTCTTAATTTGGAGAACTTTGTGATTTTACAGTTTAAACAGTTTTTACTGTTTTGAAAAAATTTCCTTTTTTCTATTAAATTTCGGAAATTTTCCGAAATTTTAAATTTTTTCGATTTTTGAATTTTTAGAATGTTCGCATTTATCTCGATTTTTTCATTTCAACAAAAATTACAATTTTCCAATTTTGTAGATTTCTTAATTTGAAGAACTTTGTGATTTTACAGTTTAAACAGTTTTAACTATTTTAAAAAAATTCCCTTTTTTTTATCAAGTTTCGGAAATTTTAAGAAATTTTAAATTTTTTCGATTTTTGAATTTTTAGAATTTTCGCATTTATAACGATTTTTTAATTTCAACAAAACTTGCAATATTTCAATTTTGTCTATTTCTTTATTTAAAGAACTTTGCGATTTAACAGTTTTCACAGTTTTTACTATTTTGAAAACAATTTAATTTTTTTATCAAATTTCGGAAATTTTCCGAAATTTTAAATTTGTTCGATTTTTGAATTTCGGGAATTTTTGCATTTTTCTTGATATTTTTATTCAACAAATTTTATAGTTCTCCAATTTTGTCGATTTCTTAATTTGGAGAACTTTGTGATTTTACAGTTTAAACAGTTTTTACTATTTTGAAAAAATTTCCTATTTTTTAATAAATTTCGGAAATTTTCCGAAATTTTAAATTTTTTCGATTTTTGAATTTTTAGAATTTTCGCATTTATCTCAATTTTTTTGATTTCAACAAAAATTAAAATTTTCCAATTTTGTAGATTTCTTAATTTGGAGAACTTTGTGATTTTACAGTTTAAACAGTTTTAACTATTTTAAAAAATTTAATTTTTTTTATCAAGTTTCGGAAATTTTAAGAAATTTTAAATTTTTTCGATTTTTGAATTTTTAGAATTTTCGCATTTATCTCGATTTTTTAATTTCAACAAAACTTGCAATATTTCAATTTTGTCTATTTCTTTATTTTAAGAACTTTGCGATTTAACAGTTTTCACAGTTTTTACTATTTTGAAAAACATTAATTTTTTGATCTAATTTCGAAAATTTTCCGAAATCTTAAATTTTTTCGATTTTTGAATTTTGGAAATTTTTGCATTTTTCTTGAAATTTTTAATTCAACAAATTTTACAATTTTTCAATTTTGTAGATTTCTTAATTTAGAGAATTTTGTGATTTTGTCGATTTAACAGTTTTTACTATTTTGAAAAAATTTTATTTTTTTTATCAAATTTTCGGATATTTTGCAAAATTTTAATTTTTTTCGATTTTTGAATTTTTGGAATTTTTTAATTTTTCTCGATTTTTTTCATTTCATCAAAAATTAAAATTTTCCAATTTTGTAGGATTCTTAATTTAGATAACTTTGCGATTTTACAGTTTTCACAGTTTTAACTATTTTGAAAAAAATGTATTTTGTTCGGAAATTTTCCGAAATTTTAAATTTGTTCGATTTTTGAATTTTGGGAATTTTTGCATTTTTCTTGATATTTTTAATTCAACAAAAATTACAATTTTCCAATTTTGGCGATTTCTTTATTCAAAGAGCTTTGCGATTTTTAAGTTTTCACAGTTTTTACTATTTTGAAAACAATTTAATTTTTTTATCAAATCTCGGAAAGTTTCCGAAATTTTAAATTTGTTCGATTTTTGAATTTCGGGAATTTTTGCATTTTGCTTGATATTTTTATTTAACAAATTTTACAGTTCTCATATTTTGTCGATTTCCTTATTTGGAGAACTTTGTGATTTTACAGTTTAAACAGTTTTAACTATTTTAAAAAATTTCCTTTTTTTTATCAAGTTTCGGAAATTTTCCGAAATTTTAAATTTTTTCGATTTTTGAATTTTTAGAATTTTCGCATTTTTCTCGATTTTTTCATTTCAACAAAAATTACAATTTTCCAATTTTGTAATTTTCTTAATTTGGAGAACTTTGCGATTTTTAAGTTTTCACAGTTTTTACTATTTTGAAAAAACTTAATTTTTTTATCTAATTTCGGAAATTTCCCGAAAACTTAAATTTTTTCGATTTTTGAATTTTGGGAATTTTTGCATTTTGCTTGATATTTTTATTTAACAAATTTTACAGTTCTCATATTTTGCCGATTTCTTAATTTGGAGAACTTTGTGATTTTACAGTTTAAACAGTTTTTACTATTTTGAAAAAATTTCCTTTTTTCTCTTAAATTTCGGAAATTTTTCGAATATTTAAATTTTTTCGATTTTAGAATTTTCGCATTTTTCTCGATTTTTTCATTTCAACAAAAATTACAATTTTCCAATTTTGTAGATTTCTTAATTTGGAGAACTTTGTGATTTTACAGTTTAAACAGTTTTAACTATTTTAAGAAATTTCCTTTTTTTTATCAAGTTTCGGAAATTTTAAGAAATTTTAATTTTTTTCGATTTTTGAATTTTTAGAATTTTTGCATTTTTCTCGATTTTTTTTATTTCAACAAAAATTACAATTTTCCAATTTTGTAGATTTTTCAATGTAGAGAACTTTGCGATTTTACAGTTTTCACAGTTTTTACTATTTTGAAAAAACTTAATTTTTTTATCTAATTTCGGAAATTTTCCGAAATCTTAATTTTTTTCGATTTTTGAATTTTGGGAATTTTTGCATTTTTCTTGATATTTTTAATTCAACAAATTTTACAATTTTCCAATGTTGTCGATTTCTAAATTTAGAGAAGTTTGTGATTTTGTCGATTATACGGTTGTTACTATTTTGAAGAAATTGTCTTCTTTATTAATTTTCGGAAATTTTCAGAAATTTTAAATTTTTTCGATTTTTGAATTTCTTAAATTTATTAATTTTTCTCGATTTTTTAAATTCAACAAATCTTACAATATTCCAATGTTGTCGATTTCTTAATTGAAAGAACTTTTTGTTTTTGTCGATTTTACAGGTCTTACTATTTTGAAAAAATTGTCTTATTTTATCAAACTTTCGGAAATTTTGCAAAAATTTAAATTTTCTCGATTTTCGGAAATTTGTGCATTTATCTCGATTTTTTAATTTCAACAAATCTTGCAATATTCCAATTTTGTCTATTTCTTTATTTAAAGAACTTTGCGATTTAACAGTTTTCACAGTTTTGTCTATTTTGAAAACAATTTAATTTTTTTTATCAAATTTCGGAAATTTTCCGAAATTTTAAATTTGTTCGATTTTTGAATTTTGGGAATTTTTGCATTTTTCTTGATTTTTTTATTCAACAAATTTTATAGTTCTCCAATTTTGTCGATTTCTTAATTTGGAGAACTTTGTGATTTTACAGTTTAAACAGTTTTAACTATTTTAATTCTATCGATTTTTAAATTTTTAGAATTTTCGCATTTTTCTCGATTTTTTCATTTCAACAAAAATTACAATTTTCCAATTTTGTAATTTTCTTAATTTGGAGAACTTTGCGATTTTTAAGTTTTCACAGTTTTTACTATTTTGAAAAAACTTAACTTTTTTAACTAATTTGGGAAATTTTCCGAAAACTTAAATTTTTTCGATTTTTGAATTTTGGGAATTTTTGCATTTTTCTTGATATTTTTAATTCAACAAATTTTACAATTTTCCAATGTTGTCGATTTCTAAATTTAGAGAAGTTTGTGATTTTGTCGATTATACGGTTGTTACTATTTTGAAGAAATTGTCTTCTTTATTAATTTTCGGAAATTTTCAGAAATTTTAAATTTTTTCGATTTTTGAATTTCTTAAATTTATTAATTTTTCTCGATTTTTGAAATTCAACAAATCTTACAATATTCCAATGTTGTCGATTTCTTAATTGAAAGAACTTTTTGTTTTTGTCGATTTTACAGGTCTTACAATTTTGAAAAAATTGTCTTATTTTATCAAACTTTCGGAAATTTTGCAAAAATTTAAATTTTCTCGATTTTCGGAAATTTGTGAATTTATCTCGATTTTTTAGTTTCAACAAAACAATATTCCAATTTTGTCCATTTCTTTATTTAAAGAGCTTTGCAATTTTTAAGTTTTCACAGTTTTTACTATTTTGAAAACAATTTAATTTTTTTATCAAATCTCGGAAAGTTTCCGAAATTTTAAATTTGTTCGATTTTTGAATTTCGGGAATTTTTGCATTTTTCTTGATATTTTTATTCAACAAATTTTACAGTTCTCATATTTTGTCGATTTCTTAATTTGGAGAACTTTGTGATTTTACAGTTTAAACAGTTTTTACTATTTTGAAAATATTTCCTTTTTTCTATTAAATTTCGGAAATTTTCCGAAATTTTTAATTTTTTCGATTTTTGAATTTTTAGAATTTTCGCATTTTTCTCGATTTTTTCATTTCAACAAAAATTACAATTTTCCAATTTTGTAGTTTTCTTAATTTGGAGAACTTTGTGATTTTACAGTTTAAACAGTTTCAACTATTTTAAAAAATTTCCTTATTTTTATCAAGTTTCGGAAATTTTAAGAAATTTTAAATTTTTTCGATTTTTGAATTTTTAGAATTTTCGCATTTATTTCGATTTTTTCATTTCAACAAAAATTACAAGCTTCCAATTTTGTAGATTTCTTAATTTAGAGAATTTTGCGATTTAACAGTTTTCACAGTTTTTACTATTTTGAAAAACATTAATTTTTTTATCTAATTTCGAAAATTTTCCGAAATCTTAAATTTTTTCGATTTTTGAATTTTGGAAATTTTTGCATTTTTCTTGAAATTTTTAATTCAACAAATTTTACAATTTTTCAATTTTGTAGATTTCTTAATTTAGAGAATTTTGTGATTTTGTCGATTTTACAGTTTTTACTATTTTGAAAAATTTTTATTTTTTTATCAAATTTTCGGAAACTTTGCAAAATTTTAATTTTTTTCGATTTTTGAATTTTTAGAATTTTTGCAATTTTCTTGATTTTTTTTATTTCAACAAAAATTACAATTTTCCAATTTTGTAGATTTCTTAATGTAAAGAACTTTGCGATTTTACAGTTTTCACAGTTTTTACTATTTTTAAAAAACGTAATTTTTTTATCTAATTTCGGAAATTTTCCGAAATCTTAAATTTTTTCGATTTTTGAATTTTGGGAATTTTTGCATTTTTCTTGATATTTTTAATTCAACAAATTTTAAAATTTTCCAATGTTGTCGATTTCTAAATTTAGAGAAGTTTGTGATTTTATCGATTATACGGTTGTTACTATTTTGAAGAAATTGTCTTCTTTATTAATTTTCGGAAATTTTCAGAAATTTTAAATTTTTTCGATTTTTGAATTTCTTAAATTTATTAATTTTGCTCAATTTTTTAAATTCAACAAATCTTACAATATTCCAATGTTGTCGATTTCTTAATTGAAAGAACTTTTTGTTTTTGTCGATTTTACAGGTCTTACAATTTTGAAAAAATTGTCTTATTTTATCAAACTTTCGGAAATTTTGCAAAAATTTAAATTTTCTCGATTTTCGGAAATTTGTGCATTTATCTCGATTTTTTAATTTCAACAAAACAATATTCCAATTTTGTCTATTTCTTTATTTAAAGAGCTTCGCAATTTTTAAGTTTTCACAGTTTTTACTATTTTGAAAACAATTTAATTTTTTTATCATAACTCGGAAAGTTTCCGAAATTTTAAATTTGTTCGATTTTTGAATTTCGGGAATTTTTGCATTTTTCTTGATATTTTTATTCAACAAATTTTACAGTTCTCTTATTTTGTCGATTTCTTAATTTGGAGAACTTTGTGATTTTACAGTTTAAACAGTTTTTACTATTTTGAAAAAATTTCCTTTTTTCTATTAAATTTCGGAAATTTTCCGAAATTTTAAATTTTTTCGATTTTTGAATTTTTAGAATTTTTGCATTTTTCTCGATTTTTTCATTTCAACAAAAATTACAATTTTCCAATTTTGTAGTTTTCTTAATTTGGAGAACTTTGTGATTTAACAGTTTAAACAGTTTCAACTATTTTAAAAAATTTCCTTTTTTTTATCAAGTTTCGGAAATTTTAAGAAATTTTAAATTTTTTCGATTTTTGAATTTTTAGAATTTTTGCATTTATCTCGATTTTTTCATTTCAACAAAAATTACAAGTTTCCAATTTTGTAGATTTCTTAATTTAGAGAACTTTGCGATTTAACAGTTTTCACAGTTTTTACTATTTTGAAAAACATTAATTTTTTGATCTAATTTCGAAAATTTTCCGAAATCTTAAATTTTTTCGATTTTTGAATTTTGGAAATTTTCGCATTTTTCTTGAAATTTTTAATTCAACAAATTTTACAATTTTTCAATTTTGTAGATTTCTTAATTTAGAGAATTTTGTGATTTTGTCGATTTTACAGTTTTTACTATTTTGAAAAAAATTTTATTTTTTTATACAATTTTCGGAAACTTTGCAAAATTTTAATTTTTTTCGATTTTTGAATTTTTAGAATTTTTGCAATTTTCTCGATTTTTTTTTTTTCAACAAAAATTACAATTTTCCAATTTTGTAGATTTCTTAATGTAGAGAACTTTGCGATTTTACAGTTTTCACAGTTTTTACTATTTTGAAAAAACTTAATTTTTTTATCTAATTTCGAAAATTTTCCGAAATCTTAAATTTTTTCGATTTTTGAATTTTGGGAATTTTTGCATTTTTCTTGATATTTTTAATTCAACAAATTTTACAATTTTCCAATGTTGTCGATTTCTAAATTTAGAGAAGTTTGTGATTTTGTCGATTATACGGTTGTTACTATTTTGAAGAAATTGTCTTCTTTATTAATTTTCGGAAATTTTCAGAAATTTTAAATTTTTTCGATTTTTGAATGTCTTAAATTTATTAATTTTTCTCGATTTTTTAAATTCAACAAATATTACAATATTCCAATGTTGTCGATTTCTTAATTGAAAGAACTTTTTGTTTTTGTCGATTTTACAGGTCTTACAATTTTGAAAAAATTGTCTTATTTTATCAAACTTTCGGAAATTTTGCAAAAATTTAAATTTTCTCGATTTTCGGAAATTTGTGCATTTATCTCGATTTTTTAATTTCAACAAAACAATATTCCAATTTTGTCTATTTCTTTATTTAAAGAGCTTTGCAATTTTTAAGTTTTCACAGTTGTTACTATTTTGAAAACAATTTAATTTTTTTATCAAATCTCGGAAAGTTTCCGAAATTTAAAATTTGTTCGATTTTTGAATTTCGGGAATTTTTGCATTTTTCTTGATATTTTTATTCAGCAAATTTTACAGTTCTCATATTTTGTCGATTTCTTAATTTGGAGAACTTTGTGATTTTACAGTTTAAACTGTTTTTACTTTTTTGAAAATATTTCCTTTTTTCTATTAAATTTCGGAAATTTTCCGAAATTTTAAATTTTTTCGATTTTTGAATTTTTAGAATTTTTGCATTTTTCTCGATTTTTTCATTTCAATAAAAATTACAAGTTTCCAATTTTGTAGATTTCTTAATTTAGAGAACTTTGCGATTTAACAGTTTTCACAGTTTTTACTATTTTGAAAAACATTAATTTTTTGATCTAATTTCGAAAATTTTCCGAAATCTTAAATTTTTTCGATTTTTGAATTTTGGAAATTTTTGCATTTTTCTTGAAATTTTTAATTCAACAAATTTTACAATTTTGTAGATTTCTTAATTTAGAGAATTTTGTGATTTTGTCGATTTTACAGTTTTTACTATTTTGAAAAAATTTTATTTTTTTATCAAATTTTCGGAAACTTTGCAAGATTTTAATTTTTTTCGATTTTTGAATTTTTAGAATTTTTGCAATTTTCTCGATTTTTTTTATTTCAACAAAAATTACAATTTTCCAATTTTGTACATTTCTTAATGTAGAGAACTTTGCGATTTTACAGTTTTCACAGTTTTTACTATTTTGAAAAAACTTAATTTTTTTATCTAATTTCGGAAATTTTCCGAAATCTTAAATTTTTTCGATTTTTGAATTTTGGGAATTTTTGCATTTTTCTTGATATTTTTAATTCAACAAATTTTACAATTTTCCAATGTTGTCGATTTCTAAATTTAGAGAAGTTTGTGATTTTGTCGATTATACGGTTGTTACTATTTGAAGAAATTGTCTTCTTTATTAATTTTCGGAAATTTTCAGAAATTTTAAATTTTTTCGATTTTTGAATTTCTTAAATTTATTAATTTTTCTCGATTTTTTAAATTCAACAAATCTTACAATATTCCAATGTTGTCGATTTCTTAATTGAAAGAACTTTTTGTTTTTGTCGATTTTACAGGTCTTACTATTTTGAAAAAATTGTCTTATTTTATCAAACTTTCGGAAATTTTGCAAAAATTTAAATTTTCTCGATTTTCGGAAATTTGTGCATTTATCTCGATTTTTTAATTTCAACAAAACAATATTCCAATTTTGTCTATTTCTTTATTCAAAGAGCTTTGCGATTTTTAAGTTTTCACAGTTTTTACTATTTTGAAAACAATTTAATTTTTTTATCAAATCTCGGAAAGTTTCCGAAATTTTAAATTTGTTCGATTTTTGAATTTTTAGAATTTTCGCATTTTTCTCGATTTTTTCATTTCAACAAAAATTACAATTTTCCAATTTTGTAGATTTCTTAATTTGGAGAACTTTGTGATTTTACAGTTTAATCAGTTTTAACTATTTTTAAAAATTTCCTTTTTTTTATCAAGTTTCGAAAATTTTAAGAAATTTTAAATTTTTTCGATTTTTGAATTTTTAGAATTTTCGCATTTTTCTCGATTTTTTAATTTCAACAAAAATTACAGTTTTCCAATTTTGTAGTTTTCTTAATTTTGAGAACTTTGTGATTTTACAGTTCAAACAGTTTCAACTATTTTAAAAAATTTCCTTTTTTTTTATCAAGTTTCGGAAATTTTAAATTTTTTCGATTTTTGAATTTTTAGAATTTTCGCATTTATCTCGTTTTTTTCATTTCAACAAAAATTACAAGTTTCCAATTTTGTAGATTTCTTAATTTAGAGAACTTTGCAATTTAACAGTTTTCACAGTTTTTACTATTTTGAAAAACATTAATTTTTTGATCTAATTTCGAAAATTTTCCGAAATCTTAAATTTTTTCGATTTTTGAATTTTGGAAACTTTTGCATTTTTCTTGAAATTTTTAATTCAACAAAATTTAAAATTTTTCAATTTTGTAGATTTCTTAATTTAGAGAATTTTGTGATTTTGTCGATTTTACAGTTTTTACTATTTTGAAAAATTTTTATTTTTTTATGAAATTTTCGGAAACTTTGCAAAATTTTAATTTTTTTCGATTTTTGAATTTTTAGAATTTTCGCATTTTTCTCGATTTTTTCATTTCAACAAAAATTACAATTTTCCAATTTTGTAGATTTCTTAATTTAGAGAACTTTGCGATTTAACAGTTTTCACAGTTTTTACTATTTTGAAAAACATTAATTTTTTTATCTTATTTCGAAAATTTTCCGAAATCTTAAATTTTTTCGATTTTTGAATTTTGGAAATTTTTGCATTTTTCTTGAAATTTTTAATTCAACAAATTTTACAATTTTGTAGATTTCTTCATTTAGAGAATTTTGTGATTTTGTCGATTTTACAGTTTTTACTATTTTGAAAAAATTTTATTTTTTTATCAAATTTTCGGAAACTTTGCAAAATTTTAATTTTTTTCGATTTTTGAATTTTTAGAATTTTTGCAATTTTCTCGATTTTTTTTATTTCAACAAAAATTACAATTTTCTAATTTTGTAGATTTCTTAATGTAGAGAACTTTGCGATTTTACAGTTTTCACAGTTTTTACTATTTTGAAAAAACTTAATTTTTTTATCTAATTTCGGAAATTTTCCGAAATCTTAAATTTTTTCGATTTTTGAATTTTGGGAATTTTTGCATTTTTCTTGATATTTTTAATTCAACAAATTTTACAATTTTCCAATGTTGTCGATTTCTAAATTTAGAGAAGTTTGTGATTTTGTCGATTATACGGTTGTTACTATTTGAAGAAATTGTCTTCTTTATTAATTTTCGGAAATTTTCAGAAATTTTAAATTTTTTCGATTTTTGAATTTCTTAAATTTATTAATTTTTCTCGATTTTTTAAATTCAACAAATCTTACAATATTCCAATGTTATCGATTTCTTAATTGAAAGAACTTTTTGTTTTTGTCGATTTTACAGGTCTTACTATTTTGAAAAAATTGTCTTATTTTATCAAATTTTCGGAAATTTTGCAAAAATTTAAATTTTCTCGATTTTCGGAAATTTGTGCATTTATCTCGATTTTTTAATTTCAACAAAACAATATTCCAATTTTGTCTATTTCTTTATTCAAAGAGCTTTGCGATTTTTAAGTTTTCACAGTTTTTACTATTTTGAAAACAATTTAATTTTTTTATCAAATCTCGGAAAGTTTCCGAAATTTTAAATTTGTTCGATTTTTGAATTTTTAGAATTTTCGCATTTTTCTCGATTTTTTCATTTCAACAAAAATTAAAATTTTCCAATTTTGTAGATTTCTTAATTTGGAGAACTTTGTGATTTTACAGTTTAATCAGTTATAACTATTTCAAAAAATTTCCTTTTTTTTATCAAGTTTCGAAAATTTTAAGAAATTTTAAATTTTTTCGATTTTTAAATTTTTAGAATTTTCGCATTTTTCTCGATTTTTTCATTTCAACAAAAATTACAATTTTCCAATTTTGTAGTTTTCTTAATTTTGAGAACTTTGTGATTTTACAGTTTAAACAGTTTCAACTATTTTAAAAAATTTCCTTTTTTTTATCAAGTTTCGGAAATTTTAAGAAATTTTAAATTTTTTCGATTTTTGAATTTTTAGAATTTTTGCAATTATCTCGATTTTTTCATTTCAACAAAAATTACAAGTTTCCAATTTTGTAGATTTCTTAATTTAGATAACTTTGCGATTTAACAGTTTTCACAGTTTTTACTATTTTGAAAAACATTAATTTTTTGATCTAATTTCGAAAATTTTCCGAAATCTTAAATTTTTTCGATTTTTGAATTTTGGAAATTTTTGCATTTTTCTTGAAATTTTTAATTCAACAAATTTTACAATTTTGTAGATTTCTTAATTTAGAGAATTTTGTGATTTTGTCGATTTTACAGTTTTTACTATTTTGAAAAAATTTTATTTTTTTATCAAATTTTCGGAAACTTTGCAAAATTTTAATTTTTTTCGATTTTTGAATTTTTAGAATTTTTGCAATTTTCTCGATTTTTTTTATTTCAACAAAAATTACAATTTTCCAATTTTGTAGATTTCTTAATGTAGAGAACTTTGCGATTTTACAGTTTTCACAGTTTCAACTATTTTAAAAAATTTCCTTTTTTTTATCAAGTTTCGGAAATTTTAAGAAATTTTAAATTTTTTCGATTTTTGAATTTTTAGAATTTTTGCAATTATCTCGATTTTTTCATTTCAACAAAAATTACAAGTTTCCAATTTTGTAGATTTCTTAATTTAGATAACTTTGCGATTTAACAGTTTTCACAGTTTTTACTATTTTGAAAAACATTAATTTTTTGATCTAATTTCGAAAATTTTCCGAAATCTTAAATTTTTTCGATTTTTGAATTTTGGAAATTTTTGCATTTTTCTTGAAATTTTTAATTCAACAAATTTTACAATTTTGTAGATTTCTTAATGTAGAGAGCTTTGCGATTTTAAAGTTTTCACAGTCTTTACTATTTTGAAAAAATTTAATTTTTTTATCTAATTTCGGAAATTTTCCGAAATCTTAAATTTTTTCGATTTTTGAATTTTGGGAATTTTTGCATTTTTCTTGACATTTTTATTCAAAAAATTTTACAGTTCTCATATTTTGTCGATTTCTTAATTTGGAGAACTTTGTGATTTTACAGCTTAAACAGTTTTTACTATTTTGAAAATATTTCCTTTTTTCTATTAAATTTCGGAAATTTTCAGAAATTTTAAATTTTTTCGATTTTTGAATTTTTAGAATTTTCGCATTTTTCTCGATTTTTTCATTTCAACAAAAATTACAATTTTCCAATTTTGTAGATTTCTTAATTTGGAGAACTTTGTGATTTTACAGTTTAAACAGTTTTAACTATTATAAAAAATTTCCTTTTTTTTTATCAAGTTTCGGAAATTTTAAATTTTTTCGATTTTTGAATTTTTAGAATTTTCGCATTTATCTCGTTTTTTTCATTTCAACAAAAATTACAAGTTTCCAATTTTGTAGATTTCTTAATTTAGAGAACTTTGCAATTTAACAGTTTTCACAGTTTTTACTATTTTGAAAAACATTAATTTTTTGATCTAATTTCGAAAATTTTCCGAAATCTTAAATTTTTTCGATTTTTGAATTTTGGAAACTTTTGCATTTTTCTTGAAATTTTTAATTCAACAAAATTTACAATTTTTCAATTTTGTAGATTTCTTAATTTAGAGAATTTTGTGATTTTGTCGATTTTACAGTTTTTACTATTTTGAAAAATTTTTATTTTTTTATAAAATTTTCGGAAACTTTGCAAAATTTTAATTTTTTTCGATTTTTGAATTTTTAGAATTTTTGCATTTTTCTCGATTTTTTTTATTTCAACAAAAATTACAATTTTCCAATTTTGTAGATTTCTTAATGTAGAGAACTTTGCGATTTTACAGTTTTCACAGTTTTTACTATTTTGAAAAAACTTAATTTTTTTATCTAATTTCGGAAGTTTTCCGAAATTTTAAATTTTTTCGATTTTTGAATTTTTAGAATTTTCGCATTTTTCTCGATTTTTTCATTTCAACAAAAATTACAATTTTCCAATTTTGTAGTTTTCTTAATTTGGAGAACTTTGTGATTTTACAGTTTAAACAGTTTCAACTATTTTAAAAAATTTCTTTTTTTTTATCAAGTTTCGGAAATTTTAAGAAATTTTAAATTTTTTCGATTTTTGAATTTTTAAATTTAAATTTTTTCAAAATTGTAAAAACTTAAAAATCGCAAAACTTTTTAAAAAAACAAATCGCCAAAATTGGAAAATTGTAATTTTTGTTGAATTAAAAATATCAAGAAAAATGCCAAAATTCCCTAAATTCAAAAATCTAAAAAATTTAAAAATTTCCGAAATTTGATAACAAAAGAAATTTTTTTCAAAATAGTAAAAACTGTTAAATCGACAAAATCACAAACTTCTCTTAATTTAGAAATCTACAAAATTGGAAAATTGTAATTTTTGTTGAAATGAAAAAATCGAGAAAAATTCAAAAATTCTAAAAATTAAAAAATCAAAAAAAAATTAAAAATTTCGGAAATTTTCCGAAATTTGATAGAAAAGAAAGTTTTTCCAAAATTGTAAAAACTGTGAAAACTGTAAAATCGCAAAGTTCCCTAAATAAAGAAATGGACAAAATTTGAATATTGTAATTTTTGTTATAAATAAAAAAATTGAGAAAAATGCAAAAATTCCTAAAATTCAACAATCAACAAAATTTAAAATTTCGGAAAATTTGATAACAAAAGAAATTTTTTTCAAAATAGTAAAAACTGTGAAAACTGTAAAATCGCAAAGTTCTCTAAATTAAGAAATATACAAAATTGCAAAATTGTAATTTTTGTTAAAATGAAATCGAGAAAAATGCGAAAATTCTAAAAATTCAAAAATCGGAAAAAATTAAAAATTTCCAAAATTGTAAAAACTGTAAAAACTGTAAAACCGCAAAGTTCCCTAAATAAAGAATTGGACAAAATTTGAATATTGTTAATTTAAAAAAAAAATAAAATCGAGAAAAAAGCAAATATTTCTAAAATTCAACAATTGAAAAAATTTAAAATTTCGGAAAATTTCCGAAATTTGATAAAAAAAATTAAATTTTTTCAAAATAGTAAAGACTGTGAAAACTTTAAAATCGCAAAGCTCTTTAAATAAAGAAATCCCCAAAATTGGAAAATTGTAATTTTCGTTGAATTAAAAATATCAAGAAAAATGCTAAAATTCCCTAAATTCAAAAATCAAAAAAATTTAAAATTTCCGAAATTTGAGAACAAAAAAAATTTTTTTCAAAATAGTAAAAACTGTTAAATCGACAAAATCACAAAATTCTCTAAATTAAGAAATCTACAAAATTGGAAAATTGTAATTTTTGTTAAAATGAAAAAAATCGAGAAAAATGCGAAAATTCTAAAAATTTAAAAATCAAAAAAAATTAAAAATTACGGAAACTTTCCGAAATTCGATAAAAAAATTAAATATTTTCAAAATTTTAAAAACTGTAAAAACTGTTAAATCGCAAAGTTCTCTAAATTAAGAAATCTAAAAAATTGGAAAATTTTAATTTTTGGTTGAAATGAAAATATCGAGAAAAATGGAAAAATTCTAAAAATTCAAAATTCAAAAAAAATTCAAAATTTTTGTGATTTTGTCGATTTTACAGTTTTTACTATTTTAAAAAAGTTTTCCTTTGTTATCAAAATTCGGAATTTTTTTCAAAATTTTAAATTTTGTCGATTTAAAAGTTTTAGAAATTGTTGAAATTTTCTTGATTTTTTCATTTCAACAAAATTTATAATATTCCAATTTTGTAGATTTCTTAATTTAGAGAACTTTGCGATTTTACAGTTTTCACAGTTTTTACTATATTGAAAAAAATTTTTTTTGTTATCAAATTTCGGAAATTTTAAATTTTTTAGATTTTTGAATTTTTAGAATTTTTGCAATTTTCTCGATTTTTTTTATTTCAACAAAAATTACAATTTTCCAATTTTGTAGATTTCTTAATGTAGAGAACTTTGCGATTTTACAGTTTTCACAGTTTTTACTATTTTGAAAAAACTTAATTTTTTTATCTAATTTCGGAAATTTTCCGAAATCTTAAATTTTTTCGATTTTTGAATTTTGGGAATTTTTGCATTTTTCTTGATATTTTTAATTCAACAAATTTTACAATTTTCCAATGTTGTCGATTTCTAAATTTAGAGAAGTTTGTGATTTTGTCGATTATACGGTTGTTACTATTTTGAAGAAATTGTCTTCTTTATTAATTTTCGGAAATTTTCAGAAATTTTAAATTTTTTCGATTTTTGAATGTCTTAAATTTATTAATTTTTCTCGATTTTTTAAATTCAACAAATATTACAATATTCCAATGTTGTCGATTTCTTAATTGAAAGAACTTTTTGTTTTTGTCGATTTTACAGGTCTTACAATTTTGAAAAAATTGTCTTATTTTATCAAACTTTCGGAAATTTTGCAAAAATTTAAATTTTCTCGATTTTCGGAAATTTGTGCATTTATCTCGATTTTTTAATTTCAACAAATCTTGCAATATTCCAATTTTGTCTATTTCTTTATTAAAAGAGCTTTGCAATTTTTAAGTTTTCACAGTTTTTACTATTTTGAAAACAATTTAATTTTTTTATCAAATCTCGGAAAGTTTCCGAAATTTTAAATTTGTTAGATTTTTGAATTTCGGGAATTTTTGCATTTTTCTTGATATTTTTATTCAGCAAATTTTACAGTTCTCCAATTTTGTCGATTTCTTAATTTGGAGAACTTTGCGATTTTACAGTTTTCACAGTTTTCACAATTTTGGAAAAATTTTCTTTTTTATCGAATTTCGAAAAGTTTCCGAAATTTTAAATTTTTTCGATTTTTGAATTTTTAGAATTTTTGCATTTTTCTCGATTTTTTCATTTCAACAAAAATTACAATTTTCCAATTTTGTAGTTTTCTTAATTTGGAGAACTTTGTGATTTTACAGTTTAAACAGTTTCAACTATTTTAAAAAATTTCCTTTTTTTTATCAAGTTTCGGAAATTTTTAAGAAATTTTAAATTTTTTCGATTTTTGAATTTTTAGAATTTTCGCATTTATCTCGATTTTTTTAATTTCAACAAAAATTACAAGTTTCCAATTTTGTAGATTTCTTAATTTAGAGAACTTTGCGACTTAACAGTTTTCACAGTTTTTACTATTTTGAAAAACATTAATTTTTTGATCTAATTTCGAAAATTTTCCGAAATCTTAAATTTTTTCGATTTTTGAATTTTGGAAATTTTTGCATTTTTCTTGAAATTTTTAATTCAACAAATTTTACAATTTTGTAGATTTCTTAATTTAGAGAATTTTGTGATTTTGTCGATTTTACAGTTTTTACTATTTTGAAAAAATTTTATTTTTTTATCAAATTTTCGGAAAATTTTAAATTTTTTCGATTTTTGAATTTTTAGAATTTTTGCAATTATCTCGATTTTTTCATTTCAACAAAAATTACAAGTTTCCAATTTTGTAGATTTCTTAATTTAGATAACTTTGCGATTTAACAGTTTTCACAGTTTTTACTATTTTGAAAAACATTAATTTTTTGATCTAATTTCGAAAATTTTCCGAAATCTTAAATTTTTTCGATTTTTGAATTTTGGAAATTTTTGCATTTTTCTTGAAATTTTTAATTCAACAAATTTTACAATTTTGTAGATTTCTTAATGTAGAGAGCTTTGCGATTTTAAAGTTTTCACAGTCTTTACTATTTTGAAAAAATTTAATTTTTTTATCTAATTTCGGAAATTTTCCGAAATCTTAAATTTTTTCGATTTTTGAATTTTGGGAATTTTTGCATTTTTCTTGACATTTTTATTCAAAAAATTTTACAGTTCTCATATTTTGTCGATTTCTTAATTTGGAGAACTTTGTGATTTTACAGTTTAAACAGTTTTTACTATTTTGAAAATATTTCCTTTTTTCTATTAAATTTCGGAAATTTTCAGAAATTTTAAATTTTTTCGATTTTTGAATTTTTAGAATTTTCGCATTTTTCTCGATTTTTTCATTTCAACAAAAATTACAATTTTCCAATTTTGTAGATTTCTTAATTTGGAGAACTTTGTGATTTTACAGTTTAAACAGTTTTAACTATTATAAAAAATTTCCTTTTTTTTTATCAAGTTTCGGAAATTTTAAATTTTTTCGATTTTTGAATTTTTAGAATTTTCGCATTTATCTCGTTTTTTTCATTTCAACAAAAATTACAAGTTTCCAATTTTGTAGATTTCTTAATTTAGAGAACTTTGCAATTTAACAGTTTTCACAGTTTTTACTATTTTGAAAAACATTAATTTTTTGATCTAATTTCGAAAATTTTCCGAAATCTTAAATTTTTTCGATTTTTGAATTTTGGAAACTTTTGCATTTTTCTTGAAATTTTTAATTCAACAAAATTTACAATTTTTCAATTTTGTAGATTTCTTAATTTAGAGAATTTTGTGATTTTGTCGATTTTACAGTTTTTACTATTTTGAAAAATTTTTATTTTTTTATAAAATTTTCGGAAACTTTGCAAAATTTTAATTTTTTTCGATTTTTGAATTTTTAGAATTTTTGCATTTTTCTCGATTTTTTTTATTTCAACAAAAATTACAATTTTCCAATTTTGTAGATTTCTTAATGTAGAGAACTTTGCGATTTTACAGTTTTCACAGTTTTTACTATTTTGAAAAAACTTAATTTTTTTATCTAATTTCGGAAGTTTTCCGAAATTTTAAATTTTTTCGATTTTTGAATTTTTAGAATTTTCGCATTTTTCTCGATTTTTTCATTTCAACAAAAATTACAATTTTCCAATTTTGTAGTTTTCTTAATTTGGAGAACTTTGTGATTTTACAGTTTAAACAGTTTCAACTATTTTAAAAAATTTCTTTTTTTTTATCAAGTTTCGGAAATTTTAAGAAATTTTAAATTTTTTCGATTTTTGAATTTTTAGAATTTTTGCAATTTTCTCGATTTTTTTTATTTCAACAAAAATTACAATTTTCCAATTTTGTAGATTTCTTAATGTAGAGAACTTTGCGATTTTACAGTTTTCACAGTTTTTACTATTTTGAAAAAACTTAATTTTTTTATCTAATTTCGGAAATTTTCCGAAATCTTAAATTTTTTCGATTTTTGAATTTTGGGAATTTTTGCATTTTTCTTGATATTTTTAATTCAACAAATTTTACAATTTTCCAATGTTGTCGATTTCTAAATTTAGAGAAGTTTGTGATTTTGTCGATTATACGGTTGTTACTATTTTGAAGAAATTGTCTTCTTTATTAATTTTCGGAAATTTTCAGAAATTTTAAATTTTTTCGATTTTTGAATGTCTTAAATTTATTAATTTTTCTCGATTTTTTAAATTCAACAAATATTACAATATTCCAATGTTGTCGATTTCTTAATTGAAAGAACTTTTTGTTTTTGTCGATTTTACAGGTCTTACAATTTTGAAAAAATTGTCTTATTTTATCAAACTTTCGGAAATTTTGCAAAAATTTAAATTTTCTCGATTTTCGGAAATTTGTGCATTTATCTCGATTTTTTAATTTCAACAAATCTTGCAATATTCCAATTTTGTCTATTTCTTTATTAAAAGAGCTTTGCAATTTTTAAGTTTTCACAGTTTTTACTATTTTGAAAACAATTTAATTTTTTTATCAAATCTCGGAAAGTTTCCGAAATTTTAAATTTGTTAGATTTTTGAATTTCGGGAATTTTTGCATTTTTCTTGATATTTTTATTCAGCAAATTTTACAGTTCTCCAATTTTGTCGATTTCTTAATTTGGAGAACTTTGTGATTTTACAGTTTAAACAGTTTTTACTATTTTGAAAATATTTCCTTTTTTCTATTAAATTTCGGAAATTTTCCGAAATTTTAAATTTTTTCGATTTTTGAATTTTTAGAATTTTTGCATTTTTCTCGATTTTTTCATTTCAACAAAAATTACAATTTTCCAATTTTGTAGTTTTCTTAATTTGGAGAACTTTGTGATTTTACAGTTTAAACAGTTTCAACTATTTTAAAAAATTTCCTTTTTTTTATCAAGTTTCGGAAATTTTTAAGAAATTTTAAATTTTTTCGATTTTTGAATTTTTAGAATTTTCGCATTTATCTCGATTTTTTTAATTTCAACAAAAATTACAAGTTTCCAATTTTGTAGATTTCTTAATTTAGAGAACTTTGCGACTTAACAGTTTTCACAGTTTTTACTATTTTGAAAAACATTAATTTTTTGATCTAATTTCGAAAATTTTCCGAAATCTTAAATTTTTTCGATTTTTGAATTTTGGAAATTTTTGCATTTTTCTTGAAATTTTTAATTCAACAAATTTTACAATTTTGTAGATTTCTTAATTTAGAGAATTTTGTGATTTTGTCGATTTTACAGTTTTTACTATTTTGAAAAAATTTTATTTTTTTATCAAATTTTCGGAAAATTTGCAAAATTTTAATTTTTTTCGATTTTTGAATTTTTAGAATTTTTGCAATTTTCTCGATTTTTTTTATTTCAACAAAAATTACAATTTTCCAATTTTGTAGATTTCTTAATGTAGAGAACTTTGCGATTTTACAGTTTTCACAGTTTTTACTATTTTGAAAAAACTTAATTTTTTTATCTAATTTCGGAAATTTTCCGAAATCTTAAATTTTTTCGATTTTTGAATTTTGGGAATTTTTGCATTTTTCTTGATATTTTTATTCAACAAATTTTACAGTTCTCATATTTTGTCGATTTCTTAATTTGGAGAACTTTGTGATTTTTCAGTTTAAACAGATTTTACTATTTTGAAAATATTTCCTTTTTTCTATTTAATTTCGGAAATTTTCAGAAATTTTAAATTTTTTCGATTTTTGAATTTTTAGCATTTTCGCATTTTTCTCGATTTTTTCATTTCAACAAAAATTGCAATTTTCCAATTTTGTAGATTTCTTAATTTGGAGAACTTTGTGATTTTACAGTTTAAACAGTTTTAACTATTATAAAAAATTTCCTTTTTTTTTATCAAGTTTCGGAAATTTTAAATTTTTTCGATTTTTGAATTTTTAGAATTTTCGCATTTATCTCGTTTTTTTCATTTCAACAAAAATTACAAGTTTCCAATTTTGTAGATTTCTTCATTTAGAGAACTTTGCGATTTTACAGTTTTCACAGTTTTTACTATTTTGAAAAAACTTAAATTTTTTATCTAATTTCGGAAATTTTCCGAAATCTTAAATTTTTTCGATTTTTGAATTTTGGGAATTTTTGCATATTTCTTGATATTTTTAATTCAACAAATTTTACAATTTTCCAATGTTGTCGATTTCTAAATTTAGAGAAGTTTGTGATTTGTGATTTTGTCGATTATACGGTTGTTACTATTTGAAGAAATTGTCTTCTTTATTAATTTTCGGAAATTTTCAGAAATTTTAAATGTTTTCGATTTTTGAATTTCTTAAATTTATTAATTTTTCTCGATTTTTTAAATTCAACAAATCTTACAATATTCCAATGTTGTCGATTTCCTAATTGAAAGAACTTTTTGTTTTTGTCGATTTTACAGGTCTTACTATTTTGAAAAAATTGTCTTATTTTATCAAACTTTCGGAAATTTTGCAAAAATTTAAATTTTCTCGATTTTCGGAAATTTGTGCATTTATCTCGATTTTTTAATTTCAACAAAAATTACAAGTTTCCAATTTTGTCTATTTCTTTATTTAAAGAACTTTGCGATTTAACAGTTTTCACAGTTTTGTCTATTTTTAAAACAATTTAATTTTTTTATCAAATTTCGGAAATTTTCCGAAATTTTAAATTTGTTCGATTTTTGAATTTTGGGAATTTTTGCATTTTTTTTGATATTTTTATTCAACAAATTTTATAGTTCTCCAATTTTGTCGATTTCTTAATTTGGAAAACTTTGTGATTTTACAGTTTAAACAGTTTTAACTATTTTAAAAAATTTCCTTTTTTTTATCAAGTTTCGGAAATTTTAAGAAATTTTTAATTTTTTCGATTTTTGAATTTTTAGAATTTTCGCATTTATCTCGATTTTTTCATTTCAACAAAAATTTCAAGTTTTCAATTTTGTAGATTTCTTAATTTAGAGAACTTTGCGATTTAACAGTTTTCACAGTTTTTACTATTTTGAAAAACATTAATTTTTTTATCAAATTTCGAAAATTTTCCGAAATCCTTAATTTTTTCGATTTTTGAATTTTGGAAATTTTTGCATTTTTATTGATATTTTTAATTCAACAAATTTTACAATTTTTCATTTTTGTAGATTTCTTAATTTAGAGAATTTTGTGATTTTACAGTTTTCACAGTTTTAACTATTTTGAAAAAAAAATGTATTTTGTTCGGAAATTTTCCGAAATTTTAAATTTGTTCGATTTTTGTATTTTGGGAATTTTTGCATTTTTCTTGATATTTTTGTTCAACAAATTTTATAGTTCTCCAATTTTGTCGATTTCTTAATTTGGAGAACTTTGTGATTTTACAGATTAAACAGATTTTACTATTTTGAAAAAATTTCCTTTTTTTTTATTAAATTTCGGAAATTTTCCGAAATTTTAAATTTTTTCGATTTTTGAATTTTTAGAATGTTCGCATTTATCTCGATTTTTTAATTTCAACAAAAATTTAAATTTTCCAATTTTGTAGATTTCTGAATTTAGAGAACTTTGTGATTTTACAGTTTAAACAGTTTTAACTATTTTGAAAAAATTTTCTTTTTTTATCAAATTTTGGCAAATTTTCCGAAATTTTAATTTTTGTCGATTTTCAAAGATTTTTGAATTTTTCTCGTTTGTTTCATTTCAACAAAAATTACAATATTACATTTTTGTAGATTTCTTAATTTAGAGAACTTTGTGGTTTTTTCGATTTTACAGTTTTTACTATTTTGAAAAAATTTTTTTTTTCTATCAAATTTTCGGAAATTTTGCAAAATTTTAATTTTTTTCGATTTTTGAATTTTTAGAATTTTTGCATTTTTCTCGATTTTTTTATTTCAACAAAAATTACAATTTTCCAATTTTGTAGATTTCTTAATGTAGAGAACTTTGCGATTTAACAGTTTTCACAGTTTTTTCTATTTTGAAAACAATTTAATTTTTTTATCAAATTTCGGAAATTTTCCGAAATTTTAAATTTGTTCGATTTTTGAATTTTGGGAATTTTTGCATTTTTCTTGATATTTTTATTCAACTAATTTTACAGTTCTCCAATTTTGTCGATTTTTTAATTTGGAGAACTTTGTGATTTTACAGTTTAAACAGTTTTAACTATTTTAAAAAAATTTCCTTTTTTTTATCAAGTTTCGGAAATTTTCCGAAATTTTTAATTTTTTCGATTTTTGAATTTTTAGAATTTTTGCATTTTTCTCGATTTTTTCATTTTAACAAAAATTACAATTTTCCAATTTTTTAGATTTCTAAATTAAGAGAAGTTTGTGATTTTGTCGATTATACAGTTTTTACTATTTAGAATAAAGTGTCTTCTTTATTCAATTTCGGAAATTTTCCGAAATTTTAAATTTTTTCGATTGTTGAATTTTAGGAATTTTTGCATTTTTCTCAATTTTTTTATTTTTAACAAAATGTACAATATTCAAATTTTGACCATTTATTTATTTAGGGAACTTTGCGATTTTACAGTTCTCACATTTATTACAATTTTGAAAAAATTTTCTTTTTTTATCAAACTTCGGAAATTTTCCGAATTTGCATTTTTCTCGATTTTTTCATTTCAACAAAATTTCCAATTTTCCAATTTTGTAGATTTCTTAATTTAGAAAACTTTGTGATTTTGTCGATTTTACAGTTTTTACTATTTTGAAAAAATTTTCTTTTTCTATCAAATTTTCGGAAATTTTGCAAAATTTTAATTTTTTTCGATTTTTGAATTTTTGCATTTTTCTCGATTTTTTTATTTCAACAAAAATTACAATTTTCCAATTTTGTAGATTTCTTAATGTAGAGAACTTTGCGATTTTACAGTTTTCACAGTTTTTACTATTTTGAAAAAACTTAATTTTTTTATCTGATTTCGGAAATTTTCCGAATTCTTAAATTTTTTTGAATTTTGGGAATTTTTGCATTTTTCTTGATATTTTTAATTCAACAAATTTTACAATTTTCCAATGTTGCCGATTTCTAAATTTAGAGAAATTTGTGATTTTGTCGATTATAGGGTTTTTACTATTTTGAAGAAATTGTCTTCTTTATTAAGTTTCGGAAATTTTCCGAAATTTAAAATTTTTTCGATTTTTGAATTTATTAAACTTTTTAATTTTTCTCGAATTTTTAAATTAAACAAATCTTACAATATTCCAATGTTGTCGATTGCTTAATTGAAAGAACTTTTTGTTTTTGTCGATTTTACAGGTCTTACTATTTTGAAAAAATTGTCTTATTTTATCAAATTTTCGGAAATTTTTCAAAAATTTAAATTTTGTCGATTTTCGGAAATTTGTGCATTTATCTCGAATTTTTAATTTCAACAAAACTTGCAATATTCCAATTTTGTCTATTTCTTTATTTAAAGAACTTTGCGATTTAACAGTTTTCACAGTTTTTTCTATTTTGAAAACAATTTAATTTTTTTATCAAATTTCGGAAATTTTCCGAAATTTTAAATTTGTTCGATTTTTGAATTTTGGGAATTTTTGCATTTTTCTTGATATTTTTATTCAACTAATTTTACAGTTCTCCAATTTTGTCGATTTCTTAATTTGGAGAACTTTGTGATTTTACAGTTTAAACAGTTTATACTATTTTGAAAAAATTTCCTTTTTTTTTATTAAATTTCGGAAATTTTCCGAAATTTTAAAATTTTTCGATTTTTGAATTTTTAGAATTTTTGCATTTATCTCGATTTTTTCATTTCAACAAAAATTACAGTTCTCCAATTTGGTCGATTTCTTAATTTGGAGAACTTTGTGATTTTACAGTTTAAACAGTTTTAACTATTTTAAAAAAATTTCCTTTTTTTTATCAAGTTTCGGAAATTTTCCGAAATTTTTAATTTTTTTCGATTTTTGACTTTTTAGAATTTTTGCATTTTTCTCGATTTTTTCATTTCAACAAAAATTACAATTTTCCAATTTTTTAGATTTCTAAATTAAGAGAAGTTTGTGATTTTGTCGATTATACAGTTTTTACTATTAAGAATAAAGTGTCTTCTTTATTCAATTTCGGAAATTTTCCGAAATTTTAAATTTTTTCGATTGTTGAATTTTAGGAATTTTTGCATTTTTCTCAATTTTTTTATTTTTAACAAAATGTACAATATTCAAATTTTGACCATTTATTTATTTAGGGAACTTTGCGATTTTACAGTTCTCACATTTATTACAATTTTGAAAAAATTTTCTTTTTTTATCAAACTTCGGAAATTTTCCGAATTTGCATTTTTCTCGATTTTTTCATTTCAACAAAATTTCCAATTTTCCAATTTTGTAGATTTCTTAATTAAGAGAACTTTGTGATTTTGTCGATTTTACAGTTTTTACTATTTTGAAAAAATTTTCTTTTTTTATCAAATTTTCCGAAATTTTAGTTTTTGTTGATTTTCGGAGATTTTTGAATTTTTCTCGTTTGTTTCATTTCAACAAAAATTACAATATTCCTATTTTGTAGATTTCTTAATTTAGAGAACTTTGTGATTTTGTCGATTTTACAGTTTTTACTATTTTGAAAAAATTTTCTTTTTCTATCAAATTTTCGGAAATTTTGCAAAATTTTAATTTTTTTCGATTTTTGAATTTTTAGAATTTTTGCATTTTTATCGATTTTTTTATTTCAACAAAAATTACAATTTTCCAATTTTGTAGATTTCTTAATGTAGAGAACTTTGCGATTTTACAGTTTTCACAGTTTTTACTATTTTGAAAAAACTTAATTTTTTTATCTAATTTCGGAAATTTTCCGAATTCTTAAATTTTTTCGATTTTTGAATTTTGGGAATTTTTGCATTTTTCTTGATATTTTTATTCAACAAATTTTACAGTTCTCCAATTTTGTCAATTTCTTAATTTGGAAAACTTTGAGATTTAACAGTTTTCACAGTTTTTACTATTTTGAAAAACATTAATTTTTTGATCTAATTTCGGAAATTTTCCGAAATCTTAAATTTTTTTCGATTTTTGAATTTTGGGAATTTTTGCATTTTTCTTGATATTTTTAATTCAACAAATTTTACAATTTGCCAATGTTGTCGATTTCTAAATTTAGAGAAGTTTGTGATTTTGTCGATTATACAGTTTTTACTATTTTGAAAAAATTTTCTTTTGTTATCAAATTTCGGAAATTTTCCGAAATTTTAAATTTTTTTGATTTTTGAATTTTAGCATTTTTCTTGAAATTTTTAATTCAAGAAAAATTACAATTATCCAATTTTGGCGATTGTATTATTAAAAGAGATTTTGCGATTTTTAAGTTTTCACAATCTTTACTATTTTGAAAATATTTAATTTTTTTTATCAAATTTCGGAAATTTTCCGCAATTTTAAATTTTGTCGATTGTTGAATTTTAGGAATTTTTGCATTTTTCTCGATTTTTTTATTTTTAACAAAATTTACAATATTCAAATTTTGTCCATTTTTTTATTTAGGGAAGTTTGCGATTTAACAGTTTTCACAGTTTTTACAATTTTGAAACAATTTTCTTTTTTATCGAATTTCGCAAAGTTTCCGAAATTTTTAATTTTTTTTTTTTTTGAATTTTTAGAATTTTTGCATTTTTCTCGATTTTTTCATTTCAACAAAAATTACAATATTCCATTTTTGTAGATTTCTTAATTTAGAGAACTTTGTGATTTTGTCGATTTTACAGTTTTTACTATATTGAAAAAATGTTCCTTTTTTATCAATTTTTCGGAAGTTTTGCAAAATTTTAATTTTTTTCGATTTTTGCATTTTTCTCGATTTTTTTATTTCAACAAAAATTACAATTTTCCAATTTTGTAGATTTCTTAATGTAGAGAAATTTGTGATTTTGTCGATTATACGGTTTTCACTATTTTGAAGAAATTGTCTTCTTTATTAAATTTCGGAAATTTTCCAAAATCTTAAATTTTTTCAATTTTTGAATTTTTCTTGATATTTTTAATTCAACAAATTTTACAATTTTACAATTTTTCGATTTTTAAATTTAGAGAAATTTGTGATTTTGTCGATTTTATAGTTGTTACTATTTTGAAAAAACTTAATTTTTTTATCTAATTTCGGAAATTTTCCGAAATCTTAAATTTTTTCGATTTTTGAATTTTGGGAATTTTCGCAATTTTTTTTTATTTTTAATTCAACAAATTTTACAATTTCCCAATGTTGTCGATTTCTAAATTTAGAGAAATTTGTGATTTTGTCGATTATACGGTTGTTACTATTTTGAAGAAATTGTCTTCTTTATTAAATTTTGGAAATTTTTAGAAATTTTAAATTTTTTCGATTTTTGAATTTCTTAAATTTATTAATTTTTCTCGATTTTTTAAATTCAACAAAACTTGCAATATTCCAATTTTGTCTATTTCTTTATTTAAAGAACTTTGCGACTTTTCAGTTTTCACAGTCTTTACTATTTAAAAAAATTTTAGTTTTTTTATCAAATTTTGGGAAATTTTCCGAAATTTTAATTTTTGTCGATTTTCGGAAATTTTTTAATTTTTCTCGTTTGTTTAATTTCAACAAAAATTATAATATTCCTATTTTGTAGATTTCTTAATTTAAAGAACTTTGCGATTTTTAAGTTTTCACAGTTTTTACTATTTTGAAAACAATTTATTTTTTTTTTATCAACTCTCGGAAAGTTTCCGAAATTTTAAATTTGTTCGATTTTTGAATTTCGGGAATTTTAGCATTTTTCTTGATATTTTTAATTCAACAAATTTTACAGATCTCCAATTTTGTCGATTTCTTAATTTGGAGAACTTTGTGATTTTACAGTTTAAACAGTTTTTACTGTTTTGAAAAAATTTCCTTTTTTCTATTAAATTTCGGAAATTTTCCGAAATTTTAAATTTTTTCGATTTTTGAATTTTTAGAATGTTCGCATTTATCTCGATTTTTTCATTTCAACAAAAATTACAATTTTCCAATTTTGTAGATTTCTTAATTTGAAGAACTTTGTGATTTTACAGTTTAAACAGTTTTAACTATTTTAAAAAAATTCCCTTTTTTTTATCAAGTTTCGGAAATTTTAAGAAATTTTAAATTTTTTCGATTTTTGAATTTTTAGAATTTTCGCATTTATAACGATTTTTTAATTTCAACAAAACTTGCAATATTTCAATTTTGTCTATTTCTTTATTTAAAGAACTTTGCGATTTAACAGTTTTCACAGTTTTTACTATTTTGAAAACAATTTAATTTTTTTATCAAATTTCGGAAATTTTCCGAAATTTTAAATTTGTTCGATTTTTGAATTTCGGGAATTTTTGCATTTTTCTTGATATTTTTATTCAACAAATTTTATAGTTCTCCAATTTTGTCGACTTCTTAATTTGGAGAACTTTGTGATTTTACAGTTTAAACAGTTTTTACTATTTTGAAAAAATTTCCTTTTTTTTATTAAATTTCGGAAATTTTCCGAAATTTTAAATTTTTTCGATTTTTGAATTTTTAGAATTTTCGCATTTATCTCAATTTTTTTGATTTCAACAAAAATTAAAATTTTCCAATTTTGTAGATTTCTTAATTTGGAGAACTTTGTGATTTTACAGTTTAAACAGTTTTAACTATTTTAAAAAATTTAATTTTTTCTATCAAGTTTCGGAAATTTTAAGAAATTTTAAATTTTTTCGATTTTTGAATTTTTAGAATTTTCGCATTTATCTCGATTTTTTAATTTCAACAAAACTTGCAATATTTCAATTTTGTCTATTTCTTTATTTTAAGAACTTTGCGATTTAACAGTTTTCACAGTTTTTACTATTTTGAAAAACATTAATTTTTTGATCTAATTTCGAAAATTTTCCGAAATCTTAAAATTTTTCGATTTTTGAATTTTGGAAATTTTTGCATTTTTCTTGAAATTTTTAATTCAACAAATTTTACAATTTTTCAATTTTGTAGATTTCTTAATTTAGAGAATTTTGTGATTTTGTCGATTTAACAGTTTTTACTATTTTGAAAAAATTTTATTTTTTTTATCAAATTTTCGGATATTTTGCAAAATTTTAATTTTTTTCGATTTTTGAATTTTTGGAATTTTTTAATTTGTCTCGATTTTTTTCATTTCATCAAAAATTACAATTTTCCAATTTTGTAGGATTCTTAATTTAGATAACTTTGCGTTTTTACAGTTTTCACAGTTTTAACTATTTTGAAAAAAATGTATTTTGTTCGGAAATTTTCCGAAATTTTAAATTTGTTCGATTTTTCAATTTTGGGAATTTTTGCATTTTTCTTGATATTTTTAATTCAACAAAAATTACAATTTTCCAATTTTGGCGATTTCTTTATTTAAAGAGCTTTGCGATTTTTAAGTTTTCACAGTTTTTACTATTTTGAAAACAATTTATTTTTTTTAACAAATCTCGGAAAGTTTCCGAAATTTTAAATTTGTTCGATTTTTGAATTTCGGGAATTTTTGCATTTTTTTTGATATTTTTATTTAACAAACTTTCCAGTTCTCATATTTTGCCGATTTCTTAATTTGGAGAACTTTGTGATTTTACAGTTTAAACAGTTTTTACTATTTTGAAAAAATTTCCTTTTTTCTCTTAAATTTCGGAAATTTTTCGAAATTTTAAATTTTTTCGATTTTTGAATTTTTAGAATTTTCGCATTTTTCTCGATTTTTTCATTTCAACAAAAATTACAATTTTCCAATTTTGTAGATTTCTTAATTTGGAGAACTTTGTGATTTTACAGTTTAAACAGTTTTAACTATTTTAAGAAATTTCCTTTTTTTTATCAAGTTTCGGAAATTTTAAGAAATTTTAATTTTTTTCGATTTTTGAATTTTTAGAATTTTTGCATTTTTCTCGATTTTTTTTATTTCAACAAAAATTACAATTTTCCAATTTTGTAGATTTCTCAATGTAGAGAACTTTGCGATTTTACAGTTTTCACAGTTTTTACTATTTTGAAAAAACTTAATTTTTTTATCTAATTTTGGAAATTTTCCGAAATCTTAAATTTTTTCGATTTTTGAATTTTGGGAATTTTTGCATTTTTCTTGATATTTTTAATTCAACAAATTTTACAATTTTCCAATGTTGTCGATTTCTAAATTTAGAGAAGTTTGTGATTTTGTCGATTATACGGTTGTTACTATTTTGAAGAAATTGTCTTCTTTATTAATTTTCAGAAATTTTAAATTTTTTCGATTTTTGAATTTCTTAAATTTATTAATTTTTCTCGATTTTTTAAATTCAACAAATCTTACAATATTCCAATGTTGTCGATTTCTTAATTGAAAGAACTTTTTGTTTTTGTCGATTTTACAGGTCTTACTATTTTGAAAAAATTGTCTTATTTTATCAAACTTCCGGAAATTTTGCAAAAATTTAAATTTTCTCGATTTTCGGAAATTTGTGCATTTATCTCGATTTTTTAATTTCAACAAATCTTGCAATATTCCAATTTTGTCTATTTCTTTATTTAAAGAGCTTTGCAATTTTTAAGTTTTCACAGTTGTTACTATTTTGAAAACAATTTAATTTTTTTATTAAATTTCGGAAATTTTCCGAAATTTTAAATTTTTTCGATTTTTGAATTTTTAGAATTTTCGCATTTATCTCAATTTTTTTGATTTCAACAAAAATTAAAATTTTCCAATTTTGTAGATTTCTTAATTTGGAGAACTTTGTGATTTTACAGTTTAAACAGTTTTAACTATTTTAAAAAATTTAATTTTTTTTATCAAGTTTCGGAAATTTTAAGAAATTTTAAATTTTTTCGATTTTTGAATTTTTAGAATTTTCGCATTTATCTCGATTTTTTAATTTCAACAAAACTTGCAATATTTCAATTTTGTCGATTTCTTTATTTTAAGAACTTTGCGATTTAACAGTTTTCACAGTTTTTACTATTTTGAAAAACATTAATTTTTTGATCTAATTTCGAAAATTTTCCGAAATCTTAAATTTTTTCGATTTTTGAATTTTGGAAATTTTTCTTGAAATTTTTAATTCAACAAATTTTACAATTTTTCAATTTTGTAGATTTCTTAATTTAGAGAATTTTGTGATTTTGTCGATTTAACAGTTTTAACTATTTTAAGAAATTTCCTTTTTTTTATCAAGTTTCGGAAATTTTAAGAAATTTTAATTTTTTTCGATTTTTGAATCTCGGGAATTTTTGCATTTTTTTTGATATTTTTATTTAACAAACTTTACAGTTCTCATATTTTGCGATTTCTTAATTTGGAGAACTTTGTGATTTTACAGTTTAAACAGTTTTTACTATTTTAAAAAATTTCCTTTTTTTTATCAAGTTTCGGAAATTTTCCGAAATTTTAAATTTTTTCGATTTTTGAATTTTTAGAATTTTCGCATTTTTCTCGATTTTTTCATTTCAACAAAAATTACAATTTTCCAATTTTGTAATTTTCTTAATTTGGAGAACTTTGCGATTTTTAAGTTTTCACAGTTTTTACTATTTTGAAAAAACTTAATTTTTTTATCTAATTTCGGAAATTTTCCGAAAACTTAAATTTTTTCGATTTTTGAATTTTGGGAATTTTTGCATTTTTCCTGATATTTTTAATTCAACAAATTTTACAATTTTCCAATGTTGTCGATTTCTAAATTTAGAGAAGTTTGTGATTTTGTCGATTATACGGTTGTTACTATTTTGAAGAAATTGTCTTCTTTATTAATTTTCGGAAATTTTCAGAAATTTTAAATTTTTTCGATTTTTGAATTTCTTAAATTTATTAATTTTTCTCGATTTTTGAAATTCAACAAATCTTACAATATTCCAATGTTGTCGATTTCTTAATTGAAAGAACTTTTTGTTTTTGTCGATTTTACAGGTCTTACAATTTTGAAAAAATTGTCTTATTTTATCAAACTTTCGGAAATTTTGCAAAAATTTAAATTTTCTCGATTTTCGGAAATTTGTGCATTTATCTCGATTTTTTAATTTCAACAAAACAATATTCCAATTTTGTCTATTTCTTTATTTAAAGAGCTTTGCAATTTTTAAGTTTTCACAGTTTTTACTATTTTGAAAACAATTTAATTTTTTTATCAAATCTCGGAAAGTTTCCGAAATTTTAAATTTGTTCGATTTTTGAATTTCGGGAATTTTTGCATTTTTCATGATATTTTTATTCAACAAATTTTACAGTTCTCATATTTTGTCGATTTCTTAATTTGGAGAACTTTGTGATTTTACAGTTTAAACAGTTTTTACTATTTTGAAAATATTTCCTTTTTTCTATTAAATTTCGGAAATTTTCCGAAATTTTTAATTTTTTCGATTTTTGAATTTTTAGAATTTTCGCATTTTTCTCGATTTTTTCATTTCAACAAAAATTACAATTTTCCAATTTTGTAGTTTTCTTAATTTGGAGAACTTTGTGATTTTACAGTTTAAACAGTTTCAACTATTTTAAAAAATTTCCTTATTTTTATCAAGTTTCGGAAATTTTAAGAAATTTTAAATATTTTCGATTTTTGAATTTTTAGAATTTTCGCATTTATTTCGATTTTTTCATTTCAACAAAAATTACAAGTTTCCAATTTTGTAGATTTCTTAATTTAGAGAACTTTGCGATTTAACAGTTTTCACAGTTTTTACTAATTTGAAAAACATTATTTTTTTTATCTAATTTTGAAAATTTTCCGAAATCTTAAATTTTTTCGATTTTTGAATTTTGGAAATTTTTGGATTTTTCTTGAAATTTTTAATTCAACAAATTTTACAATTTTTCAATTTTGTAGATTTCTTAATTTAGAGAATTTTGTGATTTTGTCGATTTTACAGTTTTTACTATTTTGAAAAATTTTTATTTTTTTATCAAATTTTCGGAAACTTTGCAAAATTTTAATTTTTTTCGATTTTTGAATTTTTAGAATTTTTGCAATTTTCTTGATTTTTTTTATTTCAACAAAAATTACAATTTTCCAATTTTGTAGATTTCTTAATGTAGAGAACTTTGCGACTTTACAGTTTTCACAGTTTTTACTATTTTTAATAAACTTAATTTTTTTATCTAATTTCGGAAATTTTCCGAAATCTTAAATTTTTTCGATTTTTGAATTTTGGGAATTTTTGCATTTTTCTTGATATTTTTAATTCAACAAATTTTACAATTTTCCAATGTTGTCGATTTCTAAATTTAGAGAAGTTTGTGATTTTATCGATTATACGGTTGTTACTATTTTGAAGAAATTGTCTTCTTTATTAATTTTCGGAAATTTTCAGAAATTTTAAATTTTTTCGATTTTTGAATTTCTTAAATTTATTAATTTTGCTCGATTTTTTAAATTCAACAAATCTTACAATATTCCAATGTTGTCGATTTCTTAATTGAAAGAACTTTTTGTTTTTGTCGATTTTACAGGTCTTACAATTTTGAAAAAATTGTCTTATTTTATCAAACTTTCGGAAATTTTGCAAAAATTTAAATTTTCTCGATTTTCGGAAATTTGTGCATTTATCTCGATTTTTTAATTTCAACAAAACAATATTCCAATTTTGTCTATTTCTTTATTTAAAGAGCTTTGCAATTTTTAAGTTTTCACAGTTGTTACTATTTTGAAAACAATTTAATTTTTTTATTAAATTTCGGAAATTTTCCGAAATTTTAAATTTTTTCGATTTTTGAATTTTTAGAATTTTCGCATTTATCTCAATTTTTTTGATTTCAACAAAAATTAAAATTTTCCAATTTTGTAGATTTCTTAATTTGGAGAACTTTGTGATTTTACAGTTTAAAGAGTTTTAACTATTTTAAAAAATTTAATTTTTTTTATCAAGTTTCGGAAATTTTAAGAAATTTTAAATTTTTTCGATTTTTGAATTTTTAGAATTTTCGCATTTATCTCGATTTTTTAATTTCAACAAAACTTGCAATATTTCAATTTTGTCTATTTCTTTATTTTAAGAACTTTGCGATTTAACAGTTTTCACAGTTTTTACTATTTTGAAAAACATTAATTTTTTGATCTAATTTCGAAAATTTTCCGAAATCTTAAATTTTTTCGATTTTTGAATTTTGGAAATTTTTGCATTTTTCTTGAAATTTTTAATTCAACAAATTTTACAATTTTTCAATTTTGTAGATTTCTTAATTTAGAGAATTTTGTGATTTTGTCGATTTAACAGTTTTTACTATTTTGAAAAAATTTTATTTTTTTTATCAAATTTTCGGATATTTTGCAAAATTTTAATTTTTTTCGATTTTTGAATTTTTGGAATTTTTTAATTTTTCTCGATTTTTTTCATTTCATCAAAAATTACAATTTTCCAATTTTGTAGGATTCTTAATTTAGATAACTTTGCGATTTTACAGTTTTCACAGTTTTAACTATTTTGAAAAAAATGTATTTTGTTCGGAAATTTTCCGAAATTTTAAATTTGTTCGATTTTTGAATTTTGGGAATTTTTGCATTTTTCTTGATATTTTTAATTCAACAAAAATTACAATTTTCCAATTTTGGTGATTTCTTTATTTAAAGAGCTTTGCGATTTTTAAGTTTTCACAGTTTTTACTATTTTGAAAACAATTTATTTTTTTTAACAAATCTCGGAAAGTTTCCGAAATTTTAAATTTGTTCGATTTTTGAATTTCGGGAATTTTTGCATTTTTTTTGATATTTTTATTTAACAAACTTTACAGTTCTCATATTTTGCCGATTTCTTAATTTGGAGAACTTTGTGATTTTACAGTTTAAACAGTTTTTACTATTTTGAAAAAATTTCCTTTTTTCTCTTAAATTTCGGAAATTTTTCGAAATTTTAAATTTTTTCGATTTTTGAATTTTTAGAATTTTCGCATTTATCTCGATTTTTTCATTTCAACAAAAATTACAATTTTCCAATTTTGTAGATTTCTTAATTTGGAGAACTTTGTGATTTTACAGTTTAAACAGTTTTAACTATTTTAAGAAATTTCCTTTTTTTTATCAAGTTTCGGAAATTTTAAGAAATTTTAATTTTTTTCGATTTTTGAATTTTTAGAATTTTTGCATTTTTCTCGATTTTTTTTATTTCAACAAAAATTACAATTTTCCAATTTTGTAGATTTCTCAATGTAGAGAACTTTGCGATTTTACAGTTTTCACAGTTTTTACTATTTTGAAAAAACTTATTTTTTTTATCTAATTTCGGAAATTTTCCGAAATCTTAAATTTTTTCGATTTTTGAATTTTGGGAATTTTTGCATTTTTCTTGATATTTTTAATTCAACAAATTTTACAATTTTCCAATGTTGTCGATTTCTAAATTTAGAGAAGTTTGTGATTTTGTCGATTATACGGTTGTTACTATTTTGAAGAAATTGTCTTCTTTATTAATTTTCGGAAATTTTCAGAAATTTTAAATTTTTTCGATTTTTGAATTTCTTAAATTTATTAATTTTTCTCGATTTTTTAAATTCAACAAATCTTACAATATTCCAATGTTGTCGATTTCTTAATTGAAAGAACTTTTTGTTTTTGTCGATTTTACAGGTCTTACTATTTTGAAAAAATTGTCTTATTTTATCAAACTTTCGGAAATTTTGCAAAAATTTAAATTTTCTCGATTTTCGGAAATTTGTGCATTTATCTCGATTTTTTAATTTCAACAAATCTTGCAATATTCCAATTTTGTCTATTTCTTTATTTAAAGAACTTTGCGATTTAACAGTTTTCACAGTTTTGTCTATTTTGAAAACAATTTAATTTTTTTTATCAAATTTCGGAAATTTTCCGAAATTTTAAATTTGTTCGATTATTGAATTTTGGGAATTTTTGCATTTTTCTTGATTTTTTTATTCAACAAATTTTATAGTTCTCCAATGTTGTCGATTTCTTAATTTGGAGAACTTTGTGATTTTACAGTTTAAACAGTTTTAACTATTTTAAAAAATTTCCTTTTTTTTATCAAGTTTCGGAAATTTTAAGAAATTTTTAATTTTTTCGATTTTTGAATTTTTAGAATTTTCGCATTTATCTCGATTTTTTCATTTCAACAAAAATTACAATTTTCCAATTTTGTAGTTATCTTAATTTGGAGAACTTTGCGATTTTTAAGTTTTCACAGTTTTTACTATTTTGAAAACAATTTAATTTTTTTATCAAATCTCGGAAAGTTTCCGAAATTTTAAATTTGTTCGATTTTTGAATTTCGGGAATTTTTGCATTTTGCTTGATATTTTTATTTAACAAATTTTACAGTTCTCATATTTTGTCGATTTCTTAATTTGGAGAACTTTGTGATTTTACAGTTTAAACAGTTTTAACTATTTTAAAAAATTTCCTTTTTTTTATCAAGTTTCGGAAATTTTCCGAAATTTTAAATTTTTTCGATTTTTGAATTTTTAGAATTTTCGCATTTTTCTCGATTTTTTCATTTCAACAAAAATTACAATTTTCCAATTTTGTAGATTTCTTAATTTAGAGAACTTTGCGATTTAACAGTTTTCACAGTTTTTACTATTTTGAAAAACATTAATTTTTTGATCTAATTTCGAAAATTTTCCGAAATCTTAAATTTTTTCGATTTTTGAATTTTGGAAATTTTTGCATTTTTCTTGAAATTTTTAATTCAACAAATTTTACAGTTCTCATATTTTGTCGATTTCTTAATTTGGAGAACTTTGTGATTTTACAGTTTAAACAGTTTTTACTATTTTGAAAATATTTCCTTTTTTCTATTAAATTTCGGAAATTTTCAGAAATTTTAAATTTTTTCGATTTTTGAATTTTCAGAATTTTCGCATTTTTCTCGATTTTTTCATTTCAATAAAAATTACAAGTTTCCAATTTTGTAGATTTCTTAATTTAGAGAACTTTGCAATTTAACAGTTTTCACAGTTTTTACTATTATGAAAAACATTAATTTTTTTATCTAATTTCGAAAATTTTCCGAAATCTTAAATTTTTTCGATTTTTGAATTTTGGAAACTTTTGCATTTTTCTTGAAATTTTTAATTCAACAAAATTTACAATTTTTCAATTTTGTAGATTTCTTAATTTAGAGAATTTTGTGATTTTGTCGATTTTACAGTTTTTACTATTTTGAAAAAATTGTCTTCTTTATTAATTTTCGGAAATTTTCAGAAATTTTAAATTTTTTCGATTTTTGAATTTCTTAAATTTATTAATTTTTCTCGATTTTTTAAATTCAACAAATTTTACAATTTTGTAGATTTCTTAATTTAGAGAATTTTGTGATTTTGTCGATTTTACAGTTTTTACTATTTTGAAAAAATTTTATTTTTTTATCAAATTTTCGGAAACTTTGCAAAATTTTAATTTTTTTCGATTTTTGAATTTTTAGAATCTTTGCAATTTTCTCGATTTTTTTTATTTCAACAAAAATTACAATTTTCCAATTTTGTAGATTTCTTAATGTAGAGAACTTTGCGATTTTACAGTTATCACAGTTTTTACTATTTTGAAAAAACTTAATTTTTTTATCTAATTTCGGAAATTTTCCGAAATCTTAAATTTTTTCGATTTTTGAATTTTGGGAATTTTTGCATTTTTCTTGATATTTTTAATTCAACAAATTTTACAATTTTCCAATGTTGTCGATTTCTAAATTTAGAGAAGTTTGTGATTTTGTCGATTATACGGTTGTTACTATTTGAAGAAATTGTCTTCTTTATTCATTTTCGGAAATTTTCAGAAATTTTAAATTTTTTCGATTTTTGAATTTCTTAAATTTATTAATTTTTCTCGATTTTTTAAATTCAACAAATCTTACAATATTCCAATGTTGTCGATTTCTTAATTGAAAGAACTTTTTGTTTTTGTCGATTTTACAGGTCTTACTATTTTGAAAAAATTGTCTTATTTTATCAAACTTTCGGAAATTTTGCAAAAATTTAAATTTTCTCGATTTTCGGAAATTTGTGCATTTATCTCGATTTTTTAATTTCAACAAAACAATATTCCAATTTTGTCTATTTCTTTATTTAAAGAGCTTTGCGATTTTTAAGTTTTCACAGTTTTTACTATTTTGAAAACAATTTAATTTTTTTATCAAATCTCGGAAAGTTTCCGAAATTTTAAATTTGTTCGATTTTTGAATTTCGGGAATTTTTGCATTTTTCTCGATTTTTTCATTTCAACAAAAATTACAATTTTCCAATTTTGTAGATTTCTTAATTTGGAGAACTTTGTGATTTTACAGTTTAATCAATTTTAACTATTTTAAAAAATTTCCTTTTTTTTATCAAGTTTCGAAAATTTTAAGAAATTTTAAATTTTTTCGATTTTTGAATTTTTAGAATTTTCGCATTTTTCTCGATTTTTTCATTTCAACAAAAATTACAATTTTCCAATTTTGTAGTTTTCTTAATTTTGAGAACTTTGTGATTTTACAGTTTAAACAGTTTCAACTATTTTAAAAAATTTCCTTTTTTTTATCAAGTTTCGGAAATTTTAAGAAATTTTAAATTTTTTTCGATTTTTGAATTTTTAGAATTTTTGCATTTATCTCGATTTTTTCATTTCAACAAAAATTACAAGTTTCCAATTTTGTAGATTTCTTAATTTAGAGAACTTTGCGATTTAACAGTTTTCACAGTTTTTACTATTTTGAAAAACATTAATTTTTTGATCTAATTTCGAAAATTTTCCGAAATCTTAAATTTTTTCGATTTTTGAATTTTGGAAATTTTTGCATTTTTCTTGAAATTTTTAATTCAACAAATTTTACAATTTTTCAATTTTGTAGATTTCTTAATTTAGAGAATTTTGTGATTTTGTCGATTTTACAGTTTTTACTATTTTGAAAAAAATTTTATTTTTTTATCAAATTTTCGGAAACTTTGCAAAATTTTAATTTTTATCGATTTTTGAATTTTTAGAATTTTTGCAATTTTCTCGATTTTTTTTTTTTCAACAAAAATTACATTTTTCCAATTTTGTAGATTTCTTAATGTAGAGAACTTTGCGATTTTACAGTTTTCACAGTTTTTACTATTTTGAAAAAACTTAATTTTTTTATCTAATTTCGAAAATTTTCCGAAATCTTAAATTTTTTCGATTTTTGAATTTTGGGAATTTTTGCATTTTTCTTGATATTTTTAATTCAACAAATTTTACAATTTTCCAATGTTGTCGATTTCTAAATTTAGAGAAGTTTGTGATTTTGTCGATTATACGGTTGTTACTATTTTGAAGAAATTGTCTTCTTTATTAATTTTCGGAAATTTTCAGAAATTTTAAATTTTTTCGATTTTTGAATGTCTTAAATTTATTAATTTTTCTCGATTTTTTAAATTCAACAAATATTACAATATTCCAATGTTGTCGATTTCTTAATTGAAAGAACTTTTTGTTTTTGTCGATTTTACAGGTCTTACAATTTTGAAAAAATTGTCTTATTTTATCAAACTTTCGGAAATTTTGCAAAAATTTAAATTTTCTCGATTTTCGGAAATTTATGCATTTATCTCGATTTTTTAATTTCAACAAAACAATATTCCAATTTTGTCTATTTCTTTATTTAAAGAGCTTTGCAATTTTTAAGTTTTCACAGTTGTTACTATTTTGAAAACAATTTAATTTTTTTATCAAATCTCGGAAAGTTTCCGAAATTTTAAATTTGTTCGATTTTTGAATTTCGGGAATTTTTGCAATTTTTCTTGATATTTTTATTCAGCAAATTTTACAGTTCTCATATTTTGTCGATTTCTTAATTTGGAGAACTTTGTGATTTTACAGTTTAAACTGTTTTTACTATTTTGAAAATATTTCCTTTTTTCTATTAAATTTCGGAAATTTTCCGAAATTTTAAATTTTTTCGATTTTTGAATTTTTAGAATTTTTGCATTTTTCTCGATTTTTTCATTTCAACAAAAATTACAAGTTTCCAATTTTGTAGATTTCTTAATTTAGAGAACTTTGCGATTTAACAGTTTTCACAGTTTTTACTATTTTGAAAAACATTAATTTTTTGATCTAATTTCGAAAATTTTCCGAAATCTTAAATTTTTTAGATTTTTGAATTTTGGAAATTTTTGCATTTTTCTTGAAATTTTTAATTCAACAAATTTTACAATTTTGTAGATTTCTTAATTTAGAGAATTTTGTGATTTTGTCGATTTTACAGTTTTTACTATTTTGAAAAAATTTTATTTTTTTATCAAATTTTCGGAAACTTTGCAAAATTTTAATTTTTTTCGATTTTTGAATTTTTAGAATTTTTGCAATTTTCTCGATTTTTTTTTTTTCAACAAAAATTACAATTTTCCAATTTTGTAGATTTCTTAATGTAGAGAACTTTGCGATTTTACAGTTTTCACAGTTTTTACTATTTTGAAAAAACTTAATTTTTTTATCTAATTTCGGAAATTTTCCGAAATCTTAAATTTTTTCGATTTTTGAATTTTGGGAATTTTTGCATTTTTCTTGATATTTTTATTCAACAAATTTTACAGTTCTCATATTTTGTCGATTTCTTAATTTGGAGAACTTTGTGATTTTACAGTTTAAACAGTTTTTACTATTTTGAAAATATTTCCTTTTTTCTATTAAATTTCGGAAATTTTCAGAAACTTTAAATTTTTTCGATTTTTGAATTTTCAGAATTTTCGCATTTTCTCGATTTTTTCATTTCAACAAAAATTACAAGTTTCCAATTTTGTAGATTTCTTAATTTAGAGAACTTTGCAATTTAACAGTTTTCACAGTTTTTACTATTTTGAAAAACATTAATTTTTTGATCTAATTTCGAAAATTTTCCAAAATCTTAAATTTTTTCGATTTTTGAATTTTGGAAACTTTTGCATTTTTCTTGAAATTTTTAATTCAACAAAATTTACAATTTTTCAATTTTGTAGATTTCTTAATTTAGAGAATTTCGTGATTTTGTCGATTTTACAGTTTTTACTATTTTGAAAAAATTGTCTTCTTTATTAATTTTCGGAAATTTTCAGAAATTTTAAATTTTTTCGATTTTTGAATTTCTTAAATTTATTAATTTTTCTCGATTTTTTAAATTCAACAAATTTTACAATTTTGTAGATTTCTTAATTTAGAGAATTTTGTGATTTTGTCGATTTTACAGTTTTTACTATTTTGAAAAAATTTTATTTTTTTATCAAATTTTCGGAAACTTTGCAAAATTTTAATTTTTTTCGATTTTTGAATTTTTAGAATTTTTGCAATTTTCTCGATTTTTTTTATTTCAACAAAAATTACAATTTTCCAATTTTGTAGATTTCTTAATGTAGAGAACTTTGCGATTTTACAGTTTTCACAGTTTTTACTATTTTGAAAAAACTTAATTTTTTTATCTAATTTCGGAAATTTTCCGAAATCTTAAATTTTTTCGATTTTTGAATTTTGGGAATTTTTGCATTTTTCTTGATATTTTTAATTCAACAAATTTTACAATTTTCCAATGTTGTCGATTTCTAAATTTAGAGAAGTTTGTGATTTTGTCGATTATACGGTTGTTACTATTTGAAGAAATTGTCTTCTTTATTCATTTTCGGAAATTTTCAGAAATTTTAAATTTTTTCGATTTTTGAATTTCTTAAATTTATTAATTTTTCTCGATTTTTTAAATTCAACAAATCTTACAATATTCCAATGTTGTCGATTTCTTAATTGAAAGAACTTTTTGTTTTTGTCGATTTTACAGGTCTTACTATTTTGAAAAAATTGTCTTATTTTATCAAACTTTCGGAAATTTTGCAAAAATTTAAATTTTCTCGATTTTCGGAAATTTGTGCATTTATCTCGATTTTTTAATTTCAACAAAACAATATTCCAATTTTGTCTATTTCTTTATTCAAAGAGCTTTGCGATTTTTAAGTTTTCACAGTTTTTACTATTTTGAAAACAATTTAATTTTTTTATCAAATCTCGGAAAGTTTCCGAAATTTTAAATTTGTTCGATTTTTGAATTTTTAGAATTTTCGCATTTTTCTCGATTTTTTCATTTCAACAAAAATTACAATTTTCCAATTTTGTAGATTTCTTAATTTGGAGAACTTTGTGATTTTACAGTTTAATCAGTTTTAACTATTTTAAAAAATTTCCTTTTTTTTATCAAGTTTCGAAAATTTTAAGAAATTTTAAATTTTTTCGATTTTTGAATTTTTAGAATTTTCGCATTTTTCTCGATTTTTTCATTTCAACAAAAATTACAATTTTCCAATTTTGTAGTTTTCTTAATTTTGAGAACTTTGTGATTTTACAGTTTAAACAGTTTCAACTATTTTAAAAAATTTCCTTTTTTTTATCAAGTTTCGGAAATTTTAAGAAATTTTAAATTTTTTCGATTTTTGAATTTTTAGAATTTTTGCATTTATCTCGATTTTTTCATTTCAACAAAAATTACAAGTTTTCAATTTTGTAGATTTCTTAATTTAGAGAACTTTGCAATTTAACAGTTTTCACAGTTTTTACTATTTTGAAAAACATTAATTTTTTGATCTAATTTCGAAAATTTTCCGAAATCTTAAATTTTTTCGATTTTTGAATTTTGGAAACTTTTGCATTTTTCTTGAAATTTTTAATTCAACAAATTTTACAATTTTGTAGATTTCTTAATTTAGAGAATTTTGTGATTTTGTCGATTTTACAGTTTTTACTATTTTGAAAAAATTTTATTTTTTTATCAAATTTTCGGAAACTTTGCAAAATTTTAATTTTTTTCGATATTTGAATTTTTGGAATTTTTGCAATTTTCTCGATTTTTTTTATTTCAACAAAAATTACAATTTTCCAATTTTGTAGATTTCTTAATGTAGAGAACTTTGCGATTTTACAGTTTTCACAGTTTTTACTATTTTGAAAAAACTTAATTTTTTTATCTAATTTCGGAAATTTTCCGAAATCTTAAATTTTTTCGATTTTTGAATTTTGGGAATTTTTGCATTTTTCTTGATATTTTTAATTCAACAAATTTTACAATTTTCCAATGTTGTCGATTTCTAAATTTAGAGAAGTTTGTGATTTGTGATTTTGTCGATTAAACGGTTGTTACTATTTGAAGAAATTGTCTTCTTTATTAATTTTCGGAAATTTTCAGAAATTTTAAATGTTTTCGATTTTTGAATTTCTTAAATTTATTAATTTTTCTCGATTTTTTAAATTCAACAAATCTTACAATATTCCAATGTTGTCGATTTCTTAATTGAAAGAACTTTTTGTTTTTGTCGATTTTACAGGTCTTACTATTTTGAAAAAATTGTCTTATTTTATCAAACTTTCGGAAATTTTGCAAAAATTTAAATTTTCTCGATTTTCGGAAATTTGTGCATTTATCTCGATTTTTTAATTTCAACAAAAATTACAAGTTTCCAATTTTGTCTATTTCTTTATTTAAAGAACTTTGCGATTTAACAGTTTTCACAGTTTTGTCTATTTTGAAAACAATTTAATTTTTTTATCAAATTTCGGAAATTTTCCGAAATTTTAAATTTGTTCGATTTTTGAATTTTGGGAATTTTTGCATTTTTTTTGATATTTTTATTCAACAAATTTTATAGTTCTCCAATTTTGTCGATTTCTTAATTTGGAAAACTTTGTGATTTTACAGTTTAAACAGTTTTAACTATTTTAAAAAATTTCCTTTTTTTTATCAAGTTTCGGAAATTTTAAGAAATTTTTAATTTTTTCGATTTTTGAATTTTTAGAATTTTCGCATTTATCTCGATTTTTTCATTTCAACAAAAATTTCAAGTTTCCAATTTTGTAGATTTCTTAATTTAGAGAATTTTGCGATTTAACAGTTTTCACAGTTCTTACTATTTTGAAAAACATTAATTTTTTTATCAAATTTCGAAAATTTTCCGAAATCTTAAATTTTTTCGATTTTTGAATTTTGGAAATTTTTGCATTTTTATTGATATTTTTAATTCAACAAATTTTACAATTTTTCATTTTTGTAGATTTCTTAATTTAGAGAATTTTGTGATTTTACAGTTTTCACAGTTTTAACTATTTTGAAAAAAAAATGTATTTTGTTCGGAAATTTTCCGAAATTTTAAATTTGTTCGATTTTTGAGTTTTGGGAATTTTAGCATTTTTCTTGATATTTTTAATTCAGCAAAAATTACAATTTTCCAATTTTGGCGATTTTTGTATTTAAAGAGCTTTGCGATTTTTAAGTTTTCACAGTTTTTACTATTTTGAACAAAATTTCTTTTGTTATCGAATTTCGGAAATTTTCCGAAATTTTAAATTTTTTCGATTTTTGAATTTAGGGAATTTTAGCATTTTTCTTGATATTTTTAATTCAACAAAAATTACAATTTTCCAATTTTGGCGATTTCTTTATTTAAAGAGCTTTGCGATTTTACAGTTTTCACAGTTTTTGCTATTTTGAAAAAAATTTTATTTTTTTATCAAATTTCGGAAATTTTCCGAAATTTTAAATTTGTTCGATTTTTGTATTTTGGGAATTTTTGCATTTTTCTTGATATTTTTGTTCAACAAATTTTATAGTTCTCCAATTTTGTCGAATTCTTACTTTGGAGAACTTTGTGATTTTACAGATTAAACAGTTTTTACTATTTTGAAAAAATTTCCTTTTTTTTTTATTAAATTTCGGAAATTTTCCGAAATTTTAAATTTTTTCGATTTTTGAATTTTTAGAATTTTCGCATTTATCTCAATTTTTTCATTTCAACAAAAATTACAATTTTCCAATTTTGTAGATTTCTTAATTTGGAGAACTTTGTGATTTTACAGTTTAAACAGTTTTATCTATTTTAAAAAATTTCCTTTTTTTTATCAAGTTTCGGAAATTTTAAGAAATTTTAAATTTTTTCGATTTTTGAATTTTTAGAACTTACGCATTTATCTCGATTTTTTCATTTCAACAAAAATTACAAGTTTCCAATTTTGTAGATTTCTTAATTTAGAGAACTTTGCGATTTTTAAGTTTTCACAGTTTTTACTATTTTGAGCAAAATTTCTTTTGTTATCGAATTTCGAAATTTTCCGAAATTTTAAATTTTTTCGATTTTTGAATTTAGGGAATTTTAGCATTTTTCTTGATATTTTTAATTCAACAAAAATTATAATTTTCCAATTTTGGCGATTTCTTTATTTAAAGAGCTTTGCGATTTTACAGTTTTCACAGTTTTTGCTATTTTGAAAAAAATTTTATTTTTTTATCAAATTTCGGAAATTTTCCGAAATTTTAAATTTGTTCGATTTTTGTATTTTGGGAATTTTTGCATTTTTCTTGATGTTTTTATTCAACAAATTTTATAGTTCTCCAATTTTGTCGATTTCTTAATTTGGAGAACTTTGTGATTTTACAGTTTAAACAGTTTTTACTATTTTGAAAAAATTTCCATTTTTTTTATTAAATTTCGGAAATTTTCCGAAATTTTAAATTTTTTCGATTTTTGAATTTTTAGAATTTTCGCATTTATCTCGATTTTTTCATTTCAACAAAAATTACAAGTTTCCAATTTTGTAGATTTCTTAATGTAGAGAACTTTGCGATTTTACAGTTTTCACAGTTATTACTATTTTGAAAAAACTTAATTTTTTTATCTAATTTCGGAAATTTTCCGAAATCTTACATTTTTTCGATTTTTGAATTTTGGGAATTTTTGCATTTTTCTTGATATTTTTAATTCAATAAATTTTAAAATTTTCCAATGTTGTCTATTTCTAAATTTAGAGAATTTTGTGATTTTGTCGATTTTACAGTTTTTACTATTTTGAAAAAATTTTATTTTTTTATCAAATTTTCGGAAACTTTGCAAAATTTTAATTTTTTTCGATTTTTGAATTTTTAGAATTTTCGCATTTATCTCGATTTTTTCATTTCAACAAAAATTACAAGTTTCCAATTTTGTAGATTTCTTAATGTAGAGAACTTTGCGATTTTACAGTTTTCACAGTTTTTACTATTTTTAAAAAACTTAATTTTTTTATCTAGTTTCGGAAATTTTCCGAAATCTTAAATTTTGGGAATTTTTGCATTTTTCTTGATATTTTTAATTCAACAAATTTTACAATTTTCCAATGTTGTCGATTTCTAAATTTAGAGAAGTTTGTGATTTTATCGATTATACGGTTGTTACTATTTTGAAGAAATTGTCTTCTTTATTAATTTTCGGAAATTTTCAGAAATTTTACATTTTTTCGATTTTTGAATTTCTTAAATTTATTAATTTTTCTCGATTTTTAAAATTCAACAAATCTTACAATATTCCAATGTTGTCGATTTCTTAATTGAAAGAACTTTTTGTTTTTGTCGATCTTATAGGTCTTACTATTTTGAAAAAATTGTCTTATTTTATCAAACTTTCGGAAATTTTGCAAAAATTTAAATTTTCTCGATTTTCGGAAATTTGTGCATTTATCTCGATTTTTTAATTTCAACAAAAATTACAAGTTTCCAATTTTGTCTATTTCTTTATTTAAAGAACTTTGCGATTTAACAGTTTTCACAGTTTTGTCTATTTTGAAAACAATTTAATTTTTTTATCAAATTTCGGAAATTTTCCGAAATTTTAAATTTGTTCGATTTTTGAATTTTGGGAATTTTTGCATTTTTTTTTATATTTTTATTTAACAAATTTTATAGTTCTCCAATTTTGTCGATTTCTTAATTTGGAAAACTTTGTGATTTTACAGTTTAAACAGTTTTAACTATTTTAAAAAATTTCCTTTTTTTTATCAAGTTTCGGAAATTTTAAGAAATTTTTAATTTTTTCGATTTTTGAATTTTTAGAATTTTCGCATTTATCTCGATTTTTTCATTTCAAGAAAAAATTTCAAGTTTCCAATTTTGTAGATTTCTTAATTTAGAGAACTTTGCGATTTAACAGTTTTCACAGTTCTTACTATTTTGAAAAACATTAATTTTTTTATCAAATTTCGAAAATTTTCCGAAATCTTAAATTTTTTCGATTTTTGAATTTTGGAAATTTTTGCATTTTTATTGATATTTTTAATTCAACAAATTTTACAATTTTTCATTTTTGTAGATTTCTTAATTTAGAGAATTTTGTGATTTTACAGTTTTCACAGTTTTAACTATTTTGAAAAAAAAATGTATTTTGTTCGGAAATTTTCCGAAATTTTAAATTTGTTCGATTTTTGAGTTTTGGGAATTTTAGCATTTTTCTTGATATTTTTAATTCAGCAAAAATTACAATTTTCCAATTTTGGCGATTTTTGTATTTAAAGAGCTTTGCGATTTTTAAGTTTTCACAGTTTTTACTATTTTGAACAAAATTTCTTTTGTTATCGAATTTCGGAAATTTTCCGAAATTTTAAATTTTTTCGATTTTTGAATTTAGGGAATTTTAGCATTTTTCTTGATATTTTTAATTCAACAAAAATTACAATTTTCCAATTTTGGCGATTTCTTTATTTAAAGAGCTTTGCGATTTTACAGTTTTCACAGTTTTTGCTATTTTGAAAAAAATTTTATTTTTTTATCAAATTTCGGAAATTTTCCGAAATTTTAAATTTGTTCGATTTTTGTATTTTGGGAATTTTTGCATTTTTCTTGATATTTTTGTTCAACAAATTTTATAGTTCTCCAATTTTGTCGATTTCTTAATTTGGAGAACTTTGTGATTTTACAGATTAAACAGTTTTTACTATTTTGAAAAAATTTCCTTTTTTTTTATTAAATTTCGGAAATTTTCCGAAATTTAAAATTTTTTCGATTTTTGAATTTTTAGAATTTTCGCATTTATCTCAATTTTTTCATTTCAACAAAAATTACAATTTTCCAATTTTGTAGATTTCTTAATTTGGAGAACTTTGTGATTTTACAGTTTAAACAGTTTTAACTATTTTAAAAAATTTCCATTTTTTTATCAAGTTTCGGAAATTTTAAGAAATTTTAAATTTTTTCGATTTTTGAATTTTTAGAACTTACGCATTTATCTCGATTTTTTCATTTCAACAAAAATTACAAGTTTCCAATTTTGTAGATTTCTTAATTTAGAGAACTTTGCGATTTTTAAGTTTTCACAGTTTTTACTATTTTGAACAAAATTTCTTTTGTTATCGAATTTCGGAAATTTTCCGAAATTTTAAATTTTTTCGATTTTTGAATTTAGGGAATTTTAGCATTTTTCTTGATATTTTTAATTCAACAAAAATTACAATTTTCCAATTTTGGCGATTTCTTTATTTAAAGAGCTTTGCGATTTTACAGTTTTCACAGTTTTTGCTATTTTGAAAAAAATTTTATTTTTTTTATCAAATTTCGGAAATTTTCCGAAATTTTAAATTTGTTCGATTTTTGTATTTTGGGAATTTTTGCATTTTTCTTGATGTTTTTATTCAACAAATTTTATAGTTCTCCAATTTTGTCGATTTCTTAATTTGGAGAACTTTGTGATTTTACAGTTTAAACAGTTTTAACTATTTTGAAAAAATTTCCTTTTTTTTTATTAAATTTCGGAAATTTTCCGAAATTTTAAATTTTGTCGATTTTTGAATTTTTAGAATTTTCGCATTTATCTCGATTTTTTCATTTCAACAAAAATTACAAGTTTCCAATTTTGTAGATTTCTTAATGTAGAGAACTTTGCGATTTTACAGTTTTCACAGTTATTACTATTTTGAAAAAACTTAATTTTTTTATCTAATTTCGGAAATTTTCCGAAATCTTACATTTTTTCGATTTTTGAATTTTGGGAATTTTTGCATTTTTCTTGATATTTTTAATTCAACAAATTTTACAATTTTCCAATGTTGTCGATTTCTAAATTTAGAGAATTTTGTGATTTTGTCGATTTTACAGTTTTTACTATTTTGAAAAAATTGTATTTTTTTATTAAATTTTCGGAAACTTTGCAAAATTTTAATTTTTTCGATTTTTGAATTTTTAGAATTTTTGCATTTTTCTCGATTTTTTTTATTTCAACAAAAATTACAATTTTCCAATTTTGTAGATTTCTTAATGTAGAGAACTTTGCGATTTTACAGTTTTCACAGTTTTTACTATTTTTAAAAAACTTAATTTTTTTATCTAGTTTCGGAAATTTTCCGAAATCTTAAATTTTTTCGTTTTGGGAATTTTTGCATTTTTCTTGATATTTTTAATTCAACAAATTTTACAATTTTCCAATGTTGTCGATTTCTAAATTTAGAGAAGTTTGTGATTTTGTCGATTATACGGTTGTTACTATTTTGAATAAATTGTCTTCTTTATTAATTTTCGGAAATTTTCAGAAATTTTAAATTTTTTCGATTTTTGAATTTCTTAAATTTATTAATTTTTCTCGATTTTTTAAATTCTACAAATCTTACAATATTCCAATGTTGTCGATTTCTTAATTGAAAGAACTTTTTGTTTTTGTCGATCTTATAGGTCTTACTATTTTGAAAAAATTGTCTTATTTTATCAAACTTTCGGAAATTTTGCAAAAATTTAAATTTTCTCGATTTTCGGAAATTTGTGCATTTATCTCGATTTTTTAATTTCAACAAAACAATATTCCAATTTTGTCTATTTCTTTATTTAAAGAGCTTTGCGATTTTTAAGTTTTCACAGTTTTTACTATTTTGAACACAATTTAATTTTTTTATCAAATCTCGGAAAGTTTCCGAAATTTTAAATTTGTTCGATTTTTGAATTTTTAGAATTTTCGCATTTTTCTCGATTTTTTCATTTCAACATAAATTACAATTTTCCAATCTTGTAGATTTCTTAATTTGGAGAACTTTGTGATTTTACAGTTTAATCAGTTTTAACTATTTTAAAAAATTTCCTTTTTTTTATCAAGTTTCGGAAATTTTAAGAAATTTTAAATTTTTTCGATTTTTGAATTTTTAGAATTTTCGCATTTTTCTCGATTTTTTCATTTCAACAAAAATTACAATTTTCCAATTTTGTAGATTTCTTAATTTGGAGAACTTTGTGATTTTACAGTTTAAACAGTTTTAACTATTTTAAAAAATTTCCATTTTTTTATCAAGTTTCGGAAATTTTAAGAAATTTTAAATTTTTTCGATTTTTGAATTTTTAGAATTTTCGCATTTATCTCGATTTTTTCATTTCAACAAAAATTACAAGTTTCCAATTTTGTAGATTTCTTAATTTAGAGAACTTTGCGATTTTTAAGTTTTCACAGTTTTTACTATTTTGAAAAACATTAATTTTTTGATCCAATTTCGAAAATTTTCCGAAATCTTAAATTTTTTCGATTTTTGAATTTTGGAAATTTTTGCATTTTTCTTGAAATTTTTAATTCAACAAATTTTACAATTTTTCAATTTTGTAGATTTCTTAATTTAGAGAATTTTGTGATTTTTTCGATTTTACAGTTTTTACTATTTTGAAAAATTTTTATTTTTTTTTATCAAATTTTCGGAAACTTTGCAAAATTTTAATTTTTTTCGATTTTTGAATTTTTAGAATTTTTGCATTTTTCTCTATTTTTTTTATTTCAACAAAAATTACAATTTCCCAATTTTGTAGATTTCTTAATGAAGAGAACTTTGCGATTTTACAGTTTTCACAGTTTTGTCTATTTTGAAAACAATTTAATTTTTTTATCAAATTTCGGAAATTTTCCCAAATTTTAAATTTGTTCGATTTTTGAATTTTGGGAATTTTTGCATTTTTTTTGATATTTTTATTCAACAAATTTTATAGTTCTCCAATTTTGTCGATTTCTCAATTTGGAAAACTTTGTGATTTTACAGTTTAAACAGTTTTAACTATTTTAAAAAATTTCCTTTTTTTTTATCAAGTTTCGGAAATTTTAAGAAATTTTTAATTTTTTCGATTTTTGAATTTTTAGAATTTTCGCATTTATCTCGATTTTTTCATTTCAACAAAAATTTCAAGTTTCCAATTTTGTAGATTTCTTAATTTAGAGAACTTTGCGATTTAACAGTTTTCACAGTTCTTACTATTTTGAAAAACATTAATTTTTTTATCAAATTTCGAAAATTTTCCGAAATCTTAAATTTTTTCGATTTTTGAATTTTGTAAATTTTTGCATTTTTATTGATATTTTTAATTCAACAAATTTTACAATTTTTCATTTTTGTAGATTTTTTAATTTAGAGAATTTTGTGATTTTACAGTTTTCACAGTTTTAACTATTTTGAAAAAAAAAATGTATTTTGTTCGGAAATTTTCCGAAATTTTAAATTTGTTCGATTTTTGAGTTTTGGGAATTTTAGCATTTTTCTTGATATTTTTAATTCAGCAAAAATTACAATTTTCCAATTTTGGCGATTTTTGTATTTAAAGAGCTTTGCGATTTTTAAGTTTTCACAGTTTTTACTATTTTGAACAAAATTTCTTTTGTTATCGAATTTCGGAAATTTTCCGAAATTTTAAATTTTTTCGATTTTTGAATTTAGGGAATTTTAGCATTTTTCTTGATATTTTTAAATCAACAAAAATTACAATTTTCCAATTTTGGCGATTTCTTTATTTAAAGAGCTTTGCGATTTTACAGTTTTCACAGTTTTTGCTATTTTGAAAAAAAATGTATTTTCTTATCAAATTTCGGAAATTTTCCGAAATTTTAAATTTGTTCGATTTTTGTATTTTGGGAATTTTTGCATTTTTCTTGATATTTTTATTCAACAAATTTTATAGTTCTCCAATTTTGTCGATTTCTTAATTTGGAGAACTTTGTGATTTTACAGATTAAACAGTTTTTACTATTTTGAAAAAATTTCCTTTTTTTTTATTAAATTTCGGAAATTTTCCGAAATTTTAAATTTTTTCGATTTTTGAATTTTTAGAATTTTCGCATTTATCTCAATTTTTTCATTTCAACAAAAATTACAATTTTCCAATTTTGTAGATTTCTTAATTTGGAGAACTTTGTGATTTTACAGTTTAAACAGTTTTAACTATTTTAAAAAATTTCCTTTTTTTTATCAAGTTTCGGAAATTTTAAGAAATTTTAAATTTTTTCGATTTTTGAATTTTTAGAACTTACGCATTTATCTCGATTTTTTCATTTCAACAAAAATTACAAGTTTCCAATTTTGTAGATTTCTTAATTTAGAGAACTTTGCGATTTTTAAGTTTTCACAGTTTTTACTATTTTGAACAAAATTTCTTTTGTTATCGAATTTCGGAAATTTTCCGAAATTTTAAATTTTTTCGATTTTTGAATTTAGGGAATCTTAGCATTTTTCTTGATATTTTTAATTCAACAAAAATTACAATTTTCCAATTTTGGCGATTTCTTTATTTAAAGAGCTTTGCGATTTTACAGTTTTCACAGTTTTTGCTATTTTGAAAAAAATTTTATTTTTTTATCAAATTTCGGAAATTTTCCGAAATTTTAAATTTGTTCGATTTTTGTATTTTGGGAATTTTTGCATTTTTCTTGATGTTTTTATTCAACAAATTTTATAGTTCTCCAATTTTGTCGATTTCTTAATTTGGAGAACTTTGTGATTTTACAGTTTAAACAGTTTTCACTATTTTGAAAAAATTTCCTTTTTTTTTATTAAATTTCGGAAATTTTCCGAAATTTTAAATTTTTTCGATTTTTGAATTTTTAGAATTTTCGCATTTATCTAAATTTTTTCATTTCAACAAAAATTACAATTTTCCAATTTTGTAGATTTCTTAATTTGGAGAACTTTGTGATTTTACAGTTTAAACAGTTTTAACTATTTTAAAAAATTTCCTTTTTTTATCAAGTTTCGGAAATTTTAAGAAATTTTAAATTTTTTCGATTTTTGAATTTTTAGAACTTACGCATTTATCTCGATTTTTTCATTTCAACAAAAATTACAAGTTTCCAATTTTGTAGATTTTTTAATTTAGAGAACTTCCAATTTTGTCTATTTCTTTAATTAAAGAGCTTTGCGATTTTTAAGTTTTCACAGTTTTTACTATTTTGAAAACAATTTAATTTTTTTATCAAATCTCGGAAAGTTTCCGAAATTTTAAATTTGTTCGATTTTTGAATTTCGGGAATTTTTGCATTTTTCTTGATATTTTTATTCAACAAATTTTACAGTTCTCATATTTTGTCGATTTCTTAATTTGGAGAACTTTCTGATTTTACAGTTTAAACAGTTTTTACTATTTTGAAAATATTTCCTTTTTTCTATTAAATTTCGGAAATTTTCCGAAATTTTAAATTTTTTCGATTTTTGAATTTTTAGAATTTTCGCATTTTTCTCGATTTTTTCATTTCAACAAAAATTACAATTTTTCAATTTTGTAGATTTCTTAATTTGGAGAACTTTGTGATTTTACAGTTTAAACAGTTTTAACTATTTTAAAAAATTTCCTTTTTTTTATCAAGTTGCGGAAATTTTAAGAAATTTTAAATTTTTTTCAATTTTTGAATTTTTAGAATTTTCGCATTTATCTCGATTTTTTCATTTCAACAAAAATTACAAGTTTCCAATTTTGTAGATTTCTTAATGTAGAGAACTTTGCGATTTTACAGTTTTCACAGTTATTACTATTTTGAAAAAACTTAATTTTTTTATCTAATTTCGGAAATTTTCCGAAATCTTAAATTTTTTCGATTTTTGAATTTTGGGAATTTTTGCATTTTTCTTGATATTTTTAATTCAACAAATTTTACAATTTTCCAATGTTGTCGATTTCTAAATTTAGAGAATTTTGTGATTTTGTCGATTTTACAGTTTTTACTATTTTGAAAAAATTGTATTTTTTTATCAAATTTTCGGAAACTTTGCAAAATTTTAATTTTTTTCGATTTTTGAATTTTTAGAATTTTTGCATTTTTCTCGATTTTTTTTATTTCAACAAAAATTACAATTTTCCAATTTTGTAGATTTCTTAATGTAGAGAACTTTGCGATTTTACAGTTTTCACAGTTTTTACTATTTTGAAAAAACTTAATTTTTTTATCTAATTTCGGAAATTTTCCGAAATCTTAAATTTTTTCGTTTTTTGAATTTTGGGAATTTTTGCATTTTTCTTGATATTTTTACTTCAACAAATTTTACAATTTTTCAATGTTGTCGATTTCTAAATTTAGAGAAGTTTGTGATTTTGTCGATTATACGGTTGTTACTATTTTGAATAAATTGTCTTCTTTATTAATTTTCGGAAATTTTCAGAAATTTTAAATTTTTTCGATTTTTGAATTTCTTAAATTTTTTAATTTTTCTCGATTTTTTAAATTCAACAAATCTTACAATATTCCAATGTTGTCGATTTCTTAATTGAAAGAACTTTTTGTTTTTGTCGATCTTACAGGTCTTACTATTTTGAAAAAATTGTCTTATTTTATCAAACTTTCGGAAATTTTGCAAAAATTTAAATTTTCTCGATTTTCGGAAATTTGTGCATTTATCTCGATTTTTTAATTTCAACAAAACTTGCAATATTCCAATTTTGTCTATTTCTTTATTTAAAGAACTTTGCGATTTAACAGTTTTCACAGTTTTTTCTATTTTGAAAAAAAATTAATTTTTTTGTCAAATTTCGGAAATTTTCCGAAATTTTAAATTTGTTCGATTTTTGAATTTTGGGAATTTTTGCATTTTTCTTAATATTTTTATTCAACAAATTTTATAGTTCTCCAATTTTGTCGAATTCTTTATTTGGAGAACTTTGTGATTTTACAGTTTAAACAGTTTTAACTATTTTAAAAAATTTCCTTTTTTTTATCAAGTTTCGGAAATTTTAAGAAATTTTAAATTTTTTCGATTTTTGAATTTTTAGAATTTTCGCATTTATCTCGATTTTTTCATTTCAACAAAAATTACAAGTTTCCAATTTTGTAGATTTCTTAATGTAGAGAACTTTGCGATTTTACAGTTTTCACAGTTATTACTATTTTGAAAAAATTTTTATTTTTTTATCAAATTTCGGAAATTTTCCGAAATTTTAAATTTGTTCGATTTTTGTATTTTGGGAATTTTTGCATTTTTCTTGATGTTTTTATTCAACAAAAATTACAATTTTCCAATTTTGGCGATTTCTTTATTTAAAGAGCTTTGCGATTTTACAGTTTTCACAGTTTTTGCTATTTTGAAAAAAATTTTATTTTTTTATCAAATTTCGGAAATTTTCCGAAATTTTAAATTTGTTCGATTTTTGTATTTTGGGAATTTTTGCATTTTTCTTGATGTTTTTATTCAACAAATTTTATAGTTCTCCAATTTTGTCGATTTCTTAATTTGGAGAACTTTGTGATTTTACAGTTTAAACAGTTTTAACTATTTTGAAAAAATTTCCTTTTTTTTTATTAAATTTCGGAAATTTTCCGAAATTTTAAATTTTTTCGATTTTTGAATTTTTTAGAATTTTCGCATTTATCTCGATTTTTTCATTTCAACAAAAATTACAAGTTTCCAATTTTGTAGATTTCTTAATGTAGAGAACTTTGCGATTTTACAGTTTTCACAGTTATTACTATTTTGAAAAAACTTAATTTTTTTATCTAATTTCGGAAATTTTCCGAAATCTTACATTTTTTCGATTTTTGAATTTTGGGAATTTTTGCATTTTTCTTGATATTTTTAATTCAACAAATTTTACAATTTTCCAATGTTGTCGATTTCTAAATTTAGTGAATTTTGTGATTTTGTCGATTTTACAGTTTTTACTATTTTGAAAAAATTGTATTTTTTTATCAAATTTTCGGAAACTTTGCAAAATTTTAATTTTTTCGATTTTTGAATTTTTAGAATTTTTGCATTTTTCTCGATTTTTTTTATTTCAACAAAAATTACAATTTTCCAATTTTGTAGATTTCTTAATGTAGAGAACTTTGCGATTTTACAGTTTTCACAGTTTTTACTATTTTTAAAAAACTTAATTTTTTTATCTAGTTTCGGAAATTTTCCGAAATCTTAAATTTTTTCGTTTTGGGAATTTTGGGAATTTTTGCATTTTTCTTGATATTTTTAATTCAACAAATTTTACAATTTTCCAATGTTGTCGATTTCTAAATTTAGAGAAGTTTGTGATTTTGTCGATTATACGGTTGTTACTATTTTGAATAAATTGTCTTCTTTATTAATTTTCGGAAATTTTCAGAAATTTTAAATTTTTCTCGATTTTTTAAATTCAACAAATCTTACAATATTCCAATGTTGTCGATTTCTTAATTGAAAGAACTTTTTGTTTTTGTCGATCTTATAGGTCTTACTATTTTGAAAAAATTGTCTTATTTTATCAAACTTTCGGAAATTTTGCAAAAATTTAAATTTTCTCGATTTTCGGAAATTTGTGCATTTATCTCGATTTTTTAATTTCAACAAAACAATATTCCAATTTTGTCTATTTCTTTATTTAAAGAGCTTTGCGATTTTTAAGTTTTCACAGTTTTTACTATTTTGAAAACAATTTAATTTTTTTATCAAATCTCGGAAAGTTTCCGAAATTTTAAATTTGTTCGATTTTTGAATTTTTAGAATTTTCGCATTTTTCTCGATTTTTTCATTTCAACATAAATTACAATTTTCCAATTTTGTAGATTTCTTAATTTGGAGAACTTTGTGATTTTACAGTTTAATCAGTTTTAACTATTTTAAAAAATTTCCTTTTTTTTATCAAGTTTCGGAAATTTTAAGAAATTTTAAATTTTTTCGATTTTTGAATTTTTAGAATTTTCGCATTTTTCTCGATTTTTTCATTTCAACAAAAATTACAATTTTCCAATTTTGTAGATTTCTTAATTTGGAGAACTTTGTGATTTTACAGTTTAAACAGCTTTAACTATTTTAAAAAATTTTCATTTTTTTATCAAGTTTCGGAAATTTTCCGAAATCTTACATTTTTTCGATTTTTGAATTTTGGAAATTTTTGCATTTTTCTTGAAATTTTTAATTCAACAAATTTTACAATTTTTCAATTTTGTAGATTTCTTAATTTAGAGAATTTTGTGATTTTTTCGATTTTACAGTTTTTACTATTTTGAAAAATTTTTATATTTTTTTATCAAATTTTCGGAAACTTTGCAAAATTTTAATTTTTTCGATTTTTGAATTTTTAGAATTTTCGCATTTATCTCGATTTTTTCATTTCAACAAAAATTACAAGTTTCCAATTTTGTAGATTTCTTAATTTAGAGAACTTTGCGATTTAACAGTTTTTTACAGTTTTTACTATTTTGAAAAACATTAATTTTTTGATCTAATTTCGAAAATTTTCCGAAATCTTAAATTTTTTCGATTTTGAATTTTGGAAATTTTTGCATTTTTCTTGATATTTTTAATTCAACAAATTTTACAATATTCCAATTTTGGTGATTTCTTTATTTAAAGAGCATTGAGATTTTACAGTTTAAACAGTTTTTACTATTTTGAAAAAATTGTCTTTTTGTTACCAAATTTCGGAAATTTTCCGAAATTTTAAATTTTGTCGATTGTTGAGTTTTAAGAATTTTGGCATTTTAATCGATTTTTTTATTTTTAACAAAATTTACAATTTTCCCATTTTGTAGATTTGTTAAAGTAGAGAACTTTGCGATTTTACAGCTTAAACAGTTTTTACTATTTTGAAAAAAATTTCTTTTGTTATCAAATTTCGGAAGTTTTCCGAAATTTTAAATTTATTCGATTTTTGAATTTAGGGAACTTTAGCATTTTTCTTGATATTTTTAATTCAAGAAAAATTACAATTTTCCAATTTTGGCGTCTTTTTTATTAAAAGAGCTTTGCGATTTTTAAGTTTTCAGAATCTTTACTATTTTGAAAAAATTTAATTTCTTTATCGAATTTCGAAAATTTTCCGAAATTTTAAATTTTTCCGATTTTTGAATTTCGTAAATTTTTGAATTTTTCTCGATTTTTTCATTTCAACGAAATTTACAATATTCCAATTTCGTATATTTCTTAATTTAAAAAACTTTGCGATTTTTCAGTTTTCACAGCTTTTACTATTTTGAAAAAAATTTCTTTTGTTATCAAATTTCGGAAATTTTCCAATGTTTCATATTTTTTCGATTTTTGTATTTTGGGAATTTTTGCATTTTTCTTGATGTTTTTATTCAACAAATTTTATAGTTCTCCAATTTTGTCGATTTCTTAATTTGGAGAACTTTGTGATTTTACAGTTTAAACAGTTTTCACTATTTTGAAAAAATTTCCTTTTTTTTTATTAAATTTCGGAAATTTTCCGAAATTTTAAATTTTTTCGATTTTTGAATTTTTAGAATTTTCGCATTTATCTCAATTTTTTCATTTCAACAAAAATTACAATTTTCCAATTTTGTAGATTTCTTAATTTGGAGAACTTTGTGATTTTACAGTTTAAACAGTTTTAACTATTTTAAAAAATTTCCTTTTTTTATCAAGTTTCGGAAATTTTAAGAAATTTTAAATTTTTTCGATTTTTGAATTTTTAGAACTTACGCATTTATCTCGATTTTTTCATTTCAACAAAAATTACAAGTTTCCAATTTTGTAGATTTCTTAATTTAGAGAACTTCCAATTTTGTCTATTTCTTTATTTAAAGAGCTTTGCGATTTTTAAGTTTTCACAGTTTTTACTATTTTGAAAACAATTTAATTTTTTTATCAAATCTCGGAAAGTTTCCGAAATTTTAAATTTGTTCGATTTTTGAATTTCGGGAATTTTTGCATTTTTGTTGATGTTTTTATTCAACAAATTTTATAGTTCTCCAATTTTGTCGATTTCTTAATTTGGAGAACTTTGTGATTTTACAGTTTAAACAGTTTTAACTATTTTGAAAAAATTTCCTTTTTTTTTATTAAATTTCGGAAATTTTCCGAAATTTTAAATTTTTTCGATTTTTGAATTTTTAGAATTTTCGCATTTATCTCGATTTTTTCATTTCAACAAAAATTACAAGTTTCCAATTTTGTAGATTTCTTAATGTAGAGAACTTTGCGATTTTACAGTTTTCACAGTTATTACTATTTTGAAAAAACTTAATTTTTTTATCTAATTTCGGAAATTTTCCGAAATCTTACATTTTTTCGATTTTTGAATTTTGGGAATTTTTGCATTTTTCTTGATATTTTTAATTCAACAAATTTTACAATTTTCCAATGTTGTCGATTTCTAAATTTAGAGAATTTTGTGATTTTGTCGATTTTACAGTTTTTACTATTTTGAAAAAATTGTATTTTTTTATCAAATTTTCGGAAACTTTGCAAAATTTTAATTTTTTCGATTTTTGAATTTTTAGAATTTTTGCATTTTTCTCGATTTTTTTTATTTCAACAAAAATTACAATTTTCCAATTTTGTAGATTTCTTAATGTAGAGAACTTTGCGATTTTACAGTTTTCACAGTTTTTACTATTTTTAAAAAACTTAATTTTTTTATCTAGTTTCGGAAATTTTCCGAAATCTTAAATTTTTGAATTTTGGGAATTTTTGCATTTTTCTTGATATTTTTAATTCAACAAATTTTACAATTTTCCAATGTTGTCGATTTCTAAATTTAGAGAAGTTTGTGATTTTGTCGATTATACGGTTGTTACTATTTTGAATAAATTGTCTTCTTTATTAATTTTCGGAAATTTTCAGAAATTTTAAATTTTTTCGATTTTTAAATTTCTTAAATTTATTAATTTTTCTCGATTTTTTAAATTCAACAAATCTTACAATATTCCAATGTTGTCGATTTCTTAATTGAAAGAACTTTTTGTTTTTGTCGATCTTATAGGTCTTACTATTTTGAAAAAATTGTCTTATATTATCAAACTTTCGGAAATTTTGCAAAAATTTAAATTTTCTCGATTTTCGGAAATTTGTGCATTTATCTCGATTTTTTAATTTCAACAAAACAATATTCCAATTTTGTCTATTTCTTTATTTAAAGAGCTTTGCGATTTTTAAGTTTTCACAGTTTTTACTATTTTGAAAACAATTTAATTTTTTTATCAAATCTCGGAAAGTTTCCGAAATTTTAAATTTGTTCGATTTTTGAATTTTTAGAATTTTCGCATTTTTCTCGATTTTTTCATTTCAACATAAATTACAATTTTCCAATTTTGTAGATTTCTTAATTTGGAGAACTTTGTGATTTTACAGTTTAATCAGTTTTAACTATTTTAAAAAATTTCCTTTTTTTTATCAAGTTTCGGAAATTTTAAGAAATTTTAAATTTTTTCGATTTTTGAATTTTTAGAATTTTCGCATTTTTCTCGATTTTTTCATTTCAACAAAAATTACAATTTTCCAATTTTGTAGATTTCTTAATTTGGAGAACTTTGTGATTTTACAGTTTAAACAGTTTTAACTATTTTAAAAAATTTCCATTTTTTTATCAAGTTTCGGAAATTTTAAGAAATTTTAAATTTTTTCGATTTTTGAATTTTTAGAATTTTCGCATTTATCTCGATTTTTTCATTTCAACAAAAATTACAAGTTTCCAATTTTGTAGATTTCTTAATTTAGAGAACTTTGCGATTTTTAAGTTTTCACAGTTTTTACTATTTTGAAAAACATTAATTTTTTGATCCAATTTCGAAAATTTTCCGAAATCTTAAATTTTTTCGATTTTTGAATTTTGGAAATTTTTGCATTTTTCTTGAAATTTTTAATTCAACAAATTTTACAATTTTTCAATTTTGTAGATTTCTTAATTTAGAGAATTTTGTGATTTTTTCGATTTTACAGTTTTTACTATTTTGAAAAATTTTTATTTTTTTTTATCAAATTTTCGGAAACTTTGCAAAATTTTAATTTTTTCGATTTTTGAATTTTTAGAATTTTCGCATTTATCTCGATTTTTTCATTTCAACAAAAATTACAAGTTTCCAATTTTGTAGATTTCTTAATTTAGAGAACTTTGCGATTTAACAGTTTTTTACAGTTTTTACTATTTTGGAAAACATTAATTTTTTGATCTAATTTCGAAAATTTTCCGAAATCTTAAATTTTTTCGATTTTGAATTTTGGAAATTTTTGCATTTTTCTTGATATTTTTAATTCAACAAATTTTACAATATTCCAATTTTGGTGATTTCTTTATTTAAAGAGCATTGAGATTTTACAGTTTAAACAGTTTTTACTATTTTGAAAAAATTGTCTTTTTGTTACCAAATTTCGGAAATTTTCCGAAATTTTAAATTTTGTCGATTGTTGAGTTTTAAGAATTTTGGCATTTTAATCGATTTTTTTATTTTTAACAAAATTTACAATTTTCCCATTTTGTAGATTTGTTAAAGTAGAGAACTTTGCGATTTTACAGCTTAAACAGTTTTTACTATTTTGAAAAAAATTTCTTTTGTTATCAAATTTCGGAAGTTTTCCGAAATTTTAAATTTATTCGATTTTTGAATTTAGGGAACTTTAGCATTTTTCTTGATATTTTTAATTCAACAAATTTTATAGTTCTCCAATTTTGTCGATTTCTTAATTTGGAGAACTTTGTGATTTTACAGTTTAAACAGTTTTAACTATTTTGAAAAAATTTCCTTTTTTTTTATTAAATTTCGGAAATTTTCCGAAATTTTAAATTTTTTCGATTTTTGAATTTTTAGAATTTTCGCATTTATCTCGATTTTTTCATTTCAACAAAAATTACAAGTTTCCAATTTTGTAGATTTCTTAATGTAGAGAACTTTGCGATTTTACAGTTTTCACAGTTATTACTATTTTGAAAAAACTTAATTTTTTTATCTAATTTCGGAAATTTTCCGAAATCTTACATTTTTTCGATTTTTGAATTTTGGGAATTTTTGCATTTTTCTTGATATTTTTAATTCAACAAATTTTACAATTTTCCAATGTTGTCGATTTCTAAATTTAGAGAATTTTGTGATTTTGTCGATTTTACAGTTTTTACTATTTTGAAAAAATTGTATTTTTTTATCAAATTTTCGGAAACTTTGCAAAATTTTAATTTTTTCGATTTTTGAATTTTTAGAATTTTTGCATTTTTCTCGATTTTTTTTATTTCAACAAAAATTACAATTTTCCAATTTTGTAGATTTCTTAATGTAGAGAACTTTGCGATTTTACAGTTTTCACAGTTTTTACTATTTTTAAAAAACTTAATTTTTTTATCTAGTTTCGGAAATTTTCCGAAATCTTAAATTTTTTCGTTTTGGGAATTTTTGCATTTTTCTTGATATTTTTAATTCAACAAATTTTACAATTTTCCAATGTTGTCGATTTCTAAATTTAGAGAAGTTTGTGATTTTGTCGATTATACGGTTGTTACTATTTTGAATAAATTGTCTTCTTTATTAATTTTCGGAAATTTTCAGAAATTTTAAATTTTTTCGATTTTTAAATTTCTTAAATTTATTAATTTTTCTCGATTTTTTAAATTCAACAAATCTTACAATATTCCAATGTTGTCGATTTCTTAATTGAAAGAACTTTTTGTTTTTGTCGATCTTATAGGTCTTACTATTTTGAAAAAATTGTCTTATTTTATCAAACTTTCGGAAATTTTGCAAAAATTTAAATTTTCTCGATTTTCGGAAATTTGTGCATTTATCTCGATTTTTTAATTTCAACAAAACAATATTCCAATTTTGTCTATTTCTTTATTTAAAGAGCTTTGCGATTTTTAAGTTTTCACAGTTTTTACTATTTTGAAAACAATTTAATTTTTTTATCAAATCTCGGAAAGTTTCCGAAATTTTAAATTTGTTCGATTTTTGAATTTTTAGAATTTTCGCATTTTTCTCGATTTTTTCATTTCAACATAAATTACAATTTTCCAATTTTGTAGATTTCTTAATTTGGAGAACTTTGTGATTTTACAGTTTAATCAGTTTTAACTATTTTAAAAAATTTCCTTTTTTTTATCAAGTTTCGGAAATTTTAAGAAATTTTAAATTTTTTCGATTTTTGAATTTTTAGAATTTTCGCATTTTTCTCGATTTTTTCATTTCAACAAAAATTACAATTTTCCAATTTTGTAGATTTCTTAATTTGGAGAACTTTGTGATTTTACAGTTTAAACAGTTTTAACTATTTTAAAAAATTTCCATTTTTTTATCAAGTTTCGGAAATTTTAAGAAATTTTAAATTTTTTCGATTTTTGAATTTTTAGAATTTTCGCATTTATCTCGATTTTTTCATTTCAACAAAAATTACAAGTTTCCAATTTTGTAGATTTCTTAATTTAGAGAACTTTGCGATTTTTAAGTTTTCACAGTTTTTACTATTTTGAAAAACATTAATTTTTTGATCCAATTTCGAAAATTTTCCGAAATCTTAAATTTTTTCGATTTTTGAATTTTGGAAATTTTTGCATTTTTCTTGAAATTTTTAATTCAACAAATTTTACAATTTTTCAATTTTGTAGATTTCTTAATTTAGAGAATTTTGTGATTTTTTCGATTTTACAGTTTTTACTATTTTGAAAAATTTTTATTTTTTTTTATCAAATTTTCGGAAACTTTGCAAAATTTTAATTTTTTCGATTTTTGAATTTTTAGAATTTTCGCATTTATCTCGATTTTTTCATTTCAACAAAAATTACAAGTTTCCAATTTTGTAGATTTCTTAATTTAGAGAACTTTGCGATTTAACAGTTTTTTACAGTTTTTACTATTTTGGAAAACATTAATTTTTTGATCTAATTTCGAAAATTTTCCGAAATCTTAAATTTTTTCGATTTTGAATTTTGGAAATTTTTGCATTTTTCTTGATATTTTTAATTCAACAAATTTTACAATATTCCAATTTTGGTGATTTCTTTATTTAAAGAGCATTGAGATTTTACAGTTTAAACAGTTTTTACTATTTTGAAAAAATTGTCTTTTTGTTACCAAATTTCGGAAATTTTCCGAAATTTTAAATTTTGTCGATTGTTGAGTTTTAAGAATTTTGGCATTTTAATCGATTTTTTTATTTTTAACAAAATTTACAATTTTCCCATTTTGTAGATTTGTTAAAGTAGAGAACTTTGCGATTTTACAGCTTAAACAGTTTTTACTATTTTGAAAAAAATTTCTTTTGTTATCAAATTTCGGAAGTTTTCCGAAATTTTAAATTTATTCGATTTTTGAATTTAGGGAACTTTAGCATTTTTCTTGATATTTTTAATTCAAGAAAAATTACAATTTTCCAATTTTGGCGTCTTTTTTATTAAAAGAGCTTTGCGATTTTTAAGTTTTCAGAATCTTTACTATTTTGAAAAAATTTAATTTCTTTATCGAATTTCGAAAATTTTCCGAAATTTTAAATTTTTCCGATTTTTGAATTTCGTAAATTTTTGAATTTTTCTCGATTTTTTCATTTCAACGAAATTTACAATATTCCAATTTCGTATATTTCTTAATTTAAAAAACTTTGCGATTTTTCAGTTTTCACAGCTTTTACTATTTTGAAAAAAATTTCTTTTGTTATCAAATTTCGGAAATTTTCCAATGTTTCATATTTTTTCGATTTTTGTATTTTGGGAATTTTTGCATTTTTCTTGATGTTTTTATTCAACAAATTTTATAGTTCTCCAATTTTGTCGATTTCTTAATTTGGAGAACTTTGTGATTTTACAGTTTAAACAGTTTTCACTATTTTGAAAAAATTTCCTTTTTTTTTATTAAATTTCGGAAATTTTCCGAAATTTTAAATTTTTTCGATTTTTGAATTTTTAGAATTTTCGCATTTATCTCAATTTTTTCATTTCAACAAAAATTGCAATTTTCCAATTTTGTAGATTTCTTAATTTGGAGAACTTTGTGATTTTACAGTTTTTAACAGTTTTAACTATTTTAAAAAATTTCCTTTTTTTATCAAGTTTCGGAAATTTTAAGAAATTTTAAATTTTTTCGATTTTTGAATTTTTAGAACTTACGCATTTATCTCGATTTTTTCATTTCAACAAAAATTACAAGTTTCCAATTTTGTAGATTTCTTAATTTAGAGAACTTCCAATTTTGTCTATTTCTTTATTTAAAGAGCTTTGCGATTTTTAAGTTTTCACAGTTTTTACTATTTTGAAAACAATTTAATTTTTTTATCAAATCTCGGAAAGTTTCCGAAATTTTAAATTTGTTCGATTTTTGAATTTCGGGAATTTTTGCATTTTTTTTGATATTTTTATTTAACAAACTTTACAGTTCTCATATTTTGTCGATTTCTTAATTTGGAGAACTTTCTGATTTTACAGTTTAAACAGTTTTTACTATTTTGAAAATATTTCCTTTTTTCTATCAAGTTTCGGAAATTTTAAGAAATTTTAAATTTTTTTCAATTTTTGAATTTTTAGAATTTTCGCATTTATCTCGATTTTTTCATTTCAACAAAAATTACAAGTTTCCAATTTTGTAGATTTCTTAATGTAGAGAACTTTGCGATTTTACAGTTTTCACAGTTATTACTATTTTGAAAAAAATTTCTTTTGTTATCAAATTTCGGAAATTTTCCAATGTTTCATATTTTTTCGATTTTTGTATTTTGGGAATTTTTGCATTTTTCTTGATGTTTTTATTCAACAAATTTTATAGTTCTCCAATTTTGTCGATTTCTTAATTTGGAGAACTTTGTGATTTTACAGTTTAAACAGTTTTCACTATTTTGAAAAAATTTCCTTTTTTTTTATTAAATTTCGGAAATTTTCCGAAATTTTAAATTTTTTCGATTTTTGAATTTTTAGAATTTTCGCATTTTTCTCGATTTTTTCATTTCAACAAAAATTACAATTTTTCAATTTTGTAGATTTCTTAATTTGGAGAACTTTGTGATTTTACAGTTTAAACAGTTTTAACTATTTTAAAAAATTTCCTTTTTTTTATCAAGTTTCGGAAATTTTAAGAAATTTTAAATTTTTTTCAATTTTTGAATTTTTAGAATTTTCGCATTTATCTCGATTTTTTCATTTCAACAAAAATTACAAGTTTCCAATTTTGTAGATTTCTTAATGTAGAGAACTTTGCGATTTTACAGTTTTCACAGTTATTACTATTTTGAAAAAACTTAATTTTTTTATCTAATTTCGGAAATTTTCCGAAATCTTAAATTTTTTCGATTTTTGAATTTTGGGAATTTTTGCATTTTTCTTGATATTTTTAATTCAACAAATTTTACAATTTTCCAATGTTGTCGATTTCTAAATTTAGAGAATTTTGTGATTTTGTCGATTTTACAGTTTTTACTATTTTGAAAAAATTGTATTTTTTTATCAAATTTTCGGAAACTTTGCAAAATTTTAATTTTTTTCGATTTTTGAATTTTTAGAATTTTTGCATTTTTCTCGATTTTTTTTATTTCAACAAAAATTACAATTTTCCAATTTTGTAGATTTCTTAATGTAGAGAACTTTGCGATTTTACAGTTTTCACAGTTTTTACTATTTTGAAAAAACTTAATTTTTTTATCTAATTTCGGAAATTTTCCGAAATCTTAAATTTTTTCGTTTTTTGAATTTTGGGAATTTTTGCATTTTTCTTCATATTTTTACTTCAACAAATTTTACAATTTTCCAATGTTGTCGATTTCTAAATTTAGAGAAGTTTGTGATTTTGTCGATTATACGGTTGTTACTATTTTGAATAAATTGTCTTCTTTATTAATTTTCGGAAATTTTCAGAAATTTTAAATTTTTTCGATTTTTGAATTTCTTAAATTTTTTAATTTTTCTCGATTTTTTAAATTCAACAAATCTTACAATATTCCAATGTTGTCGATTTCTTAATTGAAAGAACTTTTTGTTTTTGTCGATCTTACAGGTCTTACTATTTTGAAAAAATTGTCTTATTTTATCAAACTTTCGGAAATTTTGCAAAAATTTAAATTTTCTCGATTTTCGGAAATTTGTGCATTTATCTCGATTTTTTAATTTCAACAAAACTTGCAATATTCCAATTTTGTCTATTTCTTTATTTAAAGAACTTTGCGATTTAACAGTTTTCACAGTTTTTTCTATTTTGAAAAAAATTTAATTTTTTTGTCAAATTTCGGAAATTTTCCGAAATTTTAAATTTGTTCGATTTTTGAATTTTGGGAATTTTTGCATTTTTCTTGATATTTTTATTCAACAAATTTTATAGTTCTCCAATTTTGTCGAATTCTTTATTTGGAGAACTTTGTGATTTTACAGTTTAAACAGTTTTAACTATTTTAAAAAATTTCCTTTTTTTTATCAAGTTTCGGAAATTTTAAGAAATTTTAAATTTTTTCGATTTTTGAATTTTTAGAATTTTCGCATTTATCTCGATTTTTTCATTTCAACAAAAATTACAAGTTTCCAATTTTGTAGATTTCTTAATTTAGAGAACTTTGCGATTTAACAGTTTTTTACAGTTTTTACTATTTTGAAAAACATTAATTTTTTGATCTAATTTCGAAAATTTTCCGAAATCTTAAATTTTTTCGATTTTGAATTTTGGAAATTTTTGCATTTTTCTTGATATTTTTAATTCAACAAATTTTACAATATTCCAATTTTGGTGATTTCTTTATTTAAAGAGCATTGAGATTTTACAGTTTAAACAGTTTTTACTATTTTGAAAAAATTGTCTTTTTTTATGAAATTTCGCAAATTTTCCGAAATTTTAAATTTTGTCGATTGTTGAATTTTAGGAATTTTGGCATTTTAATCGATTTTTTTATTTTTAACAAAATTTACAATTTTCCCATTTTGTAGATTTGTTAAAGTAGAGAACTTTGCGATTTTACAGCTTAAACAGTTTTTACTATTTTGAAAAAAATTTCTTTTGTTATCAAATTTCGGAAGTTTTCCGAAATTTTAAATTTATTCGATTTTTGAATTTAGGGAACTTTAGCATTTTTCTTGATATTTTTAATTCAAGAAAAATTACAATTTTCCAATTTTGGCGTCTTTTTTATTAAAAGAGCTTTGCGATTTTTAAGTTTTCAGAATCTTTACTATTTTGAAAAAATTTAATTTCTTTATCGAATTTCGAAAATTTTCCGAAATTTTAAATTTTTCCGATTTTTGAATTTCGTAAATTTTTGAATTTTTCTCGATTTTTTCATTTCAACGAAATTTACAATATTCCAATTTCGTATATTTCTTAATTTAAAAAACTTTGCGATTTTTCAGTTTTCACAGCTTTTACTATTTTGAAAAAAATTTCTTTTGTTATCAAATTTCGGAAATTTTCCAATGTTTCATATTTTTTCGATTTTTGTATTTTGGGAATTTTTGCATTTTTCTTGATGTTTTTATTCAACAAATTTTATAGTTCTCCAATTTTGTCGATTTCTTAATTTGGAGAACTTTGTGATTTTACAGTTTAAACAGTTTTCAATATTTTGAAAAAATTTCCTTTTTTTTTATTAAATTTCGGAAATTTTCCGAAATTTTAAATTTTTTCGATTTTTGAATTTTTAGAATTTTCGCATTTATCTCAATTTTTTCATTTCAACAAAAATTACAATTTTCCAATTTTGTAGATTTCTTAATTTGGAGAACTTTGTGATTTTACAGTTTAAACAGTTTTAACTATTTTAAAAAATTTCCTTTTTTTATCAAGTTTCGGAAATTTTAAGAAATTTTAAATTTTTTCGATTTTTGAATTTTTAGAACTTACGCATTTATCTCGATTTTTTCATTTCAACAAAAATTACAAGTTTCCAATTTTGTAGATTTCTTAATTTAGAGAGCTTCCAATTTTGTCTATTTCTTTATTTAAAGAGCTTTGCGATTTTTAAGTTTTCACAGTTTTTACTATTTTGAAAACAATTTAATTATTTTATCAAATCTCGGAAAGTTTCCGAAATTTTAAATTTGTTCGATTTTTGAATTTCGGGAATTTTTGCATTTTTGTTGATATTTTTATTTAACAAACTTTACAGTTCTCATATTTTGTCGATTTCTTAATTTGGAGAACTTTCTGATTTTACAGTTTAAACAGTTTTTACTATTTTGAAAATATTTCCTTTTTTCTATTAAATTTCGGAAATTTTCCGAAATTTTAAATTTTTTCGATTTTTGAATTTTTAGAATTTTCGCATTTTTCTCGATTTTTTCATTTCAACAAAAATTACAATTTTTCAATTTTGTAGATTTCTTAATTTGGAGAACTTTGTGATTTTACAGTTTAAACAGTTTTAACTATTTTAAAAAATTTCCTTTTTTTTATCAAGTTTCGGAAATTTTAAGAAATTTTAAATTTTTTCAATTTTTGAATTTTTAGAATTTTCGCATTTATCTCGATTTTTTCATTTCAACAAAAATTACAAGTTTCCAATTTTGTAGATTTCTTAATGTAGAGAACTTTGCGATTTTACAGTTTTCACAGTTATTACTATTTTGAAAAAAATTTTATTTTTTATCTAATTTCGGAAATTTTCCGAAATCTTAAATTTTTTCGATTTTTGAATTTTGGGAATTTTTGCATTTTTCTTGATATTTTTAATTCAACAAATTTTACAATTTTCCAATGTTGTCGATTTCTAAATTTAGAGAATTTTGTGATTTTGTCGATTTTACAGTTTTTACTATTTTGAAAAAATTGTATTTTTTTATCAAATTTTCGGAAACTTTGCAAAATTTTAATTTTTTTCGATTTTTGAATTTTTAGAATTTTTGCATTTTTCTCGATTTTTTTTATTTCAACAAAAATTACAATTTTCCAATTTTGTAGATTTCTTAATGTAGAGAACTTTGCGATTTTACAGTTTTCACAGTTTTTACTATTTTGAAAAAACTTAATTTTTTTATCTAATTTCGGAAATTTTCCGAAATCTTAAATTTTTTCGTTTTTTGAATTTTGGGAATTTTTGCATTTTTCTTGATATTTTTACTTCAACAAATTTTACAATTTTCCAATGTTGTCGATTTCTAAATTTAGAGAAGTTTGTGATTTTGTCGATTATACGGTTGTTACTATTTTGAATAAATTGTCTTCTTTATTCATTTTCGGAAATTTTCAGAAATTTTAAATTTTTTCGATTTTTGAATTTCTTAAATTTTTTAATTTTTCTCGATTTTTTAAATTCAACAAATCTTACAATATTCCAATGTTGTCGATTTCTTAATTGAAAGAACTTTTTGTTTTTGTCGATCTTACAGGTCTTACTATTTTGAAAAAATTGTCTTATTTTATCAAACTTTCGGAAATTTTGCAAAAATTTAAATTTTCTCGATTTTCGGAAATTTGTGCATTTATCTCGATTTTTTAATTTCAACAAAACTTGCAATATTCCAATTTTGTCTATTTCTTTATTTAAAGAACTTTGCGATTTAACAGTTTTCACAGTTTTTTCTATTTTGAAAAAAATTTAATTTTTTTGTCAAATTTCGGAAATTTTCCGAAATTTTAAATTTGTTCGATTTTTGAATTTTGGGAATTTTTGCATTTTTCTTGATATTTTTATTCAACAAATTTTACAATATTCCAATTTTGGTGATTTCTTTATTTAAAGAGCATTGAGATTTTACAGTTTAAACAGTTTTTACTATTTTGAAAAAATTTCCTTTTTTTTATCAAGTTTCGGAAATTTTAAGAAATTTTAAATTTTTTCGATTTTTGAATTTTTAGAATTTTCGCATTTTTCTCGATTTTTTCATTTCAACAAAAATTACAATTTTCCAATTTTGTAGATTTCTTAATTTGGAGAACTTTGTGATTTTACAGTTTAAACAGTTTTAACTATTTTAAAAAATTTCCATTTTTTTATCAAGTTTCGGAAATTTTAAGAAATTTTAAATTTTTTCGATTTTTGAATTTTAAGAATTTTCGCATTTATCTCGATTTTTTCATTTCAGCAAAAATTACAAGTTTCCAATTTTGTAGATTTCTTAATTTAGAGAACTTTGCGATTTTTAAGTTTTCACAGTTTTTACTATTTTGAAAAACATTAATTTTTTGATCCAATTTCGAAAATTTTCCGATATCTTAAATTTTTTCGATTTTTGAATTTTGGAAATTTTTGCATTTTTCTTGAAATTTTTAATTCAACAAATTTTACAATTTTTCAATTTTGTAGATTTCTTAATTTAGAGAATTTTGTGATTTTTTCGATTTTACAGTTTTGACTATTTTGAAAAATTTTTATTTTTTTTTATCAAATTTTCGGAAACTTTGCAAAATTTTAATTTTTTTCGATTTTTGAATTTTTAGAATTTTTGCATTTTTCTCGATTTTTTTTATTTCAACAAAAATTACAATTTCCCAATTTTGTAGATTTCTTAATGAAGAGAACTTTGCGATTTTACAGTTTTCACAGTTTTGTCTATTTTGAAAACAATTTAATTTTTTTATCAAATTTCGGAAATTTTCCCAAATTTTAAATTTGTTCGATTTTTGAATTTTGGGAATTTTTGCATTTTTTTTGATATTTTTATTCAACAAATTTTATAGTTCTCCAATTTTGTCGATTTCTCAATTTGGAAAACTTTGTGATTTTACAGTTTAAACAGTTTTAACTATTTTAAAAAATTTCCTTTTTTTTTATCAAGTTTCGGAAATTTTAAGAAATTTTTAATTTTTTCGATTTTTGAATTTTTAGAATTTTCGCATTTATCTCGATTTTTTCATTTCAACAAAAATTTCAAGTTTCCAATTTTGTAGATTTCTTAATTTAGAGAACTTTGCGATTTAACAGTTTTCAAAGTTCTTACTATTTTGAAAAAAATTGTATTTTCTTATCAAATTTCGGAAATTTTCCGAAATTTTAAATTTGTTCGATTTTTGTATTTTGGGAATTTTTGCATTTTTTTTTGATATTTTTATTTAACAAACTTTACAGTTCTCATATTTTGTCGATTTCTTAATTTGGATAACTTTCTGATTTTACAGTTTAAACAGTTTTTACTATTTTGAAAATATTTCCTTTTTTCTATTAAATTTCGGAAATTTTCCGAAATTTTAAATTTTTTCGATTTTTGTATTTTGGGAATTTTTGCATTTTTCTTGATATTTTTATTCAACAAATTTTATAGTTCTCCAATTTTGTAGATTTCTTAATTTGGAGAACTTTGTGATTTTACAGTTTAAACAGTTTTAACTATTTTAAAAAATTTCCTTTTTTTTATCAAGTTTCGGAAATTTTAAGAAATTTTAAATTTTTTCGATTTTTGAATTTTTAGAACTTACGCATTTATCTCGATTTTTTCATTTCAACAAAAATTACAAGTTTCCAATTTTGTAGATTTCTTAATTTAGAGAACTTTGCGATTTTTAAGTTTTCACAGTTTTTACTATTTTGAACAAAATTTCTTTTGTTATCGAATTTCGGAAATTTTCCGAAATTTTAAATTTTTTCGATTTTTGAATTTAGGGAATTTTAGCATTTTTCTTGATATTTTTAATTCAACAAAAATTACAATTTTCCAATTTTGGCGATTTCTTTATTTAAAGAGCTTTGCGATTTTACAGTTTTCACAGTTTTTGCTATTTTGAAAAAAATTTTATTTTTTTTATCAAATTTCGGAAATTTTCCGAAATTTTAAATTTGTTCGATTTTTGTATTTTGGGAATTTTTGCATTTTTCTTGATGTTTTTATTCAACAAATTTTATAGTTCTCCAATTTTGTCGATTTCTTAATTTGGAGAACTTTGTGATTTTACAGTTTAAACAGTTTTCACTATTTTGAAAAAATTTCCTTTTTTTTTATTAAATTTCGGAAATTTTCCGAAATTTTAAATTTTTTCGATTTTTGAATTTTTAGAATTTTCGCATTTATCTCAATTTTTTCATTTCAACAAAAATTACAATTTTCCAATTTTGTAGATTTCTTAATTTTGAGAACTTTGTGATTTTACAGTTTAAACAGTTTTAACTATTTTAAAAAATTTCCTTTTTTTATCAAGTTTCGGAAATTTTAAGAAATTTTAAATTTTTTCGATTTTTGAATTTTTAGAACTTACGCATTTATCTCGATTTTTTCATTTCAACAAAAATTACAAGTTTCCAATTTTGTAGATTTCTTAATTTAGAGAACTTCCAATTTTGTCTATTTCTTTATTTAAAGAGCTTTGCGATTTTTAAGTTTTCACAGTTTTTACTATTTTGAAAACAATTTAATTTTTTTATCAAATCTCGGAAAGTTTCCGAAATTTTAAATTTGTTCGATTTTTGAATTTCGGGAATTTTTGCATTTTTTTTTATATTTTTATTTAACAAACTTTACAGTTCTCATATTTTGTCGATTTCTTAATTTGGAGAACTTTCTGATTTTACAGTTTAAACAGTTTTTACTATTTTGAAAATATTTCCTTTTTTCTATTAAATTTCGGAAATTTTCCGAAATTTTAAATTTTTTCGATTTTTGAATTTTTAGAATTTTCGCATTTTTCTCGATTTTTTCATTTCAACAAAAATTACAATTTTTCAATTTTGTAGATTTCTTAATTTGGAGAACTTTGTGATTTTATAGTTTAAACAGTTTTAACTATTTTAAAAAATTTCCTTTTTTTTATCAAGTTGCGGAAATTTTAAGAAATTTTAAATTTTTTTCAATTTTTGAATTTTTAGAATTTTCGCATTTATCTCGATTTTTTCATTTCAACAAAAATTACAAGTTTCCAATTTTGTAGATTTCTTAATGTAGAGAACTTTGCGATTTTACAGTTTTCACAGTTATTACTATTTTGAAAAAACTTAATTTTTTTATCTAATTTCGGAAATTTTCCGAAATCTTAAATTTTTTCGATTTTTGAATTTTGGGAATTTTTGCATTTTTCTTGATATTTTTAATTCAACAAATTTTACAATTTTCCAATGTTGTCGATTTCTAAATTTAGAGAATTTTGTGATTTTGTCGATTTTACAGTTTTTACTATTTTGAAAAAAATTGTATTTTTTTATCAAATTTTCGGAAACTTTGCAAAATTTTAATTTTTTTCGATTTTTCAATTTTTAGAATTTTTGCATTTTTCTCGATTTTTTTTATTTCAACAAAAATTACAATTTTCCAATTTTGTAGATTTCTTAATGTAGAGAACTTTGCGATTTTACAGTTTTCACAGTTTTTACTATTTTGAAAAAACTTAATTTTTTTATCAAATTTCGGAAATTTTCCGAAATCTTAAATTTTTTCGTTTTTTGAATTTTGGGAATTTTTGCATTTTTCTTGATATTTTTACTTCAACAAATTTTACAATTTTCCAATGTTGTCGATTTCTAAATTTAGAGAAGTTTGTGATTTTGTCGATTATACGGTTGTTACTATTTTGAATAAATTGTCTTCTTTATTAATTTTCGGAAATTTTCAGAAATTTTAAATTTTTTCGATTTTTGAATTTCTTAAATTTTTTAATTTTTCTCGATTTTTTAAATTCAACAAATCTTACAATATTCCAATGTTGTCGATTTCTTAATTGAAAGAACTTTTTGTTTTTGTCGATCTTACAGGTCTTACTATTTTGAAAAAATTGTCTTATTTTATCAAACTTTCGGAAATTTTGCAAAAATTTAAATTTTCTCGATTTTCGGAAATTTGTGCATTTATCTCGATTTTTTAATTTCAACAAAACTTGCAATATTCCAATTTTGTCTATTTCTTTATTTAAAGAACTTTGCGATTTAACAGTTTTCACAGTTTTTTCTATTTTGAAAAAAATTTAATTTTTTTGTCAAATTTCGGAAATTTTCCGAAATTTTAAATTTGTTCGATTTTTGAATTTTGGGAATTTTTGCATTTTTCTTGATATTTTTATTCAGCAAATTTTACAGTTCTCCAATTTTGTCGAATTCTTTATTTGGAGAACTTTGTGATTTTACAGTTTAAACAGTTTTAACTATTTTAAAAAATTTCCTTTTTTTTATCAAGTTTCGGAAATTTTAAGAAATTTTAAATTTTTTCGATTTTTGAATTTTTAGAATTTTCGCATTTATCTCGATTTTTTCATTTCAACAAAAATTACAAGTTTCCAATTTTGTAGATTTCTTAATTTAGAGAACTTTGCGATTTAACAGTTTTTTACAGTTATTACTATTTTGAAAAAACTTAATTTTTTTTATCTAATTTCGGAAATTTTCCGAAATCTTAAATTTTTTCGATTTTTGAATTTTGGGAATTTTTGCATTTTTCTTGATATTTTTAATTCAACAAATTTTACAATTTTCCAATGTTGTCGATTTCTAAATTTAGAGAATTTTGTGATTTTGTCGATTTTACAGTTTTTACTATTTTGAAAAAATTGTATTTTTTTATCAAATTTTCGGAAACTTTGCAAAATTTTAATTTTTTCGATTTTTGAATTTTTAGAATTTTTGCATTTTTCTCGATTTTTTTTATTTCAACAAAAATTACAATTTTCCAATTTTGTAGATTTCTTAATGTAGAGAACTTTGCGATTTTACAGTTTTCACAGTTTTTACTATTTTTAAAAAACTTAATTTTTTTATCTAGTTTCGGAAATTTTCCGAAATCTTAAATTTTTTCGTTTTGGGAATTTTTGCATTTTTCTTGATATTTTTAATTCAACAAATTTTACAATTTTCCAATGTTGTCGATTTCTGAATTGAAAGAACTTTGTGTTTTTGTTGATTTCACAGTTTTTACTATTTTGAAAAAATAGTCTTATTTTATCAAATTTTCGGAAATTTTAAAAAATTTTAAATTTTGTCGATTTTCGGAAATTTTTGCATTTATCTCGATTTTTTAATTTCAACAAAAAATTACAATATTCCAATTTTGTAGATTTCTTAATTTAGAGAATGTGATTTTGTCAATTTTACAGTCTAAACTATTTTAAAAAAAATTTCTTTTTTTTATCAATTTTTCGGAAATTTTGCAAAATTTTAATTTTTTTTCGATTTTTGAATTTAGGGAATTTTAGCATTTTTCTTGATATTTTGAATTCAACAAAAATTACAATATTCCAATTTTGTATATTTTTTAATTTAAAAAACTTTGCGACTTTTCAGTTTTCACAGTTTTCACTATTTTGAGAAAAATTACTTTTGTTATCGAACTCGGAAATTTTCCGAAATTTTAATTTTGTTTTGATTTTTGAATTTTTAGAATTTTTGCATTTCTCTCGATTTTTTCATTTCAACAAAAATTACAATTTTCCAATTTTGGCGATTTCTTTATTAAAAGAGCTTTGCGATTTTTAAGTTTTCACAATCTTTTTTTGAAAAAAATTTTTTTTTGTTACCAAATTTCGGAAATTTTCCGAAATTTTAAATTTTGTCGATTGTTGAGTTTTAAGAATTTTGGCATTTTAATCGATTTTTTTATTTTTAACAAAATTTACAATTTTCCCATTTTGTAGATTTGTTAAAGTAGAGAACTTTGCGATTTTACAGCTTAAACAGTTTTTACTATTTTGAAAAAAATTTCTTTTGTTATCAAATTTCGGAAGTTTTCCGAAATTTTAAATTTATTCGATTTTTGAATTTAGGGAACTTTAGCATTTTTCTTGATATTTTTAATTCAAGAAAAATTACAATTTTCCAATTTTGGCGTCTTTTTTATTAAAAGAGCTTTGCGATTTTTAAGTTTTCAGAATCTTTACTATTTTGAAAAAATTTAATTTCTTTATCAAATTTCGGAAATTTTCCGATATTTTTATTGTTGTCGATTGTTGAATTTTAGGAATTTTTGCATGTTTCTCGATTTTTTTATTTTTAACAAAATTTACAATTTTCACATTTTGTCCATTTCTTTATTTATAGAACTTTGCGATTTTACAGTTTTCACAGTTTTTACAATTTTAAAAAATTTTCAGTTTTTACTATTTTAAAAAAATTAATTTCTTTATCTTATTTCGGAAATTTTCCGAAATCTTAAATTTTTTCGATTTTTGAATTTTTAGAATTTTCGCATTTACCTCGATTTTTTCATTTAAACAAATTTTACAGTTCTCCAATTTTGTCGATTTCTTAATTTGGAGAACTTTGTGATTTCACAGTTTAAACAGTTTTTACTATTTTAAAACAATTTAATTTTTTTGTCTAATTTCGGAAATTTCGGAAATTTTAAATTTTGTCGTTTGTTGAATTTTAGGAATTTTTGCATTTTACTCGATTTTTTTTATTTTTAACAAAATTTACAATATTCAAATTTTGTCCATTTCTTTATTTAAGAAACTTTGCGATTTTGTCAATTTTACAGTTTTTACTATTTTGAAAAAAATTTCTTTTTTATCAAACTTTCCAAAATTTTAATTTTTTTCGATTTTTGAATTTTTAGATTTTTTGCAATTTTTTCGATTTTTTAATTCAACAAATTTTACAATTTTCAAATTTTGTATATTTTTTAATTTAAAAAACTTTGCGACTTTTCAGTTTTCACAGTTTTCACTATTTTGAGAAAAATTTCTTTTGTTATCAAAGTTCGGAAATTGTCCGCAATTTTAATTTTTTTTCGATTTTTGAATTTTGGGAATTTGAGCATTTTTCTTGCTATTTTTAACAAAAATTACATTTTTCCATTTTTGGCGATTTCTTAACTAAGAGAACTTTGTGATTTTGTCGATTTTACAGTTTTTACTATTTTGAAAAAAATTTCTTTTTTTATCAAATTTTGGGAAATTTTGCAAAATTTTATTTTTTTGTCGATTTTCGGAAATTTTTTAGTTTTCTCGATTTTTTCATTTCAACAAAATGTACAATATTCCAATTCCAATAGATTTCTTGATGTAAAAAACTTTTACATTTTCACAGTTTTTCCTATTTTGAAAAAAATTCCTTTTGTTCGGAAATTATCCGAAATTTTAAATTTTTTCGTTTTTTGAATTTAGGGAATTTTAGCATTTTTCTTGATATTTTTAGTTCAACAAAAATTACAATTTTTCAATTCTGGCGATTTCTTTATTTAAAGAACTTTGCGATTTTTAAGTTTTCACAGTCTTTACTATTTTGAAAAAATTTTATTTTTATATCAAATTTCGGAAATGTTTCGAAATTACAAATTTTTCGATTTTTGAATTTTTAGAATTTTTGCATTTTTCTCGATTTTTTATTTTTTACAAAAATTACAATTTTCTAATTTTGCAGATTTATTAATTAAGAGAACTTTGTTTTTTTTAAGTTTTCACAGTTTTTACTATTTTGAAAAACATTAATTTTTTTATCTTATTTCGGAAATTTTCCGAAATCTTAACTTTTTTTTGATTTTTTAATTTTTAGAATTTTTGCATTTTTATCGATTTTTTCATTTCAACAAAAATTACAATTTTCCAATTTTGTAGATTTCTTAATTTAGAGAACTTTGTGATTTTGTCGACTTTACAGTTTTTACTATTTTGAAAAAATGTTCTTTTTCTTATTAAATTTTCGGAAATTTTGCAAAAGTTTATTTTTATCGATTTTTGTATTTTTAAAATTTTTGAATTTTTCTCGATTTTTTCATTACAACAAAAATTAAAATATTCCAATTTTGTAAATTTCTAAATTTAAACAACTTTTCGATTTTTAAGTTTTCACAGTCTTTACTATTTTGAAAAAATTTAATTTTGTTATCCAATTTCGGAAATTTTCCGAAATCTTACATTTTTTCAATTTTTGAATTTTGGGAATTTTAGCAATTTTTTCGATTTTGTTAATTCAACAAAAATTACAATTTGCCAATTTTGGTGATTTCTTAATTTAGAGAACTTTGCGATTTTACAGTTCAAACAGTTTTTACTATTTTGAAAAAATTGTCTTTTTTTAATCAAATTTCGGAAATTTTCCGAAATTTTAAATTTTTTCGATTTTTGAATTAGGGGAATTTTAGCAATTTTTTCGATTTTGTTAATTCAACAAAAATTACAATTTGCCAATTTTGGTGATTTCTTAATTTAGAGAACTTTGCGATTTTACAGTTTTCACAGTTTTTACTTTTTTGAAAAAATTTAATTTTTTTTATCAAATTTCGGAAATTTTCCGAAATTTTAAATTTTGTCGATCGTTGAATTTTAGGAATTTTTGAATTTTTCTCAATTTTTTTATTTTTAACAAAATTTACAATATTCAAATTTTGTCCATTTCTTTATTTAGGGAAATGTGCGATTCTACAGTTTTCACAGTTTTTACAATTTTGGAAAAATGTTCTTTTTTATCGAATTTCGGAAAGTTTCCGAAATTTTTAATTTTTTTTTGATTTTTGAATTTTTAGAATTTTTGAATTTTTCTCGATTTTTTCATTTCAACAAAAATTACAATGTTCCAATTTTGTAGATTTCTAAATTTAGACAACTTTGCGATTTTTAAGTTTTCACAGTCTTTACTATTTTGAAAAAATTTTCTTTTGTTATCGAATTTCGAAAATTTTCCGAAATTTTAAATTTTTCCGATTTTTGAATTTTGTAAATTTTTTAATTTTTCTCGATTTTTTCATTTCAACGAAATTTACAATATTCCAATTTCGTATATTTCTTAATTTAAAAAACTTTGCGATTTTTCAGTTTTCACAGCTTTTACTATTTTGAAAAAAATTTCTTTTGTTATCAAATTTCGGAAATTTTCCAATGTTTCATATTTTTTCGATTTTTGAATTTTGTGAATTTTTGCATTTTTCTCGATATTTTTAATTCAACAAATTTTACAATTTTCAAATTTTGACTATTTCCTTATTAAGAGAACTTTATGGTTTTGTTGATTTTACAGTTTTTACTAATTTGAAAAAATTTTATTTTTTTATCAAATTTCGGAAATGTTCCGAAATTAAAAAATTTTCGATTTTTGAATTTTTAGAATTTTTGCATTTTTCTCGATTTTTTCATTTCTACAAAAATTACAATTTTCCAATTTTGCAGATTTATTAATTAAAAGAACTTTGTTTTTTTTTAAGTTTTCACAGTTTTTACTATCTTGAAAAACATTAATTTTTTTATCTTATTTCGGAAATTTTCCGAAATCTTAAATTTTTTCGATTTTTGAATTTTTAGAATTTTTCATTTTTCTCGATTTTTTCATTTCAACAAAAATTACAATTTTCCAATTTTGTAGATTTCTTAATTAAGAGAACTTTGTGATTTTGTCGACTTTACAGTTTTTACTATTTTGAAAAAATGTTCTTTTTTTTTTTATTAAATTTTCGGAAATTTTGCAAAAGTTTATTTCTATCGATTTTTGTATTTTTAAAATTTTTGAATTTTTCTCGATTTTTTCATTTCAACAAAAATTATAATATTCCAATTTTTTAGATTTCTAAATTAAAACAACTTTGCGATTTTTAAGTTTTCACAGTCTTTACTATTTTGAAAAAATTTTCTTTTGTTATCGAATTTCGAAAATTTTACGAAATTTTAAATTTTGTCGATTGTTGAATTTTATGAATTTTTACATTTGTCTCGATTTTTAACAAAACTTACAATATTCAAATTTTGTCCATTTCTTTATATAGGGAACTTTGCGGTTTTACAGTTTTCACAGTTTTTAAAATTTTGAAAAATTTTTCTTTTTTATCGAATTTTGGAATGTTTCCGAAATTTTCAATTTTTTTTTATTTTTGAATTTTTAGAATTTTTGCATATTTCTTGATATTTTTAATTCAACAAAAATTTACAATATTCAAATTTTGTCCATTTCTTTATTAAGGGAACTGGGCGATCTTACAGTCTTCACAGTTTTTACTATTTTGAAAAAAATTTCTTTTGCTATCGAATTTCGGAAATTTTCCGAAATTTTAAATTTTTTCGATTTTTGAATTTAGGGAATTTTAGCATTTTTCTTGATATTTTTAATTCAACAAAAATTACAATTTTCCAATTTTGGCGATTTCTTTATTTAAAAAGCCTTGCGATTTTTAAGTTTTCACAGTCTTGACTATTTTGAAAAAATGTAATTTTTATTATCAAATTTCGGAATCTTTCCGAAATTTTAAATTTTGTCGATTGTTGAATTTTAGGAATTTTTGCATTTTGCTCGATTTTTTTATTTTCAACAAAATTTGCAATATTCCAATTTTGTGTATTTCTATATTTAGAGAACTTTGCGATTTTAAAGTTTTCACAGTTTTTAAAATTTTGAAAAAATGTTATTTTTTTATCGAATTTCGGAATGTTTCCGAAATTTTTAATTTTTTTGATTTTTGAATTTTTAGAATTTTTGCATTTTTCTCGATTTTTTCATTTCAACAAAAATTACAATTATCCAATTTTGTACATTTCTTAATTTAGAGAACTTTGTGATTTTGTCGACTTTAAAGTTTTTACTATTTTGAAATTTATTTTTTTTTTTTATCAAATTTTCGGAAATTTTGCAAATTTTTTTTTTTTTTCGATTTTTGTATTTTTAAAATTTTTGAATTTTTCTCGATTTTTTCATTTCAACAAAAATTACAATATTCCAATTTTGTAGATTTCTAAATTTAAAAAACTTTGCGATTTTTATGTTTTCACCGTCTATACTATTTTGAAAAAATTTAATTTTTTTATCCAATTTCGGAAATTTTCCGAAATCTTACATTTTTTCGACTTTTGAATTTTGGGAAATTTTGCATTTTTCTTGATATTTTTAATTCAACAAATTTTACAATATTCCAATTTTGGTGATTTCTTTATTTAAAGAGCATTGAGATTTTACAGTTTAAACAGTTTTTACTATTTTGAAAAAATTGTCTTTTTTTTATCAAATTTCGCAAATTTTCCGAAATTTTAAATTTTGTCGATTGTTGAATTTTAGGAATTTTGGCATTTTAATCGATTTTTTTATTTTTAACAAAATTTACAATTTTCACATTTTGTCCATTTCTTTATTTAGGGAACTTTGCGATTTTACAGTTTTCACAGTTTTTACAATTTTGAAAAATTTTCAGTTTTTACTATTTTGAAAAATTTAATTTTTTTATCTAATATCGGAAATTTTCCGAAATCTTAAATTTTTTCGATTTTTGAATTTTTAGAATTTTCGGATTTACCTCGATTTTTTCATTTAAACAAATTTTACAGTTCTCCAATTTTGTCGATTTCTTAATTTGGAGAACTTTGTGATTTTACAGTTTAAACAGTTTTTACTATTTTAAAACAATTTAATCTTTTTATCTAATTTCGGAAATTTCCGAAATCTTAAATTTTTTCGATTTTTGAATTTTGGGAATTTTTGCATTTATCTTGATATTTTTAATTTAACAAATTTTACAATTTTCCAATGTTGTCGATTTCTGAATTGAAAGAACTTTGTGTTTTTGTTGATTTCACAGTTTTTACTATTTTGAAAAAATAGTCTTATTTTATCAAATTTTCGGAAATTTTGAAAAATTTTAAATTTTGTCGATTTTCGGAAATTTTTGCATTTATCTCGATTTTTTAATTTCAACAAAAAATTACAATATTCCAATTTTGTAGATTTCTTAATTTAGAGAATGTGATTTTGTCAATTTTACAGTCTTAACTATTTTAAAAAAAATTTCTTTTTTTTATCAATTTTTCGGAAATTTTGCAAAATTTTAATTTTTTTTCGATTTTTGAATTTAGGGAATTTTAGCATTTTTCTTGATATTTTGAATTCAACAAAAATTACAATATTCCAATTTTGTATATTTTTTAATTTAAAAAACTTTGCGACTTTTCAGTTTTCACAGTTTTTAAAATTTTGAAAAATTTTTCTTTTTTATCGAATTTTGGAATGTTTCCGAAATTTTCAATTTTTTTTTATTTTTGAATTTTTAGAATTTTTGCATATTTCTTGATATTTTTAATTCAACAAAAATTTACAATATTCAAATTTTGTCCATTTCTTTATTAAGGGAACTGGGCGATCTTACAGTCTTCACAGTTTTTACTATTTTGAAAAAAATTTCTTTTGCTATCGAATTTCGGAAATTTTTCGAAATTTTAAATTTTTTCGATTTTTGAATTTAGGGAATTTTAGCATTTTTCTTGATATTTTTAATTCAACAAAAATTACAATTTTCCAATTTTGGCGATTTCTTTATTTAAAAAGCCTTGCGATTTTTAAGTTTTCACAGTCTTGACTATTTTGAAAAAATGTAATTTTTATTATCAAATTTCGGAATCTTTCCGAAATTTTAAATTTTGTCGATTGTTGAATTTTAGGAATTTTTGCATTTTGCTCGATTTTTTTATTTTCAAAAAAATTAGCAATATTCCAATTTTGTGTATTTCTATATTTAGAGAACTTTGCGATTTTACAGTTTTTACAGTTTTTAAAATTTTGAAAAAATGTTATTTTTTATCGAATTTCGGAATGTTTCCGAAATTTTTAATTTTTTTGATTTTTGAATTTTTAGAATTTTTGCATTTTTCTCGATTTTTTCATTTCAACAAAAATTACAATTATCCAATTTTGTACATTTCTTAATTTAGAGAACTTTGTGATTTTGTCGACTTTAAAGTTTTTACTATTTTGAAATTTATTTTTTTTTTTTATCAAATTTTCGGAAATTTTGCAAAATTTTTTTTTTTTTCGATTTTTGTATTTTTAAAATTTTTGAATTTTTCTCGATTTTTTCATTTCAACAAAAATTACAATATTCCAATTTTGTAGATTTATAAATTTAAAAAACTTTGCGATTTTTAAGTTTTCACAATCTTTTTTTGAAAAAAATTTTTTTTTGTTACCAAATTTCGGAAATTTTCCGAAATTTTAAATTTTGTCGATTGTTGAGTTTTAAGAATTTTGGCATTTTAATCGATTTTTTTATTTTTAACAAAATTTACAATTTTCCCATTTTGTAGATTTGTTAAAGTAGAGAACTTTGCGATTTTACAGCTTAAACAGTTTTTACTATTTTGAAAAAAATTTCTTTTGTTATCAAATTTCGGAAGTTTTCCGAAATTTTAAATTTATTCGATTTTTGAATTTAGGGAACTTTAGCATTTTTCTTGATATTTTTAATTCAAGAAAAATTACAATTTTCCAATTTTGGCGTCTTTTTTATTAAAAGAGCTTTGCGATTTTTAAGTTTTCAGAATCTTTACTATTTTGAAAAAATTTAATTTCTTTATCAAATTTCGGAAATTTTCCGATATTTTTATTGTTGTCGATTGTTGAATTTTAGGAATTTTTGCATGTTTCTCGATTTTTTTATTTTTAACAAAATTTACAATTTTCACATTTTGTCCATTTCTTTATTTAGGGAACTTTGCGATTTTACAGTTTTCACAGTTTTTACAATTTTAAAAAATTTTCAGTTTTTACTATTTTAAAAAAATTAATTTCTTTATCTTATTTCGGAAATTTTCCGAAATCTTAAATTTTTTCGATTTTTGAATTTTTAGAATTTTCGCATTTACCTCGATTTTTTCATTTAAACAAATTTTACAGTTCTCCAATTTTGTCGATTTCTTAATTTGGAGAACTTTGTGATTTCACAGTTTAAACAGTTTTTACTATTTTAAAACAATGTAATTTTTTTGTCTAATTTCGGAAATTTCGGAAATTTTAAATTTTGTCGATTGTTGAATTTTAGGAATTTTTGCATTTTACTCGATTTTTTTTATTTTTAACAAAATTTACAATATTCAAATTTTGTCCATTTCTTTATTTAAGAAACTTTGCGATTTTGTCAATTTTACAGTTTTTACTATTTTGAAAAAAATTTCTTTTTTTATCAAACTTTCGGAAATTTTGCAAAATTTTAATTTTTTTCGATTTTTGAATTTTTAGAATTTTTGCAATTTTTTCGATTTTTTAATTTCAACAAAAATTAAAATTTTCCAATTTTGGCGATTTCTTAATTTTAAGAGCTTTGCGATTTTTAAGTTTTCACAGTCTTTATAATTTTACAAAAATTAATTTTTTTATCAAATATCGGAAATTTTCCGAAATTTTAAATTTTGTCGGTTGTTTAATTTTAGGAATTTTGGCATTCTTCTCGATTTTTTTTTATTTTTAACAAAATTTGCAATATTCAAATTTTGTCCATTTCTTTATTTAGGGAACTTTGCGATTTTACAGTTTTCACAGTCTTTGCTATTTTGAAAAAATTTTCTTTTTTATCAAATATTCGGAAATTTTGCAAAATTTTAATTTTTTTCGATTTTTAAGTTTTTAGAATTTTTGCATTTTACTCGATTTTTTCATTTTAACAAAAATTACAATTTTCCAGATTTTGTAGATTTCTTAATTTAGAGAACTTTGTGATTTTGTCAATTTCACAGTTTTAACTATTTTGAAAAATTTAATTTTTTTATTTAATTTCGGAAATTTTCCGAAATCTTGAATTTTTTCGATTTTTGAATTTTGGGAACCTTAGCATTTTTCTTGATATTTTTAATTCAACAAATTTTCCAATTTTGTCGATTTCTTAATTTTGAGAACTTTGTGATTTTGTCGATTTTACAGTTTTTACTATTTTGAAAAAATTGTCTTTTTTTTAAAAGTTTCGGAAATTTTCCAAAATTTTAAATGTTGTCGATTGTTGAGTTTTAGGAATATTTGCATTTTTCTCGATTTTTTTATTTTTAAAAATTTAATTTTTTTATCTAATTTCGGAAAATTTCCGAAATCTTAAATTTTTTAGATTTTTGAATTTTTGCATTTTTCTCGATTTTTTCATTTCAACATAAATTACAATTTTCCAATTTTGTTGACTTCTTAATTAAGACAACTTTGTGATTTTGTCAATTTTACAGTCTTTACTATTTTGAAAAAATTTTCTTTTTTATCAAATTTTCGGAAATTTTGCAAAATTTTAATTTTTTCGATTTTGGAATTTTTAGAATTTTTGAATTTTTCTCGATTTTTTCATTTCAACAAAATTTACAATTTTCCAATTTTGTAGATTTCTTAATTTTAAGAACTTTGTGATTTTGTCGATTTTACAGTTTTTACTATTTTGAAAAAATTGTCTTATCTTATCAAATTTCGGAAATTTTGCAAAATTTTAAATTTTGTCGATTTTCAGAAATTTTTGCATTTTTCTCGATTTTTTAATTTCAACAAAACTTGCAATATTCCAATTTTGTCTTTTTTTTTATTTAGAGAACATTGCGATTTTACAGTTTAAACAGTTTTTACTATTTTGAAAAAATTGTATTTGTTAATCAAATTTCGGAAATTTTCCGAAATTTTAAATTTTGTCGATTTTGAATTTAGGGAATTTTAGCATTTTTCTTGATATTTTAAATTCAACAAAAATTACAATTTTCCATTTTTGGCGATTTCTTAATTTAGAAAAATTTATGATTTTACAGTTTTCACAGTTTTTACAATTTTGAAAAAATTTTCTTTTGTTATCAAATTTCGGAATTTTTCCGAAATTTTAAATTTTGTCGATTTAAAAGCTTCAGAAATTTTTGAATTTTTCTCGATTTTTTCATTACAACAAAATTTACAATATTCCAATTTTGTAGATATCTTTATTTAAAGAGCTTTGCGATATTTAAGTTTTCACAGTCTTTACTATTTTGAAAAAATTTCTTTTGTTATCGAGTTTCGGACTTTTTCGGAAATTTGATATTTTTTCGATTTTTGGATTTTGAGAATTATAGCTTTTTTCTCGATATTTTCATTTCAACAAAATTTACAATTTTCCAATTTTGTAGATTTCTTAATAAGAGAACTTTGTGATTTTGTCGATTTTACAGTTTTAACTATTTTGAAAAAATTTTCTTTTTTTATCAAATTTTGGGAAATTTTCCGAAATTTTAATTTTTGTCGATTTTCGGAAATTTATTAATTTTTCTCGTTTGTTTCATTTAAACAAAAATTACAATATTAGAATTTTGTAGATTTTTTAATTTAAAGAACTTTGCGATTTTTAAGTTTTCACAGTTTTTACTATTTTAAAAACAATTTAATTTTCTTATCAAATTTCGGAAACTTTTCAAATTTTTAAATTTTGTCGATTGTTGAATTATTGGAATTTTTGCATTTTTCTTGATATTTTGATTTAACAAATTTTACAGTTCTTTAATTTTGTCGATTTCTTAATTTGAAGAACTTTGTGATTTTACAGTTTAAACAGTTTTTACTATTTTAAAAAAATTTCCTTTCAAGTTTCGGAAATTTTAAGAAATTTTAAATTTTTTCTCGTTTTTGAATTTTTAGAATTTTCGCATTTATCTCGATTTTTTCATTTCAAGAAAAATTACAATTTTCCAATTTTGTAGATTTCTTAGTTTAGAGAACTTTGCGATTAAACAGTTTTCACAGTTTTTACTATTTTGAAAAACATTAATTTTTTTATCTAATTTCGGAAATTTTCCGAAATCTTAAATTTTTTCGATTTTTGAATTTTGGGATTTTTGGGAATTTTTGCATTTTTCTAGATATTTTTAATTCAACAAATTTTTCAATTTGCCAATGTAGTCGATTTCTAAATTTAGAGAAGTTTGAGATTTTGTCGATTATACTATTTTTACTATTTTGAAGAAAGTGTCTTCTTTATTGAATTTCGGAAATTTTCCGAAAATTTAAATTTTTCCGATTTTTGAATTTCTTAAATTTTTCAACTTTTCTCGATTTTTTCTGTTCAAGAAAAATTACAATATTCCAATTTTGTATATTTCTTTATTTAAAAAACTTTGCGACTTTTCAATTTTCACAGTTTTTACAATTTTGAAAAAGTTTTTTTTTTTATCGAATTTCAGAAAGCTTCCGAAATTTTAAATTTTTTTTGATTTTAGAATTTTTAGAATTTTTGCATTTTTCTCGATTTTTTTCATTTCAACAAAAATTACAATTTTCCAATTTTGTAGATTTTTTAATTTAGAAAACTTTGTGATTTTGTCGATTTTACAGTTTTAACTATTTTGAAAAAATTTTCTTTTTTTATCAAATTTTCGGAAATTTTGCAAAATTTTAATTTTTTTCGATTTTTGAATTTTTAGAATTTTTGCATTTTTCTCGATTTTTTTCATTTCAACAAAAATTACAATTTTCCAATTTTGGCGATTTATTTATTTAAAGAGCTTTGCGATTTTTAAGTTTTTACAGTCTTTACTATTTTGAAAATATTGAATTTTTTGATCAAATTTCGGAAATTTTCCGAAATTTTAAATTTTGTCGATTGTTGAATTTTAGGAATTTTTGCATTTTTCTCAATTTTTTTATTTTAACAAAATTTACAATATTCAAAATTTCTCCATTTCTTTATTTAGGGAACTTTTGCGATTTTACAGTTTTCACAGTTTTTACAATTTTGGAAAAATTTTCTGTTTTATCAAATTTCGGAAAATTTCAGAAATTTTGAATTTTTTTTATTTTTGAATTTTAAGAATTTTCGCATTTTTCTCGATTTTTATATTTCAACAAAAATTACAATTTTCCAATTTATTAGATTTCTTAATTTAGAGAATTTTGTGAGTTTGTCGATTTAACAGTTTTTACTATTTTGATCAAATTTCGGAAATTTTCGGAAATTTTAAATTTTTCGATTTTTAAATTTAGGGAATTTTAGCATTTTTCTTGATATTTTTAATTCAACAAAAATTACAATTTTCCAATTATGGCGATTTCTTTATTTAAAGAGCTTTGCGATTTTTAAGTTTTCACAGTCTTTACTATTTTGAAAAAATTTAATTTTTTTATCAAATTTCGGAAATTTTCCGAAATTTTAAATTTTGTCGATTGCTGAATTCTACGAATTTTTGAATTTTTCTCAATTTTTTTATTTTAACAAAATTTACAATATTCAAATTTTGTCCATTTGATTATTTAGGGAACTTTGCGATCTTACAGTTTTCACAGTTTTTACAATTTTGGAATAATTTTCTTTTTTATCGAATTTCGGAAAGTTTCCGAAAGTTTTTATTTTTTTTGATTTTTGAATTTTTAGAATTTTTGCATATTTCTTGATATTTTTAATTCAACAAAAATTTACAATATTCAAATTTTGTCCATTTCTTTATTAAGGGAACTGGGCGATCTTACAGTCTTCACAGTTTTTACTATTTTGAAAAAAATTTCTTTTGCTATCGAATTTCGGAAATTTTCCGAAATTTTAAATTTTTTCCATTTTTGAATTAAGGGAATTTTAGCATTTTTCTCAATTTTTTTTATTTATAACAAAAATTACAATATTCCAATTTTGTCTATTTCTTTATTTAGTGAACTCTGCGATTTTACAGTTTTCACAGTTTTTAAAATTTTGAAAAAATTTTCTTTTTTATCGAATTTCGGAATGTTTCCAAAATTTTTTAATTTTTAGAATTTTAGCATTTTTCTCGATTTTTTCATTTCAACAAAAATTACAATTTTCCAATTTTGTAGATTTCTTAATTTAGAGAACTTTGTGATTTTGTCGACTTTAAAGTTTTTACTATTTTTAAAATATTTTTTTTTTTTATCAAACTTTCGGAAATTTTGCAAAATTTTATTTTTTTCGATTTTTGTTTGTTAAAATTTTTTAATTTTTCTCGATTTTTTTATTTCAACAAAAATTACAATATTCCAATTTTGTAGATTTGTAAATTTAAAAAACTTTACGATTTTTAAGTTTTCACAGTCTATACTATTTTGAAAAAATATAATTTTGTTATCCAATTTCGGAAATTTTCCGAAATCTTACATTTTTTCAATTTTTGAATTTTGGGAATTTTCGCATTTTTCTTGATATTTTTACAATTTTCCAATTATGGTGATTTCTTTATTTAAAGAGCATTGCGATTTTACAGTTTAACCTTTTTTTACTATTTTGAAAAAATTGTCTTTTTTTTATCAAATTTCGGAAATTTTCCGAAATTTTATATTTTGTCGATTTAAAGATTTTAGAAATTTTTGCATTTTTCTCGATTTTTTCATTTCAACAAAAATTATAATTTTTCAATTTTTTAGATTTCTTAATTTAGAGAACTTTGCGATTTTACAGTTTTCACAGTTTTTACTTTTTTGAAAAAAGTTTCTTTTGTTCGGAAATTTTCCGAAATTTTAAATTTTTTCGATTTTTGAATTTAGGGAATTTTAGCAATTTTCTTGATATTTTTAATTCAACAAAAATTACAATTTTCCAATTTTGGCGATTTCTTTATTTAAAGAGCTTTGCGATTTTTAAGTTTTCACAGTCTTTACTATTTTGAAAAAATTTAATTTTTTTATCAAATTTCGGAAATTTTCCGAAATTTTAAATTTTGTCGATTGTTGAATTTTAGGAATTTTTGCATTTTTCTCAATTTTTTTATTTTTAACAAAATTTACAATATTCAAATTTTGTCCATTTCTTTATATAGGGAACTTTGCGGTTTTACAGTTTTCACAGTTTTTAAAATTTTGAAAAAATTTTCTTTTTTATCGAATTTCGGAATGTTTCCGAAATTTTTAATTTTTTTTTATTTTTGAATTTTTAGAATTTTTGCATATTTCTTGATATTTTTAATTCAACAAAAATTTACAATATTCAAATTTTGTCCATTTCTTTATTAAGGGAACTGGGCGATCTTACAGTCTTCACAGTTTTTACTATTTTGAAAAAAATTTCTTTTGCTATCGAATTTCGGAAATTTTCCGAAATTTTAAATTTTTTCCATTTTTGAATTTAGGGAATTTTAGCATTTTTCTTGATATTTTTAATTCAACAAAAATTACAATTTTCCAATTTTGGCGATTTCTTTATTTAAAAAGCCCTGCGAATTTTAAGTTTTCACAGTCTTTACTATTTTAAAAAAAGTAAATTTTTATTATCAAATTTCGGAATCTTTCCGAAATTTTAAATTTTGTCGATTGTTGAATTTTAGGAATTGTTGCATTTTGCTCGATTTTTTTATTTTCAACAAAATTTGCAATATTCCAATTTTGTGTATTTCTATATTTAGAGAACTTTGCGATTTTACAGTTTTCACAGTTTTTAAAATTTTGAAAAAATTTTCTTTTTTATCGAATTTCGGAATGTTTCCGAAATTTTTCATTTTATTTAGATTTTTGAGTTTTTAGAATTTTTGAATTTTTCTCGATTTTTTCATTTCAACAAAAATTACAATTATCCAATTTTGTAGATTTCTTAATTTAGAGAACTTTGTGATTTTGTCGACTTTAAAATTTTTACTATTTTGAAATTTTTTTTTTTTTTTTTATCAAATTTTCGGAAATTTTGCAAAATTTTATTTTTTTCGATTTTTGAATTTTTAAAATTTTGAATTTTTTCTCGATTTTTTCATTTCAACAAAAATTACAATATTCCAATTTTTGTAGATTTCTAAATTTAAAAAACTTTGCGATTTTTAAGTTTTCACAGTCTATACTATTTTGAAAAAATTATCATTTTTTATCAAATTTCGGAAATTTTAAATTTTTTCGATTTTTAAATTTAGGGAATTTTAGCATTTTTCTTGATATTTTTAATTCAACAAAAATTACAATTTTCCAATTTTGGCGATTTCTTTATTTAAAGAGCTTTGCGATCTTACAGTTTTCACAGTTTTTACAATTTTGGAAAAATTTTCTTTTTTATCAAATTTCGGAAAATTTCCGAAATTTTGATTTTTTTTTATTTTTGAATTTTTAGAATTTTCGCATTTTTCTCGATTTTTATATTTCAACAAAAATTACAATTTTCCAATTTATTAGATTTCTTAATTTAGAGAACTTTGTTATTTTGACGATTTTACAGTTTTTACTATTTTGAAAAAATTTTCTTTTTGTATCAAAATTTCAAAAGTTTTGCAAAATTTTAATTTTTATCGATTTTTGAATTTTTGGAATTTTTTAATTTTTCTCGATTTTTTCATTTTAACAGAAATTACAATTCTCCAATTTTGTAGATTTCTTAATTTAGAGAACTTTGCGATTTTACAGTTTTTACTATTTTGAAAAAAATTTCTTTTGTTATCAAATTTTGGAAATTTTAAATTTTTTCGATTTTTGAATTAAGGGAATTTTAGCATTTTTTTTGATATTTTTAATTCAACAAAAATTACAATTTTCCAATTTTAGCGGTTTCTTAATTTAAAGAGCTTTGCGATTTTTAAGTTTTCACAGTCTTTGCTATTTTGAAAAAATTTAATTTTTTTATCAAATTTCGTAAAATTTCCGAAATTTTTAATATTTTTTGATTTTTTAATTTTTATAATTTTTGCATTTTTCTCGATTTTTTAATTTCAACAAAAATAACAATTTTCCAATTTTGTAGATTTCTTAATTTAGAGAACTTTGCGATTTTACAGTTTTCACAGTTTTTACTATTTTGAAAAAAATTTCTTTTGTTATCAAATTTCGGAAATTTTAAATTTTTTCGATTTTTGGATTTTGAGAATTTTTGCATTTTTCTCGATTTTTTTAATTCAACAAAAATTAAAATTTTCCAATTTTGGCGATTTCTTTATTAAGAGAGCTTTGCGATTTTTAAGTTTTCACAGTCTTAACTATTTTGAAAAAATTTAATTTTTTTTATTAAATTTCGGAAATTTTCCGAAATTTTAAATGTTGTCGATTGTTGAATTTTAGGAAATTTTGCATTTTTCTCGATTTTTTTATTTTAACAAAATTTACAATATTCAAATTTTGTTCTCTTCTTTATTTAGGGAACTTTGCGATTTTACAGTTCTTACAGTTTTTACATTTTTGAAAAAATTTTCTTTTTTTATCGAATTTTGGAAAGTTTCCGAAATGTTTAATTTTTTAAGATTTTTGAATTTTTGAATTTTTCTTCATTTTTTCATTTCAACAAAAATTACAATTTTCCAATTTTGTTGATTTCTTAATTAAAAAAATTTTCGATTTTTCAGTTTTCACAGTTTTTACTATTTTGAAAACATTTTCTTTTGTTATCGAATTCCGGAAATTCTCCGCAATTTTAATTGTTTTTCGATTTTTGATTTTTGGGAATTTTAGCATTTTTCTTGTTATTTTTAACTTAAGAAAAATTAAAATTTTCCAATTATGGCGATTTCTTAATTTAGAGAACTTTGTGATTTTGTCGATTTTACAATTTTTACTATTTTGAAAATTTTTTCTTTTTTTATCAAATTTTGGGAATTTTTGCAAATTTTTAATTTTTTGTCGATTTTCGGAAATTTTTTAATTTTTCTCGATATTTTCATCTCATTTATTTAAAAAAATTTCTTTTGTTATCAAATTTCGAAAATTTTCCGAAAATTTAAATTTTTTCGATTTTTGAATTTAGGGAATTTTAGCATTTTTCTTGATATTTTTAATTCAACAAAAATTACAATTTTCCAATTTTGTGGAATTCTAAGTTAAGAGAAGTTTGTGATATTGTCGATCATACATTTTGTACTATTTTGGAGAAAGTGTCTTCTTTATTCAATTTCGGAAATTTTCCGAAATTTTAAATTTTGTCGATTGTTGAATTTTAGGATTTTTTGCATTTTTCTCAATTTTTTTATTTTATCCAAATTTACAATATTCAAATTTTGTTTTTTTTTTATTTAGGGAACTTTGCGATTTTACAGTTTTCACAGTTTTTACAATTTTGAAAAAGTTTTCTTTTTTATCGAATTTCGGAAAGTTTCCGAAATTTTTGAATTTTTCCGATTTTTGAATTTCTTAAATTTCTGAATTTTTCTCGATTTTTTTATTTCAAAGAAATTTACAATATTCCAATTTTGTATATTTCTTAATTTAAAAAACTTTGCGATTTTTCATTTTGTACAGTTTTTACTATTTTGAAAACATTTTCTTTTGTTATCGAATTCCGGAAATTTTCCGCAATTTTAATTTTTTTTCGATTTTTGAATTTTGGGAATTTGAGCATTTTTCTTGCTATTTTTAACTTAACAAAAATTACAATTTTCCATTTTTGGCGATTTCATAATTAAGAGAACTTTGTGATTTTGTCGATTTTACAGTTTTTACTATTTTGAAAAAATTTTCTTTTTTTTATCAAATTTTGGGAAATTTTGCAAAATTTTATTTTTTTGTCGATTTTCGGAAATTTTTGAGTTTATCTCGATTTTTTCATTTCAACAAAAATTACAATATTACAATTCCAATAGATTTCTTAATTTAAAAAACTTTGAAATTTTACAGTTTTCACAGTTTTTCCTATTTTGAAAAAAATTTCTTTTGTTCGGAAATTTTCCGAAATTTTAAATTTTTTCGTTTTTTGAATTTAGGGAATTTTAGCATTTTTCTTGATATTTTTAGTTCAACAAAAATTACAATTTTTCAATTCTGGCGATTTCTTTATTTAAAGAACTTTGCGATTTTTAAGTTTTCACATTCCTTACTATTTTGAAAAAATTGTATTTTTATATCAAATTTCGGAAATGTTTCGAAATTACAAATTTTTCGATTGTTGAATTTTTAGAATTTTTGCATTTTTCTCGATTTTTTCATTTCTACAAAAATTACAATTTTCTAATTTTGCAGATTTATTAATTAAGAGAACTTTGTTTTTTTAAGTTTTCACAGTTTTTACTATTTTGAAAAACATTAATTTTTTTATCTTATTTCGAAAATTTTCCGAAATCTTAACTTTTTTTGATTTTTGAATTTTTAGAATTTTTGCATTTTTATCGATTTTTTCATTTCAACAAAAATTACAATTTTCCAATTTTGTAGATTTCATAATTTAGAGAACTTTGTGATTTTGTCGACTTTAAAGTTTTTACTATTTTGAAATTTTTTTTTTTTTTTATCAAATTTTCGGAAAATTTGCAAAATTTTATTTTTTTCGATTTTTGATTTTTAAAATTTTTTAATTTTTCTCGATTTTTTCATTTCAACAAAAATTACAATATTCCAATTTTGTAGATTTCTAAATTTAAAAAACTTTGCGATTTTTAAGTTTTCACAGTCTATACTATTTTTCCGAAATTTTATATTTTGTCGATTTAAAGATTTTAGAAATTTTTGCATTGTTCTCGATTTTTTCATTTCAACAAAAATTATAATTTTTCAATTTTTTAGATTTCTTAATTTAGAGAACTTTGCGATTTTACGGTTTTCACAGTTTTTACTTTTTTGAAAAAAGTTTCTTTTGTTCGGAAATTTTCCGAAATTTTAAATTTTTTCGATTTTTGAATTTAGGGAATTTTAGCAATTTTCTTGATATTTTTAATTCAACAACAATTACAATTTTCCAATTTTGGCGATTTCTTTATTTAAATAGCTTTGCGATTTTTAAGTTTTCACAGTCTTAACTATTTTGAAAAAATTTAATTTTTTTATCAAATTTCGGAAATTTTCCGAAATTTTAAATTTTGTCGATTGTTGAATTTTAGGAATTTTTGCATTTTTCTCAATTTTTTTATTTTTAACAAAATTTACAATATTTAAATTTTGTCCATTTCTTTATTTAGGGAAATGTGCGATTCTACAGTTTTCACAGTTTTTACAATTTTGGAAAAATGTTCTTTTTTATCGAATTTCGGAAAGTTTCCGAAATTTTTAATTTTTTTTTTGATTTTTGAATTTTTAGAATTTTTGAATTTTTCTCGATTTTTTCATTTCAACAAAAATTACAATGTTCCAATTTTGTAGATTTCTAAATTAAGACAACTTTGCGATTTTTAAGTTTTCACAGTCTTTACTATTTTGAAAAAAATTTCTTTTGTTATCAAATTTCGGAAATTTTCCAATGTTTTAAATTTTTTAGATTTTTGAATTTTGTGAATTTTTGCATTTTTCTCGATTTTGTTAATTCAACAAAAATTACAATTTGCCAATTTTGGCGATTTCTTTATTAAAAGAGCTTTGTAATTTTTAACTTTTCACAATCTTTACTTTTTTGAAAAAAATTTCTTTTGTTATCGAATTTCGGAAATTTTAAATTTTTTCGATTTTTGGATTTTGAGAATTTTTGCATTTTTCTCGATTTTTTTAATTCAACAAAAATTAAAATTTTCCAATTTTGGCGATTTCTTTATTAAGAGAGCTTTGCGATTTTTAAGTTTCCACAATCTTTACTATTTTGAAAAAATTTAATTTTTTTATCAAATTTCGGAAAATTTCCGAAATTTTAAATTTTGTCGATTGTTGAATTTTAAGAATTTTGGCATTTTAATCGATTTTTTTATTTTTAACAAAATTTACAATTTTCCAATTTTGTAGATTTCTTAATGTAGAGAACTTTGCGATTTTACAGTTTAAACAGTTTTTACTATTTTGAAAAAAATTTCTTTTGTTATCAAATTTCGGAAATTTTCCAATGTTTTAAATTTTTTCGATTTTTGAATTTTGTGAATTTTTGCATTTATCTTGATATTTTTAATTCAACAAATTTTACAATTTTCCAATGTTGTCGATTTCTGAATTGAAAGAACTTTGTGTTTTTGTTGATTTCACAGTTCTTACTATTTTGAAAAAATAGTCTTATTTTATCAATTTTTCGGAAATTTTGCAAAATTTTAAATTTTATCGATTTTCGGAAATTTTTGCATTTATCTCGATTTTTAAATTTCAACAAAAATTACAATATTCCATTTTTGTAGATTTCTTAATTTAGAGAACTTTGTGTTTTTGTTGATTTCACAGTTCTTACTATTTTGAAAAAATTTTCTTATTTTTATCAAATTTTCGGAAATTTTGCAAAATTTTAATTTTTTTCGATTTTTGAATTTAGGGAATTTTAGCATTTTTCTTGATATTTTGAATTCAACAAAAATTACAATATTCCAATTTTGTATATTTTTTAATTTAAAAAACTTTGCGATTTTTCAGTTTTCACAGTTTTTACTATTTTGAGAAAAATTACTTTTGTTATCGAACTCGGAAATTTTCCGAAATTTTAATTTTGTTTTGATTTTTGAATTTTTAGAATTTTTGCATTTCTCTCGATTTTTTCATTTCAACAAAAATTACAATTTTCCAATTTTAGCGATTTCTTTATTAAAAGAGCTTTGCGATTTTTAAGTTTTCACAATCTTTACTATTTTGAAAAAAATTTTTTTTTGTTATCAAATTTCGGAAATTTTCCGAAATTTTAAATTTTGTCGATTGTTGAATTTTAAGAATTTTGGCATTTTAATCGATTTTTTTATTTTTAACAAAATTTACAATTTTCCAATTTTGTAGATTTCTTAATGTAGAGAACTTTGCGATTATAAGGTTTAAACAGTTTTTACTATTTTGAAAAAATTGTCTTTTTTTATCAAATTTCGCAAATTTTCCGAAATTTTAAATTTTGTTTTGATTTTTGAATTTATAGAATTTTTGCATTTCTCTCGATTTTTTCATTTCAACAAAAATTACAATTTTCCAATTTTGGCGATTTCTTTATTAAAAGAGCTTTGCGATTTTTAAGTTTTCACAATCTTTACTATTTTGAAAAAATTTTTTTTTTGTTATCATATTTCGGAAATTTTCCGAAATTTTAAATTTTGTCGATTGTTGAATTTAAAGAATTTTGGCATTTTAATCGATTTTTTTATTTTTAACAAAATTTACAATTTTCCAATTTTGTAGATTTTTTAATGTAGAGAACTTTGCGATTTTAAGGTTTAAACAGTTTTTACTATTTTGAAAAAATTGTCTTTTTTTTATCAAATTTCGCAAATTTTCCGAAATTTTAAATTTTGTTTTGATTTTTGAATTTATAGAATTTTTGCATTTCTCTCGATTTTTTCATTTCAACAAAAATTACAATTTTCCAATTTTGGCGATTTCTTTATTAAAAGAGCTTTGCGATTTTGAAGTTTTCACAATCTTTACTATTTTGAAAAAAATTTAATTTTTTTATCTAATTTCGGAAATTTTCCGAAATCTTAAATTTTTTCGATTTTTGAATTTTTAGAATTTTTGCATTTTTCTCGATTTTTTCATTCCAACAAAAATTACAATTTTCCAATTTTGTAGATTTCTTAATTTAGAGAACTTTGTGATTTTGTCAATTTTTCAGTCTTTACTGTTTTGAAAAAATTTTCTTTTTTATCAAATTTTCGGAAATTTTGCAAAATTTTAATTTTTTTCGATTTTGGAATTTTTAGAATTTTTGCATTTTTCTCGATTTTTTCATTTCAACAAAATTTACAATTTTCCAATTTTGTAGATTTCTTAATTTTGAGAACTTTGTGATTTTGTCGATTTTACAGTTTTTACTATTTTGAAAAAATTGTCTTATCTTATCAAATTTCGGAAATTTTGCAAAATTTTAAATTTTGTCGATTTTCGGAAATTTTTGCATTTTTCTCGATTTTTTAATTTCAACAAAACTTGCAATATTCCAATTTTGTTTTTTTTTATTTAGAGAACATTGCGATTTTACAGTTTAAACAGTTTTTACTATTTTGAAAAAATTGTATTTGTTTATCAAATTTCGGAAATTTTCCGAAATTTTAATTTTTTTCGATTTTGAATTTAGGGAATTTTAGCATTTTTCTTGATACTTTTAATTCAACAAAAATTACAATTTTCCATTTTTGGTGATTTCTTAATTTAGAAAACTTTATGATTTTACAGTTTTCACAGTTATTACAATTTTGAAAAAATTTTCTTTTGTTATCAAATTTCGGAGTTTTTCCGAAATTTTAAATTTTGTCGATTTAAAAGCTTCAGAAATTTTTGAATTTTTCTCGATTTTTTCATTACAACAAAATTTACAATATTCCAATTTTGTAGATATCTTTATTTAAAGAGCTTTGCGATATTTAAGTTTTCACAGTCTTTACTATTTTGAAAAAATTTCTTTTGTTATCGAATTTCGGACATTTTCGGAAATTTGATATTTTTTCGATTTTTGGATTTTGAGAATTATAGCTTTTTTCTCGATTTTTTCATTTCAACAAAATTTACAATTTTCCAATTTTGTAGATTTCTTAATTAAAAGAACTTTGTGATTTTGTCGATTTTACAGTTTTTACTATTTTGAAAAAATTTTCTTTTTTTATCAAATTTTGGAAATTTTCCGAAATTTTAATTTTTGTCGATTTTTGAAAATTAATTAATTTTTCTCGTTTGTTTCATTTAAACAAAAATTACAATATTACAATTTTGAAGATTTCTTAATTTAAAGAACTTTGCAATTTTTAAGTTTTCACAGTTTTTACTATTTTAAAAACAATTTAATTTTCTTATCAAATTTCGGAAACTTTTCAAATTTTTAAATTTTGTCGATTGTTGAATTTAAGGAATTTTTGCATTTTTCTTGATATTTTTATTTAACAAATTTTACAGTTCTCTAATTTTGTCGATTTCTTAATTTGAAGAGCTTTGTGATTTTACAGTTTAAACAGTTTTTACTATTTTAAAAATATTTCCTTTCAAGTTTCGGAAATTTTAAATTTTTTCGATTTTTGAATTTTTAGAATTTTCGCATTTATCTCGATTTTTTCATTTCAAGAAAAATTACAATTTTCCAATTTTGTAGATTTCTTAGTTTAGAGAACTTTGCGATTAAACAGTTTTCACAGTTTTTACTATTTTGAAAAACATTAATTTTTTTATCTAATTTCGGAAATTTTCCGAAATCTTAAATTTTTTCGATTTTTGAATTTTGGGAATTTTGGGAATTTTTGCATTTTTCTACATATTTTTAATTCAACAAATTTTTCAATTTGCCAAAGTAGTCGATTTCTAAATTTAAAGAAGTTTGTGATTTTGTCGATGATACTATTTTTACTATTTTGAAGAAAGTGTCTTCTTTATTGAATTTCGGAAATTTTCCGAAAATTTCAATTTTTCCGATTTTTGAATTTCTGAAATTTTTCAACTTTTCTCGATTTTTTCAGTTCAAGAAAAATTACAATATTCCAATTTTGTATATTTCTTTGTTTAAAAAACTTTGCGACTTTTCAATTTTCACAGTTTTTACAATTTTGAAAAAGTTTTTTTTTTTATCGAATTTCAGAAAGCTTCCGAAATTTTTATTTTTTTTTGATTTTTGAATTTTTTGAATTTTTCCATTTTTCTCGATTTTTTCATTTTAACAAAAATTACAATTTTCCAATTTTGTAGATTTCTTAATTTAGAAAACTTTGTGATTTTGTCGAATTTACAGTTTTAACTATTTTGAAAAAATTTTCTTTTTTTATCAAATTTTCGGAAATTTTGCAATATTTTAATTTTTTTCGATTTTTGAATTTTTCGAATTTTTGCATTTTTCTCGATTTTTTTCATTTCAACAAAAATTACAATTTTCCAATTTTGTAGATTTTTTAATTTAGGGAACTTTGCGATTTTACAGTTTTCATAGTTGTTACTATTTTGGAAAAATTTTCTTTTGTTATCAAATTTCGGAAATTTTAAATTTTTTCGATTTTTGAATTTAGTGAATTTTAGCACTTTTCTTGATAGTTTTAATTCAACAAAATTTACAATTTTCCAATTTTTGCGATTTATTTATTTAAAGAGCTTTGCGATTTTTAAGTTTTCACAGTCTTTACTATTTTGAAAAAATTAAATTTTTTTATCAAATTTCGGAAATTTTCCGAAATTTTAAATTTTGTCGATTGTTGAATTTTAGGAATTTTTGCATTTTTCTCAATTTTTTTAATTTAACAAAATTTACAATATTCAAATTTGTTCATTTCTTTATTTAGGGAACTTTTGCGATTTTACAGTTTTCACAGTTTTTACAATTTTGGAAAAAATTTCTTTTTTATCAAATTTCGGAAAATTTCCGAAATTTTTAATTTTTTTTTATTTTTGAATTTTTAGAATTTTCGCATTTTTCTCGATTTTTTCATTTCAACAAAAATTACAATTTTCCAATTTTTTAGATTTCTTAATTTAGAGAATTTTGTGATTAAACAGTTTTCACAGTTTTTACTATTTTGAAAAAAATTTAATTTTTTTTATCAAATTTCGGAAATTTTCCGAAATTTTAAATTTTTCCGATTTTTTAATTTCTTAAATTTTTGAATTTTTCTCGATTTTTTCATTTCAACAAAATTTATAATATTCCAATTTTTTAAATTTGTTAATTTAAAAAGCTTTGCGATATTTAAGTTTTCACAGTTTTTACTATTTTGAACAAAATTTCTTTTGTTATTAAATTTCGGAAATTTTCCGAAATTTTAAATTTTTTCGATTTTTGAATCAAGGGAATTTTAGCATTTTTCTCAATTTTTTTTATTTATAACAAAAATTACAATATTCAAATTTTGTCTATTTCTTTATTTAGGGAACTTTGCGTTTTTATAGTTTTCGAAGTTTTAACAATTTTGGAAAAATTTTTTTATCGAATTTCGGAAAGTTTCCAAAAGTTTTTTTTTTTTTTGATTTTTGAATTTTTAGAATTTTTGCATTTTTCTCGATTTTTTAATTTCAACAAAAATTATAATTTTCAAATTTTTTAGATTTCTTAATTAAGAAAACTTTGTGATTTTGTCGATTTTACAGTTTTTACTATTTTGAAAAAATTTTCTTTTTTTATCAAAATTTCAAAAGTTTTGCAAAATTTTAATTTATATCGATTTTTGAATTTTTGGAATTTTTTAATTTTTCTCGATTTTTTCATTTTAACAAAAATTACAATTCTCCAATTTTGTAGATTTCTTAATTTAGAGAACTTTGCGATTTTACAGTTTTCACAGTTTTTACTATTTTGAAAAAAAATGTTTTTGTTATCAAATTTCGAAAATTTTCGGAAATTTTAAATTTTTTTCGATTTTTGAATTTAGTTAATTTTCGCATTTTTCTTGATATTTTTAATTCAACAAAAATTACAATTTTCCAATTTTAGGCGATTTCTTTATTAAAAGAGTTTTGCGATATTTAAGTTTTCACAGTCTTTACTATTTGGAAAAAATTTACTTTTTTTATCAAATTTCGGAAATTTTCCGAAATTTTAAATTTTGTCGATTGTTGAATTTTAAGAACTTTTGCATTTTTCTCAATTTTTTTATTTTTAAAAAAATTTACAATATTCAAATTTTGTCCATTTCTTTATTTAGGGAACTTTGCGATTTTACAGTTTTCACAGTCTTTACTATTTTGAAAAAATTTAATTTTTTTATCAAATTTCGAAAATTTTCTGAAATTTTAAATTTTGTCGATTGCTGAATTTTACGAATTTTTGAATTTTTCTCGATTTTTTTATTTTAACAAAATTTACAATATTCAAATTTTGTCCATTTCTTTACTTAGGGAACTTTGCGATTTTACAGTTTTCACAGTTCTTACAATTTTGGAAAAATGTTCTTTTTTATCGAATTTCGGAAAGTTTCCGAAATTTTCAATTTTTTTTGATTTTTGAATTTTTAGAATTTTTGCATTTTTCTCGATTTTTTCATTTCATTAAAAAATTACAATTTTCCAATTTTGTAGATTTCTAAATTAAGAGAAGTTTGTGATTTTGTCGATTATACAGATTTTATTATTTTGAAGAAAGTGTCTTCTTTATTCAACTTCGGAAATTTTCCGAAATTTTAAATTTTTCCGATTTTTGAATTTCTTAAATTTTTAAATTTTTCTCGATTTTTTCATTTCAACAAAATTTACAATATTCCAATTTTGTATAATTGTTAATTTAAAAAGCTTTGCGATTTTTAAGTTTTCACAGTTTTTACTATTTTGAACAAAATTTCTTTTGTTATTAAATTTCGGAAATTTTCCGAAATTTAAAATTTTTTTCGATTTTTGAATTAAGGGAATTTTAGCATTTTTCTTGAAATTTTTAATTCAACAAAAATTACAATTTTCCAATTTTGGCGATTTCTTTATTTAGAGAACTTTGCGATTTTACAGTTTTTACAGTTTTTAAAATTTTGAAAATATTTAATTTTTTTATCGAATTTCGGAAAGCTTTCGTAATATTTAATTTTTTTTGATTTTTGAATTTTTAGAATTTTTGCAATTTTCTCGATTTTTTTCATCTCAACAAAAATTACAATTTTCAAATTTTTTAGATTTCTTAATTAAGAGAACTTTGTGATTTTGACGATTTTACAGTTTTTACTATTTTGAAAAAAATTTCTTTTTTTATCAAAAATTCAAAAGTTTTGCAAAATTTTAATTTTATCGATTTTTGAATTTTTGGAATTTTTTAATTTTTCTCGATTTTTTCATTTTAACAAAAATTACAATTCTCCAATTTTGTAGATTTCTTAATTTAGAGAACTTTGCGATTTTACAGTTTTTATTATGTTGAAAAAAATTTCTTTTGTTATCAAATTTTGAAAATTTTCGGAAATTTTAAATTTTTTTCGATTTTTGAATTTAGTTAATTTTAGCATTTTTCTTGATATTTTTAATTCAACAAAAATTACAATTTTCCAATTTTGGCGATTTCGTTATTTAAAGAGCTTTGCGATTTTTAAGTTTTCACAGTCTTTACTATTTTGAAAAAATTAAATTTTTTTATCAAATTTCGGAAATTTTCCGAAATTTTAAATTTTGTCGATTGTTGAATTTTAGGAACTTTTGCATTTTTCTCAATTTTTTTATTTTTAAAAAAATTTACAATATTCAAATTTTGTCCATTTCTTTATTTAGGGAACTTTGCGATTTTACAGTTTTCACAGTTTTTACAATTTTGGAAAAACTTCCTTTTTTATCGAATTTCGGAAAGTTTCCGAAATTTTGAATTTTTTTTTTATTTTTGAATTTTTAGAATTTTTCCATTTTTCTCGATATTTTCATTTCAACGAAAATTAAAATTTTCCAATTTTTGTAGATTTCCTAATTTAGAGAACTTTGTGATTTTGTCGATTTTACAGTTTTTACTATTTTGAAAAAATTTTCTTTTTTTTATCAAATTTTCGGAAATTTTGCAAAATTTTAATTTATTTCGATTTTTTGAATTTTTAGAATTTTTGCATTTTTCTCGATTTTTTAATTTCAACAAAATTTAAAATTTTCCAATTTTGTAGATTTCTTAATTTAGAGAACTTTGCGATTTTACAGTTCTTACAGTTTTTAATATTTTGAAAATATTTAATTTGTTTATCGAATTTCGGAAAGTTTCCGTAATTTTTAATTTTTTTTGATTTCAGAATTTTTAGAATTTTTGCATTTTTCTCGATTTTTTCATTTCAACAAAAATTACAATTTTCCAGTTTTTTAGATTTCTTAATTTAGAGAACTTTGTGATTTTGTCGATATTACAGTTTTTTTCTATTTTGAAAAAATTTTATTTTTTTATCAAATTTTCGGAAATTTTTCAAAATTTTAATTTTTTTCGATTTTTGAATTTTTAGAATTTTTGCATTTTGCTTGATTTTTTAATTTCAACAAAAATTACAATTTTCCAATTTTGTAGATTTCATAATTTAGAGAACTTTGCGATTTTACAGTTTTTACTATTTTGAAAAAAATTTCTTTTGTTATCAAATTTCGGAAATTTTAAATTTTTTCGATTTTTGAATTAAGGGAATTTTAGCATTTTTCTTGATATTTTTATTTCAACAAAAATTACAATTTTCCATTTTTAGCGATTTCTTAATTTAGAGAACTTTGCGATTTTACAGTTTTCACAGTTTTTACTTTTTTGAAAAAAAATGTTTTTGTTATCAAATTTCGAAAATTTTCGGAAATTTTAAATTTTTTTCGATTTTTGAATTTAGTTAATTTTAGCATTTTTCTTGATATGTTTAATTCAAAAAAAATTACAATTTTCCAATTTTGGCGATTTCTTTTTTAAATAGCTTTGCGATATTTAAGTTTTCACAGTCTTTACTATTTGGAAAACATTTAATTTTTTTATCAAATTTCGGAAATTTTCCGAAATTTTAAATTTTTTCGATTTTTGAATTAAGGGAATTTTAGCATTTTTCTCAATTTTTTTTATTTATAACAAAAATTACAATATTCAAATTTTGTCCATTTCTTTATTTAGGGAATTTGGCGATTTTACAGTTTTCACAGTTTTTACAATTTTGGAAAAATTTTCTTTTTTATCGAATTTCGGAAAGTTTCCGAAATTTTGAATTTTTTTTTATTTTTTGAATTTTTAGAATTTTTCCATTTTTCTCGATATTTTCATTTCAACAAAAATTAAAATTTTCCAATTTTTTAGATTTATTAATTTAGAGAACTTTGTGATTTTGTCGATTTTACAGTTTTTACTATTTTGAAAACATTTTCTTTTTTTTATCAAATTTTCGGAAATTTTGCAAAATTTGAATTTTTTTCGATTTTTTGAATTTTTAGAATTTTTGCATTTTTCTCGATTTTTTCATTTCAACAAAAATTACAATTTTCCAATTTTTTAGATTTCTTAATTTAGAGAACTTTGTGATTTTGTCGATTTTACAGTTTTTACTATTCTGAAAAAATGTTTTTTTTTTTATCAAATTTTCGGAACTTTTGCAAAATTTTAACTTTTTTCGATTTTTGAATTCTTAGAATTTTCGCATTTTTCTCGATTTTTTTATTTTAGCAAAAATTACAATTTTCCAATTTTGTAGGTTTCTTAATTTAAAGAACTTTTTCGATTTTACAGTTTTCACAGTTTTTACTATTTTGAAAAAAATTTCTTTTGTTATCAAATTTCGGAAATTTTAAATTTTTTAGATTTTTGAATTTAGGGAATTTTAGCATTTTTCTTGATATTTTTAATTCAACAAAAGTTACAATTTTCCAATTTTAGCGATTTCTTTATTTAAAGAGCTTTGCGATTTTTAAGTTTTCACAGTCTTTACTATTTTGAAAAAATTTATTTTTTTTTATCAAATTTCGTAAATTTCCCGAAATTTTAAATTTTTTCGATTGTTGAATTTTAAGAATATTTGCATTTTTCTCGATTTTTTTTTTTTTTTAAATTAACAATATTCAAATTTTGTCCATTTCTTTATTTAGGGAACTTGGCGATTTTACAGTTTTTACAATTTTGAAAAAATTTTAATTTTTTTATCAAATTTTCGGAAATTTGCAAAATTTGAATTTTTTTCGATTTTTTGAATTTTTAGAATTTTTGCTTTTTTCTCGATTTTTTCATTTCAACAAAAATTACAATTTTCCAATTTTTTAGATTTCTTAATTTAGAGAACTTTGTGATTTTGTCGATTTTACAGTTTTTACTATTCTGAAAAAATGTTTTTTTTTTTATCAAATTTTCGGAACTTTTGCAAAATTTTAACTTTTTTCGATTTTTGAATTCTTAGAATTTTCGCATTTTTCTCGATTTTTTCATTTTAGCAAAAATTACAATTTTCCAATTTTGTAGATTTCTTAATTTAGAGAACTTTGCGATTTTACAGTTTTCACAGTTTTTACTATTTTGAAAAAAATTTCTTTTGTTATCAAATTTCGGAAATTTTAAATTTTTTCGATTTTTGAATTTTTGAATTTTCGCATTTTTCTTGATATTTTTAATTCAACAAAAATTACAATTTTCCAATTCTGGCGATTTCTTTATTTAAAGAGCGTTGCGATTTTTAAGTTTTCACAGTCTTTACTATTTTGAAAAAATTTAATTTTTTTATCAAATTTCGGAAATTTTCCGAAATTTTAAATTTTGTCGATTGTTGAATTTTAGGAATTTTTGAATTTTTCTCAATTTTTTTTTTTTTTTTTAATTAAAAATATTCAAATTTTGTCCATTTCTTTATTTAGGGAACTTGCGATTTTACAGTTTTTACAGTTTTTACAATTTTGGAAAAATTTTCTTTTTTATCAAATTTCGGAAAATTTCCGAAATTTTAAATTTTTTGTTATTTTTTAATTTTTAGAATTTTTGCATTTTTCTCGATTTTTTCATTTCAACAAAAATTACAATTTTCCAATTTTGTAGATTTCTAAATTAAGAGAAGTTTGTGATTTTGTCGTTTATACAGATTTTATTATTTTGAAGAAAGTGTCTACTTTATTCAATTTCGGAAATTTTCCGAAATTTTAAATTTTTCCGATTTTTGAATTTCTTAAATTTTTTAATTTTTCTCGATTTTTTCATTTCAACAAAATTTACAATATTCCAATTTTGTATATTTCTTAATTTAAAAAGCTTTGCGATTTTTAAGTTTTCACAGTTTTTACTATTTTGAACAAAATTTCTTTTGTTATTAAATTTCGGAAATTTTCCGAAATTTTAAATTTTTTCGATTTTTGAATTAAGGGAATTTTTGCATTTTTCTTGATATTTTTAATTCAACAAAAATTACAATTTTCCAATTTTGGCGATTTTTTTATTTAAAGAGCTTTGCGATTTTTAAGTTTTCACAGTTTTTACAATTTTGGAAAAATTTTCTTTTTTATCAAATTTCGGAAAATTTCCAAAATTTTTAATTTTTTTTTATTTTTGATTTTTTAGAATTTTTGCATTTTTTTCGATTTTTTCATTTCAACAAAAATTACAATTTTCAAATATTTTAAATTTCTTAATTTAGAGAACTTTTTGATTTAGTCGATTTTACAGTTTTTACTATTTTGAAATAATGTTCTTTTTTTATCAAAATTTCGGATGTTTTGCAAAATTTTAATTTTATCGATTTTTGAATTTTTAGAATTTTTGCATTTTTCTCGATTTTTTCATTTCAACAAAAATTACAATTTTCCAGTTTTTTAGATTTCTTAATTTAGACAACTTTGTGATTTTGTCGATATTACAGTTTTTTTCTATATTGAAAAAATTTTATTTTTTTATCAAATTTTCGGAAATTTTTCAAAATTTTAATTTTTTTCGATTTTTGAATTTTTTGAATTTGCGCATTTTGCTTGATTTTTGAATTTCAACAAGAATAACAATTTTCCAATTTTGTAGATTTCTTAATTTAGAGAACTTTGCGATTTTACAGTTTTCACAGTTTTTACTATTTTGAAAAAAATTTCTTTTGTTATCAAATTTCGGAAATTTTAAATTTTTTCGATTTTTGAAGTAAGGGAATTTTAGCATTTTTCTTGATATTTTTAATTCAACAAAAATTACAATTTTCCAATTTTGGCGATTTCTTTATTTAAAGAGCTTTGCGATTTTTAAGTTTTCACAGTCTTTAATATTTTCAAAAAATTTAATTTTTTTATAAAATTTCGGAAATTTTCCGAAATTTTATATTTTGTCGATTGTTGAATTTTAGGAATTTTTTAATTTTTCTCGATTTTTTTTTTTTTTTTTTAAATTAAAAATATTCAAATTTTGTCCATTTCTTTATTTAGGGAACTTGCGATTTTACAGTTTTTACAATTTTTACAATTTTGGAAAAATTTTCTTTTTTTATCAAATTTTCGGAAATTTTGCAAAATTTGAATTTTTTTCGATTTTTTGAATTTTTGCATTTTTCTCGATTTTTTCATTTCAACAAAAATTACAATTTTGCAATTTTTTAGATTTCTTAATTTAGAGAACTTTGTGATTTTGTCGATTTTACAGTTTTTACTATTCTGAAAAAATGTTATTTTTTATCAAATTTTCGGAAATTTTGCAAAATTTTAACTTTTTTCGATTTTTGAATTCTTAGAATTTTCGCATTTTTCTCGATTTTTTCATTTTAGCAAAAATTACAATTTTCCAATTTTGTAGATTTCTTAATTTAGAGAACTTTGCGATTTTACAGTTTTCACAGTTTTTACTATTTTGAAAAAAATTTCTTTTGTTATCAAATTTCTGAAATTTTAAATTTTTTAGATTTTTGAATTTAGGGAATTTTAGCATTTTTCTTGATATTTTTAATTCAACAAAAGTTACAATTTTCCAATTTTGGCGATTTCTTTATTTAAAGAGCTTTGCGATTTTTAAGTTTTCACAGTCTTTAATATTTTGAAAAAATTTATTTTTTTTATCAAATTTCGTAAATTTCCCGAAATTTTAAATTTTTTCGATTGTTGAATTTTAAGAATATTTGCATTTTTCTCGTTTTTTTTTTTTTGTTTAAATTAACAATATTCTTTGCGATTTTACAGTTTTTACAATTTTGGAAAAATGTTCTTTTTTATCAAATTTCGGAAAGTTTTCGAAATTTTTAATTTTTTTCGATTTTAGAATTTTTAAAATTTTCGCCTTTTTTCTCGATTTTTCAACAAAAATTACAATTTTCCAATTTTTTAGATTTCTTAATTTAGACAATTTTGTGATTTTGTCGATTTAACAGTTTTTACTATTTTGAAAAAAATTTCTTTTGTTATCAAATTTCGGAAATTTTAAATTTTTTCGATTTTTGAAGTAAGGGAATTTTAGCATTTTTCTTGATATTTTTAATTCAACAAAAATTACAATTTTCCAATTTTGGCGATTTCTTTATTTAAAGAGCTTTGCGATTTTTAAGTTTTCACAGTCTTTAATATTTTCAAAAAATTTTCTTTTTTTATCAAATTTCGGAAATTTTCCGAAATTTTAAATTTGGTCGATTGTTGAATTTTAGGAATTTTGACATTTTTCTCAATTTTTTTATTTTAACAAATTTTACAATATTCAAATTTTGTCCATTTCTTTACTTAGGAAACTTTGCGATTTTCCATTTTTCACAGTTTTTACAATTTTGGAAAAATTTTCTTTTTTATCAAATTTCGGAAAATTTCCGAAATTTTTAATTTTTTTTTATTTTTTAATTCTTAGAATTTTTGCATTTTTCTCGATTTTTTCATTTCAACAAAAATTACAATTTTCCAATTTTGTAGTTTTCTAAATTAAGAGAAGTTTGTGATTTTGTCGATTATACAGATTTTATTATTTTGAAGAAAGTGTCTACTTTATTCAATTTCGGAAATTTTCCTAAATTTTAAATTTTTCCGATTTTTGAATTTCTTAAATATTTGAATTTTTCTCGATTTTTTCATTTCAACAAAATTTACAGTATTCCAATTTTGTATATTTCTTAATTTAAAAAACTTTGCGATTTTTAAGTTTTCACAGTTTTTACTATTTTGAACAAAATTTCTTTTGTTATTAAATTTCGGAAATTTTCCGAAATTTTAAATTTTTTCGATTTTTGAATTAAGGGAATTTTTGCATTTTTCTTGATATTTTTAATTCAACAAAAATTACAATTTTCCAATTTTGGCGATTTTTTTATTTAAAGAGCTTTGCGATTTTTAAGTTTTCACAGTTTTTACAATTTTGGAAAAATTTTCTTTTTTATCAAATTTCGAAAAGTTTCCAAAATTTTTAATTTTTTTTGATTTTTGAATTTTTAGAATTTTTGCATTTTTTTCGATTTTTTCATTTCAACAAAAATTACAATTTTCAAATTTTTTAAATTTCTTAATTTAGAGAACTTTTTGATTTAGTCGATTTTACAGTTTTTACTATTTTGAAATAATGTTCTTTTTGTATCAAAATTTCGGATGTTTTGCAAAATTTTAATTTTATCGATTTTTGAATTTTTAGAATTTTTGCATTTTTCTCGATTTTTTCATTTCAACAAAAATTACAATTTTCCAATTTTTTAGATTTCTTAATTTAGAGAACTTTGTGATTTTGTCTATTTTACAGTTCTTACTATTTTGAAATAATTTTATTTTTTTATCAAATTTTAGGAAATTTTGCAAAATTTTAACTTTTTTCGAATTTTGAATTTTTTGAATTTTCGCATTTTTCTCGATTTTTTCGTTTCAACAAAAATTACAATTTTCCAATTTTTTAGATTTCTTAATTTAGAGAATTTTGTGATTTTGTCGATTTTACAGTTCTTACTATTTTGAAAAAATTTTCTTTTTTTATCAAATTTTAGGAAATTTTGCAAAATTTTAACTTTTTTCGATTTTTGAATTTTTAGAATTTTCGCATTTTTCTCGATTTTTTCATTTCAACAAAAATTACAATTTTCCAATTTTTTAGATTTCTTAATTTAGAGAATTTTGTGATTTTGTCGATTTTACAGTTTTTACTATTTTGAAAAAATTTTCTTTTTTATCATATTTCGGAAATTTTCGGAAATTTTAAATTTTTTCGATTTTTGAATTTAGGGAATTTTAGCATTTTTCTTGAAATTTTTAATTCAACAAAAATTACAATTTTCCAATTTTGGCGATTTATTTATTTAAAGAGCTTTGCGATTTTTAAGTTTTCACTGTCTTTACTATTTTGAAAAAATTTAATTTTTTTTATTAAATTTCGTAAATTTCCCGAAATTTTAAATTTTTTCGATTGTTGCATTTTAGGAATAATTGAATTTTTCTCGATTTTTTTTTTTTTTAATTAACAATATTCAAATTTTGTCCATTTCTTTATTTAGGGAACTTTGCGATCTTACAGTTTTTACAATTTTGGAAAAATGTTCTTTTTTATCGAATTTCGGAAAGTTTCCGAAATTTTTAATTTTTTTCGGTTTTTGAATTTTTAGAATTTTTGCATTTTTCTCGATTTTTTTCATTTCAACAAAAATTACAATTTTCCAATTTTTTAGATTTCTTAATTAAGAAAAATTTGTGATTTTGTCGATTTAACAGTTTTTAATATTTTGGAGAAAGTGTCTTCTTTATTCAATTTCAGAATTTTAAGAAATTCTAAATTTTTTCGATTTTTGAATTTTTAGAATTTTCGCATATTTTCGATTTTTTCATTTCAACAAAAATTACAATTTTCAAATTTTTTAGATTTCTTAATTTAGAGAACTTTGTGACTTTGTCGATATTACAGTTTTTTTCTATTTTGAAAAAATTTTATTTTTTTATCAAATTTTCGGAAATTTTTCAAAATTTTAATTTTTTTTCGATTTTTGAATTTTTAGAATTTGCGCATTTTGCTTGATTTTTTAATTTCAACAAAAATAACAATTTTCCAATTTTGTAGATTTCTTAATTTAGAGAACTTTGCGATTTTACAGTTTTCACAGTTTTTACTATTTTGAAAAAAATTTCTTTTGTTATCAAATTTCGGAAATTTTAAATTTTTTCGATTTTTGATTTTAGGGAATTTTAGCATTTTTCTTGATATTTTTAATTCAACAAAAATTACAATTTTCCATTTCTGGCGATTTCTTTATCTAAAGAGCTTTGCGATTTTTAAATTTTTCACAGTCTTTACTATTTTGAAAAAATTTAATTTTTTTATCAAATTTCGTAAAATTTCCGAATTTTTAAGTTTTGTCGATTGTTGAATTTTAGGAATTTTTGAATTTTTCTCGATTTTTTTTTTTTTTTTAAATTAACAATATTCAAATTTTGTCTATTTCTTTATTTAGGGAACTTTGCGATTTTACAGTTTTTACAGTTTTTACAATTTTGGAAAAATTTTCTTTTTTATCAAATTTCGGAAAATTTCCGAAATTTTTAATTTTTTTTTTTGATTTTTTAATTTTTAGAATTTTTGCATTTTTCTCGATTTTTTCATTTCAACAAAAATTACAATTTTCCAACTTTGTAGATTTCTAAATTAAGAGAAGTTTGTGATTTTGTCGATTATACAGATTTTATTATTTTGAAGAAAGTGTCTTCTTTATTCAATTTCGGAAATTTTCCGAAATTTTAAATTTTTCCGATTTTTGAATTTCTTAAATTTTTGAATTTTTCTCGATTTTTTCATTTCAACAAAATTTACAATATTCCAATTTTGTATATTTCTTAATTTAAAAAGCTTTGCGAATTTTAAGTTTTCACAGTTTTTACTATTTTGAACAAAATTTCTTTTGTTATTAAATTTCGGAAATTTTCGGAAATTTTAAATTTTTTCGATTTTTAAATTAAAGGAATTTTAGCATTTTTCTCAATCTTTTTTATTTATAACAAAAATTACAATATTCAAATTTTGTCTATTTCTTTATTTAGGGAACTTTGCGATTTTACAGTTTTCGCAGTTTTAACAATTTTGGAAAAATTTTCTTTTTTACCGAATTTTGGAAAGTTTCCAAAAGTTTTTATTTTTTTTTTGATTTTTGAATTTTTAGAATTTTTGCATTTTTCTCGATTTTTTAATTTCAACAAAAATAATAATTTTCAAATTTTTTAGATTTCTTAATTTTGAGAACTTTGTGATTTTGTCGAATTTACAGTTTTTACTAATTGAAAAAATTTTCTTTTTTTATCAAAATTTAAAAAGTTTTGCAAAATTATAAGTTTTATCGATTTTTGAATTTTTGGAATTTTTTAATTTTTCTCGATTTTTTCATTTTAACAAAAATTACAATTCTCCAATTTTGTAGATTTCTTAATTTAGAGAACTTTGCGATTTTACAGTTTTCACAGTTTTTACTATTTTGAAAAAAAAATGTTTTGTTAATAAATTTCGAAAATTTTCGGAAATTTTAAATTTTTTTCGATTTTTGAATTTAGTTAATTTTAGCATTTTTCTTGATATTTTTAATTCAACAAAAATTACAATTTTCCAATTTTGGCGATTTCTTTATTAAAAGAGTTTTGCGATATTTAAGTTTTCACAGTCTTTACTATTTGGAAAAAATTTACTTTTTTTATCAAATTTCGGAAATTTTCCGAAATTTTAAATTTTGTCGATTGTTGAATTTTAGGAACTTTTGCATTTTTCTCAATTTTTTTATTTTTAAAAAAATTTACAATATTCAAATTTTGTCCATTTCTTTATTTAGGGAACTTTGCGATTTTACAGTTTTCACAGTTTTTACAATTTTTAAAATTTTTAAAATTTCGGAAAGTTTCAGAAATTTTGTTTTTTTTTTTTATTTTTGAATTTTTCGAATTCTTCCATTTTGCTCGATATTTTCATTTCAACAAAAATTAAAATTTTCCAATTTTTTAGATTTCTTAATTCAGAGAACTTTGTGATTTTGTCGATTTTACAGTTTTTACTATTTTGAAAAAATTTTTTTTTTGTTATCAAATTTTCGGAAATTTTGCAAAATTTTAATTTATTTCGATTTTTTTAATTTTTAGAATTTTCGCATTTTTCTCGATTTTTTCATTTCAACAAAAATTAAAATTTTCCAATTTTGTAGATTTCTAAATTTAGAGAACTTTGCGATTTTACAGTTTTTACAGTTTTTAAAATTTTGAAAATATTTAATTTTTTTATCGAATTTCGGAAAGATTCCGTAATTTTTAATTTATTTTGATTTCTGAATTTTTAGAATTTTTGCATTTTTCTCGATTTTTTCATTTCAACAAAAATTACAATTTTCCAGTTTTTTAGATTTCTTAATTTAGAGAACTTTGTGATTTTGTCGATATTACAGTTTTTTTCTATTTTGAAAAAATTTTATTTTTTTATCAAATTTTCGGAAATTTTTCAAAATTTTAATTTTTTTCGATTTTTGTATTTTTTGAATTTGCGCATTTTGCTTGATTTTTTAATTTCAACAAAAATAACAATTTTCCAATTTTGTAGATTTCTTAATTTAGAGAACTTTGCGATTTTACAGTTTTCACAGTTTTTACTATTTTAAAAAAAATTTCTTTTGTTATCAAATTTCGGAAATTTTAAATTTATTCGATTTTTGAAGTAAGGGAATTAGCATTTTTCTTGATATTTTTAATTCAACAAAAATTACAATTTTCCAATTTTGGCGATTTCTTTATTTAAAGAGCTTTGCGATTTTTAAGTTTTCACGGTCTTTACTATTTTGAAAAAATTTAATTTTTTTATCAAATTTCGGAAATTTTCCGAAATTTTAAATTTTGTCGATTGTTGAATTTTAGGAATTTTTGAATTTTTCTCGATTTTTTTTTTTTTTTTTAATTAACAATATTCAAATTTTGTCCATTTCTTTATTTAGGGAACTTGCGATTTTACAGTTTTTACAGTTTTTACAATTTTGAAAAAATTTTATTTTTTTTATCAAATTTTCGGAAATTTTGCAAAATTTTAATTTATTTCGATTTTTTTAATGTTTAGAATTTTCGCATTTTTCTCGATTTTTTCATTTCAACAAAAATTACAATTTTCCAATTTTGTAGATTTCTAAATTTAGAGAACTTTGCGATTTTACAGTTTTTACAGTTTTTACAGTTTTTAAAATTTTGAAAATATTTAATTTTTTTATCGAATTTCGGAGAGATTCCGTAATTTTTAATTTTTTTTGATTTCTGAATTTTTAGAATTTTTGCATTTTTCTCGATTTTTTCATTTCAACAAAATTTACAATTTTCCAGTTTTTTAGATTTCTTAATTTAGAGAAATTTGTGATTTTGTCGATATTACAGTTTATTTCTATTTTGAAAAAATTTTATTTTTTTATCAAATTTTCGGAAATTTTTCAAAATTTTAATTTTTTTCGATTTTTGAATTTTTTGAATTTGCGCATTTTGCTTGATTTTTGAATTTCAACAAGAATAACAATTTTCCAATTTTGTAGATTTCTTAATTTAGAGAACTTTGCGATTTTACAGTTTTCACAGTTTTTACTATTTTGAAAAAAATTTCTTTTGTTATCAAATTTCTGAAATTTTAAATTTTTTAGATTTTTGAATTTAGGGAATTTTAGCATTCTTCTTGATATTTTTAATTCAACAAAAGTTACAATTTTCCAATTTTGGCGATTTCTTAATTAAAAGAGCTTTGCGATTTTTAAGTTTTCACAGTCTTTACTATTTTGAAAAAATTTATTTATTTTTTTCAAATTTCGTAAATTTCCCGAAATTTTAAATTTTGTCGATTGTTGAATTTTAAGAATATTTGCATTTTTCTCGTTTTTTTTTTTTTTTTAAATTAACAATATTCAAATTTTGTCCATTTCTTTATTTAGGGAACTTTGCGCCTTTACAGTTTTTACAATTTTGGAGAAATGTTCTTTTTTATCCAATTTCGGAAAGTTTCCGAAATTTGTAATTTTTTTCGATTTTTGAATTTTTTGAATTTGCGCATTTTGCTTGATTTTTTAATTTCAACAAAAATAACAATTTTGCAATTTTGTAGATTTCTTAATTTAGAGAACTTTGCGATTTTACAGTTTTCACAGTTTTTACTATTTTGAAAAAATTTTCTTTTTTTATCAAATTTCGGAAATTTTCCGAAATTTTAAATTTTGTCGATTGTTGAATTTTAGGAATTTTGACATTTTTCTCAATTTTTTTATTTTAACAAAATTAACAATATTCAAATTTTGTCCATTTCTTTACTTAGGAAACTTTGCGATTTTACATTTTTCACAGTTTTTACAATTTTGGAACAATTTTCTTTTTTATCAAATTTCGGAAAATTTCCAAAATTTTTAATTTTTTTTGATTTTTTAATTTTTAGAATTTTTGCATTTTTCTCGATTTTTTCATTTCAACAAAAATTACAATTTTCCAATTTTGTAGATTTCTAAATTAAGAGAAGTTTGTGATTTTGTCGATTATACAGATTTTATTATTTTGAAGAAAGTGTCTACTTTATTCAATTTCGGAAATTTTCCGAAATTTTAAATTTTTCCGATTTTTGAATTTCTTAAATTTTTGAATTTTTCTCGATTTTTTCATTTCAACAAAATTTACAGTATTCCAATTTTGTATATTTTTTAATTTAAAAAACTTTGCGATTTTTAAGTTTTCACAGTTTTTACTATTTTGAACAAAATTTCTTTTATTATTAAATTTCATAAATTTTCCGAAATTTTAAATTTTTTCGATTTTTGAATTAAGGGAATTTTAGCATTTTTCTTGATATTTTTAATTCAACAAAAATTACAATTTTCCAATTTTGGCGATTTATTTATTTAAAGATCTTTGCGATTTTTAAGTTTTCACAGTCATTACTATTTTGAAAAAATTTTCTTTTTTATCAAATTTCGGAAAGTTTCCAAAATTTTAAATTTTTTTTGATTTTTGAATTTTTAGAATTTTTGCATTTTTTTCGATTTTTTCATTTCAACAAAAATTACAATTTTCAAATTTTTTAGATTTCTTAATTTAGAGAACTTTGTGATTTTGTCTATTTTACAGTTCTTACTATTTTGAAATAATTTTATTTTTTTATCAAATTTTAGGAAGTTTTGCAAAATTTTAACTTTTTTCGAATTTTGAATTTTTAGAATTTCCGCATTTTTCTCGATTTTTTCATTTCAACAAAAATTACAATTTTCCAATTTTTTAGATTTCTTAATTTAGAGAATTTTGTGATTTTGTCGATTTTACAGTTTTTACTATTTTGAAAAAATTTTCTTTTTTATCATATTTCGGAAATCTTCGGAAATTTTAAATTTTTTCGATTTTTGAATTTAGGGAATTTTAGCATTTTTCTTGATATTTTTAATTCAACAAAAATTACAATTTTCCAATTTTGGCGATTTATTTATTTAAAGAGCTTTGCGATTTTTAAGTTTTCACTGTCTTTACTATTTTGAAAAAATTTAATTTTTTTTATTAAATTTCGTAAATTTCCCGAAATTTTAAATTTTTTCGATTGTTGCATTTTAGGAATAATTGAATTTTTCTCGATTTTTTTTTTTTTAATTAACAATATTCAAATTTTGTCCATTTCTTTATTTAGGGAACTTTGCGATCTTACAGTTTTTACAATTTTGGAAAAATGTTCTTTTTTATCGAATTTCGGAAAGTTTCCGAAATTTTTAATTTTTTTCGGTTTTTGAATTTTTAGAATTTTTGCATTTTTCTCGATTTTTTTCATTTCAACAAAAATTACAATTTTCCAATTTTTTAGATTTCTTAATTAAGAAAAATTTGTGATTTTGTCGATTTAACAGTTTTTAATATTTTGGAGAAAGTGTCTTCTTTATTTAATTTCGGAATTTTAAGAAATTCTAAATTTTTTCGATTTTTGAATTTTTAGAATTTTCGCATATTTTCGATTTTTTCATTTCAACAAAAATTACAATTTTCAAATTTTTTAGATTTCTTAATTTAGAGAACTTTGTGACTTTGTCGATATTACAGTTTTTTTCTATTTTGAAAAAATTTTATTTTTTTATCAAATTTTCGGAAATTTTTCAAAATTTTAATTTTTTTTCGATTTTTGAATTTTTAGAATTTGCGCATTTTGCTTGATTTTTTAATTTCAACAAAAATAACAATTTTCCAATTTTGTAGATTTCTTAATTTAGAGAACTTTGCGATTTTACAGTTTTCACAGTTTTTACTATTTTGAAAAAAATTTCTTTTGTTATCAAATTTCGGAAATTTTAAATTTTTTCGATTTTTGATTTTAGGGAATTTTAGCATTTTTCTTGATATTTTTAATTCAACAAAAATTACAATTTTCCACTTCTGGCGATTTCTTTATCTAAAGAGCTTTGCGATTTTTAAATTTTTCACAGTCTTTACTATTTTGAAAAAATTTAATTTTTTTATCAAATTTCGTAAAATTTCCGAATTTTTAAGTTTTGTCGATTGTTGAATTTTAGGAATTTTTGAATTTTTCTCGATTTTTTTTTTTTTTTTAAATTAACAATATTCAAATTTTGTCTATTTCTTTATTTAGGGAACTTTGCGATTTTACAGTTTTTACAGTTTTTACAATTTTGGAAAAATTTTCTTTTTTATCAAATTTCGGAAAATTTCCGAAATTTTTAATTTTTTTTTTTGATTTTTTAATTTTTAGAATTTTTGCATTTTTCTCGATTTTTTCATTTCAACAAAAATTACAATTTTCCAACTTTGTAGATTTCTAAATTAAGAGAAGTTTGTGATTTTGTCGATTATACAGATTTTATTATTTTGAAGAAAGTGTCTTCTTTATTCAATTTCGGAAATTTTCCGAAATTTTAAATTTTTCCGATTTTTGAATTTCTTAAATTTTTGAATTTTTCTCGATTTTTTCATTTCAACAAAATTTACAATATTCCAATTTTGTATATTTCTTAATTTAAAAAGCTTTGCGAATTTTAAGTTTTCACAGTTTTTACTATTTTGAACAAAATTTCTTTTGTTATTAAATTTCGGAAATTTTCGGAAATTTTAAATTTTTTCGATTTTTAAATTAAAGGAATTTTAGCATTTTTCTCAATCTTTTTTATTTATAACAAAAATTACAATATTCAAATTTTGTCTATTTCTTTATTTAGGGAACTTTGCGATTTTACAGTTTTCGCAGTTTTAACAATTTTGGAAAAATTTTCTTTTTTACCGAATTTTGGAAAGTTTCCAAAAGTTTTTATTTTTTTTTTGATTTTTGAATTTTTAGAATTTTTGCATTTTTCTCGATTTTTTAATTTCAACAAAAATAATAATTTTCAAATTTTTTAGATTTCTTAATTTTGAGAACTTTGTGATTTTGTCGAATTTACAGTTTTTACTAATTGAAAAAATTTTCTTTTTTTATCAAAATTTAAAAAGTTTTGCAAAATTTTAAGTTTTATCGATTTTTGAATTTTTGGAATTTTTTAATTTTTCTCGATTTTTTCATTTTAACAAAAATTACAATTCTCCAATTTTGTAGATTTCTTAATTTAGAGAACTTTGCGATTTTACAGTTTTCACAGTTTTTACTATTTTGAAAAAAAAATGTTTTGTTAATAAATTTCGAAAATTTTCGGAAATTTTAAATTTTTTTCGATTTTTGAATTTAGTTAATTTTAGCATTTTTCTTGATATTTTTAATTCAACAAAAATTACAATTTTCCAATTTTGGCGATTTCTTTATTAAAAGAGTTTTGCGATATTTAAGTTTTCACAGTCTTTACTATTTGGAAAAAATTTACTTTTTTTATCAAATTTCGGAAATTTTCCGAAATTTTAAATTTTGTCGATTGTTGAATTTTAGGAACTTTTGCATTTTTCTCAATTTTTTTATTTTTAAAAAAATTTACAATATTCAAATTTTGTCCATTTCTTTATTTAGGGAACTTTGCGATTTTACAGTTTTCACAGTTTTTACAATTTTTAAAAATTTTCTTTTTTATCGAATTTCGGAAAGTTTCAGAAATTTTGTTTTTTTTTTTTATTTTTGAATTTTTCGAATTCTTCCATTTTGCTCGATATTTTCATTTCAACAAAAATTAAAATTTTCCAATTTTTTAGATTTCTTAATTCAGAGAACTTTGTGATTTTGTCGATTTTACAGTTTTTACTATTTTGAAAAAATTTTTTTTTTGTTATCAAATTTTCGGAAATTTTGCAAAATTTTAATTTATTTCGATTTTTTTAATTTTTAGAATTTTCGCATTTTTCTCGATTTTTTCATTTCAACAAAAATTAAAATTTTCCAATTTTGTAGATTTCTAAATTTAGAGAACTTTGCGATTTTACAGTTTTTACAGTTTTTAAAATTTTGAAAATATTTAATTTTTTTATCGAATTTCGGAAAGATTCCGTAATTTTTAATTTATTTTGATTTCTGAATTTTTAGAATTTTTGCATTTTTCTCGATTTTTTCATTTCAACAAAAATTACAATTTTCCAGTTTTTTAGATTTCTTAATTTAGAGAACTTTGTGATTTTGTCGATATTACAGTTTTTTTCTATTTTGAAAAAATTTTATTTTTTTATCAAATTTTCGGAAATTTTTCAAAATTTTAATTTTTTTCGATTTTTGTATTTTTTGAATTTGCGCATTTTTCTCGATTTTTTCATTTCAACAAAATTTACAATTTTCCAGTTTTTTAGATTTCTTAATTTAGACAATTTTGTGATTTTGTCGAATTTACAGTTTTTACTAATTGAAAAAATTTTCTTTTTTTATCAAAATTTCAAAAGTTTTGCAAAATTTTAAGTTTTATCGATTTTTGAATTTTTGGAATTTTTTAATTTTTCTCGATTTTTTCATTTCAACAAAAATTACAATTCTCCAATTTTTTAGATTTCTTAATTTAGACAATTTTGTGATTTTGTCGATTTAACAGTTTTTACTATTTTGAAAAAATTTTCTTTTTTATCAAATTTCGGAAAATTTCCGAAATTTTTAATTTTTTTGGATTTTTTAATTTTTAGAATTTTTGCATTTTTCTCTATTTTTTCATTTCAACAAAAATTACAATTTTCCAATTTTGTAGATTTCTAAATTAAGAGAAGTTTGTGATTTTGTCGATTATACAGATTTTATTATTTTGAAGAAAGTGTCTACTTTATTCAATTTCGGAAATTTTCCGAAATTTTAAATTTTTCCGATTTTTGAATTTCTTAAATTTTTGAATTTTTCTCGATTTTTTCATTTCAACAAAATTTACAGTATTCCAATTTTGTATATTTCTTAATTTAAAAAACTTTGCGATTTTTAAGTTTTCACAGTTTTTACTATTTTGAACAAAATTTCTTTTATTATTAAATTTCATAAATTTTCCGAAATTTTAAATTTTTTCGATTTTTGAATTAAGGGAATTTTAGCATTTTTCTTGATATTTTTAATTCAACAAAAATTACAATTTTCCAATTTTGGCGATTTTTTTATTTAAAGAGCTTTGCGATTTTTAAGTTTTCACAGTTTTTACAATTTTGAAAAAATTTTCTTTTTTATCAAATTTCGGAAAGTTTCCAAAATTTTTAATTTTTTTTGATTTTTGAATTTTTAGAATTTTTGCATTTTTTTCGATTTTTTCATTTCAACAAAAATTACAATTTTCAAATTTTTTAAATTTCTTAATTTAGAGAACTTTTTGATTTAGTCGATTTTACAGTTTTTACTATTTTGAAATAATGTTCTTTTTTTATCAAAATTTCGGATGTTTTGCAAAATTTTAATTTTATCGATTTTTGAATTTTTAGCATTTTTGCATTTTTCTCGATTTTTTCATTTCAACAAAAATTACAATTTTCCAATTTTTTAGATTTCTTAATTTAGAGAACTTTGTGATTTTGTCTATTTTACAATTCTTACTATTTTGAAATAATTTTATTTTTTTATCAAATTTTAGGAAATTTTGCAAAATTTTAACTTTTTTCGATTTTTGAATTTTTAGAATTTTCGCATTTTTCTCGATTTTTTCATTTCAACAAAAAATTACAATTTTCCAATTTTTTAGATTTCCTAATTTAGAGAATTTTGTGATTTTGTCGATTTTACAGTTTTTACTATTTTGAAAAAATTTTCTTTTTTTATCATATTTCGGAAATTTTCGGAAATTTTAAATTTTATTGATTTTTGAATTTAGGGAATTTTAGCATTTTTCTTGATATTTTTAATTCAACAAAAATTACAATTTTCCAATTCTGGCGATTTCTTTATCTAAAGAGCTTTGCGATTTTTAAGTTTTCACAGTCTTAACTATTTTGAAAAAATTTAATTTTTTTTATTAAATTTCGTAAATTTCCCGAAATTTTAAATTTTTTCGATAGTTGCATTTTAGGAATAATTGCATTTTTCTCGATTTTTTTTTTTTTAATTAACAATATTCAAATTTTGTCTATTTCTTTATTTAGGGAACTTTGCGATCTTACAGTTTTTACAGTTTTTACAATTTTGGAAAAATGTTCTTTTTTATCGAATTTCGGAAAGTTTCCGAAATTTTTAATTTTTTTTGATTTTTGAATTTTTAGAATTTTTGCATTTTTTTCGATTTTTTCATTTCAACAAAAATTACAATTTTCAAATTTTTTAAATTTTTTAATTTAGAGAACTTTTTGATTTAGTCGATTTTACAGTTTTTACTATTTTGAAATAATGTTCTTTTTTTATCAAAATTTCGGATGTTTTGCAAAATTTTAATTTTATCGATTTTTGAATTTTTAGAATTTTTGCATTTTTCTCGATTTTTTCATTTCAACAAAAATTACAATTTTCCAATTTTTTAGATTTCTTAATTTAGAGAACTTTGTGATTTTGTCTATTTTACAATTCTTACTATTTTGAAATAATTTTATTTTTTTATCAAATTTTAGGAAATTTTGCAAAATTTTAACTTTTTTCGATTTTTGAATTTTTAGAATTTTCGCATTTTTCTCGATTTTTTCATTTCAACAAAAAATTACAATTTTCCAATTTTTTAGATTTCCTAATTTAGAGAATTTTGTGATTTTGTCGATTTTACAGTTTTTACTATTTTGAAAAAATTTTCTTTTTTTATCATATTTCGGAAATTTTCGGAAATTTTAAATTTTATTGATTTTTGAATTTAGGGAATTTTAGCATTTTTCTTGATATTTTTAATTCAACAAAAATTACAATTTTCCAATTCTGGCGATTTCTTTATCTAAAGAGCTTTGCGATTTTTAAGTTTTCACAGTCTTAACTATTTTGAAAAAATTTAATTTTTTTTATTAAATTTCGTAAATTTCCCGAAATTTTAAATTTTTTCGATAGTTGCATTTTAGGAATAATTGCATTTTTCTCGATTTTTTTTTTTTTAATTAACAATATTCAAATTTTGTCTATTTCTTTATTTAGGGAACTTTGCGATCTTACAGTTTTTACAGTTTTTACAATTTTGGAAAAATGTTCTTTTTTATCGAATTTCGGAAAGTTTCCGAAATTTTTAATTTTTTTCGGTTTTTGAATTTTTAGAATTTTTGCATTTTTCTCGATTTTTTCATTTCAACAAAAATAACAATTTTCCAATTTTTTAGATTTCCTAATTAAGAAAAATTTGTGATTTTGTCGATTTAACAGTTTTTACTATTTTGGAGAAAGTGTCTTCTTTATTCAATTTCGGAATTTTAAGAATTCTAAATTTTTTCGATTTTTGAATTTTTAGAATTTTCGCATTTTTTTCGATTTTTTAATTTCAACAAAAATTACAATTTTCCAATTTTTTAGATTTCTTAATTTAGAGAACTTTGTGATTTTGTCTATTTTACAATTCTTACTATTTTGAAATAATTTTATTTTTTTATCAAATTTTAGGAAATTTTGCAAAATTTTAACTTTTTTCGATTTTTGAATTTTTAGAATTTTCGCATTTTTCTCGATTTTTTCATTTCAACAAAAATTACAATTTTCCAATTTTTTAGATTTCTTAATTTAGAGAATTTTGTGATTTTGTCGATTTTACAGTTTTTACTATTTTGAAAAAATTTTCTTTTTTTATCATATTTCGGAAATTTTCGGAAATTTTAAATTTTTTCGATTTTTGAATTTAGGGAATTTTAGCATTTTTCTTGATATTTTTAATTCAACAAAAATTACAATTTTCCAATTTTGGCGATTTATTTATTTAAAGAGCTTTGCGATTTTTAAGTTTTCACTGTCTTTACTATTTTGAAAAAATTTAATTTTTTTTATTAAATTTCGTAAATTTCCCGAAATTTTAAATATTTTCGATTGTTGCATTTTAGGAATAATTGCATTTTTCTCGATTTTTTTTTTTTTTAATTAACAATATTCAAATTTTGTCCATTTCTTTATTTAGGGAACTTTGCGATCTTACAGTTTTTACAGTTTTTACAATTTTGGAAAAATGTTCTTTATTATCGAATTTCGGAAAGTTTCCGAAATTCTTAATTTTTTTCGATTTTTGAATTTTTAGAATTTTCGCATTTTTTTCGATTTTTTCATTTCAACAAAAATTACAATTTTCAAATTTTTTAGATTTCTTAATTTAGAGAACTTTGTGATTTTGTCGATATTACAGTTTATTTCTATTTTGAAAAAATTTTTTTTTTTTATCAAATTTTCGGAAATTTTTCAAAATTTTAATTTTTTTCGATTTTTGAATTTTTAGAATTTGCGCATTTTGCTTGATTTTTTAATTTCAACAAAAATAACAATTTTCCAATTTTGTAGATTTCTTAATTTAGAGAACTTTGCGATTTTACAGTTTTCACAGTTTTTACTATTTTGAAAAAAATTTCTTTTGTTATCAAATTTCGGAAATTTTAAATTTTTTCGATTTTTGAATTAAGGGAATTTTAGCATTTTTCTTGATATTTTTAATTCAACAAAAATTACAATTTTCCACTTCTGGCGATTTCTTTATCTAAAGAGCTTTGCGATTTTTAAATTTTTCACAGTCTTTACTATTTTGAAAAAATTTAATTTTTTTATCAAATTTCGTAAAGTTTCCGAATTTTTAAGTTGTGTCGATTGTTGAATTTTAGGAATTTTTGAATTTTTCTCGATTTTTTTTTTTTTTTAAATTAACAATATTCAAATTTTGTATATTTCTTTATTTAGGGAACTTTGCGATTTTACAGTTTTTACAGTTTTTACAATTTTGGAAAAATTTTCTTTTTTATCAAATTTCGGAAAATTTCCGAAATTTTTAATTTTTTTTTTTTGATTTTTTAATTTTTAGAATTTTTGCATTTTTCAACAAAAATTACAATTTTCCAACTTTGTAGATTTCTAAATTAAGAGAAGTTTGTGATTTTGTCGATTATACAGATTTTATTATTTTGAAGAAAGTGTCTACTTTATTCAATTTCGGAAATTTTCCGAAATTTTAAATTTTTCCGATTTTTGAATTTCTTAAATTTTTGAATTTTTCTCGATTTTTTTATTTCAACAAAATTTACAATATTCCAATTTTGTATATTTCTTAATTTAAAAAGCTTTGCGAATTTTAAGTTTTCACAGTTTTTACTATTTTGAACAAAATTTCTTTTGTTATTAAATTTCGGAAATTTTCGGAAATTTAAAATTTTTTCGATTTTTAAATTAAAGGAAATTTAGCATTTTTCTCAATTTTTTTTATTTATAACAAAAATTACAATATTCAAATTTTGTCTATTTCTCTATTTAGGGAACTTTGCGATTTTACAGTTTTCGCAGTTTTAACAATTTTGGAAAAATTTTCTTTTTTATCGAATTTTGGAAAGTTTCCAAAAGTTTTTATTTTTTTTGATTTTTGAATTTTTAGAATTTTTGCATTTTTCTCGATTTTTTCATTTCAACAAAAATAATAATTTTAAAATTTTTTAGATTTCTTAATTTTGAGAACTTTGTGATTTTGTCGAATTTACAGTTTTTACTATTTTGAAAAAATTTTCTTTTTTTATCAAAATTTCAAAAGTTCTGCAAATTTTTAAGTTTTATCGATTTTTGAATTTTTGGAATTTTTTAATTTTTCTCGATTTTTTCATTTTAACAAAAATTACAATTCTCCAATTTTGTAGATTTCTTAATTTAGAGAACTTTGCGATTTTACAGTTTTCACAGTTTTTACTATTTTGAAAAAAAAAATTTTTGTTATTAAATTTCGGAAATTTTAAATTTTTTCGATTTTTGAATTAAGGGAATTTTAGCATTTTTCTTGATATTTTTAATTCAACAAAAATTACAATTTTCCAATTCTGGCGATTTCTTTATCTAAAGAGCTTTGCGATTTTTAAGTTTTCACAGTCTTTACTATTTTGAAAAAATTTAATTTTTTTATCAAATTTCGTAAAATTTCCGAAATTTTAAATTTTGTCGATTGTTGAATTTTAGGAAATTTTGCATTTTTCTCGATTTTTTTTTTTTTAAATTAACAATATTCAAATTTTGTCTATTTCTTTATTTAGGGAACTTTTCGATTTTACAGTTTTTACAGTTTTTACAATTTTGGAAAAATGTTCTTTTTTATCGAATTTCGGAAAGTTTCCGAAATTTTTAATTTTTTTCGGTTTTTGAATTTTTAGAATTTTTGCATTTTTCTCGATTTTTTCATTTCAACAAAAATTACAATTTTCCAATTTATTAGATTTCTTAATTTAGAGAATTTTGTGATTTTGTCGATTTTACAGTTTTTACTATTTTGAAAAAATTTTCTTTTTTTATCATATTTCGGAAATTTATTACAATTTTCCAATTTTGGCGATTTCTTTATTAAAAGAGTTTTGCGATATTTAAGTTTTCACAGTCTTTACTATTTGGAAAAATTTTATTTTTTTATCAAATTTTCGGAAATTTCCGAAATTTTTAATTTTTTTTGATTTTTTAATTTTTAGAATTTTTGCATTTTTCTCGATTTTTTCATTTAAAAAAAAATTACAATTTTCCAACTTTGTAGATTTCTAAATTAAGAGAAGTTTGCGATTTTGTCGATTATACAGATTTTATTATTTTGAAGAAAGTGTCTACTTTATTCAATTTCGGAAATTTTCGGAAATTTTAAATTTTTTCGATTTTTAAATTAAAGGAATTTTAGCATTTTTCTCAATTTTTTTTATTTATAACAAAAAATACAATATTCAAATTTTGTCTATTTCTTTATTTAGGGAACTTTGCGATTTTACAGTTTTAACAATTTTGGAAAAATTTTCTTTTTTATCGAATTTTGGAAAGTTTCCAAAAGTTTTTATTTTTTTTGATTTTTGAATTTTTAGAATTTTTGCATTTTTCTCGATTTTTTAACTTCAACAAAAATAATAATTTTCAAATTTTTTAGATTTCTTAATTTTGAGAACTTTGTGATTTTGTCGAATTTACAGTTTTTACTATTTTGAAAAAATTTTCTTTTTCTATCAAAATTTCAAAAGTTTTGCAAAATTTTAAGTTTTATCGATTTTTGAATTTTTGGAATTTTTTAATTTTTCTCGATTTTTTCATTTTAACAAAAATTACAATTCTCCAATTTTGTAGATTTCTTAATTTAGAGAACTTTGCGATTTTACAGTTTTCACAGTTTTTACTATTTTGAAAAAAAAATTTTTTGTTATTAAATTTCGAAAATTTTTGGAAATTTTAAATTTTTTTTCGATTTTTGAATTTAGTTAATTTTAGCATTTTTCTTGATATTTTTAATTCAACAAAAATTACAATTTTCCAATTTTGGCGATTTCTTTATTAAAAGAGTTTTGCGATATTTAAGTTTTCACAGTCTTTACTATTTGGAAAAAATTTACTTTTTTTATCAAATTTCGGAAATTTTCCGAAATTTTAAATTTTGTCGATTGTTGAATTTTAGGAACTTTTGCATTTTTCTCAATTTTTTTATTTTTAAAAAAATTTACAATATTCAAATTTTGTCCATTTCTTTATTTAGGGAACTTTGCGATTTTACAGTTTTCACAGTTTTTACAATTTTGGAAAAATTTTCTTTTTTATCGAATTTCGGAAAGTTTCAAAAATTTTGTTTTTTTTTTTTATTTTTGAATTTTTCGAATTCTTCCATTTTGCTTGATATTTTCATTTCAACAAAAATTAAAATTTTCCAATTTTTTAAATTTCTTAATTTGGAGAACTTTGTGATTTTGTCGATTTAACAGTTTTTACTATTTTGAAAAAATTTTTTTTTTGTTATCAAATTTTCGGAAATTTTGCAAAATTTTAATTTATTTCGATTTTTTTAATTTTTAGAATTTTCGCATTTTTCTCGATTTTTTCATTTCAACAAAAATTAAAATTTTCCAATTTTGTAGATTTCTAAATTTAGAGAACTTTGCGATTTTACAGTTTTTACAGTTTTTAAAATTTTGAAAATATTTAATTTTTTTATCGAATTTCGGAAAGATTCCGTAATTTTTAATTTATTTTGATTTCTGAATTTTTAGAATTTTTGCATTTTTCTCGATTTTTTCATTTCAACAAAAATTACAATTTTTCAGTTTTTTAGATTTCTTAATTTAGAGAACTTTGTGATTTTGTCGATATTACAGTTTTTTTCTATTTTGAAAAAATTTTATTTTTTTATCAAATTTTCGGAAATTTTTCAAAATTTTAATTTTTTTCGATTTTTGAATTTTTTGAATTTGAGCATTTTGCTTGATTTTTTAATTTCAACAAAAATAACAATTTTCCAATTTTGTAGATTTCTTAATTTAGAGAACTTTGCGATTTTACAGTTTTCACAGTTTTTACTATTTTAAAAAAAATTTCTTTTGTTATCAAATTTCGGAAATTTTAAATTTATTCGATTTTTGAAGTAAGGGAATTTTAGCATTTTTCTTGATATTTTTAATTCAACAAAAATTACAATTTTCCAATTTTGGCGATTTCTTTATTTAAAGAGCTTTGCGATTTTTAAGTTTTCACAGTCTTTACTATTTTGAAAAAATTTAATTTTTTTTATCAAATTTCGTAAATTTCCCGAAATTTTAAATTTTTTCGATTGTTGCATTTTAGGAATAATTGCATTTTTCTCGATTTTTTTTTTTTTTAATTAACAATATTCAAATTTTGTCCATTTCTTTATTCAGGGAACTTTGCGATTTTACAGTTTTTACAATTTTGGAAAAATGTTCTTTTTTATCGAATTTCGGAAAGTTTCCGAAATTTTTAATTTTTATCGGTTTTTGAATTTTTAGAATTTTTGCATTTTTCTCGATTTTTTCATTTCAACAAAAATTACAGTTTTCCAATTTTTTAGATTTCTTAATTAAGAAAAATTTGTGATTTTGTCGATATAACAGTTTTTACTATTTTGGAGAAAGTGTCTTCTTTATTCAATTTCGGAATTTTAAGAAATTCTAAATTTTTTCGATTTTTGAATTTTTAGAATTTTTGCATTTTTTTCGATTTTTTCATTTCAACAAAAATTACAATTTTCAAATTTTGTAGATTTCTTAATTTAGAGAACTTTGCGATTTTACAGTTTTCACAGTTTCTACTATTTAGAAAAAATTTTATTTTTTTATCAAATTTTCGGAAATTTTTCAAAATTTTAATTTTTTTCGATCTTTGAATTTTTAGAATTTGCGCATTTTGCTTGATTTTTTAATTTCAACAAAAATAACAATTTTCCAATTTTGTAGATTTCTTAATTTAGAGAACTTTGCGATTTTACAGTTTTCACAGTTTTTACTATTTTGAAAAAAATTTCTTTTGTTATCAAATTTCGGAAATTTTAAATTTTTTCGATTTTTGAATTAAGGGAATTTTAGCATTTTTCTTGATGTTTTTAATTCAACAAAAATTACAATTTTCCAATTCTGGCGATTTCTTTATCTAAAGAGCTTTGCGATTTTTAAGTTTTCACAGTCTTTACTATTTTGAAAAAATTTAATTTTTTTATCAAATTTCGTAAAATTTCCGAAATTTTAAATTTTGTCGATTGTTGAATTTTAGGAAATTTTGCATTTTTCTCGATTTTTTTTTTTTTTAAATTAACAATATTCAAATTTTGTCTATTTCTTTATTTAGGGAACTTTGCGATTTTACAGTTTTTACAATTTTGGAAAAATTTTCTTTTTTATCAAATTTCGGAAAATTTCCGAAATTTTTAATTTTTTTTTATTTTTTAATTTTTAGAATTTTTGCATTTTTCTCGATTTTTTCATTTCAACAAAAATTGCAATTTGCCAATTTTGTAGATTTCTAAATTAAGAGAAGTTTGTGATTTTGTCGATTATACAGATTTTATTATTTTGAAGAAAGTGTCTACTTTATTCAATTTCGGAAATTTTCCGAAATTTTAAATTTTTCCGATTTTTGAATTTCTTAAATTTTTGAATTTTTCTCGATTTTTTAATTTCAACAAAATTTACAATATTCCAATTTTGTATATTTCTTAATTTTAAAAGCTTTGCGATTTTTAAGTTTTCACAGTTTTTACTATTTTGAACAAAATTTCTTTTGTTTTTAAATTTCGGAAATTTTCGGAAATTTTAAATTTTTTCGATTTTTAAATTAAGGGAATTTTAGCATTTTTCTCAATTTTTTTATTTATAACAAAAATTACAATATTCAATTTTTGTCTATTTCTTTATTTGGGGAACTTTGCGATTTTACAGTTTTCGCAGTTTTAACAATTTTGGAAAAATTTTCTTTTTTATCGAATTTTGGAAAGTTTCCAAAAGTTTTTATTTTTTTTTATTTTTGAATTTTTAGAATTTTTGCATTTTTCTCGATTTTTTAATTTCAACAAAAATTATAATTTTCAAATTTTTTAGATTTCTTAATTTTGAGAACTTTGTGATTTTGTCGATTTTACCGTTTTTACTATTTTGAAAAAATTTTCTTTTTCTATCAAAATTTCAAAAGTTTTGCAAAATTTTAAGTTTTATCGATTTTTGAATTCTTAGAATTTTTGCATTTTTCTCGATTTTTTCATTTTAACAAAAATTACAATTCTCCAATTTTGTAGATTTCTTAATTTAGAGAACTTTGCGATTTTACAGTTTTCACAGTAATTACTATTTTGAAAAAAAATTTTTTTGTTATTAAATTTCGAAAATTTTCGGAAATTTTAAATTTTTTTCGATTTTTGAATTTAGTTAATTTTCGCATTTTTCTTGATATTTTTAATTCAACAAAAATTACAATTTTCCAATTTTGGCGATTTCTTTATTTAAAGAGCTTTGCGATTTTTAAGTTTTCACAGTCTTTACTATTTTGAAAAAATTTAATTTTTTTATCAAATTTCGGAAATTTTCCGAAATTTTTAATTTTTTTCGATTTTTGAATTTTTAGAATTTTCGCATTTTGCTAGATTTTTTCATTTCAACAAAAATTACAATTTTCCAATTTTGTAGATTTCTTAATTTAGAGAACTTTGCGATTTTACAGTTTTTACAGTTTTTACTATTTTGAAAAAATTTAATTTTTTTTTATCAAATTTCGGAAATTTTTCGAAATTTTTAATTTATTTCAATTTTTGAATTTTTAGAATTTTCGCATTTGTCTCGATTTTTTCATTTCAACAAAAATTACAATTTTCCAATATTTTAGATTTCTTAATTTAGAGAATTTTGTGATTTTGTCGATTTAACAGTTTTTACTATTTTGAAAAATTTTCCTTTTTATATCAAATTTCGGAAATTTTAAATTTTTTCGTTTTTTGAATTTAGGGAATTTTAGCATTTTACTTGATATTTTTAATTCAACAAAAATAACAATTTTCCAATTTTGGCGATTTATTTATTTATAGAGCTTTGCGATTTTTAAGTTTTCACAGTTTTTACTATTTTGAAAAAATTTAATTTTTTTATCAAATTTCGGAAATTTTCCGAAATTTTAAATTTTGTCGATTGTTGAATTTTAGGAATTTTAGCATTTTTCGCAATTTTTTTATATTAACAAAATTTACAATATTCAAATTTTGTCTATTTCTTTTTTTAGGGAACTTTGCGATTTTACAGTTTTTACCGTTTTTACAATTTTGGAAAAATTTTCTTTTTATCGAATTTCGGAAAGTTTCCAAAATTTTTAATTTTTTTTGATTTTTTAGTTTTTAGAATTTATGCATTTTTCTCGATTTTTTCATTTCAACAAAAATTACAATTTTCAAATTTTTTAGATTTCTTAATTAAGAGAACTTTGTGATGTTGTCGATTTTACAGTTTTTACTATTTTGAAAAAATTTTCTTTTTTTATCAAAATTACAAAAGTTTTGCAAAATTTTAATTCTTATCGATTTTTGAATTTTTGGAATTTTTTAATTTTTCTCGATTTTTTCAATTTAACAAAAATGACAATTCTTTAATTTTGTAGATTTCTTAATTTAGAGAACTTTGCGATTTTACAGTTTTTACAGTTTTTAAAATTTTGAAAATATTTAATTTTTTTACGAATTTCGGAAAGTTTCCGTAATTTTTAATTTTTTTTTTATTTTTGAATTTTTAGAATTTTTTCCATTTTTCTCGATATTTTCATTTCAACAAAAATTACAATTTTCCATTTTTGGCGATTTTTTTATTAAAAGAGCTTTGCGATTTTTAAGTTTTCACAGTCTTTACTATTTGGAAAAAATTTAATTTTTTTTAAATTTTTTCATAAATTTTCCGAAATTTTACATTTTTTCGATTGTTGAATTTTAGGAATATTTGCATTTTTCTCGATTTTTTTTTTTTTATTTGATTAACAATATTCAAATTGTGTCCATTTCTTTATTTAGGGAACTTTGCGATTTTACAGTTTTCACAGTTTTTGCAATTTTGGAAAAATTTTCTTTTTTATCGAATTTCGGAATGTTTCCGAAATTTTGAATTTTTTTTTATTTTTGAATTTTTAGAATTTTTCCATTTTTCTCGATATTTTCATTTCAACAAAAATTAAAATTTTCCAATTTTTTAGATTTCTTAATTTAGAGAAGTTTGTGATTTTGTCGATTTAACAGTTTTTATTATTTTGAAAAAATTTAATTTTTTTATCAAATTTCGGAAATTTTCCGAAATTTTAAATTTTGTCGATTGTTGAATTTTTGCATTTATCTCAATTTTTTAATTTTAACATAATTTACAATATTCAAATTTTGTCCATTTCTTAATTTAGAGAACTTTGCGATTTTTAAGTTTTCACAGTCTTTACTATTCTGAAAAAATTTTCTTTTTTATCGAATTTCGGAAAGTTTTCAAAATTTTTAATTTTTTTTGATTTTTGAATTTTTAGAATATTTGCATTTTTCTCGATTTTTTCATTTCAACAAAAATTACAATTTTAAAATTTTTTAGATTTCCTAATTTAGAGAACTTAGTGATTTTACAGTTTTTACAGTTTTTACAATTTTGAAAAAATTTTCTTTTTTTTATCAAATTTTCGGAAATTTTGCAAAATTTGAATTTTTTTCGATTTTTTGAATTTTTAGAATTTTTGCATTTTTCTCGATTTTTTCATTTCAACAAAAATTACAATTTTCCAATTTTTAAGATTTCTTAATTTAGAGAACTTTGCGATTTTACAGTTTTTACAGCTTTTAAAATTTTGAAAATATTTAATTTTTTTATCGAATTTCGGAAAGTTTCCGTGATTTTTAATTTTTTTTGATTTTTGAATTTTTAGAATTTTTGAATTTTTCTCGATTTTTTCATTTCAACAAAAATTCCAATTTTCCAATTTTTTAGATTTCTTAATTTAGAGAACTTTGTGATTTTGTCTATTTTACAGTTCTTACTATTTTTAAATAATTTTATTTTTTTTATCAAATTTTAGGAAATTTTGCAAAATTTTAACATTTTTTTCGATTTTTGAATTTTTAGAATTTTCGCATTTTTCTCGATTTTTTCAATTTAACAAAAATTACAATTTTCCAATTTTTTAGACTTCTTAATTTAGAGAATTTTGTGATTTTGTCGTTTTTACAGTTTTTACTATTCTGAAAAAAATGTTACTTTTTTTATCAAATTTTCGGAAATTTTGCAAAATTTTAACTTTTTTCGATTTTTGAATTCTTAGAATTTTTGCATTTTTCTCGATTTTTTCATTTTAGCAAAAATTACAATTTTCAATTTTGTAGATTTATTAATTTAGAGAGCTTTGCGATTTTTAAGTTTTCACAGTCTTTACTATTTTGAAAAAATTTAATTTTTTTTATCAAATTTCGTAAATTTCCCGAAATTTTAAATTTTTTCGATTGTTGCATTTTAGGAATAATTGCATTTTTCTCGATTTTTTTTTTTTTTAATTAACAATATTCAAATTTTGTCCATTTCTTTATTCAGGGAACTTTGCGATTTTACAGTTTTTACAGTTTTTACAATTTTGGAAAAATGTTCTTTTTTATCGAATTTCGGAAAGTTTCCGAAATTTTTAATTTTTTTCGGTTTTTGAATTTTTAGAATTTTTGCATTTTTCTCGATTTTTTCATTTCAACAAAAATTACAGTTTTCCAATTTTTTAGATTTCTTAATTAAGAAAAATTTGTGATTTTGTCGATATAACAGTTTTTACTATTTTGGAGAAAGTGTCTTCTTTATTCAATTTCGGAATTTTAAGAAATTCTAAATTTTTTCGATTTTTGAATTTTTAGAATTTTTGCATTTTTTTCGATTTTTTCATTTCAACAAAAATTACAATTTTCAAATTTTGTAGATTTCTTAATTTAGAGAACTTTGCGATTTTACAGTTTTCACAGTTTCTACTATTTAGAAAAAATTTTATTTTTTTATCAAATTTTCGGAAATTTTTCAAAATTTGAATTTTTTTCGATCTTTGAATTTTTAGAATTTGCGCATTTTGCTTGATTTTTTAATTTCAACAAAAATAACAATTTTCCAATTTTGTAGATTTCTTAATTTAGAGAACTTTGCGATTTTACAGTTTTCACAGTTTTTACTATTTTGAAAAAAATTTCTTTTGTTATCAAATTTCGGAAATTTTAAATTTTTTCGATTTTTGAATTAAGGGAATTTTAGCATTTTTCTTGATGTTTTTAATTCAACAAAAATTACAATTTTCCAATTCTGGCGATTTCTTTATCTAAAGAGCTTTGCGATTTTTAAGTTTTCACAGTCTTTACTATTTTGAAAAAATTTAATTTTTTTATCAAATTTCGTAAAATTTCCGAAATTTTAAATTTTGTCGATTGTTGAATTTTAGGAAATTTTGCATTTTTCTCGATTTTTTTTTTTTTTAAATTAACAATATTCAAATTTTGTCTATTTCTTTATTTAGGGAACTTTGCGATTTTACAGTTTTTACAATTTTGGAAAAATTTTCTTTTTTATCAAATTTCGGAAAATTTCCGAAATTTTTAATTTTTTTTTATTTTTTAATTTTTAGAATTTTTGCATTTTTCTCGATTTTTTCATTTCAACAAAAATTGCAATTTGCCAATTTTGTAGATTTCTAAATTAAGAGAAGTTTGTGATTTTGTCGATTATACAGATTTTATTATTTTGAAGAAAGTGTCTACTTTATTCAATTTCGGAAATTTTCCGAAATTTTAAATTTTTCCGATTTTTGAATTTCTTAAATTTTTGAATTTTTCTCGATTTTTTAATTTCAACAAAATTTACAATATTCCAATTTTGTATATTTCTTAATTTTAAAAGCTTTGCGATTTTTAAGTTTTCACAGTTTTTACTATTTTGAACAAAATTTCTTTTGTTTTTAAATTTCGGAAATTTTCGGAAATTTTAAATTTTTTCGATTTTTAAATTAAGGGAATTTTAGCATTTTTCTCAATTTTTTTATTTATAACAAAAATTACAATATTCAATTTTTGTCTATTTCTTTATTTGGGGAACTTTGCGATTTTACAGTTTTCGCAGTTTTAACAATTTTGGAAAAATTTTCTTTTTTATCGAATTTTGGAAAGTTTCCAAAAGTTTTTATTTTTTTTTATTTTTGAATTTTTAGAATTTTTGCATTTTTCTCGATTTTTTAATTTCAACAAAAATTATAATTTTCAAATTTTTTAGATTTCTTAATTTTGAGAACTTTGTGATTTTGTCGATTTTACCGTTTTTACTATTTTGAAAAAATTTTCTTTTTCTATCAAAATTTCAAAAGTTTTGCAAAATTTTAAGTTTTATCGATTTTTGAATTCTTAGAATTTTTGCATTTTTCTCGATTTTTTCATTTTAACAAAAATTACAATTCTCCAATTTTGTAGATTTCTTAATTTAGAGAACTTTGCGATTTTACAGTTTTCACAGTATTTACTATTTTGAAAAAAAATTTTTTTGTTATTAAATTTCGAAAATTTTCGGAAATTTTAAATTTTTTTCGATTTTTGAATTTAGTTAATTTTCGCATTTTTCTTGATATTTTTAATTCAACAAAAATTACAATTTTCCAATTTTGGCGATTTCTTTATTTAAAGAGCTTTGCGATTTTTAAGTTTTCACAGTCTTTACTATTTTGAAAAAATTTAATTTTTTTATCAAATTTCGGAAATTTTCCGAAATTTTTAATTTTTTTCGATTTTTGAATTTTTAGAATTTTCGCATTTTGCTAGATTTTTTCATTTCAACAAAAATTACAATTTTCCAATTTTGTAGATTTCTTAATTTAGAGAACTTTGCGATTTTACAGTTTTTACAGTTTTTACTATTTTGAAAAAATTTAATTTTTTTTTATCAAATTTCGGAAATTTTTCGAAATTTTTAATTTATTTCAATTTTTGAATTTTTAGAATTTTCGCATTTGTCTCGATTTTTTCATTTCAACAAAAATTACAATTTTCCAATATTTTAGATTTCTTAATTTAGAGAATTTTGTGATTTTGTCGATTTAACAGTTTTTACTATTTTGAAAAATTTTCCTTTTTATATCAAATTTCGGAAATTTTAAATTTTTTCGTTTTTTGAATTTAGGGAATTTTAGCATTTTACTTGATATTTTTAATTCAACAAAAATAACAATTTTCCAATTTTGGCGATTTATTTATTTATAGAGCTTTGCGATTTTTAAGTTTTCACAGTTTTTACTATTTTGAAAAAATTTAATTTTTTTATCAAATTTCGGAAATTTTCCGAAATTTTAAATTTTGTCGATTGTTGAATTTTAGGAATTTTAGCATTTTTCGCAATTTTTTTATATTAACAAAATTTACAATATTCAAATTTTGTCTATTTCTTTTTTTAGGGAACTTTGCGATTTTACAGTTTTTACCGTTTTTACAATTTTGGAAAAATTTTCTTTTTATCGAATTTCGGAAAGTTTCCAAAATTTTTAATTTTTTTTGATTTTTTAGTTTTTAGAATTTATGCATTTTTCTCGATTTTTTCATTTCAACAAAAATTACAATTTTCAAATTTTTTAGATTTCTTAATTAAGAGAACTTTGTGATGTTGTCGATTTTACAGTTTTTACTATTTTGAAAAAATTTTCTTTTTTTATCAAAATTACAAAAGTTTTGCAAAATTTTAATTCTTATCGATTTTTGAATTTTTGGAATTTTTTAATTTTTCTCGATTTTTTCAATTTAACAAAAATGACAATTCTTTAATTTTGTAGATTTCTTAATTTAGAGAACTTTGCGATTTTACAGTTTTTACAGTTTTTAAAATTTTGAAAATATTTAATTTTTTTACGAATTTCGGAAAGTTTCCGTAATTTTTAATTTTTTTTTTATTTTTGAATTTTTAGAATTTTTTCCATTTTTCTCGATATTTTCATTTCAACAAAAATTACAATTTTCCATTTTTGGCGATTTCTTTATTAAAAGAGCTTTGCGATTTTTAAGTTTTCACAGTCTTTACTATTTGGAAAAAATTTAATTTTTTTTAAATTTTTTCATAAATTTTCCGAAATTTTACATTTTTTCGATTGTTGAATTTTAGGAATATTTGCATTTTTCTCGATTTTTTTTTTTTTATTTGATTAACAATATTCAAATTGTGTCCATTTCTTTATTTAGGGAACTTTGCGATTTTACAGTTTTCACAGTTTTTGCAATTTTGGAAAAATTTTCTTTTTTATCGAATTTCGGAATGTTTCCGAAATTTTGAATTTTTTTTTATTTTTGAATTTTTAGAATTTTTCCATTTTTCTCGATATTTTCATTTCAACAAAAATTAAAATTTTCCAATTTTTTAGATTTCTTAATTTAGAGAAGTTTGTGATTTTGTCGATTTAACAGTTTTTATTATTTTGAAAAAATTTAATTTTTTTATCAAATTTCGGAAATTTTCCGAAATTTTAAATTTTGTCGATTGTTGAATTTTTGCATTTATCTCAATTTTTTAATTTTAACATAATTTACAATATTCAAATTTTGTCCATTTCTTAATTTAGAGAACTTTGCGATTTTTAAGTTTTCACAGTCTTTACTATTCTGAAAAAATTTTCTTTTTTATCGAATTTCGGAAAGTTTTCAAAATTTTTAATTTTTTTTGATTTTTGAATTTTTAGAATATTTGCATTTTTCTCGATTTTTTCATTTCAACAAAAATTACAATTTTAAAATTTTTTAGATTTCCTAATTTAGAGAACTTAGTGATTTTACAGTTTTTACAGTTTTTACAATTTTGAAAAAATTTTCTTTTTTTTATCAAATTTTCGGAAATTTTGCAAAATTTGAATTTTTTTCGATTTTTTGAATTTTTAGAATTTTTGCATTTTTCTCGATTTTTTCATTTCAACAAAAATTACAATTTTCCAATTTTTAAGATTTCTTAATTTAGAGAACTTTGCGATTTTACAGTTTTTACAGCTTTTAAAATTTTGAAAATATTTAATTTTTTTATCGAATTTCGGAAAGTTTCCGTGATTTTTAATTTTTTTTGATTTTTGAATTTTTAGAATTTTTGAATTTTTCTCGATTTTTTCATTTCAACAAAAATTCCAATTTTCCAATTTTTTAGATTTCTTAATTTAGAGAACTTTGTGATTTTGTCTATTTTACAGTTCTTACTATTTTTAAATAATTTTATTTTTTTTATCAAATTTTAGGAAATTTTGCAAAATTTTAACATTTTTTTCGATTTTTGAATTTTTAGAATTTTCGCATTTTTCTCGATTTTTTCAATTTAACAAAAATTACAATTTTCCAATTTTTTAGACTTCTTAATTTAGAGAATTTTGTGATTTTGTCGTTTTTACAGTTTTTACTATTCTGAAAAAAATGTTACTTTTTTTATCAAATTTTCGGAAATTTTGCAAAATTTTAACTTTTTTCGATTTTTGAATTCTTAGAATTTTTGCATTTTTCTCGATTTTTTCATTTTAGCAAAAATTACAATTTTCAATTTTGTAGATTTATTAATTTAGAGAGCTTTGCGATTTTTAAGTTTTCACAGTCTTTACTATTTTGAAAAAATTTAATTTTTTTTATCAAATTTCGTAAATTTCCCGAAATTTTAAATTTTTTCGATTGTTGCATTTTAGGAATAATTGCATTTTTCTCGATTTTTTTTTTTTTTAATTAACAATATTCAAATTTTGTCCATTTCTTTATTCAGGGAACTTTGCGATTTTACAGTTTTTACAGTTTTTACAATTTTGGAAAAATGTTCTTTTTTATCGAATTTCGGAAAGTTTCCGAAATTTTTAATTTTTTTCGGTTTTTGAATTTTTAGAATTTTTGCATTTTTCTCGATTTTTTCATTTCAACAAAAATTACAGTTTTCCAATTTTTTAGATTTCTTAATTAAGAAAAATTTGTGATTTTGTCGATATAACAGTTTTTACTATTTTGGAGAAAGTGTCTTCTTTATTCAATTTCGGAATTTTAAGAAATTCTAAATTTTTTCGATTTTTTCATTTCAACAAAAATTACAATTTTCAAATTTTGTAGATTTCTTAATTTAGAGAACTTTGCGATTTTACAGTTTTCACAGTTTCTACTATTTAGAAAAAATTTTATTTTTTTATCAAATTTTCGGAAATTTTTCAAAATTTGAATTTTTTTCGATCTTTGAATTTTTAGAATTTGCGCATTTTGCTTGATTTTTTAATTTCAACAAAAATAACAATTTTCCAATTTTGTAGATTTCTTAATTTAGAGAACTTTGCGATTTTACAGTTTTCACAGTTTTTACTATTTTGAAAAAAATTTCTTTTGTTATCAAATTTCGGAAATTTTAAATTTTTTCGATTTTTGAATTAAGGGAATTTTAGCATTTTTCTTGATATTTTTAATTCAACAAAAATTACAATTTTCCAATTCTGGCGATTTCTTTATCTAAAGAGCTTTGCGATTTTTAAGTTTTCACAGTCTTTACTATTTTGAAAAAATTTAATTTTTTTATCAAATTTCGTAAAATTTCCGAAATTTTAAATTTTGTCGATTGTTGAATTTTAGGAAATTTTGCATTTTTCTCGATTTTTTTTTTTTTTAAATTAACAATATTCAAATTTTGTCTATTTCTTTATTTAGGGAACTTTGCGATTTTACAGTTTTTACAATTTTGGAAAAATTTTCTTTTTTATCAAATTTCGGAAAATTTCCGAAATTTTTAATTTTTTTTTATTTTTTAATTTTTAGAATTTTTGCATTTTTCTCGATTTTTTCATTTCAACAAAAATTACAATTTGCCAATTTTGTAGATTTCTAAATTAAGAGAAGTTTGTGATTTTGTCGATTATACAGATTTTATTATTTTGAAGAAAGTGTCTACTTTATTCAATTTCGGAAATTTTCCGAAATTTTAAATTTTTCCGATTTTTGAATTTCTTAAATTTTTGAATTTTTCTCGATTTTTTCATTTCAACAAAATTTACAATATTCCAATTTTGTATATTTCTTAATTTTAAAAGCTTTGCGATTTTTAAGTTTTCACAGTTTTTACTATTTTGAACAAAATTTCTTTTGTTTTTAAATTTCGGAAATTTTCGGAAATTTTAAATTTTTTTTGATTTTTGAATTAAGGGAATTTTAGCATTTTTCTCAATTTTTTTATTTATAACAAAAATTACAATATTCAATTTTTGTCTATTTCTTTATTTGGGGAACTTTGCGATTTTACAGTTTTCGCAGTTTTAACAATTTTGGAAAAATTTTCTTTTTTATCGAATTTTGGAAAGTTTCCAAAAGTTTTTATTTTTTTTTATTTTTGAATTTTTAGAATTTTTGCATTTTTCTCGATTTTTTAATTTCAACAAAAATTATAATTTTCAAATTTTTTAGATTTCTTAATTTTGAGAACTTTGTGATTTTGTCGATTTTACCGTTTTTACTATTTTGAAAAAATTTTCTTTTTCTATCAAAATTTCAAAAGTTTTGCAAAATTTTAAGTTTTATCGATTTTTGAATTCTTAGAATTTTTGCATTTTTCTCGATTTTTTCATTTTAACAAAAATTACAATTCTCCAATTTTGTAGATTTCTTAATTTAGAGAACTTTGCGATTTTACAGTTTTCACAGTATTTACTATTTTGAAAAAAAATTTTTTTGTTATTAAATTTCGAAAATTTTCGGAAATTTTAAATTTTTTTCGATTTTTGAATTTAGTTAATTTTCGCATTTTTCTTGATATTTTTAATTCAACAAAAATTACAATTTTACAATTTTGGCGATTTCTTTATTTAAAGAGCTTTGCGATTTTTAAGTTTTCACAGTCTTTACTATTTTGAAAAAATTTAATTTTTTTATCAAATTTCGGAAATTTTCCGAAATTTTTAATTTTTTTCGATTTTTGAATTTTTAGAATTTTTGCATTTTGCTAGATTTTTTCATTTCAACAAAAATTACAATTTTCCAATTTTGTAGATTTCTTAATTTAGAGAACTTTGCGATTTTACAGTTTTCACAGTTTTTACTATTTTGAAAAAATTTAATTTTTTTTTATCAAATTTCGGAAATTTTTCGAAATTTTTAATTTATTTCAATTTTTGAATTTTTAGAATTTTCGCATTTGTCTCGATTTTTTCATTTCAACAAAAATTACAATTTTCCAATATTTTAGATTTCTTAATTTAGAGAATTTTGTGATTTTGTCGATTTAACAGTTTTTACTATTTTGAAAAATTTTCCTTTTTATATCAAATTTCGGAAATTTTAAATTTTTTCGATTTTTGAATTTAGGGAATTTTAGCATTTTACTTGATATTTTTAATTCAACAAAAATTACAATTTTCCAATTTTGGCGATTTATTTATTTATAGAGCTTTGCGATTTTTAAGTTTTCACAGTTTTTACAATTTTGGAAAAATTTTCTTTTTTATCAAATTTCGGAAAATTTCCAAAATTTTTAATTTTTTTTTATTTTTGATTTTTTAGAATTTTTGCATTTTTTTCGATTTTTTCATTTCAACAAAAATTACAATTTTCAAATATTTTAAATTTCTTAATTTAGAGAACTTTTTGATTTAGTCGATTTTACAGTTTTTACTATTTTGAAATAATGTTCTTTTTTTATCAAAATTTCGGATGTTTTGCAAAATTTTAATTTTATCGATTTTTGAATTTTTAGAATTTTTGCATTTTTCTCGACTTTTTCATTTTAACAAAAATTACAATTCTCCAATTTTGTAGATTTCTTAATTTAGAGAACTTTGCGATTTTACAGTTTTCACAGTTTTTACTATTTTGAAAAAATTTAATTTTTTTTATCAAATTTCGGAAATTTTCCGAAATTTTAAATTTTGTCGATTGTTGAATTTTAGGAATTTTAGCATTTTTCGCAATTTTTTTATATTAACAAAATTTACAATATTCAAATTTTGTCTATTTCTTTTTTTAGGGAACTTTGCGATTTTACAGTTTTTACCGTTTTTACAATTTTGGAAAAATTTTCTTTTTATCGAATTTCGGAAAGTTTCCAAAATTTTTAATTTTTTTTGATTTTTTAGTTTTTAGAATTTATGCATTTTTCTCGATTTTTTCATTTCAACAAAAATTACAATTTTCAAATTTTTTAGATTTCTTAATTAAGAGAACTTTGTGATGTTGTCGATTTTACAGTTTTTACTATTTTGAAAAAATTTTCTTTTTTTATCAAAATTACAAAAGTTTTGCAAAATTTTAATTCTTATCGATTTTTGAATTTTTGGAATTTTTTAATTTTTCTCGATTTTTTCAATTTAACAAAAATGACAATTCTTTAATTTTGTAGATTTCTTAATTTAGAGAACTTTGCGATTTTACAGTTTTTACAGTTTTTAAAATTTTGAAAATATTTAATTTTTTTACGAATTTCGGAAAGTTTCCGTAATTTTTAATTTTTTTTTTATTTTTGAATTTTTAGAATTTTTCCATTTTTCTCGATATTTTCATTTCAACAAAAATTACAATTTTCCATTTTTGGCGATTTCTTTATTAAAAGAGCTTTGCGATTTTTAAGTTTTCACAGTCTTTACTATTTGGAAAAAAATTAATTTTTTTTTAATTTTTTCATAAATTTTCCGAAATTTTAAATTTTTTCGATTGTTGAATTTTAGGAATATTTGCATTTTTCTCGATTTTTTTTTTTTTTTGATTAACAATATTCAAATTGTGTCCATTTCTTTATTTAGGGAACTTTGCGATTTTACAGTTTTCACAGTTTTTGCAATTTTGGAAAAATTTTCTTTTTTATCGAATTTCGGAATGTTTCCGAAATTTTGAATTTTTTTTTATTTTTGAATTTTTAGAATTTTTCCATTTTTCTCGATATTTTCATTTCAACAAAAATTAAAATTTTCCAATTTTTTAGATTTCCTAATTTAGAGAACTTAGTGATTTTGTCGATTTTACAGTTTTTACTATTTTGAAAAAATTTTCTTTTTTTATCAAAATTTCGAAAGTTTTGCAAAATTTTAATTCTTATCGATTTTTGAATTTCTAGAATTTTCGCATTTTTCTCGATTTTTTCATTTCAACAAAAATTACAATTTTCAAATTTTTTAGATTTCCTAATTTAGAGAAGTTTGTGATTTTGTCGATTTAACAGTTTTTATTATTTTGAAAAAATTTAATTTTTTTATCAAATTTCGGAAATTTTCCGAAATTTTAAATTTTGTCGATTGTTGAATTTTTGCATTTATCTCAATTTTTTTATTTTAACAAAATTTACAATATTCAAATTTTGTCCATTTCTTAATTTAGAGAACTTTGCGATTTTTAAGTTTTCACAGTCTTTACTATTCTGAAAAAATTTTCTTTTTTATCGAATTTCGGAAAGTTTTCAAAATTTTTAATTTTTTTTTATTTTTGAATTTTTAGAATATTTGCATTTTTCTCGATTTTTTCATTTCAACAAAAATTACAATTTTAAAATTTTTTAGATTTCCTAATTTAGAGAACTTAGTGATTTTGTCGATTTTACAGTTTTTATTATTTTGAAAAAATTTTCTTTTTTTATCAAAATTTCGAAAGTTTTGCAAAATTTTAATTCTTATCGATTTTTGAATTTCTAGAATTTTCGCATTTTTCTCGATTTTTTCATTTTAACAAAAATTGCAATTCTCCAATTTTGTAGATTTCTTAATTTAGAGAACTTTGCGATTTTACAGTTTTTACAGTTTTTAAAATTTTGAAAATATTTAATTTTTATATCGAATTTCGGAAAGTTTCCGTAATTTTTAATTTTTTTTTGATTTTTGAATTTTTAGAATTTTTGCATTTTTCTCGATTTTTTCATTTCAACAAAAATTACAATTTTTCAAATTTTTAGATTTCTTAATTTAGAGAACTTTGTGATTTTGTTTATTTTACAGTTCTTACTATTTTAAAATAATTTTGTTTTTTTTTTATCAAATTTTAGGAAATTTTGCAAAATTTTAACTTTTTTCGATTTTTGAATTTTTAGAATTTTCGCATTTTTCTCGATTTTTTCATTTCAACAAAAATTACAATTTTCCAATTTTTTAGATTTCTTAATTTAGAGAATTTTGTGATTTTGTCGATTTTACAGTTTTTACTATTTTGAAAAAATTTTCTTTTTTTATCATATTTCGGAAATTTTCGGAAAATTTAAAATTTTTCGATTTTTGAATTTAGGGAATTTTAGCATTTTTCTTGATATTTTTAATTCAAAAAAAATTACAATTTTCCAATTTTGGCGATTTATTTATTTAAAGAGCTTTGCGATTTTTAAGTTTTCACAGTCTTTACTATTTTGAAAAAATGTAATTTTTTTTATTAAATTTCGTAAATTTCCCGAAATTTTTTCGATTGTTGCATTTTAGGAATAATTGCATTTTTCTCGATTTTTTTTTTTAATTAACAATATTCAAATTTTGTCCATTTCTTTATTTAGGGAACTTTGCGATCTTACAGTTTTTACAGTTTTTACAATTTTGGAAAAATGTTCTTTTTTATCGAATTTCGGAAAGTTTCCGAAATTTTTAATTTTTTTCGGTTTTTGAATTTTTAGAATTTTTGCATTTTTCTCGATTTTTTCATTTCAACAAAAATTACAATTTTCCAATTTTTTAGATTTCTTAATTAAGAAAAATTTGTGATTTTGTCGATTTAACAGTTTTTACTATTTATTAGAAAGTGTCTTCTTTATTCAATTTCGAAATTTTAAGAAACTCTAAATTTTTCCGATTTTTGAATTTTTAGAATTTTCGCATTTTTCACGATTTTTTCATTTCAACAAAAATTACAATATTCCAATTTTGTAGATTTCTTAATTAAGAGAACTTTGTGATTTTGTCGATATTACAGTTTTTTTCTATTTTGAAAAAATTTTATTGTTTTATCAAATTTTCGGAAATTTTTCAAAATTTTAATTTTTTTCGATCTTTGAATTTTTAGAATTTGCGCATTTTGCTTGATTTTTTAATTTCAACAAAAATAACAATTTTCCAATTTTGTAGAATTCTTAATTTAGAGAACTTTGCGATTTTACAGTTTTCACAGTTTTTACTATTTTGAAAAAAATTTCTTTTGTTATCAAATTTCGGAAATTTTAAATTTTTTCGATTTTTGAATTAAGGGAATTTTAGCATTTTTCTTGATATTTTTAATTCAACAAAAATTACAATTTTCCAATTCTGGCGATTTCTTTATCTAAAGAACTTTGCGGTTTTTAGGTTTTCCCAGTCTTTACTATTTTGAAAAAATTTAATTTTTTTTATCAAATTTCGTAAAATTTCCGAAATTTTAAATTTTGTCGATTGTTGAATTTTAGGAAATTTTGCATTTTTCTCGATTTTTTTTTAGATTAACAATATTCAAATTTTGTCTATTTCTTTATTTAGGGAACTTTGCGATTTTACAGTTTTTACAGTTTTTACAATTTTGGAAAAATTTTCTTTTTTATCAAATTTCGGAAAATTTCCGAAATTTTTAATTTTTTTTTATTTTTTAATTTTTAGAATTTTTGCATTTTTCTCGATTTTTTCATTTCAACAAAAATTACAATTTTCCAATTTTGTAGATTTCTAAATTAAGAGAAGTTTGTGATTTTGTCGATTATACTGATTTTATTATTTTGAAGAAAGTGTCTACTTTATTCAATTTCGGAAATTTTCCGAAATTTTAAATTTTTCCGATTTTTGAATTTCTTAAATTTTTGAATTTTTCTCGATTTTTTCATTTCAACAAAAATTACAATTTTCCAATTTTGTAGATTTCTTAATTTAGAGAACTTTGAGATTTTACAGTTTTCACAGTTTTTACTATTTTGAAAAAATTTAATTTTTTTTATCTAATTTCGGAAATTTTCCGAAATCTTAATTTTTTTCGACTTTTGATTTTGGAAATTTTTGAATTTTTCTTGATATTTTTATTCAAAAAATTTTATAGTTCTCCAATTTTGTCGATTTCTTAATTTGGAGAACTTCGTGATTTTACAGTTTAAACAGTTTCTACTATTTTGAAAAAATTTCTATTTTTTATCAAGTTTCGGAAATTTTAAGAAATTTTAAATTTTTTCGATTTTTGAATTTTTTGAATTTTCGCATTTTTCTCGATTTTTTCATTTAAACAAAAATTACAATTTTCCAATTTTGTAGATTTCTTAATTTACAAAGCTTTGCGATTTTTAAGTTTTCACAGTTTTTACTATTTTGAACAAAATTTCTTTTGTTATTAAATTTCGGAAATTTTCGGAAATTTTAAATTTTTTCGATTTTTAAATTAAGGGAATTTTAGCATTTTTCTCAATTTTTTTTATTTATAACAAAAATTACAATATTCAAATTTTGTCTATTTCTTTATTTAGGGAACTTTGCGATTTTACAGTTTTCGCAGTTTTAACAATTTTGGAAAAATTTTCTTTTTTATCGAATTTTGGAAAGTTTCCAAAAGTTTTTTTTTTTTTGGATTTTTGAATTTTTAGAATTTATGCATTTTTCTCGATTTTTTCATTTCAACAAAAATTACAATTTTCAAATTTTTTAGATTTCTTAATTAAGAGAACTTTGTGATGTTGTCGATTTTACAGTTTTTACTATTTTGAAAAAATTTTATTTTTTTTATCAAAATTACAAAAGTTTTGCAAAATTTTAATTCTTATCGATTTTTGAATTTTTGGAATTTTTTAATTTTTCTCGATTTTTTCATTTTAACAAAATTTACAATATTCAAATTTTGTCCATTTCTTAATTTAGAGAACTTTGCGATTTTTAAGTTTTCACAGTCTTTACTATTTGGAAAAAATTTAATTTTTTTTTAATTTTTTCATAAATTTTCATAAATTTTAAATTTTTTGATTGTTGAATTTTAGGAATATTTGCATTTTTCTCGATTTTTTTTTTTTTTTTGATTAACAAAATTCAAATTTTGTCCATTTCTTTATTTAGGGAACTTTGCGATTTTACAGTTTTCACAGTTTTTGCAATTGTGGAAAAATTTTCTTTTTTATCGAATTTCGGAATATTTCCGAAATTTTGAATTTTTTTTTATTTTTGAATTTTTAGAATTTTTCCATTTTTCTCGATATTTTCATTTCAGCAAAAATTAAAATTTTCCAATTTTGTAGATTTCTTAATTTAGACAATTTTGTGATTTTGTCAATTTAACAGTTTTTACTATTTTGAAAAAATTTAATTTTTTTTATCAAATTTCGGAAATTTTCCGAAATTTTAAATTTTGTCGATTGTTGAATTTTTGCATTTATCTCAATTTTTTTATTTTAACAAAATTTACAATATTCAAATTTTGTCCATTTCTTAATTTAGAGAACTTTGCGATTTTTAAGTTTTCACAGTCTTTACTATTCTGAAAAAATTTTCTTTTTTATCGAATTTCGGAAATTTTGCAAAATTTTAATTTTTTTTTATTTTTTAATTTTTAGAATTTTTGCATTTTTCTCGATTTTTTCATTTCAACAAAAATTACAATTTTCCAATTTTGTAGATTTCTAAATTAAGAGAAGTTTGTGATTTTGTCGATTATACTGATTTTATTATTTTGAAGAAAGTGTCTACTTTATTCAATTTCGGAAATTTTCCGAAATTTTAAATTTTTCCGATTTTTGAATTTCTTAAATTTTTGAATTTTTCTCGATTTTTTCATTTCAACAAAAATTACAATTTTCCAATTTTGTAGATTTCTTAATTTAGAGAACTTTGAGATTTTACAGTTTTCACAGTTTTTACTATTTTGAAAAAATTTAATTTTTTTTATCTAATTTCGGAAATTTTCCGAAATCTTAATTTTTTTCGACTTTTGATTTTGGAAATTTTTGAATTTTTCTTGATATTTTTATTCAAAAAATTTTATAGTTCTCCAATTTTGTCGATTTCTTAATTTGGAGAACTTAGTGATTTTACAGTTTAAACAGTTTCTACTATTTTGAAAAAATTTCTATTTTTTATCAAGTTTCGGAAATTTTAAGAAATTTTAAATTTTTTCGATTTTTGAATTTTTTGAATTTTCGCATTTTTCTCGATTTTTTCATTTAAACAAAAATTACAATTTTCCAATTTTGTAGATTTCTTAATTTACAAAGCTTTGCGATTTTTAAGTTTTCACAGTTTTTACTATTTTGAACAAAATTTCTTTTGTTATTAAATTTCGGAAATTTTCGGAAATTTTAAATTTTTTCGATTTTTAAATTAAGGGAATTTTAGCATTTTTCTCAATTTTTTTTATTTATAACAAAAATTACAATATTCAAATTTTGTCTATTTCTTTATTTAGGGAACTTTGCGATTTTACAGTTTTCGCAGTTTTAACAATTTTGGAAAAATTTTCTTTTTTATCGAATTTTGGAAAGTTTCCAAAAGTTTTTTTTTTTTTTTGATTTTTGAATTTTTAGAATTTATGCATTTTTCTCGATTTTTTCATTTCAACAAAAATTACAATTTTCAAATTTTTTAGATTTCTTAATTAAGAGAACTTTGTGATGTTGTCGATTTTACAGTTTTTACTATTTTGAAAAAATTTTATTTTTTTATCAAAATTACAAAAGTTTTGCAAAATTTTAATTCTTATCGATTTTTGAATTTTTGGAATTTTTTAATTTTTCTCGATTTTTTCATTTTAACAAAATTTACAATATTCAAATTTTGTCCATTTCTTAATTTAGAGAACTTTGCGATTTTTAAGTTTTCACAGTCTTTACTATTTGGAAAAAATTTAATTTTTTTTTAATTTTTTCATAAATTTTCATAAATTTTAAATTTTTTGATTGTTGAATTTTAGGAATATTTGCATTTTTCTCGATTTTTTTTTTTTTTTTGATTAACAAAATTCAAATTTTGTCCATTTCTTTATTTAGGGAACTTTGCGATTTTACAGTTTTCACAGTTTTTGCAATTGTGGAAAAATTTTCTTTTTTATCAAATTTCGGAATATTTCCGAAATTTTGAATTTTTTTTTATTTTTGAATTTTTAGAATTTTTCCATTTTTCTCGATATTTTCATTTCAGCAAAAATTAAAATTTTCCAATTTTGTAGATTTCTTAATTTAGACAATTTTGTGATTTTGTCAATTTAACAGTTTTTACTATTTTGAAAAAATTTAATTTTTTTTATCAAATTTCGGAAATTTTCCGAAATTTTAAATTTTGTCGATTGTTGAATTTTTGCATTTATCTCAATTTTTTTATTTTAACAATATTTACAATATTCAAATTTTGTCCATTTCTTAATTTAGAGAACTTTGCGATTTTTAAATTTTCACAGTCTTTACTATTCTGAAAAAATTTTCTTTTTTATCGAATTTCGGAAATTTTGCAAAATTTTAACTTTTTTCGATTTTTGAATTTTTAGAATTTTCGCATTTTTCTCGATTTTTTCATTTTAACAAAAATTACAATTTTCCAATTTTGTAGATTTCTTAATTTAGAGAACTTTGCGATTTTACAGTTTTCACAGTTTTTAAAATTTTGAAAATATTTAATTTTTTTATCGAATTTCGGAAAGTTTCCAAAATTTTTAATTTTTTTTTATTTTTGAATTTTTAGAATTTATGCATTTTTCTCGATTTTTTCATTTCAACAAAAATTACAATTTTCCAATTTTATAGATTTCTTAATTTAGAGAACTTTGTGATTTTGTCGATTTTACAGTTTTTACTATTCTGAAAAAATGTTATTTTTTTATCAAATTTTCGGAAATTTTGCAAAATTTTAACTTTTTTCGATTTTTGAATTCTTAGAATTTTCGCATTTTTCTCGATTTTTTCATTTTAACAAAATTTACAATATTCAAATTTTGTCCATTTCTTAATTTAGAGAACTTTGCGATTTTTAAGTTTTCACAATCTTTACTATTTTGAAAAAATGTAATTTTTGTATAAAATTTCGGAAATTTTCCGAAGTTTTAAATTTTGTCGATTGTTGAATTTTAGGAATTTTGGCATTTTTCTCAATTTTTTCATTTTTAACAAAATTTACAATATTAAAATTTTGTCCATTTCTTTATTTAGGGAACTTTGCGATTTTACAGTTTTTACCGTTTTTACAATTTTGGAAAAATTTTCTTTTTTATTAAATTTCGGAAAATTTCCGAAATTTTTAATTTTTTTTGATTTTTGAATTTTCAGAATCTTTGCAATTTATTCGATTTTTTCATTTCAACATAAATTACAATTTTCCAATTTTGTAGATTTCTAAGTTAAGAGAAGTTTGTGATTTTGTCGATTATACAGTTTTTACTATTTTGGAGAAAGTGTCTTCATTATTAAATTTCGGAAATTTTCCGAAATTTAAAATTTTTCCGATTTTGGAATTTATTAAATTTTTGAATTTTTCTCGATTTTTTCATTTCAACAAAAATAACAATATTCCAATTTTGCATATTTCTTTATTTAAAAAACTTTGCGATTTTTTAGTTTTCACAGTTTTTACTATTTTTAAAAAAATGTCTTTTGTTATCAAATTTCTAAAATGTTCCGAAATTTTAAATTTTTTCGATTTTTGAATAATGGGAATTTTAGCATTTTTCTTGATATTTTTAATTCAACAAAAATTACAATTTCCAATTTTGGCGATTTCTTTATTTAAAAAGCTTTGCGATTTTTAAGTTTTCACAGTTTTTACAATTTTGAAAAAATTTTCTTTTGTTATCAAAATTCGGAATTTTTCCGAAATTTTAAATTTTGTCAATTTAAAAGTTTCAGAAATTTTTGCATTTTTCTCGATTTTTTCATTTCAACAAAATTTACAATATTCCAATTTTATAGATTTCTTTATTTAAAGAGCTTTGCGATTTTTAAGTTTTCACAGTTTTTACTATTTTCAACAAATTTAATTTTTTTTATCAAATTTTGGAAATTTTCCGAAATTTTAAATTTTGTCGATTGTTCAATTTTAGGAATTTTTGCATTTATCTCAATTTTTTTATTTTAACAAAATTTACAATATTCAAATTTTGTCCATTTCTTTATTTAGGGAACTTTGCGATTTTACAGTTTTTACCGTTTTTACAATTTTGGAAAAATGTTCTTTTTTATCGAATTTCGGAAAATTTCCGAAATTTTTAATTTTTTTTTGATATTTTAATTTTTAGAATTTTTGAATTTTTCTCGATTTTTTCATTTCAACAAAATTTACAATATTCCAATTTTGTATATTTCTTAATTTAAAAAGCTTTGCGATTTTTAAGTTTTCACAGTTTTTACTATTTTGAACAAAATTTCTTTTTTTTTTATTAAATTTCGGAAATTTTCCGAAATTTTAAATTTTTTCGATTTTTCAATTAAGGGAATTTTAGCATTTTTCTTGATATTTTTAATTCAACAAAAATTACAATTTTCCAATTTTGGCGATTTGTTAATTTAAAGAGCTTTGCGATTTTTAAGTTTTCACAGTCTTTACTATTTTGAAAAAATTTAATTTTTTTATCAAATTTCGGAAATTTTCCGAAATTTTAAATTTTGTCGATTGTTGAATTTTAGGAACTTTTGCATTTTTCTCGATTTTTTTTTAGATTAACAATATTCAAATTTTGTCTATTTCTTTATTTAGGGAACTTTGCGATTTTACAGTTTTTACAGTTTTTACAATTTTGGAAAAATTTTCTTTTTTATCAAATTTCGGAAAATTTCCGAAATTTTTAATTTTTTTTTATTTTTTAATTTTTAGAATTTTTGCATTTTTCTCGATTTTTTCATTTCAACAAAAATTACAATTTTCCAATTTTGTAGATTTCTAAATTAAGAGAAGTTTGTGATTTTGTCGATTATACTGATTTTATTATTTTGAAGAAAGTGTCTACTTTATTCAATTTCGGAAATTTTCCGAAATTTTAAATTTTTCCGATTTTTGAATTTCTTAAATTTTTGAATTTTTCTCGATTTTTTCATTTCAACAAAAATTACAATTTTCCAATTTTGTAGATTTCTTAATTTAGAGAACTTTGAGATTTTACAGTTTTCACAGTTTTTACTATTTTGAAAAAATTTAATTTTTTTTATCTAATTTCGGAAATTTTCCGAAATCTTAATTTTTTTCGACTTTTGATTTTGGAAATTTTTGAATTTTTCTTGATATTTTTATTCAAAAAATTTTATAGTTCTCCAATTTTGTCGATTTCTTAATTTGGAGAACTTCGTGATTTTACAGTTTAAACAGTTTCTACTATTTTGAAAAAATTTCTATTTTTTATCAAGTTTCGGAAATTTTAAGAAATTTTAAATTTTTTCGATTTTTGAATTTTTTGAATTTTCGCATTTTTCTCGATTTTTTCATTTAAACAAAAATTACAATTTTCCAATTTTGTAGATTTCTTAATTTACAAAGCTTTGCGATTTTTAAGTTTTCACAGTTTTTACTATTTTGAACAAAATTTCTTTTGTTATTAAATTTCGGAAATTTTCGGAAATTTTAAATTTTTTCGATTTTTAAATTAAGGGAATTTTAGCATTTTTCTCAATTTTTTTTATTTATAACAAAAATTACAATATTCAAATTTTGTCTATTTCTTTATTTAGGGAACTTTGCGATTTTACAGTTTTCGCAGTTTTAACAATTTTGGAAAAATTTTCTTTTTTATCGAATTTTGGAAAGTTTCCAAAAGTTTTTTTTTTTTTTGATTTTTGAATTTTTAGAATTTATGCATTTTTCTCGATTTTTTCATTTCAACAAAAATTACAATTTTCAAATTTTTTAGATTTCTTAATTAAGAGAACTTTGTGATGTTGTCGATTTTACAGTTTTTACTATTTTGAAAAAATTTTATTTTTTTATCAAAATTACAAAAGTTTTGCAAAATTTTAATTCTTATCGATTTTTGAATTTTTGGAATTTTTTAATTTTTCTCGATTTTTTCATTTTAACAAAATTTACAATATTCAAATTTTGTCCATTTCTTAATTTAGAGAACTTTGCGATTTTTAAGTTTTCACAGTCTTTACTATTTGGAAAAAATTTAATTTTTTTTTAATTTTTTCATAAATTTTCATAAATTTTAAATTTTTTGATTGTTGAATTTTAGGAATATTTGCATTTTTCTCGATTTTTTTTTTTTTTTTGATTAACAAAATTCAAATTTTGTCCATTTCTTTATTTAGGGAACTTTGCGATTTTACAGTTTTCACAGTTTTTGCAATTGTGGAAAAATTTTCTTTTTTATCGAATTTCGGAATATTTCCGAAATTTTGAATTTTTTTTTATTTTTGAATTTTTAGAATTTTTCCATTTTTCTCGATATTTTCATTTCAGCAAAAATTAAAATTTTCCAATTTTGTAGATTTCTTAATTTAGACAATTTTGTGATTTTGTCAATTTAACAGTTTTTACTATTTTGAAAAAATTTAATTTTTTTTATCAAATTTCGGAAATTTTCCGAAATTTTAAATTTTGTCGATTGTTGAATTTTTGCATTTATCTCAATTTTTTTATTTTAACAAAATTTACAATATTCAAATTTTGTCCATTTCTTAATTTAGAGAACTTTGCGATTTTTAAGTTTTCACAGTCTTTACTATTCTGAAAAAATTTTCTTTTTTATCGAATTTCGGAAATTTTGCAAAATTTTAATTTTTTTTTATTTTTTAATTTTTAGAATTTTTGCATTTTTCTCGATTTTTTCATTTCAACAAAAATTACAATTTTCCAATTTTGTAGATTTCTAAATTAAGAGAAGTTTGTGATTTTGTCGATTATACTGATTTTATTATTTTGAAGAAAGTGTCTACTTTATTCAATTTCGGAAATTTTCCGAAATTTTAAATTTTTCCGATTTTTGAATTTCTTAAATTTTTGAATTTTTCTCGATTTTTTCATTTCAACAAAAATTACAATTTTCCAATTTTGTAGATTTCTTAATTTAGAGAACTTTGAGATTTTACAGTTTTCACAGTTTTTACTATTTTGAAAAAATTTAATTTTTTTTATCTAATTTCGGAAATTTTCCGAAATCTTAATTTTTTTCGACTTTTGATTTTGGAAATTTTTGAATTTTTCTTGATATTTTTATTCAAAAAATTTTATAGTTCTCCAATTTTGTCGATTTCTTAATTTGGAGAACTTCGTGATTTTACAGTTTAAACAGTTTCTACTATTTTGAAAAAATTTCTATTTTTTATCAAGTTTCGGAAATTTTAAGAAATTTTAAATTTTTTCGATTTTTGAATTTTTTGAATTTTCGCATTTTTCTCGATTTTTTCATTTAAACAAAAATTACAATTTTCCAATTTTGTAGATTTCTTAATTTACAAAGCTTTGCGATTTTTAAGTTTTCACAGTTTTTACTATTTTGAACAAAATTTCTTTTGTTATTAAATTTCGGAAATTTTCGGAAATTTTAAATTTTTTCGATTTTTAAATTAAGGGAATTTTAGCATTTTTCTCAATTTTTTTTATTTATAACAAAAATTACAATATTCAAATTTTGTCTATTTCTTTATTTAGGGAACTTTGCGATTTTACAGTTTTCGCAGTTTTAACAATTTTGGAAAAATTTTCTTTTTTATCGAATTTTGGAAAGTTTCCAAAAGTTTTTTTTTTTTTTTATTTTTGAATTTTTAGAATTTATGCATTTTTCTCGATTTTTTCATTTCAACAAAAATTACAATTTTCAAATTTTTTAGATTTCTTAATTAAGAGAACTTTGTGATGTTGTCGATTTTACAGTTTTTACTATTTTGAAAAAATTTTATTTTTTTATCAAAATTACAAAAGTTTTGCAAAATTTTAATTCTTATCGATTTTTGAATTTTTGGAATTTTTTAATTTTTCTCGATTTTTTCATTTTAACAAAATTTACAATATTCAAATTTTGTCCATTTCTTAATTTAGAGAACTTTGCGATTTTTAAGTTTTCACAGTCTTTACTATTTGGAAAAAATTTAATTTTTTTTTAATTTTTTCATAAATTTTCATAAATTTTAAATTTTTTGATTGTTGAATTTTAGGAATATTTGCATTTTTCTCGATTTTTTTTTTTTTTTTGATTAACAAAATTCAAATTTTGTCCATTTCTTTATTTAGGGAACTTTGCGATTTTACAGTTTTCACAGTTTTTGCAATTGTGGAAAAATTTTCTTTTTTATCGAATTTCGGAATATTTCCGAAATTTTGAATTTTTTTTTATTTTTGAATTTTTAGAATTTTTCCATTTTTCTCGATATTTTCATTTCAGCAAAAATTAAAATTTTCCAATTTTGTAGATTTCTTAATTTAGACAATTTTGTGATTTTGTCAATTTAACAGTTTTTACTATTTTGAAAAAATTTAATTTTTTTTATCAAATTTCGGAAATTTTCCGAAATTTTAAATTTTGTCGATTGTTGAATTTTTGCATTTATCTCAATTTTTTTATTTTAACAAAATTTACAATATTCAAATTTTGTCCATTTCTTAATTTAGAGAACTTTGCGATTTTTAAATTTTCACAGTCTTTACTATTCTGAAAAAATTTTCTTTTTTATCGAATTTCGGAAATTTTGCAAAATTTTAACTTTTTTCGATTTTTGAATTTTTAGAATTTTCGCATTTTTCTCGATTTTTTCATTTTAACAAAAATTACAATTTTCCAATTTTGTAGATTTCTTAATTTAGAGAACTTTGCGATTTTACAGTTTTCACAGTTTTTAAAATTTTGAAAATATTTAATTTTTTTATCGAATTTCGGAAAGTTTCCAAAATTTTTAATTTTTTTTTATTTTTGAATTTTTAGAATTTATGCATTTTTCTCGATTTTTTCATTTCAACAAAAATTACAATTTTCCAATTTTATAGATTTCTTAATTTAGAGAACTTTGTGATTTTGTCGATTTTACAGTTTTTACTATTCTGAAAAAATGTTATTTTTTTATCAAATTTTCGGAAATTTTGCAAAATTTTAACTTTTTTCGATTTTTGAATTCTTAGAATTTTCGCATTTTTCTCGATTTTTTCATTTTAACAAAATTTACAATATTCAAATTTTGTCCATTTCTTAATTTAGAGAACTTTGCGATTTTTAAGTTTTCACAATCTTTACTATTTTGAAAAAATGTAATTTTTGTATCAAATTTCGGAAATTTTCCGAAGTTTTAAATTTTGTCGATTGTTGAATTTTAGGAATTTTGGCATTTTTCTCAATTTTTTCATTTTTAACAAAATTTACAATATTAAAATTTTGTCCATTTCTTTATTTAGGGAACTTTGCGATTTTACAGTTTTTACCGTTTTTACAATTTTGGAAAAATTTTCTTTTTTATTAAATTTCGGAAAATTTCCGAAATTTTTAATTTTTTTTGATTTTTGAATTTTCAGAATCTTTGCAATTTATTCGATTTTTTCATTTCAACATAAATTACAATTTTCCAATTTTGTAGATTTCTAAGTTAAGAGAAGTTTGTGATTTTGTCGATTATACAGTTTTTACTATTTTGGAGAAAGTGTCTTCATTATTAAATTTCGGAAATTTTCCGAAATTTAAAATTTTTCCGATTTTGGAATTTATTAAATTTTTGAATTTTTCTCGATTTTTTCATTTCAACAAAAATAACAATATTCCAATTTTGCATATTTCTTTATTTAAAAAACTTTGCGATTTTTTAGTTTTCACAGTTTTTACTATTTTTAAAAAAATGTCTTTTGTTATCAAATTTCTAAAATGTTCCGAAATTTTAAATTTTTTCGATTTTTGAATAATGGGAATTTTAGCATTTTTCTTGATATTTTTAATTCAACAAAAATTACAATTTCCAATTTTGGCGATTTCTTTATTTAAAAAGCTTTGCGATTTTTAAGTTTTCACAGTTTTTACAATTTTGAAAAAATTTTCTTTTGTTATCAAAATTCGGAATTTTTCCGAAATTTTAAATTTTGTCAATTTAAAAGTTTCAGAAATTTTTGCATTTTTCTCGATTTTTTCATTTCAACAAAATTTACAATATTCCAATTTTATAGATTTCTTTATTTAAAGAGCTTTGCGATTTTTAAGTTTTCACAGTTTTTACTATTTTCAACAAATTTAATTTTTTTTATCAAATTTTGGAAATTTTCCGAAATTTTAAATTTTGTCGATTGTTCAATTTTAGGAATTTTTGCATTTATCTCAATTTTTTTATTTTAACAAAATTTACAATATTCAAATTTTGTCCATTTCTTTATTTAGGGAACTTTGCGATTTTACAGTTTTTACCGTTTTTACAATTTTGGAAAAATGTTATTTTTTATCGAATTTCGGAAAATTTCCGAAATTTTTAATTTTTTTTTGATATTTTAATTTTTAGAATTTTTGAATTTTTCTCGATTTTTTCATTTCAACAAAATTTACAATATTCCAATTTTGTATATTTCTTAATTTAAAAAGCTTTGCGATTTTTAAGTTTTCACAGTTTTTACTATTTTGAACAAAATTTCTTTTTTTTTTATTAAATTTCGGAAATTTTCCGAAATTTTAAATTTTTTCGATTTTTCAATTAAGGGAATTTTAGCATTTTTCTTGATATTTTTAATTCAACAAAAATTACAATTTTCCAATTTTGGCGATTTGTTAATTTAAAGAGCTTTGCGATTTTTAAGTTTTCACAGTCTTTACTATTTTGAAAAAATTTAATTTTTTTATCAAATTTCGGAAATTTTCCGAAATTTTAAATTTTGTCGATTGTTGAATTTTAGGAACTTTTGCATTTTTCTCAATTTTTTTATTTTAACAAAATTTACAATATTCAAATTTTGTCCATTTCTTTATTTAGGAAACTTTGCGATTTTACAGTTTTTACCGTTTTTACAATTTTGGAAAAATTTTCTTTTTTATCGAATTTCGGAAAGTTTCCAAAATTTTTAATTTTTTTTTGATTTTTGAATTTTTAGAATTTTTGCATTTTTCTCGATTTTTTCATTTCAACAAAAATTACAATTTTCAAATTTTTTAGATTTTTTAATCAAGAGAACTTTGTGATTTTGTCGATTTTACAGTTTTTACTATTTTGAAAAAATTTTCTTTTTTTATCAAAATTTCAAAAGTTTTACAAAATTTTAATTTTATCGATTTTTGAATTTTTGGAATTTTTCTCGATTTTTTCAATTTAACAAAAATTACAATTTTCCAATTTTGTAGATTTCTTAATTAAGAGAACTTTGCGATTTTACAGTTTTCACAGTTTTTACTATTTTGAAAAAAATTTCTTTTGTTATCAAATTTCGAAAATTTTCGGAAATTTTAAATTTTTTTCGATTTTTGAATTTAGGGAATTTTAGCATTTTTCTTGATATTTTTAATTCAACAAAAATTACAATTTTTCAAATTTTGGCGATTTCTTTATTAAAAGAACTTTGCGATTTTTAAGTTTTCACAGTCTTTACTATTTGGAAAAAAATTAATTTTTTTATCAAATTTCGGAAATTTTCCGAAATTTTAAATTTTGTCGATTGTAGAATTTTGGGAATTTTGAATTTTTCTCAATTTTTTTTATTTTTAACAAAATTTACAATATTCAAATTTTGTCCATTTCTTTATTAAGGGAACTTTGCGATTTTACAGTTTTCACAGTTTTTGCAATTTTGGAACATTTTTTTTTTTTTTATCGAATTTCGGAAAGTTTCCGAAATTTTGAATTTTTTTTATTTTTGAATTTTTAGAATTTTTCCATTTTTCTCGATATTTTCATTTCAACAAAAATTAAAAATTTCCAATTGTTTAGATTTCTTAATTTAGAGAACTTTGTGATTGTGTCGATTTTACAGTTTTTACTATTTTAAAAAAATTTTCTTTTTTTTTTATCAAATTTTCGATTTCTTGAATTTTTAGAATTTTCGCATTTTTCTTTCTATTTTCATTTCAACTTAAAATTAAAATTTTCCAATTTTGTAGATTTCTTAATTTAGAGAACTTTGCGATTTTACAGTTTTTACAGTTTTTAAAAATTTGAAAATATTTAATTTTTTTATCAAATTTTCGGAAATTTTGCAAAAATTTTAACTTTTTTCGATTTTTGAATTTTTAGAATTTTCGCATTTTTCTCGATTTTTTAATTTTAACAAAAACTACAATTTTTCAATTTTGTAGATTTCTTAATTTAGAGAACTTTGCGATTTTACAGTTTTCACAGTTTTTACTATTTTGAAAAAAATTTCTTTTGTTCGGAAATTTTCCAAAATCTTAAATTTTTTCGACTTTTGAATTTTGGGAATTTTTGCATTTTTCTTGATATTTTTATTCAACAAATTTTACAGTTCTCCAATTTTTCGATTTCTTAATTTGGAGAGCTTTGTGATTTTACAGTTTAAACAGTTTTTACTATTTTGAAAAAATTTCCTTTTTTTTATCAAGTTTTTTCGATTTTTGAATTTTTAGAATTTTTGAATTTTTTTCGATTTTTTCATTTCAACAAAAATTACAATTTTCCAATTTTGTAGATTTCTTAATTTAGAGAACATTGCGATTTTACAGTTTTTACTTTTTTGAAAAAAATTTCTTTTGTTCGGAAATTTTCCGAAATTTAAAATTTTTTCGATTTTTGAATTTAGGGAATTTTAGCATTTTTCTTGATATTTTTAATTCAACAAAAATTACAATTTTCCAATTTTTTTGATTTCTTAATTTAAAGAACTTTGCGATTTTTAAGAGTTCACAGTCTTGACTATTTTGAAAAATGTAATATTTTTATCAAATTTCGGAAATTTTCCGAAATTTTAAATTATGTCGATTGTTGAATTTTAGGAATTTTGCATTTTTCTCAATTTTTTTTATTTTTAACAAAATTTACAATATTCAAATTTTGTCCATTTCTTTATTTAGGGAACTTTGCGATTTTACAGTTTTAACAATTTTGGAAAAAATTTTCTTTTTTATGGAATTTCGGAAAGTTTCCGAAATTTTTAATTTTTTTTGATTTTTGAATTTTTAGAATTTTTGCATTTTTCTCGATTTTTTCATTTCAACAAAAATTACAATTTTCCAATTTCGTAGATTTCTGAATTAAGAGAATTTTATGATTTTGTCGATTATACAGTTTTTACTATTTTGGAGAAAGTGTCTTCTTTATTCAATTTCGGAAATTTTCCGAAATTTTAAATTTTTCCGATTTTTTAATTTCTTAAAATTTTTTAATTTTTCTCGATTTTTTCATTTCAACAAAATTTACTATATTCCAATTTTGTATATTTCTTAATTTAAAAAACTTTGCGATTTTTCAGCTTTCACAGTTTTTATTATTTTGAAAAAAATTTCTTTTGTTTTCAAATTTCGGAAATTTTCCGAAATTTTAAATTTCTTTGATTTTTGAATTTAGGGAGTTTTAGCATTTTTCTTGATATTTTTAATTCAACAAAAATTACAATTTTCCAATTTTGGCGATTTCTTAATTTGGAGAACTTCGTGATTTTACAGTTTAAACAGTTTCTACTATTTTGAAAAAATTTCCTTTTTTTTATCAAGTTTCGGAAATTTTAAGAAATTTTAAATTTTTTCGATTTCTGAATTTTTAGAATTTTTGAATTTTTTTCGACTTTTTCATTTCAACAAAAATTACAACTTTCCAATTTTGTAGATTTCTTAATTTAGAGAACATTGCGATTTTACAGTTTTTACTATTTTGAAAAAAATTTCTTTTGTTCGGAAATTTTCCGAAATTTAAAATTTTTTCGATTTTTGAATTTAGGGAATTTTAGCATTTTTCTTGATATTTTTAATTCAACAAAAATTACAATTTTCCAATTTTGGCGATTTCTTTATTTAAAGAACTTTGCGATTTTTAAGAGTTCACAGTCTTGACTATTTTGAAAAATGTAATATTTTTATCAAATTTCGGAAATTTTCCGAAATTTTAAATTTTGTCGATTGTAGAATTTTGGGAATTTTGAATTTTTCTCAATTTTTTTTATTTTTAACAAAATTTACAATATTCAAATTTTGTCCATTTCTTTATTAAGGGAACTTTGCGATTTTACAGTTTTCACAGTTTTTACAATTTTGGAACATTTTTTTTTTTTTTATCGAATTTCGGAAAGTTTCCGAAATTTTGAATTTTTTTTATTTTTGAATTTTTAGAATTTTTCCATTTTTCTCGATATTTTCATTTCAACAAAAATTAAAAATTTCCAATTGTTTAGATTTCTTAATTTAGAGAACTTTGTGATTTTGTCGATTTTACAGTTTTTACTATTTTAAAAAAATTTTCTTTTTTTTTTATCAAATTTTCGATTTCTTGAATTTTTAGAATTTTCGCATTTTTCTTTCTATTTTCATTTCAACTTAAAATTAAAATTTTCCAATTTTGTAGATTTCTTAATTTAGAGAACTTTGCGATTTTACAGTTTTTACAGTTTTTAAAAATTTGAAAATATTTAATTTTTTTATCAAATTTTCGGAAATTTTGCAAAAATTTTAACTTTTTTCGATTTTTGAATTTTTAGAATTTTCGCATTTTTCTCGATTTTTTAATTTTAACAAAAACTACAATTTTTCAATTTTGTAGATTTCTTAATTTAGAGAACTTTGCGATTTTACAGTTTTCACAGTTTTTACTATTTTGAAAAAAATTTCTTTTGTTCGGAAATTTTCCAAAATCTTAAATTTTTTCGACTTTTGAATTTTGGGAATTTTTGCATTTTTCTTGATATTTTTATTCAACAAATTTTACAGTTCTCCAATTTTTCGATTTCTTAATTTGGAGAGCTTTGTGATTTTACAGTTTAAACAGTTTTTACTATTTTGAAAAAATTTCCTTTTTTTTATCAAGTTTTTTCGATTTTTGAATTTTTAGAATTTTTGAATTTTTTTCGATTTTTTCATTTCAACAAAAATTACAATTTTCCAATTTTGTAGATTTCTTAATTTAGAGAACATTGCGATTTTACAGTTTTTACTTTTTTGAAAAAAATTTCTTTTGTTCGGAAATTTTCCGAAATTTAAAATTTTTTCGATTTTTGAATTTAGGGAATTTTAGCATTTTTCTTGATATTTTTAATTCAACAAAAATTACAATTTTCCAATTTTTTTGATTTCTTAATTTAAAGAACTTTGCGATTTTTAAGAGTTCACAGTCTTGACTATTTTGAAAAATGTAATATTTTTATCAAATTTCGGAAATTTTCCGAAATTTTAAATTATGTCGATTGTTGAATTTTAGGAATTTTGCATTTTTCTCAATTTTTTTTATTTTTAACAAAATTTACAATATTCAAATTTTGTCCATTTCTTTATTTAGGGAACTTTGCGATTTTACAGTTTTAACAATTTTGGAAAAAATTTTCTTTTTTATGGAATTTCGGAAAGTTTCCGAAATTTTTAATTTTTTTTGATTTTTGAATTTTTAGAATTTTTGCATTTTTCTCGATTTTTTCATTTCAACAAAAATTACAATTTTCCAATTTCGTAGATTTCTGAATTAAGAGAATTTTATGATTTTGTCGATTATACAGTTTTTACTATTTTGGAGAAAGTGTCTTCTTTATTCAATTTCGGAAATTTTCCGAAATTTTAAATTTTTCCGATTTTTTAATTTCTTAAAATTTTTTAATTTTTCTCGATTTTTTCATTTCAACAAAATTTACTATATTCCAATTTTGTATATTTCTTAATTTAAAAAACTTTGCGATTTTTCAGCTTTCACAGTTTTTATTATTTTGAAAAAAATTTCTTTTGTTTTCAAATTTCGGAAATTTTCCGAAATTTTAAATTTCTTTGATTTTTGAATTTAGGGAGTTTTAGCATTTTTCTTGATATTTTTAATTCAACAAAAATTACAATTTTCCAATTTTGGCGATTTCTTAATTTGGAGAACTTCGTGATTTTACAGTTTAAACAGTTTCTACTATTTTGAAAAAATTTCCTTTTTTTTATCAAGTTTCGGAAATTTTAAGAAATTTTAAATTTTTTCGATTTCTGAATTTTTAGAATTTTTGAATTTTTTTCGACTTTTTCATTTCAACAAAAATTACAACTTTCCAATTTTGTAGATTTCTTAATTTAGAGAACATTGCGATTTTACAGTTTTTACTATTTTGAAAAAAATTTCTTTTGTTCGGAAATTTTCCGAAATTTAAAATTTTTTCGATTTTTGAATTTAGGGAATTTTAGCATTTTTCTTGATATTTTTAATTCAACAAAAATTACAATTTTCCAATTTTGGCGATTTCTTTATTTAAAGAACTTTGCGATTTTTAAGAGTTCACAGTCTTGACTATTTTGAAAAATGTAATATTTTTATCAAATTTCGGAAATTTTCCGAAATTTTAAATTATGTCGATTGTTGAATTTTAGGAATTTTGCATTTTTCTCAATTTTTTTTATTTTTAACAAAATTTACAATATTCAAATTTTGTCCATTTCTTTATTTAGGGAACTTTGCGATTTTACAGTTTTCACAGTTTTAACAATTTTGGAAAAAATTTTCTTTTTTATGGAATTTCGGAAAGTTTCCGAAATTTTTAATTTTTTTTGATTTTTGAATTTTTAGAATTTTTGCATTTTTCTCGATTTTTTCATTTCAACAAAAATTACAATTTTCCAATTTCGTAGATTTCTGAATTAAGAGAATTTTATGATTTTGTCGATTATACAGTTTTTACTATTTTGGAGAAAGTGTCTTCTTCATTCAATTTCGGAAATTTTCCGAAATTTTAAATTTTTCCTATTTTTTAATTTCTTAAAATTTTTTAATTTTTCTCGATTTTTTCATTTCAACAAAATTTACTATATTCCAATTTTGTATATTTCTTAATTTAAAAAACTTTGCGATTTTTCAGTTTTCACAGTTTTTACTATTTTGAAAAAAATTTCTTTTGTTTTCAAATTTCGGAAATTTTCCGAAATTTTAAATTTCTTTGATTTTTGAATTTAGGGAGTTTTAGCATTTTTCTTGATATTTTTAATTCAACAAAAATTACAATTTTCCAATTTTGGCGATTTCTTAATTTGGAGAACTTCGTGATTTTACAGTTTAAACAGTTTCTACTATTTTGAAAAAATTTCCTTTTTTTTATCAAGTTTCGGAAATTTTAAGAAATTTTAAATTTTTTCGATTTTTGAATTTTTAGAATTTTTGAATTTTTTTCGATTTTTTCATTTCAACAAAAATTACAATTTTCCAATTTTGTAGATTTCTAAATTAAGAGAAGTTTGTGATTTTGTCGATTATACAGATTTTATTATTTTGAAGAAGGTGTCTTCTTTATTCAATTTCGGAAATTTTCCGAAATTTTAAAATTTTCCGATTTTTGAATTTCTTAAATTTTTAAATTTTTCTCGATTTTTTCATTTCAACAAAAATTAAAATTTTCCAATTTTGTAGATTTCTTAATTTAGAGAACTTTGCGATTTTACAGTTTTTACAGTTTTTAAAATTTTGAAAATATTTAATTTTTTTATCGAATTTCGGAAAGTTTCCGTAATTTTTAATTTTTTTTTATTTTTGAATTTTTAAAATTTTTCCGTTTTTCTCGATATTTTCATTTCAACCAAAAATTAAAATTTTCCAATTTTTCAGATTTCTTAATTTAGAGAACCTTGCGATTTTACATTGTTTACAGTTTTTAAAATTTTGAAAATATTTAATTTTTTTTTCGAATTTCGGAAAGTTTCCGTAATTTTTAATTATTTTTGATTTTTGAATTTTTAGAATTTTCGCATTTTTCTCGATTTTTTCATTTTAACAAAAATTACAATTTTTCAATTTTGTAGATTTCTTAATTTAGAGAACTTTGCGATTTTACAGTTTTCACAGTTTTTACTATTGTGAAAAAAATTTTTTTTGTTATCAAATTTCGGAAATTTTAAATTTTTTAAGTTTTTGAATTTAGGGAATTTTAGCATTTTTCTTGATATTTTTAATTCAACAAAAGTTAGAATTTTCCAATTTTGGCGATTTCTTTATTTAAAGAGCTTTGCGATTTTAAAGTTTTCACAGTCTTTACTATTTTGAAAAAATTTAATTTTTTTCATCAAATTTCGGAAATTTTCCGAAATTTTAAATTTTTTCGATTGTTGAATTTTAGGAATATTTGCATTTTTCTCGATTTTTGTATTTTTAACAAAATTTACAATATTCCAATTTTGTCCATTTCTTTATTTATGGAACTTTGCGACTTTACAGTTCTCACAGTTTTTACAATTTTGGAAAAATGTTCTTTTCTATCGTATATCGGAAAGTTTCCGAAACTTTTAATTTTTTTTGATTTTTGAATTTTTTGAATTTTTGCATTTTTCTCGATTTTTTCATTTCAACAAAAATTACAATTTTCCAATTTTGTAGATTTCTAAGTAAAGAGAAGTTTGAGATTTTGTCGATAATACAGTTTTTACTATTTTGGAGAAAGTGTCTCTTTTATTCAATTTTGGAAATTTTCCGAAATTTTAAATTTTTCCGATTTTTTGATTTTTTAAAATTTTTGAATTTTTCTCGATTTTTGAATTTAGGGAATTTTAGCATTTTTCTTGATATTTTTAATTCAACAAAAATTACAATTTTCCAATTTTGGCGATTTCTTTATTTAAAGAACTTTGCCATTTTTAAGTTTTCACAGTCTTTACTATTTTGAAAAATGTAATATTTTTATCAAATTTCGGAAATTTTCCGAAATTTTAAATTATGTCGATTGTTGAATTTTAGGAATTTTGCATTTTTCTCAATTTTTTTTATTATTAACAAAATTTACAATATTCAAATTTTGTCCATTTCTTTATTTAGGGAACTTTGCGATTTTACAGTTTTCACAGTTTTAACAATTTTGGAAAACATTTTCTTTTATATGGAATTTCGGAAAATTTCCGAAAATTTTAATTCTTTTTTATTTTTGAATTTTTAGAATTTTTGCATTTTTCTCGATTTTTTCATTTCAACAATAATTACAATTTTCCAATTTCGTAGATTTCTGAATTAAGAGAATTTTATGATTTTGTCGATTATACAGATTTTATTATTTTGAAGAAGGTGTCTTCTTTATTCAATTTCGGAAATTTTCCGAAATTTTAAAATTTTCCGATTTTTGAATTTCTTAAATTTTTGAATTTTTCTCGAATTTTTCATTTTAATAAAATTTACAATATTCCAATTTTGTATATTTCTTAATTTAAAGAGCTTTGCGATTTTTAAGTTTTCACAGTTTTTACTATTTTGAACAAAATTTCTTTTTTTTTATTAAATTTCGGAAATTTTCCGAAATTTTAAATATTTTCGATTTTTGAATTAAGGGGATTTTAGCATTTTTCTCGATTTTTTCATTTCAACAAAATTTACAATATTCCAATTTTGTAGATTTCTTAATTTAAAAAGCTTTGCGATTTTTAAGTTTTCACAGTTTGTACTATTTTGAACAAAATTTCTTTTTTTTTATTAAATTTCGGAAATTTTCCGAAATTTTAAAATTTTCCGATTTTTGAATTTCTTAAATTTTTGAATTTTTCTCGATTTTTTCATTTCAACAAAAATTAAAATTTTCCAATTTTGTAGATTTCTTAATTTAGAGAACTTTGCGATTTTACAGTTTTTACAGTTTTTAAAATTTTGAAAATATTTAATTTTTTTATCGAATTTCGGAAAGTTTCCGTAATTTTTAATTTTTTTTTATTTTTGAATTTTTAAAATTTTTCCATTTTTCTCGATATTTTCATTTCAACCAAAAATTAAAATTTTCCAATTTTTCAGATTTCTTAATTTAGAGAACTTTGCGATTTTACAGTTTTTACAGTTTTTAAAATTTTGAGAATATTTAATTTTTTTATCGAATTTCGGAAAGTTTCCGTAATTTTTAATTATTATTGATTTTTGAATTTTTAGAATTTTCGCATTTTTCTCGATTTTTTCATTTCAACAAAAATTACAATTTTCCAATTTTTTAGATTTCTTAATTTAGAGAACTTTGTGATTTTGTCGATTTTACAGTTTATACTATTTTGAAAAAATTTTATTTTTTTATCAAATTTTTAGGAAATTTTGCAAAATTTTAACTTTTTTCGATTTTTGAATTTTTAGAATTTTCGCATTTTTCTCGATTTTTTCATTTTAACAAAAATTACAATTTTTCAATTTTGTAGATTTCTTAATTTAGAGAACTTTGCGATTTTACAGTTTTCACAGTTTTTACTATTGTGAAAAAAATTTTTTTTGTTATCAAATTTCGGAAATTTTAAATTTTTTAAGTTTTTGAATTTAGGGAATTTTAGCATTTTTCTTGATATTTTTAATTCAACAAAAGTTAGAATTTTCCAATTTTGGCGATTTCTTTATTTAAAGAGCTTTGCGATTTTAAAGTTTTCACAGTCTTTACTATTTTGAAAAAATTTAATTTTTTTCATCAAATTTCGGAAATTTTCCGAAATTTTAAATTTTTTCGATTGTTGAATTTTAGGAATATTTGCATTTTTCTCGATTTTTGTATTTTTAACAAAATTTACAATATTCCAATTTTGTCCATTTCTTTATTTATGGAACTTTGCGACTTTACAGTTCTCACAGTTTTTACAATTTTGGAAAAATGTTCTTTTCTATCGTATATCGGAAAGTTTCCGAAACTTTTAATTTTTTTTTGATTTTTGAATTTTTTGAATTTTTGCATTTTTCTCGATTTTTTCATTTCAACAAAAATTACAATTTTCCAATTTTGTAGATTTCTAAGTAAAGAGAAGTTTGAGATTTTGTCGATAATACAGTTTTTACTATTTTGGAGAAAGTGTCTCTTTTATTCAATTTTGGAAATTTTCCGAAATTTTAAATTTTTCCGATTTTTTGTTTTTTTTAAATTTTTGAATTTTTCTCGATTTTTGAATTTAGGGAATTTTAGCATTTTTCTTGATATTTTTAATTCAACAAAAATTACAATTTTCCAATTTTGGCGATTTCTTTATTTAAAGAACTTTGCCATTTTTAAGTTTTCACAGTCTTTACTATTTTGAAAAATGTAATATTTTTATCAAATTTCGGAAATTTTCCGAAATTTTAAATTATGTCGATTGTTGAATTTTAGGAATTTTGCATTTTTCTCAATTTTTTTTATTATTAACAAAATTTACAATATTCAAATTTTGTCCATTTCTTTATTTAGGGAACTTTGAGATTTCACAGTTTTCACAGTTTTAACAATTTTGGAAAACATTTTCTTTTATATGGAATTTCGGAAAGTTTCCGAAATTTTTAATTCTTTTTTATTTTTGAATTTTTAGAATTTTTGCATTTTTCTCGATTTTTTCATTTCAACAAAAATTACAATTTTCCAATTTCGTAGATTTCTGAATTAAGAGAATTTTATGATTTTGTCGATTATACAGTTTTTACTATTTTGGAGAAAGTGTCTTCTTTATTCAATTTCGGAAATTTTCCGAAATTTTAAATTTTTCCGATTTTTTAATTTCTTAAAATTTTTGAATTTTTCTCGATATTTTCATTTCAACAAAATGAACAATATTCCAATTTTGCAAATTTCTTTATTTAAAAAACTTTGCGATTTTTTAGTTTTCACAGTTTTTACTATTTTTAAAAAAATTTCTTTTGTTATCAAATTTCGAAAATGTTCCGAAATTTTAAATTTTTTTCGATTTTTGAATAAAGGGAATTTTAGCATTTTTCTTGATATTTTTAATTCAACAAAAATTACAATTTCCAATTTCGGCGATTTCTTTATTTAGAGAGCTTTGCGATTTTTAAGTTTTCACAGTTTTTACAATTTTTAAAAAATTTTCTTTTGTTATCAAAATTCGGAATTTTTCCGAAATTTTAAATTTTGTCAATTTAAAAGTTTAAGAAATTTTTGCATTTTTCTCGATATTTTCATTTCAACAAAATTTACAATATTCCAATTTTATAGATTTCTTTATTTAAAGAGCTTTGCAATTTTGAAGTTTTCACAGTCTTTACTATTTTGACAAAATTTAATTTTTTTATCAAATTTCCAAAATTTTCCGAAATTTTAAATGTTGTCGATTGTTAAATTTTAGGAATTTTTGCATTTTTCTCGTTTTTTTTATTTTTAAAAAATTTACAATATTAAAATTTTGTCTATTTCGTTATTTAGGGAACTTTGCGATTTTACAGTTTTCACAGTTTTTACAATTTTGTAAAAATTTTCTTTTTTTATCGTATTTCGGAAAGTTTTCGAAGTTTTTCGATTTTTGAATTTTTAGAATTTTTTAATTTTTCTCGATTTTTTCATTTCAACAAAAATTATAATTTTCCAATTTTGTAGATTTCTTAATTAAGAGAACTTTGCGATTTTACAGTTTTCACAGTTTTTACTATTTTGAAAAAATTTAATTTTTTTTATTTCGGAAATTTTCCGAAATTTTTAATTTTTTTCGATTTTTGAATTTTTAGAATTTTCGCATTTTGCTCGATTTTTTAATTTCAACAAAAATTACAATTTTCCAATTTTGTAGATTTCTTAATTTGGAGAACTTTGCGATTTTACAGTTTTCACAGTTTTTACTATTTTGAAAAAAAATTCTTTTGTTATCAAATTTCGGAAATCTTAAATTTTTTCGATTTTTGAATTAAGGGAATTTTAGCATTTTTCTTGATATTTTTAATTCAACAAAAATTACAATTTTCCAATTTTGGCGATTTCTTTATTTAAAGAGCTTTGCGATTTTTAAGTTTTCACAGTTTTTACTATTTTGAACAAATTTAATTTTTTTTATCAAATTTCGGAAATTTTCCGAAATTTTTAATTTTTTTCGATTTTTAGAATTTTCGCATTTTTCTCGATTTTTTCATTTTAAGAAAAATTACAATTTTCCAATTTTGGCGATTTCTTTATTTAAAGAGCTTTGCGATTTTTAAGTTTTCACAGTCTTTGCTATTTGGAAAAAATTTAATTTTTTTATCAAATTTCGGAAATTTTCCGAAATTTTAAATTTTGTCGATTGTAGAATTTTAGGAACTTTTGCATTTTTCTCGATTTTTTTATTTTTAAAAAAATTTACAATATTCAAATTTTGTCCATTTTTTTATTTAGGGAACTTTGCGATTTTACAGTTTTCACAGTTTTTACAATTTTGGAAAAATTTTCTTTTTTATCGAATTTCGGAAAGTTTCCGAAATTTTGAATTTTTTTTTATTTTTGATTTTTTAGAATTTTTCCATTTTTCTCGATATTTTCATTTCAACAAAAATTAAAATTTTCCAATTTTTTAGGTTTCTTAATTTAGACAACTTTGTGATTTTACAGTTTTCACAGTTTTTAATATTTTGAAAAAATTTAATTTTTTTATCTAATTTCGGAAATTTTCCGAAATCTTAAATTTTTTCGACTTTTGAATTTTGGGAATTTTTGCACTTTTCTTGATATTTTTATTCAACAAATTTTACAGTTCTCCAATTTTGTCGATTTCTTAATTCGGAGAACTTTGTGATTTTACAGTTTAAACAGTTTTTAATATTTTGAAAAAATTTCCTTTTTTATCAAGTTTCGGAAATTTTAAGAAATTTTAAAATTTTTCAATTTTTGAATTTTTTGAATTTTTGCATTTTTCTCGATTTTTCATTTCAACAAAAATTACAATTTTCAAATTTTGTATATATCTTAATTTAGAGAACTTTGCGATTTTACAGTTTTCACAGTTTTTACTATTTTAAAGAAAATTTCTTTTGTTATCAAATTTCGAAAATTTTCCGAAATTTTAAATTTTTTCGATTTTTGAATATAGGGAGTTTTAGCATTTTTCTTGATATTTTTTATTCAACAAAAATTACAATTTCCAATTTTGGCGATTTCTTTATTTAAAGAGCTTTGCGATTTTTAAGTTTTCACAGTTATCGGAAATATTCCGAAATTTTAAATTTTTTAGATTTTCGAATATAGGGAATTTTTTGCATTTTTCTTGATATTTTTAATTCAACAAAAACTACAATTTTCCAATTTTGGTGATTTCTATATTTAAGGAGCTTTGCGATTTTTAAGTTTTCACAGTTTTTACTATTTTGAAAAAATTTTCTTTTTTTATCAAATTTTCGGAAATTTTGCAAAATTTTAATTTTTTTTCGATTTTTGAATTTTTAGAATTTTTTTAATTTTTCTCGATTTTTTCATTTCAACAAAAATTTTCCCATTTTGTAGATTTTTTAATTTAGAGAACTTTGCGATTTTACAGTTTTTACAGTTTTTACAATTTTTTAAATATTTAATTTTTTTTATCTAATTTCGGAAATTTTCCGAAATCTTAAATTTTTTCGACTTTTGAATTTTGGGAATTTTTGGATTTTTCTTGATATTTTCATTCAACAAATTTTCCAATTTTGTCGATTTCTTAATTTGGAGAACTTTGTGATTTTACAGTTTAAACAGTTTTTACTATTTTGAAAAAATTTCCTATTTTATCAAGTTTCGGAAATTTTAAGAAATTCTAAATTTTTTCGATTTTTGAATTTTTAGAATTTTTGGATTTTTTTCGATTTTTTAATTTCAACAAAAATTACAATTTTCCAATTTTGTAGATTTCTTAATTTAGAGAACTTTGCGAATTTACAGTTTTCACAGTTGTTACTATTTTGAAAAAATTTAATTTTTTTATCTAATTTCGAAAATTTTCCGAAATCTTAAATTTTTTCGACTTTTGAATTTTGGGAATTTGCGCATTTTTCTTGATATTTTTATTCAACAAATTTTACAGTTCTCCAAATTTCCAAAATTTTAAGTTTTTTCGATTTTTGAATTTAGGGAATTTTAGCATTTTTTTTGATATTTTTAATTCAACAAAAATTACAATTTTCCAATTTTGGCGATTTCTTTATTTAAAGAGCATTGCGATTTTTAAGTTTTCATAGTCTTTACTATTTAGAAAAAATTTAATTTTTTTATCGAATTTTGGAAAGCTTCCGAAATTTTAAATTTTTTCGATTTTTGAATTTCTTAAATTTTCGAATTTTTCTCGATTTTTTCATTTCAACAAAATTTACAATATTCCAATTTTGTAAATTTCTTAATTTAAAAAACTTTGCGATTTTTCAGTTTTCACAGTTTTTACTATTTTGAAAAAATTGTCTTTTTTTATCATATTTCGGAAATTTTCCGAAATTTTAAATTTTGTCGATTGTTGAATTTTAGGAATTTTTGCATTTATCTCAATTTTTTTATTTTAACAAAATACAATATTCAAAATTTGTCCATTTCTTAATTTAGAGAACTTTGCGATTTTTAAGTTTTTACAGTGTTTACTATTTTGAAAAAATTTTCTTTTGTATCGAATTTCTGAAAGTTTCCAAAATTTTGAATTTTTTTTTTTTTGAATTTTTAGAATTTTTGCATTTTTCTCGATTTTTTCATTTCAACAAAAATTACAATTTTTAAATTTTTTAGATTTCTTAATTAAAAGAACTTTGTGATTTTGTCGATTTTACAGTTTTTACAATTTTGAAAAAATTTTCTTGTTTTATCAAAATTTTGTAAGTTTTGCAAATTTTTAATTTTATCGATTTTTGAATTTTTAGAATTTTAGAATTTTTCTCGATTTTTTCATTTTAACAAAAATTACAATTTTCCAATTTTGTAGATTTCTTTATTTAAAGAGCTTAGCGATTTTTAAGTTTTCACAGTCTTTACTATTTTGAAAAAATTTAATTTTTTTATCGAATTTCGGAAAGTTTCCGAAATTTTTAATTTTTTTTTAATTTTTTAATTTTTGCTTTTTTCTCGATTTTTCATTTAAAAAAAATTACAATTTTCCAATTTTGTATATTTCTTAATTTAAAAAACTTTGCGATTCTTCAGATTTTACAGTTTTAACTATTTTGAAAAAAATTTCTTTTGTTATCAAATTTCGGAAATTTTTCGAAATCTTAAATTTTTTCGACTTTTGAATTTTGGGAATTTTTGCATTTTTCTTGATATTTTTATTCAACAAATTTTACAGTTCTCCAATTTTGTCGATTTCTTAATTTGGAAAACTTTGTGATTTAACAGTTTAAACAGATTTTACTATTTTAAAAAATTTCCTTTTTTTATCAAGTTTCGGAAATTTTAAGAAATTTTACATTTTTTCGATTTTTGAATTTTTTGAATTATCGCATTATTCTCGATTTTTTCATTTCAACAAAAATTACAAATTTCCAATTTTGCATATTTCTTAATTTAAAAAACTTTGCGATTTTTCAGTTTTCACAGTTTTTACTTTTTTGAAAAAAATTTCTTTTGTTCGGAAATTTTCCGAAATTTTAAATTTTTCGATTATTGAATTTAGGGAGTTTTAGCATTTTTCTTGATATTTTTAATTCAACAAAAATTACAATTTTCCAATTTTGTATATTTCTTAATTTAAAAAACTTTGCGATTTGTCAGTTTTCACAGTTATTACCATTTTGAAAAAAATTTGTTTTGTTATCAAATTTCGGAAATTTTCCGAAATTTTAAATTTTTTCGATTTTTGAATATAGGAAATTTTAGCATTTTTCTTGATATTTTTAATTCAACAAAAATTACAATTTCTAATTTTGGCGAATTCTTCATTTAAAGAACTTTGCGATTTTTAAGTTTTTACAGTTTTTACTATTTTGAAAATATATAATTTTTTTATCTAATTTCGGAAATTTTCCGAAATCTTAAATTTTTTCGACTTTTGAATTTTATGAACTTTTGCATTTTTCTCGATTTTTTCATTTCAACAAAATTTACAGTATTCCAATTTTGTGAATTTTTTTATTTAAAGAGCTTTACGATTTTTAAGTTTTTATAGTTTTTACAATTTTGAAAATATTTAATTTTTTTTATCTAATTTCGGAAATTTTCCGAAATCTTAAATTTTTTCGACTTTTGAATTTTGGGAATTTTTGCATTTTTCTTGATATTTTTATTCAACAAAAATAACAATTTTCCAATTTTGGCGATTTCTTTATTTAAAGAGCTTTACGATTTTTAAGTTTTTATAGTTTTTACAATTTTGAAAATATTTAATTTTTTTTATCTAATTTCGGAAATTTTCCGAAATCTTAAATTTTTTCGACTTTTGAATTTTGGGAATTTTTGCATTTTTCTTGATATTTTTATTCAACAAATTTTACAGTTCTCCAATTTTGGCGATTTTTTTATTTAAAGAACTTTGTGATTTTGTCGATTTTGCAGTTTTTACTATTTTGAAAAAAATTTCTTTTTTTATCAAATTTTCGTAAATTTTGCATAATATTAATTTTTTTTCGATTTTTGAATTTTTAGAATTTTTTAATATATCTCGATTTTTTCATTTCAACAAAAATTACAATTTTCCAATTTTGTAGATTTCTTAATTTAGAGAACTTTGCGATTTTACAGTTTTTACAGTTTTTACATTTTTTAAAATATTTAATTTTTTTATCTAATTTCGGAAATTTTCCGAAATCTTAAATTTTTTCGACTTTTGAATTTTGGGAATTTTTGCATTTTTCTTGATATTTTTATTCAACAAATTTTACAGTTCTCCAATTTTGTCGATTTCTTAATTTGGAGAACTTTGTGATTTTTCAGTTTTCACAGTTTTTGCTTTTTTGAAAAAAATTTCTTTTGTTATCAAATTTCGAAAATTTTCCGAAATTTTACATTTTTTCGATTTTTGAATATAGGGTATTTTAGCATTTTTCTTGATATTTTTAATTCAACAAAAATTACTATTTCCAATTTTGGCAATTTTTAAGTTTTCACAGTTTTGACAATTTTGAAAAAATTTTCTTTTGTTATAAAAATTTGGAATTTTTCCGAAATTTTCAATTTTTCTATTTAAAAGATTCAGAAATTTTTGAATTTTTCTAGATTTTTTAATTTCAACAAAATTTACAATATTCCAATTTTGTAGATTTCTTTATTAAAAGAGCTTAGCAATTTTACAGTTTAAACAGTTTCTACTATTTTGAAAAAATTTCCTTTTTTTTATCAAGTTTCGGAAATTTTAAGAAATTTTAAATTTGTTCGATTTTTGAATTTTTTGAATTTTCGCATTTTTCTCGATTTTTTCATTTCAACAAAAATTACAATTTTCCAATTTTGTAGATTTCTGAATTAAGAGAAATTCGCGATTTTACAGTTTTCACAGTTTTTACTTTTTTGAAAAAAATTTCTTTTGTTCGGAAATTTTCCGAAATTTTAAAATTTTTGGATTTTTGAATTTAGGGAATTTTAGCATTTTTCTTGATATTTTTAATTCAACAAAAATTACAATGTTCCAATTTTGGCGATTTGTTTATTTGAAGAGCTTTGCGATTTTTAAGTTTTCACAGTTTTTACTATTTTGAAAAAACTTAATTTTTTTATCTAATTTCGGAAATTTTCCGAAATCTTAAATTTTTTCGATTTTTGAATTTTGGAAACTTTTGCATTTTTCTTGAAATTTTTAATTCAACAAAATTTACAATTTTTCAATTTTGTAGATTTCTTAATTTAGAGAATTTCGTGATTTTGTCGATTTTACAGTTTTTACTATTTTGAAAAAATTGTCTTCTTTATTAATTTTCGGAAATTTTCAGAAATTTTAAATTTTTTCGATTTTTGAATTTCTTAAATTTATTAATTTTTCTCGATTTTTTAAATTCAACAAATTTTACAATTTTGTAGATTTCTTAATTTAGAGAATTTTGTGATTTTGTCGATTTTACAGTTTTTACTATTTTGAAAAAATTTTATTTTTTTATCAAATTTTCGGAAACTTTGCAAAATTTTAATTTTTTTCGATTTTTGAATTTTTAGAATTTTTGCAATTTTCTCGATTTTTTTTATTTCAACAAAAATTACAATTTTCCAATTTTGTAGATTTCTTAATGTAGAGAACTTTGCGATTTTACAGTTTTCACAGTTTTTACTATTTTGAAAAAACTTAATTTTTTTATCTAATTTCGGAAATTTTCCGAAATCTTAAATTTTTTCGATTTTTGAATTTTGGGAATTTTTGCATTTTTCTTGATATTTTTACTTCAACAAATTTTACAATTTTCCAATGTTGTCGATTTCTAAATTTAGAGAAGTTTGTGATTTTGTCGATTATACGGTTGTTACTATTTGAAGAAATTGTCTTCTTTATTCATTTTCGGAAATTTTCAGAAATTTTAAATTTTTTCGATTTTTGAATTTCTTAAATTTATTAATTTTTCTCGATTTTTTAAATTCAACAAATCTTACAATATTCCAATGTTGTCGATTTCTTAATTGAAAGAACTTTTTGTTTTTGTCGATTTTACAGGTCTTACTATTTTGAAAAAATTGTCTTATTTTATCAAACTTTCGGAAATTTTGCAAAAATTTAAATTTTCTCGATTTTCGGAAATTTGTGCATTTATCTCGATTTTTTAATTTCAACAAAACAATATTCCAATTTTGTCTATTTCTTTATTCAAAGAGCTTTGCGATTTTTAAGTTTTCACAGTTTTTACTATTTTGAAAACAATTTAATTTTTTTATCAAATCTCGGAAAGTTTCCGAAATTTTAAATTTGTTCGATTTTTGAATTTTTAGAATTTTCGCATTTTTCTCGATTTTTTCATTTCAACAAAAATTACAATTTTCCAATTTTGTAGATTTCTTAATTTGGAGAACTTTGTGATTTTACAGTTTAATCAGTTTTAACTATTTTAAAAAATTTCCTTTTTTTTATCAAGTTTCGAAAATTTTAAGAAATTTTAAATTTTTTCGATTTTTGAATTTTTAGAATTTTCGCATTTTTCTCGATTTTTTCATTTCAACAAAAATTACAATTTTCCAATTTTGTAGTTTTCTTAATTTTGAGAACTTTGTGATTTTACAGTTTAAACAGTTTCAACTATTTTAAAAAATTTCCTTTTTTTTATCAAGTTTCGGAAATTTTAAGAAATTTTAAATTTTTTCGATTTTTGAATTTTTAGAATTTTTGCATTTATCTCGATTTTTTCATTTCAACAAAAATTACAAGTTTTCAATTTTGTAGATTTCTTAATTTAGAGAACTTTGCGATTTAACAGTTTTCACAGTTTTTACTATTTTGAAAAACATCAATTTTTTGATCTAATTTCGAAAATTTTCCGAAATCTTAAATTTTTTCGATTTTTGAATTTTGGAAATTTTTGCATTTTTCTTGAAATTTTTAATTCAACAAATTTTACAATTTTGTAGATTTCTTAATTTAGAGAATTTTGTGATTTTGTCGATTTTACAGTTTTTACTATTTTGAAAAAATTTTATTTTTTTATCAAATTTTCGGAAACTTTGCAAAATTTTAATTTTTTTCGATATTTGAATTTTTGGAATTTTTGCAATTTTCTCGATTTTTTTTATTTCAACAAAAATTACAATTTTCCAATTTTGTAGATTTCTTAATGTAGAGAACTTTGCGATTTTACAGTTTTCACAGTTTTTACTATTTTGAAAAAACTTAATTTTTTTATCTAATTTCGGAAATTTTCCGAAATCTTAAATTTTTTCGATTTTTGAATTTTGGGAATTTTTGCATTTTTCTTGATATTTTTATTCAAAAAATTTTACAGTTCTCATATTTTGTCGATTTCATAATTTGGAGAACTTTGTGATTTTACAGTTTAAACAGTTTTTACTATTTTGAAAATATTTCCTTTTTTCTATTAAATTTCGGAAATTTTCAGAAATTTTAAATTTTTTCGATTTTTGAATTTTTAGAATTTTCGCATTTTTCTCGATTTTTTCATTTCAACAAAAATTACAATTTTCCAATTTTGTAGATTTCTTAATTTGGAGAACTTTGTGATTTTACAGTTTAAACAGTTTTAACTATTATAAAAAATTTCCTTTTTTTTTATCAAGTTTCGGAAATTTTAAATTTTTTCGATTTTTGAATTTTTAGAATTTTCGCATTTATCTCGTTTTTTTCATTTCAACAAAAATTACAAGTTTCCAATTTTGTAGATTTCTTAATTTAGAGAACTTTGCAATTTAACAGTTTTCACAGTTTTTACTATTTTGAAAAACATTAATTTTTTGATCTAATTTCGAAAATTTTCCGAAATCTTAAATTTTTTCGATTTTTGAATTTTGGAAACTTTTGCATTTTTCTTGAAATTTTTAATTCAACAAAATTTACAATTTTTCAATTTTGTAGATTTCTTAATTTAGAGAATTTTGTGATTTTGTCGATTTTACAGTTTTTACTATTTTGAAAAAATTTTATTTTTTTATCAAATTTTCGGAAACTTTGCAAAATTTTAATTTTTTTCGATTTTTGAATTTTTAGAATTTTTGCATTTTTCTCGATTTTTTTTATTTCAACAAAAATTACAATTTTCCAATTTTGTAGATTTCTTAATGTAGAGAACTTTGCGATTTTACAGTTTTCACAGTTTTTACTATTTTGAAAAAACTTAATTTTTTTATCTAATTTCGGAAATTTTCCGAAATCTTAAATTTTGGGAATTTTTGCATTTTTCTTGATATTTTTAATTCAACAAATTTTACAATTTTCCAATGTTGTCGATTTCTAAATTTAGAGAAGTTTGTGATTTTGTCGATTATACGGTTGTTACTATTTGAAGAAATTGTCTTCTTTATTCATTTTCGGAAATTTTCAGAAATTTTAAATTTTTTCGATTTTTGAATTTCTTAAATTTATTAATTTTTCTCGATTTTTTAAATTCAACAAATCTTACAATATTCCAATGTTGTCGATTTCTTAATTGAAAGAACTTTTTGTTTTTGTCGATTTTACAGGTCTTACTATTTTGAAAAAATTGTCTTATTTTATCAAACTTTCGGAAATTTTGCAAAAATTTAAATTTTCTCGATTTTCGAAGTTTGTGCATTTATCGCGATTTTTTAATTTCAACAAATCTTGCAATATTCCAATTTTGTCTATTTCTTTATTAAAAGAGCTTTGCAATTTTTAAGTTTTCACAGTTTTTACAATTTTGAAAACAATTTAATTTTTTTATCAAATCTCGGAAAGTTTCCGAAATTTTAAATTTGTTCGATTTTTGAATTTCGGGAATTTTTGCATTTTTCTTGATATTTTTATTCAACAAATTTTACAGTTCTCATATTTTGTCGATTTCTTAATTTGGAGAACTTTGTGATTTTACAGTTTAAACAGTTTTTACTATTTTGAAAATATTTCCTTTTTTCTATTAAATTTCGGAAATTTTCCGAAATTTTAAATATTTTCGATTTTTGAATTTTTAGAATTTTTGCATTTTTCTCGATTTTTTCATTTCAACAAAAATTACAATTTTCCAATTTTGTAGTTTTCTTAATTTGGAGAACTTTGTGATTTTACAGTTTAAACAGTTTCAACTATTTTAAAAAATTTCCTTTTTTTTATCAAGTTTCGGAAATTTTAAGAAATTTTAAATTTTTTCGATTTTTGAATTTTTAGAATTTTCGCATTTATCTCGATTTTTTCATTTCAACAAAAATTACAAGTTTCCAATTTTGTAGATTTCTTAATTTAGAGAACTTTGCGATTTAACAGTTTTCACAGTTTTTACTATTTTGAAAAACATTAATTTTTTGATCTAATTTCGAAAATTTTCCGAAATCTTAAATTTTTTCGATTTTTGAATTTTGGAAACTTTTGCATTTTTCTTGAAATTTTTAATTCAACAAAATTTACAATTTTCCAATTTTGGCGATTTCTTTATTTAAAGAGCTTTGCGATTTTACAGTTTTCACAGTTTTTGCTATTTTGAAAAAAATTTTATTTTTTTATCAAATTTCGGAAATTTTCCGAAATTTTAAATTTGTTCGATTTTTGTATTTTGGGAATTTTTGCATTTTTCTTGATATTTTTGTTCAACAAATTTTATAGTTCTCCAATTTTGTCGATTTCTTAATTTGGAGAACTTTGTGATTTTACAGATTAAACAGTTTTTACTATTTTGAAAAAATTTCCTTTTTTTTTATTAAATTTCGGAAATTTTCCGAAATTTAAAATTTTTTCGATTTTTGAATTTTTAGAATTTTCGCATTTATCTCAATTTTTTCATTTCAACAAAAATTAAAATTTTCCAATTTTGTAGATTTCTTAATTTAGAGAACTTTGCGATTTTACAGTTTTTACAGTTTTTAAAATTTTGAAAATATTTAATTTTTTTATCGAATTTCGGAAAGTTTCCGTAATTTTTAATTTTTTTTTATTTTTGAATTTTTAAAATTTTTCCATTTTTCTCGATATTTTCATTTCAACCAAAAATTAAAATTTTCCAATTTTTCAGATTTCTTAATTTAGAGAACCTTGCGATTTTACATTGTTTACAGTTTTTAAAATTTTGAAAATATTTAATTTTTTTTTCGAATTTCGGAAAGTTTCCGTAATTTTTAATTATTTTTGATTTTTGAGTTTTTAGAATTTTCGCATTTTTCTCGATTTTTTCATTTTAACAAAAATTACAATTTTTCAATTTTGTAGATTTCTTAATTTAGAGAACTTTGCGATTTTACAGTTTTCACAGTTTTTACTATTGTGAAAAAAATTTTTTTTGTTATCAAATTTCGGAAATTTTAAATTTTTTAAGTTTTTGAATTTAGGGAATTTTAGCATTTTTCTTGATATTTTTAATTCAACAAAAGTTAGAATTTTCCAATTTTGGCGATTTCTTTATTTAAAGAGCTTTGCGATTTTAAAGTTTTCACAGTCTTTACTATTTTGAAAAAATTTAATTTTTTTCATCAAATTTCGAAAATTTTCCGAAATTTTAAATTTTTTCGATTGTTGAATTTTAGGAATATTTGCATTTTTCTCGATTTTTGTATTTTTAACAAAATTTACAATATTCCAATTTTGTCCATTTCTTTATTTATGGAACTTTGCGACTTTACAGTTCTCACAGTTTTTACAATTTTGGAAAAATGTTCTTTTCTATCGTATATCGGAAAGTTTCCGAAACTTTTAATTTTTTTTGATTTTTGAATTTTTTGAATTTTTGCATTTTTCTCGATTTTTTCATTTCAACAAAAATTACAATTTTCCAATTTTGTAGATTTCTAAGTAAAGAGAAGTTTGAGATTTTGTCGATAATACAGTTTTTACTATTTTGGAGAAAGTGTCTCTTTTATTCAATTTTGGAAATTTTCCGAAATTTTAAATTTTTCCGATTTTTTGATTTTTTAAAATTTTTGAATTTTTCTCGATTTTTGAATTTAGGGAATTTTAGCATTTTTCTTGATATTTTTAATTCAACAAAAATTACAATTTTCCAATTTTGGCGATTTCTTTATTTAAAGAACTTTGCCATTTTTAAGTTTTCACAGTCTTTACTATTTTGAAAAATGTAATATTTTTATCAAATTTCGGAAATTTTCCGAAATTTTAAATTATGTCGATTGTTGAATTTTAGGAATTTTGCATTTTTCTCAATTTTTTTTATTATTAACAAAATTTACAATATTCAAATTTTGTCCATTTCTTTATTTAGGGAACTTTGCGATTTTACAGTTTTCACAGTTTTAACAATTTTGGAAAACATTTTCTTTTATATGGAATTTCGGAAAATTTCCGAAAATTTTAATTCTTTTTTATTTTTGAATTTTTAGAATTTTTGCATTTTTCTCGATTTTTTCATTTCAACAATAATTACAATTTTCCAATTTCGTAGATTTCTGAATTAAGAGAATTTTATGATTTTGTCGATTATACAGATTTTATTATTTTGAAGAAGGTGTCTTCTTTATTCAATTTCGGAAATTTTCCGAAATTTTAAAATTTTCCGATTTTTGAATTTCTTAAATTTTTGAATTTTTCTCGAATTTTTCATTTTAATAAAATTTACAATATTCCAATTTTGTATATTTCTTAATTTAAAGAGCTTTGCGATTTTTAAGTTTTCACAGTTTTTACTATTTTGAACAAAATTTCTTTTTTTTTATTAAATTTCGGAAATTTTCCGAAATTTTAAATATTTTCGATTTTTGAATTAAGGGGATTTTAGCATTTTTCTCGATTTTTTCATTTCAACAAAATTTACAATATTCCAATTTTGTAGATTTCTTAATTTAAAAAGCTTTGCGATTTTTAAGTTTTCACAGTTTGTACTATTTTGAACAAAATTTCTTTTTTTTTATTAAATTTCGGAAATTTTCCGAAATTTTAAAATTTTCCGATTTTTGAATTTCTTAAATTTTTGAATTTTTCTCGATTTTTTCATTTCAACAAAAATTAAAATTTTCCAATTTTGTAGATTTCTTAATTTAGAGAACTTTGCGATTTTACAGTTTTTACAGTTTTTAAAATTTTGAAAATATTTAATTTTTTTATCGAATTTCGGAAAGTTTCCGTAATTTTTAATTTTTTTTTATTTTTGAATTTTTAAAATTTTTCCATTTTTCTCGATATTTTCATTTCAACCAAAAATTAAAATTTTCCAATTTTTCAGATTTCTTAATTTAGAGAACTTTGCGATTTTACAGTTTTTACAGTTTTTAAAATTTTGAGAATATTTAATTTTTTTATCGAATTTCGGAAAGTTTCCGTAATTTTTAATTATTATTGATTTTTGAATTTTTAGAATTTTCGCATTTTTCTCGATTTTTTCATTTCAACAAAAATTACAATTTTCCAATTTTTTAGATTTCTTAATTTAGAGAACTTTGTGATTTTGTCGATTTTACAGTTTATACTATTTTGAAAAAATTTTATTTTTTTATCAAATTTTTAGGAAATTTTGCAAAATTTTAACTTTTTTCGATTTTTGAATTTTTAGAATTTTCGCATTTTTCTCGATTTTTTCATTTTAACAAAAATTACAATTTTTCAATTTTGTAGATTTCTTAATTTAGAGAACTTTGCGATTTTACAGTTTTCACAGTTTTTACTATTGTGAAAAAAATTTTTTTTGTTATCAAATTTCGGAAATTTTAAATTTTTTAAGTTTTTGAATTTAGGGAATTTTAGCATTTTTCTTGATATTTTTAATTCAACAAAAGTTAGAATTTTCCAATTTTGGCGATTTCTTTATTTAAAGAGCTTTGCGATTTTAAAGTTTTCACAGTCTTTACTATTTTGAAAAAATTTAATTTTTTTCATCAAATTTCGGAAATTTTCCGAAATTTTAAATTTTTTCGATTGTTGAATTTTAGGAATATTTGCATTTTTCTCGATTTTTGTATTTTTAACAAAATTTACAATATTCCAATTTTGTCCATTTCTTTATTTATGGAACTTTGCGACTTTACAGTTCTCACAGTTTTTACAATTTTGGAAAAATGTTCTTTTCTATCGTATATCGGAAAGTTTCCGAAACTTTTAATTTTTTTTTGATTTTTGAATTTTTTGAATTTTTGCATTTTTCTCGATTTTTTCATTTCAACAAAAATTACAATTTTCCAATTTTGTAGATTTCTAAGTAAAGAGAAGTTTGAGATTTTGTCGATAATACAGTTTTTACTATTTTGGAGAAAGTGTCTCTTTTATTCAATTTTGGAAATTTTCCGAAATTTTAAATTTTTCCGATTTTTTGTTTTTTTTAAATTTTTGAATTTTTCTCGATTTTTGAATTTAGGGAATTTTAGCATTTTTCTTGATATTTTTAATTCAACAAAAATTACAATTTTCCAATTTTGGCGATTTCTTTATTTAAAGAACTTTGCCATTTTTAAGTTTTCACAGTCTTTACTATTTTGAAAAATGTAATATTTTTATCAAATTTCGGAAATTTTCCGAAATTTTAAATTATGTCGATTGTTGAATTTTAGGAATTTTGCATTTTTCTCAATTTTTTTTATTATTAACAAAATTTACAATATTCAAATTTTGTCCATTTCTTTATTTAGGGAACTTTGAGATTTCACAGTTTTCACAGTTTTAACAATTTTGGAAAACATTTTCTTTTATATGGAATTTCGGAAAGTTTCCGAAATTTTTAATTCTTTTTTATTTTTGAATTTTTAGAATTTTTGCATTTTTCTCGATTTTTTCATTTCAACAAAAATTACAATTTTCCAATTTCGTAGATTTCTGAATTAAGAGAATTTTATGATTTTGTCGATTATACAGTTTTTACTATTTTGGAGAAAGTGTCTTCTTTATTCAATTTCGGAAATTTTCCGAAATTTTAAATTTTTCCGATTTTTTAATTTCTTAAAATTTTTGAATTTTTCTCGATTTTTTCATTTCAACAAAATGAACAATATTCCAATTTTGCAAATTTCTTTATTTAAAAAACTTTGCGATTTTTTAGTTTTCACAGTTTTTACTATTTTTAAAAAAATTTCTTTTGTTATCAAATTTCGAAAATGTTCCGAAATTTTAAATTTTTTTCGATTTTTGAATAAAGGGAATTTTAGCATTTTTCTTGATATTTTTAATTCAACAAAAATTACAATTTCCAATTTCGGCGATTTCTTTATTTAGAGAGCTTTGCGATTTTTAAGTTTTCACAGTTTTTACAATTTTTAAAAAATTTTCTTTTGTTATCAAAATTCGGAATTTTTCCGAAATTTTAAATTTTGTCAATTTAAAAGTTTAAGAAATTTTTGCATTTTTCTCGATATTTTCATTTCAACAAAATTTACAATATTCCAATTTTATAGATTTCTTTATTTAAAGAGCTTTGCAATTTTGAAGTTTTCACAGTCTTTACTATTTTGACAAAATTTAATTTTTTTATCAAATTTCCAAAATTTTCCGAAATTTTAAATGTTGTCGATTGTTAAATTTTAGGAATTTTTGCATTTTTCTCGTTTTTTTTATTTTTAAAAAATTTACAATATTAAAATTTTGTCTATTTCGTTATTTAGGGAACTTTGCGATTTTACAGTTTTCACAGTTTTTACAATTTTGTAAAAATTTTCTTTTTTTATCGTATTTCGGAAAGTTTTCGAAGTTTTTCGATTTTTGAATTTTTAGAATTTTTTAATTTTTCTCGATTTTTTCATTTCAACAAAAATTATAATTTTCCAATTTTGTAGATTTCTTAATTAAGAGAACTTTGCGATTTTACAGTTTTCACAGTTTTTACTATTTTGAAAAAATTTAATTTTTTTTATTTCGGAAATTTTCCGAAATTTTTAATTTTTTTCGATTTTTGAATTTTTAGAATTTTCGCATTTTGCTCGATTTTTTAATTTCAACAAAAATTACAATTTTCCAATTTTGTAGATTTCTTAATTTGGAGAACTTTGCGATTTTACAGTTTTCACAGTTTTTACTATTTTGAAAAAAAATTCTTTTGTTATCAAATTTCGGAAATCTTAAATTTTTTCGATTTTTGAATTAAGGGAATTTTAGCATTTTTCTTGATATTTTTAATTCAACAAAAATTACAATTTTCCAATTTTGGCGATTTCTTTATTTAAAGAGCTTTGCGATTTTTAAGTTTTCACAGTTTTTACTATTTTGAACAAATTTAATTTTTTTTATCAAATTTCGGAAATTTTCCGAAATTTTTAATTTTTTCGATTTTTAGAATTTTCGCATTTTTCTCGATTTTTTCATTTTAAGAAAAATTACAATTTTCCAATTTTGGCGATTTCTTTATTTAAAGAGCTTTGCGATTTTTAAGTTTTCACAGTCTTTGCTATTTGGAAAAAATTTAATTTTTTTATCAAATTTCGGAAATTTTCCGAAATTTTAAATTTTGTCGATTGTAGAATTTTAGGAACTTTTGCATTTTTCTCGATTTTTTTATTTTTAAAAAAATTTACAATATTCAAATTTTGTCCATTTTTTTATTTAGGGAACTTTGCGATTTTACAGTTTTCACAGTTTTTACAATTTTGGAAAAATTTTCTTTTTTATCGAATTTCGGAAAGTTTCCGAAATTTTGAATTTTTTTTTATTTTTGATTTTTTAGAATTTTTCCATTTTTCTCGATATTTTCATTTCAACAAAAATTAAAATTTTCCAATATTTTAGGTTTCTTAATTTAGACAACTTTGTGATTTTACAGTTTTCACAGTTTTTAATATTTTGAAAAAATTTAATTTTTTTATCTAATTTCGGAAATTTTCCGAAATCTTAAATTTTTTCGACTTTTGAATTTTGGGAATTTTTGCACTTTTCTTGATATTTTTATTCAACAAATTTTACAGTTCTCCAATTTTGTCGATTTCTTAATTCGGAGAACTTTGTGATTTTACAGTTTAAACAGTTTTTAATATTTTGAAAAAATTTCCTTTTTTATCAAGTTTCGGAAATTTTAAGAAATTTTAAAATTTTTCAATTTTTGAATTTTTTGAATTTTTGCATTTTTCTCGATTTTTCATTTCAACAAAAATTACAATTTTCAAATTTTGTATATATCTTAATTTAGAGAACTTTGCGATTTTACAGTTTTCACAGTTTTTACTATTTTAAAAAAAATTTCTTTTGTTATCAAATTTCGAAAATTTTCCGAAATTTTAAATTTTTTCGATTTTTGAATATAGGGAGTTTTAGCATTTTTCTTGATATTTTTTATTCAACAAAAATTACAATTTCCAATTTTGGCGATTTCTTTATTTAAAGAGCTTTGCGATTTTTAAGTTTTCACAGTTATCGGAAATATTCCGAAATTTTAAATTTTTTAGATTTTCGAATATAGGGAATTTTTTGCATTTTTCTTGATATTTTTAATTCAACAAAAACTACAATTTTCCAATTTTGGTGATTTCTATATTTAAGGAGCTTTGCGATTTTTAAGTTTTCACAGTTTTTACTATTTTGAAAAAATTTTCTTTTTTTATCAAATTTTCGGAAATTTTGCAAAATTTTAATTTTTTTTCGATTTTTGAATTTTTAGAATTTTTTTAATTTTTCTCGATTTTTTCATTTCAACAAAAATTTTCCCATTTTGTAGATTTTTTAATTTAGAGAACTTTGCGATTTTACAGTTTTTACAGTTTTTACAATTTTTTAAATATTTAATTTTTTTTATCTAATTTCGGAAATTTTCCGAAATCTTAAATTTTTTCGACTTTTGAATTTTGGGAATTTTTGGATTTTTCTTGATATTTTCATTCAACAAATTTTCCAATTTTGTCGATTTCTTAATTTGGAGAACTTTGTGATTTTACAGTTTAAACAGTTTTTACTATTTTGAAAAAATTTCCTATTTTATCAAGTTTCGGAAATTTTAAGAAATTCTAAATTTTTTCGATTTTTGAATTTTTAGAATTTTTGGATTTTTTTCGATTTTTTAATTTCAACAAAAATTACAATTTTCCAATTTTGTAGATTTCTTAATTTAGAGAACTTTGCGAATTTACAGTTTTCACAGTTGTTACTATTTTGAAAAAATTTAATTTTTTTATCTAATTTCGAAAATTTTCCGAAATCTTAAATTTTTTCGACTTTTGAATTTTGGGAATTTGCGCATTTTTCTTGATATTTTTATTCAACAAATTTTACAGTTCTCCAAATTTCCAAAATTTTAAGTTTTTTCGATTTTTGAATTTAGGGAATTTTAGCATTTTTTTTGATATTTTTAATTCAACAAAAATTACAATTTTCCAATTTTGGCGATTTCTTTATTTAAAGAGCATTGCGATTTTTAAGTTTTCATAGTCTTTACTATTTAGAAAAAATTTAATTTTTTTATCGAATTTTGGAAAGCTTCCGAAATTTTAAATTTTTTCGATTTTTGAATTTCTTAAATTTTCGAATTTTTCTCGATTTTTTCATTTCAACAAAATTTACAATATTCCAATTTTGTAAATTTCTTAATTTAAAAAACTTTGCGATTTTTCAGTTTTCACAGTTTTTACTATTTTGAAAAAATTGTCTTTTTTTATCATATTTCGGAAATTTTCCGAAATTTTAAATTTTGTCGATTGTTGAATTTTAGGAATTTTTGCATTTATCTCAATTTTTTTATTTTAACAAAATACAATATTCAAAATTTGTCCATTTCTTAATTTAGAGAACTTTGCGATTTTTAAGTTTTTACAGTGTTTACTATTTTGAAAAAATTTTCTTTTGTATCGAATTTCGGAAAGTTTCCAAAATTTTGAATTTTTTTTTTTTTGAATTTTTAGAATTTTTGCATTTTTCTCGATTTTTTCATTTCAACAAAAATTACAATTTTTAAATTTTTTAGATTTCTTAATTAAAAGAACTTTGTGATTTTGTCGATTTTACAGTTTTTACAATTTTGAAAAAATTTTCTTGTTTTATCAAAATTTTGTAAGTTTTGCAAATTTTTAATTTTATCGATTTTTGAATTTTTAGAATTTTAGAATTTTTCTCGATTTTTTCATTTTAACAAAAATTACAATTTTCCAATTTTGTAGATTTCTTTATTTAAAGAGCTTAGCGATTTTTAAGTTTTCACAGTCTTTACTATTTTGAAAAAATTTAATTTTTTTATCGAATTTCGGAAAGTTTCCGAAATTTTTAATTTTTTTTTAATTTTTTAATTTTTGCTTTTTTCTCGATTTTTCATTTAAAAAAAATTACAATTTTCCAATTTTGTATATTTCTTAATTTAAAAAACTTTGCGATTCTTCAGATTTTACAGTTTTAACTATTTTGAAAAAAATTTCTTTTGTTATCAAATTTCGGAAATTTTTCGAAATCTTAAATTTTTTCGACTTTTGAATTTTGGGAATTTTTGCATTTTTCTTGATATTTTTATTCAACAAATTTTACAGTTCTCCAATTTTGTCGATTTCTTAATTTGGAAAACTTTGTGATTTAACAGTTTAAACAGATTTTACTATTTTAAAAAATTTCCTTTTTTTATCAAGTTTCGGAAATTTTAAGAAATTTTACATTTTTTCGATTTTTGAATTTTTTGAATTATCGCATTATTCTCGATTTTTTCATTTCAACAAAAATTACAAATTTCCAATTTTGCATATTTCTTAATTTAAAAAACTTTGCGATTTTTCAGTTTTCACAGTTTTTACTTTTTTGAAAAAAATTTCTTTTGTTCGGAAATTTTCCGAAATTTTAAATTTTTCGATTATTGAATTTAGGGAGTTTTAGCATTTTTCTTGATATTTTTAATTCAACAAAAATTACAATTTTCCAATTTTGTATATTTCTTAATTTAAAAAACTTTGCGATTTGTCAGTTTTCACAGTTATTACCATTTTGAAAAAAATTTGTTTTGTTATCAAATTTCGGAAATTTTCCGAAATCTTAAATTTTTTCGATTTTTGAATATAGGAAATTTTAGCATTTTTCTTGATATTTTTAATTCAACAAAAATTACAATTTCTAATTTTGGCGAATTCTTCATTTAAAGAACTTTGCGATTTTTAAGTTTTTACAGTTTTTACTATTTTGAAAATATTTAATTTTTTTATCTAATTTCGGAAATTTTCCGAAATCTTAAATTTTTTCGACTTTTGAATTTTATGAACTTTTGCATTTTTCTCGATTTTTTCATTTCAACAAAATTTACAGTATTCCAATTTTGTGAATTTTTTTATTTAAAGAGCTTTACGATTTTTAAGTTTTTATAGTTTTTACAATTTTGAAAATATTTAATTTTTTTTATCTAATTTCGGAAATTTTCCGAAATCTTAAATTTTTTCGACTTTTGAATTTTGGGAATTTTTGCATTTTTCTTGATATTTTTATTCAACAAAAATTACAATTTTCCAATTTTGGCGATTTCTTTATTTAAAGAGCTTTACGATTTTTAAGTTTTTATAGTTTTTACAATTTTGAAAATATTTAATTTTTTTTATCTAATTTCGGAAATTTTCCGAAATCTTAAATTTTTTCGACTTTTGAATTTTGGGAATTTTTGCATTTTTCTTGATATTTTTATTCAACAAATTTTACAGTTCTCCAATTTTGGCGATTTTTTTATTTAAAGAACTTTGTGATTTTGTCGATTTTGCAGTTTTTACTATTTTGAAAAAAATTTCTTTTTTTATCAAATTTTCGTAAATTTTGCATAATATTAATTTTTTTTCGATTTTTGAATTTTTAGAATTTTTTAATATATCTCGATTTTTTCATTTCAACAAAAATTACAATTTTCCAATTTTGTAGATTTCTTAATTTAGAGAACTTTGCGATTTTACCGTTTTTACAGTTTTTACATTTTTTAAAATATTTAATTTTTTTATCTAATTTCGGAAATTTTTCGAAATCTTAAATTTTTTCGACTTTTGAATTTTGGGAATTTTTGCATTTTTCTTGATATTTTTATTCAACAAATTTTACAGTTCTCCAATTTTGTCGATTTCTTAATTTGGAGAACTTTGTGATTTTTCAGTTTTCACAGTTTTTGCTTTTTTGAAAAAAATTTCTTTTGTTATCAAATTTCGAAAATTTTCCGAAATTTTACATTTTTTCGATTTTTGAATATAGGGTATTTTAGCATTTTTCTTGATATTTTTAATTCAACAAAAATTACTATTTCCAATTTTGGCAATTTTTAAGTTTTCACAGTTTTGACAATTTTGAAAAAATTTTCTTTTGTTATAAAAATTTGGAATTTTTCCGAAATTTTCAATTTTTTCTATTTAAAAGATTCAGAAATTTTTGAATTTTTCTAGATTTTTTCATTTCAACAAAATTTACAATATTCCAATTTTGTAGATTTCTTTATTAAAAGAGCTTAGCAATTTTACAGTTTAAACAGTTTCTACTATTTTGAAAAAATTTCCTTTTTTTTATCAAGTTTCGGAAATTTTAAGAAATTTTAAATTTGTTCGATTTTTGAATTTTTTGAATTTTCGCATTTTTCTCGATTTTTTCATTTCAACAAAAATTACAATTTTCCAATTTTGTAGATTTCTGAATTAAGAGAAATTCGCGATTTTACAGTTTTCACAGTTTTTACTTTTTTGAAAAAAATTTCTTTTGTTCGGAAATTTTCCGAAATTTTAAAATTTTTGGATTTTTGAATTTAGGGAATTTTAGCATTTTTCTTGATATTTTTAATTCAACAAAAATTACAATGTTCCAATTTTGGCGATTTGTTTATTTGAAGAGCTTTGCGATTTTTAAGTTTTCACAGTTTTTACTATTTTGAAAAAACTTAATTTTTTTATCTAATTTCGGAAATTTTCCGAAATCTTAAATTTTTTCGATTTTTGAATTTTGGAAACTTTTGCATTTTTCTTGAAATTTTTAATTCAACAAAATTTACAATTTTTCAATTTTGTAGATTTCTTAATTTAGAGAATTTCGTGATTTTGTCGATTTTACAGTTTTTACTATTTTGAAAAAATTGTCTTCTTTATTAATTTTCGGAAATTTTCAGAAATTTTAAATTTTTTCGATTTTTGAATTTCTTAAATTTATTAATTTTTCTCGATTTTTTAAATTCAACAAATTTTACAATTTTGTAGATTTCTTAATTTAGAGAATTTTGTGATTTTGTCGATTTTACAGTTTTTACTATTTTGAAAAAATTTTATTTTTTTATCAAATTTTCGGAAACTTTGCAAAATTTTAATTTTTTTCGATTTTTGAATTTTTAGAATTTTTGCAATTTTCTCGATTTTTTTTATTTCAACAAAAATTACAATTTTCCAATTTTGTAGATTTCTTAATGTAGAGAACTTTGCGATTTTACAGTTTTCACAGTTTTTACTATTTTGAAAAAACTTAATTTTTTTATCTAATTTCGGAAATTTTCCGAAATCTTAAATTTTTTCGATTTTTGAATTTTGGGAATTTTTGCATTTTTCTTGATATTTTTACTTCAACAAATTTTACAATTTTCCAATGTTGTCGATTTCTAAATTTAGAGAAGTTTGTGATTTTGTCGATTATACGGTTGTTACTATTTGAAGAAATTGTCTTCTTTATTCATTTTCGGAAATTTTCAGAAATTTTAAATTTTTTCGATTTTTGAATTTCTTAAATTTATTAATTTTTCTCGATTTTTTAAATTCAACAAATCTTACAATATTCCAATGTTGTCGATTTCTTAATTGAAAGAACTTTTTGTTTTTGTCGATTTTACAGGTCTTACTATTTTAAAAAAAATCGTCTTATTTTATCAAACTTTCGGAAATTTTGCAAAAATTTAAATTTTCTCGATTTTCGGAAATTTGTGCATTTATCTCGATTTTTTAATTTCAACAAAACAATATTCCAATTTTGTCTATTTCTTTATTCAAAGAGCTTTGCGATTTTTAAGTTTTCACAGTTTTTACTATTTTGAAAACAATTTAATTTTTTTATCAAATCTCGGAAAGTTTCCGAAATTTTAAATTTGTTCGATTTTTGAATTTTTAGAATTTTCGCATTTTTCTCGATTTTTTCATTTCAACAAAAATTACAATTTTCCAATTTTGTAGATTTCTTAATTTGGAGAACTTTGTGATTTTACAGTTTAATCAGTTTTAACTATTTTAAAAAATTTCCTTTTTTTTATCAAGTTTCGAAAATTTTAAGAAATTTTAAATTTTTTCGATTTTTGAATTTTTAGAATTTTCGCATTTTTCTCGATTTTTTCATTTCAACAAAAATTACAATTTTCCAATTTTGTAGTTTTCTTAATTTTGAGAACTTTGTGATTTTACAGTTTAAACAGTTTCAACTATTTTAAAAAATTTCCTTTTTTTTATCAAGTTTCGGAAATTTTAAGAAATTTTAAATTTTTTCGATTTTTGAATTTTTAGAATTTTTGCATTTATCTCGATTTTTTCATTTCAACAAAAATTACAAGTTTTCAATTTTGTAGATTTCTTAATTTAGAGAACTTTGCGATTTAACAGTTTTCACAGTTTTTACTATTTTGAAAAACATCAATTTTTTGATCTAATTTCGAAAATTTTCCGAAATCTTAAATTTTTTCGATTTTTGAATTTTGGAAATTTTTGCATTTTTCTTGAAATTTTTAATTCAACAAATTTTACAATTTTGTAGATTTCTTAATTTAGAGAATTTTGTGATTTTGTCGATTTTACAGTTTTTACTATTTTGAAAAAATTTTATTTTTTTATCAAATTTTCGGAAACATTGCAAAATTTTAATTTTTTTCGATATTTGAATTTTTGGAATTTTTGCAATTTTCTCGATTTTTTTTATTTCAACAAAAATTACAATTTTCCAATTTTGTAGATTTCTTAATGTAGAGAACTTTGCGATTTTACAGTTTTCACAGTTTTTACTATTTTGAAAAAACTTAATTTTTTTATCTAATTTCGGAAATTTTCCGAAATCTTAAATTTTTTCGATTTTTGAATTTTGGGAATTTTTGCATTTTTCTTGATATTTTTATTCAAAAAATTTTACAGTTCTCATATTTTGTCGATTTCATAATTTGGAGAACTTTGTGATTTTACAGTTTAAACAGTTTTTACTATTTTGAAAATATTTCCTTTTTTCTATTAAATTTCGGAAATTTTCAGAAATTTTAAATTTTTTCGATTTTTGAATTTTTAGAATTTTCGCATTTTTCTCGATTTTTTCATTTCAACAAAAATTACAATTTTCCAATTTTGTAGATTTCTTAATTTGGAGAACTTTGTGATTTTACAGTTTAAACAGTTTTAACTATTATAAAAAATTTCCTTTTTTTTTATCAAGTTTCGGAAATTTTAAATTTTTTCGATTTTTGAATTTTTAGAATTTTCGCATTTATCTCGTTTTTTTCATTTCAACAAAAATTACAAGTTTCCAATTTTGTAGATTTCTTAATTTAGAGAACTTTGCAATTTAACAGTTTTCACAGTTTTTACTATTTTGAAAAACATTAATTTTTTGATCTAATTTCGAAAATTTTCCGAAATCTTAAATTTTTTCGATTTTTGAATTTTGGAAACTTTTGCATTTTTCTTGAAATTTTTAATTCAACAAAATTTACAATTTTTCAATTTTGTAGATTTCTTAATTTAGAGAATTTTGTGATTTTGTCGATTTTACAGTTTTTACTATTTTGAAAAAATTTTATTTTTTTATCAAATTTTCGGAAACTTTGCAAAATTTTAATTTTTTTCGATTTTTGAATTTTTAGAATTTTTGCATTTTTCTCGATTTTTTTTATTTCAACAAAAATTACAATTTTCCAATTTTGTAGATTTCTTAATGTAGAGAACTTTGCGATTTTACAGTTTTCACAGTTTTTACTATTTTGAAAAAACTTAATTTTTTTATCTAATTTCGGAAATTTTCCGAAATCTTAAATTTTGGGAATTTTTGCATTTTTCTTGATATTTTTAATTCAACAAATTTTACAATTTTCCAATGTTGTCGATTTCTAAATTTAGAGAAGTTTGTGATTTTGTCGATTATACGGTTGTTACTATTTGAAGAAATTGTCTTCTTTATTCATTTTCGGAAATTTTCAGAAATTTTAAATTTTTTCGATTTTTGAATTTCTTAAATTTATTAATTTTTCTCGATTTTTTAAATTCAACAAATCTTACAATATTCCAATGTTGTCGATTTCTTAATGGAAAGAACTTTTTGTTTTTGTCGATTTTACAGGTCTTACTATTTTGAAAAAATTGTCTTATTTTATCAAACTTTCGGAAATTTTGCAAAAATTTAAATTTTCTCTATTTTCGAAGTTTGTGCATTTATCGCGATTTTTTAATTTCAACAAATCTTGCAATATTCCAATTTTGTCTATTTCTTTATTAAAAGAGCTTTGCAATTTTTAAGTTTTCACAGTTTTTACTATTTTGAAAACAATTTAATTTTTTTATCAAATCTCGGAAAGTTTCCGAAATTTTAAATTTGTTCGATTTTTGAATTTCGGGAATTTTTGCATTTTTCTTGATATTTTTATTCAACAAATTTTACAGTTCTCATATTTTGTCGATTTCTTAATTTGGAGAACTTTGTGATTTTACAGTTTAAACAGTTTTTACTATTTTGAAAATATTTCCTTTTTTCTATTAAATTTCGGAAATTTTCCGAAATTTTAAATATTTTCGATTTTTGAATTTTTAGAATTTTTGCATTTTTCTCGATTTTTTCATTTCAACAAAAATTACAATTTTCCAATTTTGTAGTTTTCTTAATTTGGAGAACTTTGTGATTTTACAGTTTAAACAGTTTCAACTATTTTAAAAAATTTCCTTTTTTTTATCAAGTTTCGGAAATTTTAAGAAATTTTAAATTTTTTCGATTTTTGAATTTTTAGAATTTTCGCATTTATCTCGATTTTTTCATTTCAACAAAAATTACAAGTTTCCAATTTTGTAGATTTCTTAATTTAGAGAACTTTGCGATTTAACAGTTTTCACAGTTTTTACTATTTTGAAAAACATTAATTTTTTGATCTAATTTCGAAAATTTTCCGAAATCTTAAATTTTTTCGATTTTTGAATTTTGGAAACTTTTGCATTTTTCTTGAAATTTTTAATTCAACAAAATTTACAATTTTTCAATTTTGTAGATTTCTTAATTTAGAGAATTTTGTGATTTTGTCGATTTTACAGTTTTTACTATTTTGAAAAAATTGTATTTTTTTCGATTTTTGAATTTTTAGAATTTTTGCATTTTTCTCGATTTTTTTTATTTCAACAAAAATTACAATTTTCCAATTTTGAAGATTTCTTAATGTAGAGAACTTTCCGATTTTACAGTTTTCACAGTTTTTACTATTTTGAAAAAACTTAATTTTTTTATCTAATTTCGGAAATTTTCCGAAATCTTAAATTTTTTCGATTTTTGAATTTTGGGAATTTTTGCATTTTTCTTGATATTTTTAATTCAACAAATTTTACAATTTTCCAATGTTGTCGATTTCTAAATTTAGAGAAGTTTGTGATTTGTGATTTTGTCGATTAAACGGTTGTTACTATTTGAAGAAATTGTCTTCTTTATTAATTTTCGGAAATTTTCAGAAATTTTAAATGTTTTCGATTTTTGAATTTCTTAAATTTATTAATTTTTCTCGATTTTTTAAATTCAACAAATCTTACAATATTCCAATGTTGTCGATTTCTTAATTGAAAGAACTTTTTGTTTTTGTCGATTTTACAGGTCTTACTATTTTGAAAAAATTGTCTTATTTTATCAAACTTTCGGAAATTTTGCAAAAATTTAAATTTTCTCGATTTTCGGAAATTTGTGCATTTATCTCGATTTTTTAATTTCAACAAAAATTACAAGTTTCCAATTTTGTCTATTTCTTTATTTAAAGAACTTTGCGATTTAACAGTTTTCACAGTTTTGTCTATTTTGAAAACAATTTAATTTTTTTATCAAATTTCGGAAATTTTCCGAAATTTTAAATTTGTTCGATTTTTGAATTTTGGGAATTTTTGCATTTTTTTTGATATTTTTATTCAACAAATTTTATAGTTCTCCAATTTTGTCGATTTCTTAATTTGGAAAACTTTGTGATTTTACAGTTTAAACAGTTTTAACTATTTTAAAAAATTTCCTTTTTTTATCAAGTTTCGGAAATTTTAAGAAATTTTTAATTTTTTCGATTTTTGAATTTTTAGAATTTTCGCATTTATCTCGATTTTTTCATTTCAACAAAAATTTCAAGTTTCCAATTTTGTAGATTTCTTAATTTAGAGAATTTTGCGATTTAACAGTTTTCACAGTTCTTACTATTTTGAAAAACATTAATTTTTTTATCAAATTTCGAAAATTTTCGGAAATCTTAAATTTTTTCGATTTTTGAATTTTGGAAATTTTTGCATTTTTATTGATATTTTTAATTCAACAAATTTTACAATTTTTCATTTTTGTAGATTTCTTAATTTAGAGAATTTTGTGATTTTACAGTTTTCACAGTTTTAACTATTTTGAAAAAAAAATGTATTTTGTTCGAAAATTTTCCGAAATTTTAAATTTGTTCGATTTTTGAGTTTTGGGAATTTTAGCATTTTTCTTGATATTTTTAATTCAGCAAAAATTACAATTTTCCAATTTTGGCGATTTTTGTATTTAAAGAGCTTTGCGATTTTTAAGTTTTCACAGTTTTTACTATTTTGAACAAAATTTCTTTTGTTATCGAATTTCGGAAATTTTCCGAAATTTTAAATTTTTTCGATTTTTGAATTTAGGGAATTTTAGCATTTTTCTTGATATTTTTAATTCAACAAAAATTACAATTTTCCAATTTTGGCGATTTCTTTATTTAAAGAGCTTTGCGATTTTACAGTTTTCACAGTTTTTGCTATTTTGAAAAAAATTTTATTTTTTTATCAAATTTCGGAAATTTTCCGAAATTTTAAATTTGTTCGATTTTTGTATTTTGGGAATTTTTGCATTTTTCTTGATATTTTTGTTCAACAAATTTTATAGTTCTCCAATTTTGTCGAATTCTTACTTTGGAGAACTTTGTGATTTTACAGATTAAACAGTTTTTACTATTTTGAAAAAATTTCCTTTTTTTTTTATTAAATTTCGGAAATTTTCCGAAATTTTAAATTTTTTCGATTTTTGAATTTTTAGAATTTTCGCATTTATCTCAATTTTTTCATTTCAACAAAAATTACAATTTTCCAATTTTGTAGATTTCTTAATTTGGAGAACTTTGTGATTTTACAGTTTAAACAGTTTTAACTATTATAAAAAATTTCCTTTTTTTTATCAAGTTTCGGAAATTTTAAGAAATTTTAAATTTTTTCGATTTTTGAATTTTTAGAACTTACGCATTTATCTCGATTTTTTCATTTCAACAAAAATTACAAGTTTCCAATTTTGTAGATTTCTTAATTTAGAGAACTTTGCGATTTTTAAGTTTTCACAGTTTTTACTATTTTGAGCAAAATTTCTTTTGTTATCGAATTTCGAAATTTTCCGAAATTTTAAATTTTTTCGATTTTTGAATTTAGGGAATTTTAGCATTTTTCTTGATATTTTTAATTCAACAAAAATTATAATTTTCCAATTTTGGCGATTTCTTTATTTAAAGAGCTTTGCGATTTTACAGTTTTCACAGTTTTTGCTATTTTGAAAAAAATTTTATTTTTTTATCAAATTTCGGAAATTTTCCGAAATTTTAAATTTGTTCGATTTTTGTATTTTGGGAATTTTTGCATTTTTCTTGATGTTTTTATTCAACAAATTTTATAGTTCTCCAATTTTGTCGATTTCTTAATTTGGAGAACTTTGTGATTTTACAGTTTAAACAGTTTTTACTATTTTGAAAAAATTTCCTTTTTTTTTATTAAATTTCGGAAATTTTCCGAAATTTTAAATTTTTTCGATTTTTGAATTTTTAGAATTTTCGCATTTATCTCGATTTTTTCATTTCAACAAAAATTACAAGTTTCCAATTTTGTAGATTTCTTAATGTAGAGAACTTTGCGATTTTACAGTTTTCACAGTTATTACTATTTTGAAAAAACTTAATTTTTTTATCTAATTTCGGAAATTTTCCGAAATCTTACATTTTTTCGATTTTTGAATTTTGGGAATTTTTGCATTTTTCTTGATATTTTTAATTCAATAAATTTTAAAATTTTCCAATGTTGTCTATTTCTAAATTTAGAGAATTTTGTGATTTTGTCGATTTTACAGTTTTTACTATTTTGAAAAAATTGTATTTTTTTATCAAATTTTCGGAAACTTTGCAAAATTTTAATTTTTTTCGATTTTTGAATTTTTAGAATTTTTGCATTTTTCTCGATTTTTTTTATTTCAACAAAAATTACAATTTTCCAATTTTGTAGATTTCTTAATGTAGAGAACTTTGCGATTTTACAGTTTTCACAGTTTTTACTATTTTTAAAAAACTTAATTTTTTTATCTAGTTTCGGAAATTTTCCGAAATCTTAAATTTTGGGAATTTTTGCATTTTTCTTGATATTTTTAATTCAACAAATTTTACAATTTTCCAATGTTGTCGATTTCTAAATTTAGAGAAGTTTGTGATTTTGTCGATTATACGGTTGTTACTATTTTGAATAAATTGTCTTCTTTATTAATTTTCGGAAATTTTCAGAAATTTTACATTTTTTCGATTTTTGAATTTCTTAAATTTATTAATTTTTCTCGATTTTTAAAATTCAACAAATCTTACAATATTCCAATGTTGTCGATTTCTTAATTGAAAGAACTTTTTGTTTTTGTCGATCTTATAGGTCTTACTATTTTGAAAAAATTGTCTTATTTTATCAAACTTTCGGAAATTTTGCAAAAATTTAAATTTTCTCGATTTTCGGAAATTTGTGCATTTATCTCGATTTTTTAATTTCAACAAAAATTACAAGTTTCCAATTTTGTCTATTTCTTTATTTAAAGAACTTTGCGATTTAACAGTTTTCACAGTTTTGTCTATTTTGAAAACAATTTAATTTTTTTATCAAATTTCGGAAATTTTCCGAAATTTTAAATTTGTTCGATTTTTGAATTTTGGGAATTTTTGCATTTTTTTTTATATTTTTATTTAACAAATTTTATAGTTCTCCAATTTTGTCGATTTCTTAATTTGGAAAACTTTGTGATTTTACAGTTTAAACAGTTTTAACTATTTTAAAAAATTTCCTTTTTTTTATCAAGTTTCGGAAATTTTAAGAAATTTTTAATTTTTTCGATTTTTGAATTTTTAGAATTTTCGCATTTATCTCGATTTTTTCATTTCAACAAAAATTTCAAGTTTCCAATTTTGTAGATTTCTTAATTTAGAGAACTTTGCGATTTAACAGTTTTCACAGTTCTTACTATTTTGAAAAACATTAATTTTTTTATCAAATTTCGAAAATTTTCCGAAATCTTAAATTTTTTCGATTTTTGAATTTTGGAAATTTTTGCATTTTTATTGATATTTTTAATTCAACAAATTTTACAATTTTTCATTTTTGTAGATTTCTTAATTTAGAGAATTTTGTGATTTTACAGTTTTCACAGTTTTAACTATTTTGAAAAAAAATGTATTTTGTTCGGAAATTTTCCGAAATTTTAAATTTGTTCGATTTTTGAGTTTTGGGAATTTTAGCATTTTTCTTGATATTTTTAATTCAGCAAAAATTACAATTTTCCAATTTTGGCGATTTTTGTATTTAAAGAGCTTTGCGATTTTTAAGTTTTCACAGTTTTTACTATTTTGAACAAAATTTCTTTTGTTATCGAATTTCGGAAATTTTCCGAAATTTTAAATTTTATCGATTTTTGAATTTAGGGAATTTTAGCATTTTTCTTGATATTTTTAATTCAACAAAAATTACAATTTTCCAATTTTGGCGATTTCTTTATTTAAAGAGCTTTGCGATTTTACAGTTTTCACAGTTTTTGCTATTTTGAAAAAAATTTTATTTTTTTATCAAATTTCGGAAATTTTCCGAAATTTTAAATTTGTTCGATTTTTGTATTTTGGGAATTTTTGCATTTTTCTTGATATTTTTGTTCAACAAATTTTATAGTTCTCCAATTTTGTCGATTTCTTAATTTGGAGAACTTTGTGATTTTACAGATTAAACAGTTTTTACTATTTTGAAAAAATTTCCTTTTTTTTTATTAAATTTCGGAAATTTTCCGAAATTTAAAATTTTTTCGATTTTTGAATTTTTAGAATTTTCGCATTTATCTCAATTTTTTCATTTCAACAAAAATTACAATTTTCCAATTTTGTAGATTTCTTAATTTGGAGAACTTTGTGATTTTACAGTTTAAACAGTTTTAACTATTTTAAAAAATTTCCATTTTTTTATCAAGTTTCGGAAATTTTAAGAAATTTTAAATTTTTTCGATTTTTGAATTTTTAGAACTTACGCATTTATCTCGATTTTTTCATTTCAACAAAAATTACAAGTTTCCAATTTTGTAGATTTCTTAATTTAGAGAACTTTGCGATTTTTAAGTTTTCACAGTTTTTACTATTTTGAACAAAATTTCTTTTGTTATCGAATTTCGGAAATTTTCCGAAATTTTAAATTTTTTCGATTTTTGAATTTAGGGAATTTTAGCATTTTTCTTGATATTTTTAATTCAACAAAAATTACAATTTTCCAATTTTGGCGATTTCTTTATTTAAAGAGCTTTGCGATTTTACAGTTTTCACAGTTTTTGCTATTTTGAAAAAAATTTTATTTTTTTATCAAATTTCGGAAATTTTCCGAAATTTTAAATTTGTTCGATTTTTGTATTTTGGGAATTTTTGCATTTTTCTTGATGTTTTTATTCAACAAATTTTATAGTTCTCCAATTTTGTCGATTTCTTAATTTGGAGAACTTTGTGATTTTACAGTTTAAACAGTTTTAACTATTTTGAAAAAATTTCCTTTTTTTTTATTAAATTTCGGAAATTTTCCGAAATTTTAAATTTTGTCGATTTTTGAATTTTTAGAATTTTCGCATTTATCTCGATTTTTTCATTTCAACAAAAATTACAAGTTTCCAATTTTGTAGATTTCTTAATGTAGAGAACTTTGCGATTTTACAGTTTTCACAGTTATTACTATTTTGAAAAAACTTAATTTTTTTATCTAATTTCGGAAATTTTCCGAAATCTTACATTTTTTCGATTTTTGAATTTTGGGAATTTTTGCATTTTTCTTGATATTTTTAATTCAACAAATTTTACAATTTTCCAATGTTGTCGATTTCTAAATTTAGAGAATTTTGTGATTTTGTCGATTTTACAGTTTTTACTATTTTGAAAAAATTGTATTTTTTTATTAAATTTTCGGAAACTTTGCAAAATTTTAATTTTTTCGATTTTTGAATTTTTAGAATTTTTGCATTTTTCTCGATTTTTTTTATTTCAACAAAAATTACAATTTTCCAATTTTGTAGATTTCTTAATGTAGAGAACTTTGCGATTTTACAGTTTTCACAGTTTTTACTATTTTTAAAAAACTTAATTTTTTTATCTAGTTTCGGAAATTTTCCGAAATCTTAAATTTTTTCGTTTTGGGAATTTTTGCATTTTTCTTGATATTTTTAATTCAACAAATTTTACAATTTTCCAATGTTGTCGATTTCTAAATTTAGAGAAGTTTGTGATTTTGTCGATTATACGGTTGTTACTATTTTGAATAAATTGTCTTCTTTATTAATTTTCGGAAATTTTCAGAAATTTTAAATTTTTTCGATTTTTGAATTTCTTAAATTTATTAATTTTTCTCGATTTTTTAAATTCTACAAATCTTACAATATTCCAATGTTGTCGATTTCTTAATTGAAAGAACTTTTTGTTTTTGTCGATCTTATAGGTCTTACTATTTTGAAAAAATTGTCTTATTTTATCAAACTTTCGGAAATTTTGCAAAAATTTAAATTTTCTCGATTTTCGGAAATTTGTGCATTTATCTCGATTTTTTAATTTCAACAAAACAATATTCCAATTTTGTCTATTTCTTTATTTAAAGAGCTTTGCGATTTTTAAGTTTTCACAGTTTTTACTATTTTGAACACAATTTAATTTTTTTATCAAATCTCGGAAAGTTTCCGAAATTTTAAATTTGTTCGATTTTTGAATTTTTAGAATTTTCGCATTTTTCTCGATTTTTTCATTTCAACATAAATTACAATTTTCCAATCTTGTAGATTTCTTAATTTGGAGAACTTTGTGATTTTACAGTTTAATCAGTTTTAACTATTTTAAAAAATTTCCTTTTTTTTATCAAGTTTCGGAAATTTTAAGAAATTTTAAATTTTTTCGATTTTTGAATTTTTAGAATTTTCGCATTTTTCTCGATTTTTTCATTTCAACAAAAATTACAATTTTCCAATTTTGTAGATTTCTTAATTTGGAGAACTTTGTGATTTTACAGTTTAAACAGTTTTAACTATTTTAAAAAATTTCCATTTTTTTATCAAGTTTCGGAAATTTCAAGAAATTTTAAATTTTTTCGATTTTTGAATTTTTAGAATTTTCGCATTTATCTCGATTTTTTCATTTCAACAAAAATTACAAGTTTCCAATTTTGTAGATTTCTTAATTTAGAGAACTTTGCGATTTTTAAGTTTTCACAGTTTTTACTATTTTGAAAAACATTAATTTTTTGATCCAATTTCGAAAATTTTCCGAAATCTTAAATTTTTTCGATTTTTGAATTTTGGAAATTTTTGCATTTTTCTTGAAATTTTTAATTCAACAAATTTTACAATTTTTCAATTTTGTAGATTTCTTAATTTAGAGAATTTTGTGATTTTTTCGATTTTACAGTTTTTACTATTTTGAAAAATTTTTATTTTTTTTTATCAAATTTTCGGAAACTTTGCAAAATTTTAATTTTTTTCGATTTTTGAATTTTTAGAATTTTTGCATTTTTCTCTATTTTTTTTATTTCAACAAAAATTACAATTTCCCAATTTTGTAGATTTCTTAATGAAGAGAACTTTGCGATTTTACAGTTTTCACAGTTTTGTCTATTTTGAAAACAATTTAATTTTTTTATCAAATTTCGGAAATTTTCCCAAATTTTAAATTTGTTCGATTTTTGAATTTTGGGAATTTTTGCATTTTTTTTGATATTTTTATTCAACAAATTTTATAGTTCTCCAATTTTGTCGATTTCTCAATTTGGAAAACTTTGTGATTTTACAGTTTAAACAGTTTTAACTATTTTAAAAAATTTCCTTTTTTTTTATCAAGTTTCGGAAATTTTAAGAAATTTTTAATTTTTTCGATTTTTGAATTTTTAGAATTTTCGCATTTATCTCGATTTTTTCATTTCAACAAAAATTTCAAGTTTCCAATTTTGTAGATTTCTTAATTTAGAGAACTTTGCGATTTAACAGTTTTCACAGTTCTTACTATTTTGAAAAACATTAATTTTTTTATCAAATTTCGAAAATTTTCCGAAATCTTAAATTTTTTCGATTTTTGAATTTTGTAAATTTTTGCATTTTTATTGATATTTTTAATTCAACAAATTTTACAATTTTTCATTTTTGTAGATTTTTTAATTTAGAGAATTTTGTGATTTTACAGTTTTCACAGTTTTAACTATTTTGAAAAAAAAAATGTATTTTGTTCGGAAATTTTCCGAAATTTTAAATTTGTTCGATTTTTGAGTTTTGGGAATTTTAGCATTTTTCTTGATATTTTTAATTCAGCAAAAATTACAATTTTCCAATTTTGGCGATTTTTGTATTTAAAGAGCTTTGCGATTTTTAAGTTTTCACAGTTTTTACTATTTTGAACAAAATTTCTTTTGTTATCGAATTTCGGAAATTTTCCGAAATTTTAAATTTTTTCGATTTTTGAATTTAGGGAATTTTAGCATTTTTCTTGATATTTTTAAATCAACAAAAATTACAATTTTCCAATTTTGGCGATTTCTTTATTTAAAGAGCTTTGCGATTTTACAGTTTTCACAGTTTTTGCTATTTTGAAAAAAAATGTATTTTCTTATCAAATTTCGGAAATTTTCCGAAATTTTAAATTTGTTCGATTTTTGTATTTTGGGAATTTTTGCATTTTTCTTGATATTTTTATTCAACAAATTTTATAGTTCTCCAATTTTGTCGATTTCTTAATTTGGAGAACTTTGTGATTTTACAGATTAAACAGTTTTTACTATTTTGAAAAAATTTCCTTTTTTTTTTATTAAATTTCGGAAATTTTCCGAAATTTTAAATTTTTTCGATTTTTGAATTTTTAGAATTTTCGCATTTATCTCAATTTTTTCATTTCAACAAAAATTACAATTTTCCAATTTTGTAGATTTCTTAATTTGGAGAACTTTGTGATTTTACAGTTTAAACAGTTTTAACTATTTTAAAAAATTTCCTTTTTTTTATCAAGTTTCGGAAATTTTAAGAAATTTTAAATTTTTTCGATTTTTGAATTTTTAGAACTTACGCATTTATCTCGATTTTTTCATTTCAACAAAAATTACAAGTTTCCAATTTTGTAGATTTCTTAATTTAGAGAACTTTGCGATTTTTAAGTTTTCACAGTTTTTACTATTTTGAACAAAATTTCTTTTGTTATCGAATTTCGGAAATTTTCCGAAATTTTAAATTTTTTCGATTTTTGAATTTAGGGAATCTTAGCATTTTTCTTGATATTTTTAATTCAACAAAAATTACAATTTTCCAATTTTGGCGATTTCTTTATTTAAAGAGCTTTGCGATTTTACAGTTTTCACAGTTTTTGCTATTTTGAAAAAAATTTTATTTTTTTATCAAATTTCGGAAATTTTCCGAAATTTTAAATTTGTTCGATTTTTGTATTTTGGGAATTTTTGCATTTTTCTTGATGTTTTTATTCAACAAATTTTATAGTTCTCCAATTTTGTCGATTTCTTAATTTGGAGAACTTTGTGATTTTACAGTTTAAACAGTTTTCACTATTTTGAAAAAATTTCCTTTTTTTTTATTAAATTTCGGAAATTTTCCGAAATTTTAAATTTTTTCGATTTTTGAATTTTTAGAATTTTCGCATTTATCTAAATTTTTTCATTTCAACAAAAATTACAATTTTCCAATTTTGTAGATTTCTTAATTTGGAGAACTTTGTGATTTTACAGTTTAAACAGTTTTAACTATTTTAAAAAATTTCCTTTTTTTATCAAGTTTCGGAAATTTTAAGAAATTTTAAATTTTTTCGATTTTTGAATTTTTAGAACTTACGCATTTATCTCGATTTTTTCATTTCAACAAAAATTACAAGTTTCCAATTTTGTAGATTTCTTAATTTAGAGAACTTCCAATTTTGTCTATTTCTTTATTTAAAGAGCTTTGCGATTTTTAAGTTTTCACAGTTTTTACTATTTTGAAAACAATTTAATTTTTTTATCAAATCTCGGAAAGTTTCCGAAATTTTAAATTTGTTCGATTTTTGAATTTCGGGAATTTTTGCATTTTTCTTGATATTTTTATTCAACAAATTTTACAGTTCTTATATTTTGTCGATTTCTTAATTTGGAGAACTTTCTGATTTTACAGTTTAAACAGTTTTTACTATTTTGAAAATATTTCCTTTTTTCTATTAAATTTCGGAAATTTTCCGAAATTTTAAATTTTTTCGATTTTTGAATTTTTAGAATTTTCGCATTTATCTCGATTTTTTCATTTCAACAAAAATTACAAGTTTCCAATTTTGTAGATTTCTTAATGAAGAGAACTTTGCGATTTTTCAGTTTTCACAGTTTTGTCTATTTTGAAAACAATTTAATTTTTTTATCAAATTTCGGAAATTTTCCCAAATTTTAAATTTGTTCGATTTTTGAATTTTGGGAATTTTTGCATTTTTTTTGATATTTTTATTCAACAAATTTTATAGTTCTCCAATTTTGTCGATTTCTCAATTTGGAAAACTTTGTGATTTTACAGTTTAAACAGTTTTAACTATTTTAAAAAATTTCCTTTTTTTTTATCAAGTTTCGGAAATTTTAAGAAATTTTTAATTTTTTCGATTTTTGAATTTTTAGAATTTTCGCATTTATCTCGATTTTTTCATTTCAACAAAAATTTCAAGTTTCCAATTTTGTAGATTTCTTAATTTAGAGAACTTTGCGATTTAACAGTTTTCACAGTTCTTACTATTTTGAAAAACATTAATTTTTTTATCAAATTTCGAAAATTTTCCGAAATCTTAAATTTTTTCGATTTTTGAATTTTGTAAATTTTTGCATTTTTATTGATATTTTTAATTCAACAAATTTTACAATTTTTCATTTTTGTAGATTTTTTAATTTAGAGAATTTTGTGATTTTACAGTTTTCACAGTTTTAACTATTTTGAAAAAAAAAATGTATTTTGTTCGGAAATTTTCCGAAATTTTAAATTTGTTCGATTTTTGAGTTTTGGGAATTTTAGCATTTTTCTTGATATTTTTAATTCAGCAAAAATTACAATTTTCCAATTTTGGCGATTTTTGTATTTAAAGAGCTTTGCGATTTTTAAGTTTTCACAGTTTTTACTATTTTGAACAAAATTTCTTTTGTTATCGAATTTCGGAAATTTTCCGAAATTTTAAATTTTTTCGATTTTTGAATTTAGGGAATTTTAGCATTTTTCTTGATATTTTTAAATCAACAAAAATTACAATTTTCCAATTTTGGCGATTTCTTTATTTAAAGAGCTTTGCGATTTTACAGTTTTCACAGTTTTTGCTATTTTGAAAAAAAATGTATTTTCTTATCAAATTTCGGAAATTTTCCGAAATTTTAAATTTGTTCGATTTTTGTATTTTGGGAATTTTTGCATTTTTCTTGATATTTTTATTCAACAAATTTTATAGTTCTCCAATTTTGTCGATTTCTTAATTTGGAGAACTTTGTGATTTTACAGATTAAACAGTTTTTACTATTTTGAAAAAATTTCCTTTTTTTTTTATTAAATTTCGGAAATTTTCCGAAATTTTAAATTTTTTCGATTTTTGAATTTTTAGAATTTTCGCATTTATCTCAATTTTTTCATTTCAACAAAAATTACAATTTTCCAATTTTGTAGATTTCTTAATTTGGAGAACTTTGTGATTTTACAGTTTAAACAGTTTTAACTATTTTAAAAAATTTCCTTTTTTTTATCAAGTTTCGGAAATTTTAAGAAATTTTAAATTTTTTCGATTTTTGAATTTTTAGAACTTACGCATTTATCTCGATTTTTTCATTTCAACAAAAATTACAAGTTTCCAATTTTGTAGATTTCTTAATTTAGAGAACTTTGCGATTTTTAAGTTTTCACAGTTTTTACTATTTTGAACAAAATTTCTTTTGTTATCGAATTTCGGAAATTTTCCGAAATTTTAAATTTTTTCGATTTTTGAATTTAGGGAATCTTAGCATTTTTCTTGATATTTTTAATTCAACAAAAATTACAATTTTCCAATTTTGGCGATTTCTTTATTTAAAGAGCTTTGCGATTTTACAGTTTTCACAGTTTTTGCTATTTTGAAAAAAATTTTATTTTTTTATCAAATTTCGGAAATTTTCCGAAATTTTAAATTTGTTCGATTTTTGTATTTTGGGAATTTTTGCATTTTTCTTGATGTTTTTATTCAACAAATTTTATAGTTCTCCAATTTTGTCGATTTCTTAATTTGGAGAACTTTGTGATTTTACAGTTTAAACAGTTTTCACTATTTTGAAAAAATTTCCTTTTTTTTTATTAAATTTCGGAAATTTTCCGAAATTTTAAATTTTTTCGATTTTTGAATTTTTAGAATTTTTGCATTTATCTAAATTTTTTCATTTCAACAAAAATTACAATTTTCCAATTTTGTAGATTTCTTAATTTGGAGAACTTTGTGATTTTACAGTTTAAACAGTTTTAACTATTTTAAAAAATTTCCTTTTTTTATCAAGTTTCGGAAATTTTAAGAAATTTTAAATTTTTTCGATTTTTGAATTTTTAGAACTTACGCATTTATCTCGATTTTTTCATTTCAACAAAAATTACAAGTTTCCAATTTTGTAGATTTCTTAATTTAGAGAACTTCCAATTTTGTCTATTTCTTTATTTAAAGAGCTTTGCGATTTTTAAGTTTTCACAGTTTTTACTATTTTGAAAACAATTTAATTTTTTTATCAAATCTCGGAAAGTTTCCGAAATTTTAAATTTGTTCGATTTTTGAATTTCGGGAATTTTTGCATTTTTCTTGATATTTTTATTCAACAAATTTTACAGTTCTCATATTTTGTCGATTTCTTAATTTGGAGAACTTTCTGATTTTACAGTTTAAACAGTTTTTACTATTTTGAAAATATTTCCTTTTTTCTATTAAATTTCGGAAATTTTCCGAAATTTTAAATTTTTTCGATTTTTGAATTTTTAGAATTTTCGCATTTTTCTCGATTTTTTCATTTCAACAAAAATTACAATTTTTCAATTTTGTAGATTTCTTAATTTGGAGAACTTTGTGATTTTACAGTTTAAACAGTTTTAACTATTTTAAAAAATTTCCTTTTTTTTATCAAGTTTCGGAAATTTTAAGAAATTTTAAATTTTTTTCAATTTTTGAATTTTTAGAATTTTCGCATTTATCTCGATTTTTTCATTTCAACAAAAATTACAAGTTTCCAATTTTGTAGATTTCTTAATGTAGAGAACTTTGCGATTTTACAGTTTTCACAGTTATTACTATTTTGAAAAAACTTAATTTTTTTATCTAATTTCGGAAATTTTCCGAAATCTTAAATTTTTTCGATTTTTGAATTTTGGGAATTTTTGCATTTTTCTTGATATTTTTAATTCAACAAATTTTACAATTTTCCAATGTTGTCGATTTCTAAATTTAGAGAATTTTGTGATTTTGTCGATTTTACAGTTTTTACTATTTTGAAAAAATTGTATTTTTTTATCAAATTTTCGGAAACTTTGCAAAATTTTAATTTTTTTCGATTTTTGAATTTTTAGAATTTTTGCATTTTTCTCGATTTTTTTTATTTCAACAAAAATTACAATTTTCCAATTTTGTAGATTTCTTAATGTAGAGAACTTTGCGATTTTACAGTTTTCACAGTTTTTACTATTTTGAAAAAACTTAATTTTTTTATCTAATTTCGGAAATTTTCCGAAATCTTAAATTTTTTCGTTTTTTGAATTTTGGGAATTTTTGCATTTTTCTTGATATTTTTACTTCAACAAATTTTACAATTTTTCAATGTTGTCGATTTCTAAATTTAGAGAAGTTTGTGATTTTGTCGATTATACGGTTGTTACTATTTTGAATAAATTGTCTTCTTTATTAATTTTCGGAAATTTTCAGAAATTTTAAATTTTTTCGATTTTTGAATTTCTTAAATTTTTTAATTTTTCTCGATTTTTTAAATTCAACAAATCTTACAATATTCCAATGTTGTCGATTTCTTAATTGAAAGAACTTTTTGTTTTTGTCGATCTTACAGGTCTTACTATTTTGAAAAAATTGTCTTATTTTATCAAACTTTCGGAAATTTTGCAAAAATTTAAATTTTCTCGATTTTCGGAAATTTGTGCATTTATCTCGATTTTTTAATTTCAACAAAACTTGCAATATTCCAATTTTGTCTATTTCTTTATTTAAAGAACTTTGCGATTTAACAGTTTTCACAGTTTTTTCTATTTTGAAAAAAAATTAATTTTTTTGTCAAATTTCGGAAATTTTCCGAAATTTTAAATTTGTTCGATTTTTGAATTTTGGGAATTTTTGCATTTTTCTTGATATTTTTATTCAACAAATTTTATAGTTCTCCAATTTTGTCGAATTCTTTATTTGGAGAACTTTGTGATTTTACAGTTTAAACAGTTTTAACTATTTTAAAAAATTTCCTTTTTTTTATCAAGTTTCGGAAATTTTAAGAAATTTTAAATTTTTTCGATTTTTGAATTTTTAGAATTTTCGCATTTATCTCGATTTTTTCATTTCAACAAAAATTACAAGTTTCCAATTTTGTAGATTTCTTAATGTAGAGAACTTTGCGATTTTACAGTTTTCACAGTTATTACTATTTTGAAAAAAATTTTATTTTTTTATCAAATTTCGGAAATTTTCCGAAATTTTAAATTTGTTCGATTTTTGTATTTTGGGAATTTTTGCATTTTTCTTGATGTTTTTATTCAACAAAAATTACAATTTTCCAATTTTGGCGATTTCTTTATTTAAAGAGCTTTGCGATTTTACAGTTTTCACAGTTTTTGCTATTTTGAAAAAAATTTTATTTTTTTATCAAATTTCGGAAATTTTCCGAAATTTTAAATTTGTTCGATTTTTGTATTTTGGGAATTTTTGCATTTTTCTTGATGTTTTTATTCAACAAATTTTATAGTTCTCCAATTTTGTCGATTTCTTAATTTGGAGAACTTTGTGATTTTACAGTTTAAACAGTTTTAACTATTTTGAAAAAATTTCCTTTTTTTTTATTAAATTTCGGAAATTTTCCGAAATTTTAAATTTTTTCGATTTTTGAATTTTTTAGAATTTTCGCATTTATCTCGATTTTTTCATTTCAACAAAAATTACAAGTTTCCAATTTTGTAGATTTCTTAATGTAGAGAACTTTGCGATTTTACAGTTTTCACAGTTATTACTATTTTGAAAAAACTTAATTTTTTTATCTAATTTCGGAAATTTTCCGAAATCTTACATTTTTTCGATTTTTGAATTTTGGGAATTTTTGCATTTTTCTTGATATTTTTAATTCAACAAATTTTACAATTTTCCAATGTTGTCGATTTCTAAATTTAGAGAATTTTGTGATTTTGTCGATTTTACAGTTTTTACTATTTTGAAAAAATTGTATTTTTTTATCAAATTTTCGGAAACTTTGCAAAATTTTAATTTTTTCGATTTTTGAATTTTTAGAATTTTTGCATTTTTCTCGATTTTTTTTATTTCAACAAAAATTACAATTTTCCAATTTTGTAGATTTCTTAATGTAGAGAACTTTGCGATTTTACAGTTTTCACAGTTTTTACTATTTTTAAAAAACTTAATTTTTTTATCTAGTTTCGGAAATTTTCCGAAATCTTAAATTTTTTCGTTTTGGGAATTTTGGGAATTTTTGCATTTTTCTTGATATTTTTAATTCAACAAATTTTACAATTTTCCAATGTTGTCGATTTCTAAATTTAGAGAAGTTTGTGATTTTGTCGATTATACGGTTGTTACTATTTTGAATAAATTGTCTTCTTTATTAATTTTCGGAAATTTTCAGAAATTTTAAATTTTTCTCGATTTTTTAAATTCAACAAATCTTACAATATTCCAATGTTGTCGATTTCTTAATTGAAAGAACTTTTTGTTTTTGTCGATCTTATAGGTCTTACTATTTTGAAAAAATTGTCTTATTTTATCAAACTTTCGGAAATTTTGCAAAAATTTAAATTTTCTCGATTTTCGGAAATTTGTGCATTTATCTCGATTTTTTAATTTCAACAAAACAATATTCCAATTTTGTCTATTTCTTTATTTAAAGAGCTTTGCGATTTTTAAGTTTTCACAGTTTTTACTATTTTGAAAACAATTTAATTTTTTTATCAAATCTCGGAAAGTTTCCGAAATTTTAAATTTGTTCGATTTTTGAATTTTTAGAATTTTCGCATTTTTCTCGATTTTTTCATTTCAACATAAATTACAATTTTCCAATTTTGTAGATTTCTTAATTTGGAGAACTTTGTGATTTTACAGTTTAATCAGTTTTAACTATTTTAAAAAATTTCCTTTTTTTTATCAAGTTTCGGAAATTTTAAGAAATTTTAAATTTTTTCGATTTTTGAATTTTTAGAATTTTCGCATTTTTCTCGATTTTTTCATTTCAACAAAAATTACAATTTTCCAATTTTGTAGATTTCTTAATTTGGAGAACTTTGTGATTTTACAGTTTAAACAGCTTTAACTATTTTAAAAAATTTTCATTTTTTTATCAAGTTTCGGAAATTTTCCGAAATCTTACATTTTTTCGATTTTTGAATTTTGGAAATTTTTGCATTTTTCTTGAAATTTTTAATTCAACAAATTTTACAATTTTTCAATTTTGTAGATTTCTTAATTTAGAGAATTTTGTGATTTTTTCGATTTTACAGTTTTTACTATTTTGAAAAATTTTTATTTTTTTTTATCAAATTTTCGGAAACTTTGCAAAATTTTAATTTTTTCGATTTTTGAATTTTTAGAATTTTCGCATTTATCTCGATTTTTTCATTTCAACAAAAATTACAAGTTTCCAATTTTGTAGATTTCTTAATTTAGAGAACTTTGCGATTTAACAGTTTTTTACAGTTTTTACTATTTTGAAAAACATTAATTTTTTGATCTAATTTCGAAAATTTTCCGAAATCTTAAATTTTTTCGATTTTGAATTTTGGAAATTTTTGCATTTTTCTTGATATTTTTAATTCAACAAATTTTACAATATTCCAATTTTGGTGATTTCTTTATTTAAAGAGCATTGAGATTTTACAGTTTAAACAGTTTTTACTATTTTGAAAAAATTGTCTTTTTGTTACCAAATTTCGGAAATTTTCCGAAATTTTAAATTTTGTCGATTGTTGAGTTTTAAGAATTTTGGCATTTTAATCGATTTTTTTATTTTTAACAAAATTTACAATTTTCCCATTTTGTAGATTTGTTAAAGTAGAGAACTTTGCGATTTTACAGCTTAAACAGTTTTTACTATTTTGAAAAAAATTTCTTTTGTTATCAAATTTCGGAAGTTTTCCGAAATTTTAAATTTATTCGATTTTTGAATTTAGGGAACTTTAGCATTTTTCTTGATATTTTTAATTCAAGAAAAATTACAATTTTCCAATTTTGGCGTCTTTTTTATTAAAAGAGCTTTGCGATTTTTAAGTTTTCAGAATCTTTACTATTTTGAAAAAATTTAATTTCTTTATCGAATTTCGAAAATTTTCCGAAATTTTAAATTTTTCCGATTTTTGAATTTCGTAAATTTTTGAATTTTTCTCGATTTTTTCATTTCAACGAAATTTACAATATTCCAATTTCGTATATTTCTTAATTTAAAAAACTTTGCGATTTTTCAGTTTTCACAGCTTTTACTATTTTGAAAAAAATTTCTTTTGTTATCAAATTTCGGAAATTTTCCAATGTTTCATATTTTTTCGATTTTTGTATTTTGGGAATTTTTGCATTTTTCTTGATGTTTTTATTCAACAAATTTTATAGTTCTCCAATTTTGTCGATTTCTTAATTTGGAGAACTTTGTGATTTTACAGTTTAAACAGTTTTCACTATTTTGAAAAAATTTCCTTTTTTTTTATTAAATTTCGGAAATTTTCCGAAATTTTAAATTTTTTCGATTTTTGAATTTTTAGAATTTTCGCATTTATCTCAATTTTTTCATTTCAACAAAAATTACAATTTTCCAATTTTGTAGATTTCTTAATTTGGAGAACTTTGTGATTTTACAGTTTAAACAGTTTTAACTATTTTAAAAAATTTCCTTTTTTTATCAAGTTTCGGAAATTTTAAGAAATTTTAAATTTTTTCGATTTTTGAATTTTTAGAACTTACGCATTTATCTCGATTTTTTCATTTCAACAAAAATTACAAGTTTCCAATTTTGTAGATTTCTTAATTTAGAGAACTTCCAATTTTGTCTATTTCTTTATTTAAAGAGCTTTGCGATTTTTAAGCTTTCACAGTTTTTACTATTTTGAAAACAATTTAATTTTTTTATCAAATCTCGGAAAGTTTCCGAAATTTTAAATTTGTTCGATTTTTGAATTTCGGGAATTTTTGCATTTTTGTTGATGTTTTTATTCAACAAATTTTATAGTTCTCCAATTTTGTCGATTTCTTAATTTGGAGAACTTTGTGATTTTACAGTTTAAACAGTTTTAACTATTTTGAAAAAATTTCCTTTTTTTTTATTAAATTTCGGAAATTTTCCGAAATTTTAAATTTTTTCGATTTTTGAATTTTTAGAATTTTCGCATTTATCTCGATTTTTTCATTTCAACAAAAATTACAAGTTTCCAATTTTGTAGATTTCTTAATGTAGAGAACTTTGCGATTTTACAGTTTTCACAGTTATTACTATTTTGAAAAAACTTAATTTTTTTATCTAATTTCGGAAATTTTCCGAAATCTTACATTTTTTCGATTTTTGAATTTTGGGAATTTTTGCATTTTTCTTGATATTTTTAATTCAACAAATTTTACAATTTTCCAATGTTGTCGATTTCTAAATTTAGAGAATTTTGTGATTTTGTCGATTTTACAGTTTTTACTATTTTGAAAAAATTGTATTTTTTTATCAAATTTTCGGAAACTTTGCAAAATTTTAATTTTTTCGATTTTTGAATTTTTAGAATTTTTGCATTTTTCTCGATTTTTTTTATTTCAACAAAAATTACAATTTTCCAATGTTGTCGATTTCTAAATTTAGAGAAGTTTGTGATTTTGTCGATTATACGGTTGTTACTATTTTGAATAAATTGTCTTCTTTATTAATTTTCGGAAATTTTCAGAAATTTTAAATTTTTTCGATTTTTAAATTTCTTAAATTTATTAATTTTTCTCGATTTTTTAAATTCAACAAATCTTACAATATTCCAATGTTGTCGATTTCTAAATTTAGAGAAGTTTGTGATTTTGTCGATTATACGGTTGTTACTATTTTGAATAAATTGTCTTCTTTATTAATTTTCGGAAATTTTCAGAAATTTTAAATTTTTTCGATTTTTAAATTTCTTAAATTTATTAATTTTTCTCGATTTTTTAAATTCAACAAATCTTACAATATTCCAATGTTGTCGATTTCTTAATTGAAAGAACTTTTTGTTTTTGTCGATCTTATAGGTCTTACTATTTTGAAAAAATTGTCTTATTTTATCAAACTTTCGGAAATTTTGCAAAAATTTAAATTTTCTCGATTTTCGGAAATTTGTGCATTTATCTCGATTTTTTAATTTCAACAAAACAATATTCCAATTTTGTCTATTTCTTTATTTAAAGAGCTTTGCGATTTTTAAGTTTTCACAGTTTTTACTATTTTGAAAACAATTTAATTTTTTTATCAAATCTCGGAAAGTTTCCGAAATTTTAAATTTGTTCGATTTTTGAATTTTTAGAATTTTCGCATTTTTCTCGATTTTTTCATTTCAACATAAATTACAATTTTCCAATTTTGTAGATTTCTTAATTTGGAGAACTTTGTGATTTTACAGTTTAATCAGTTTTAACTATTTTAAAAAATTTCCTTTTTTTTATCAAGTTTCGGAAATTTTAAGAAATTTTAAATTTTTTCGATTTTTGAATTTTTAGAATTTTCGCATTTTTCTCGATTTTTTCATTTCAACAAAAATTACAATTTTCCAATTTTGTAGATTTCTTAATTTGGAGAACTTTGTGATTTTACAGTTTAAACAGCTTTAACTATTTTAAAAAATTTTCATTTTTTTATCAAGTTTCGGAAATTTTCCGAAATCTTAAATTTTTTCGATTTTGAATTTTGGAAATTTTTGCATTTTTCTTGATATTTTTAATTCAACAAATTTTACAATATTCCAATTTTGGTGATTTCTTAATTTGGAGAACTTTGTGATTTTACAGTTTAAACAGTTTTAACTATTTTAAAAAATTTCCTTTTTTTTATCAAGTTTCGGAAATTTTAAGAAATTTTAAATTTTTTCGATTTTTGAATTTTTAGAATTTTCGCATTTTTCTCGATTTTTTCATTTCAACAAAAATTACAATTTTCCAATTTTGTAGATTTCTTAATTTGGAGAACTTTGTGATTTTACAGTTTAAACAGTTTTAACTATTTTGAAAAAATTTCCTTTTTTTTTATTAAATTTCGGAAATTTTCCGAAATTTTAAATTTTTTCGATTTTTGAATTTTTTAGAATTTTCGCATTTATCTCGATTTTTTCATTTCAACAAAAATTACAAGTTTCCAATTTTGTAGATTTCTTAATGTAGAGAACTTTGCGATTTTACAGTTTTCACAGTTATTACTATTTTGAAAAAACTTAATTTTTTTATCTAATTTCGGAAATTTTCCGAAATCTTACATTTTTTCGATTTTTGAATTTTGGGAATTTTTGCATTTTTCTTGATATTTTTAATTCAACAAATTTTACAATTTTCCAATGTTGTCGATTTCTAAATTTAGAGAATTTTGTGATTTTGTCGATTTTACAGTTTTTACTATTTTGAAAAAATTGTATTTTTTTATCAAATTTTCGGAAACTTTGCAAAATTTTAATTTTTTCGATTTTTGAATTTTTAGAATTTTTGCATTTTTCTCGATTTTTTTTATTTCAACAAAAATTACAATTTTCCAATTTTGTAGATTTCTTAATGTAGAGAACTTTGCGATTTTACAGTTTTCACAGTTTTTACTATTTTTAAAAAACTTAATTTTTTTATCTAGTTTCGGAAATTTTCCGAAATCTTAAATTTTTTCGTTTTGGGAATTTTTGCATTTTTCTTGATATTTTTAATTCAACAAATTTTACAATTTTCCAATGTTGTCGATTTCTAAATTTAGAGAAGTTTGTGATTTTGTCGATTATACGGTTGTTACTATTTTGAATAAATTGTCTTCTTTATTAATTTTCGGAAATTTTCAGAAATTTTAAATTTTTTCGATTTTTAAATTTCTTAAATTTATTAATTTTTCTCGATTTTTTAAATTCAACAAATCTTACAATATTCCAATGTTGTCGATTTCTTAATTGAAAGAACTTTTTGTTTTTGTCGATCTTATAGGTCTTACTATTTTGAAAAAATTGTCTTATTTTATCAAACTTTCGGAAATTTTGCAAAAATTTAAATTTTCTCGATTTTCGGAAATTTGTGCATTTATCTCGATTTTTTAATTTAAACAAAACAATATTCCAATTTTGTCTATTTCTTTATTTAAAGAGCTTTGCGATTTTTAAGTTTTCACAGTTTTTACTATTTTGAAAACAATTTAATTTTTTTATCAAATCTCGGAAAGTTTCCGAAATTTTAAATTTGTTCGATTTTTGAATTTTTAGAATTTTCGCATTTTTCTCGATTTTTTCATTTCAACATAAATTACAATTTTCCAATTTTGTAGATTTCTTAATTTGGAGAACTTTGTGATTTTACAGTTTAATCAGTTTTAACTATTTTAAAAAATTTCCTTTTTTTTATCAAGTTTCGGAAATTTTAAGAAATTTTAAATTTTTTCGATTTTTGAATTTTTAGAATTTTCGCATTTTTCTCGATTTTTTCATTTCAACAAAAATTACAATTTTCCAATTTTGTAGATTTCTTAATTTGGAGAACTTTGTGATTTTACAGTTTAAACAGTTTTAACTATTTTAAAAAATTTCCATTTTTTTATCAAGTTTCGGAAATTTTAAGAAATTTTAAATTTTTTCGATTTTTGAATTTTTAGAATTTTCGCATTTATCTCGATTTTTTCATTTCAACAAAAATTACAAGTTTCCAATTTTGTAGATTTCTTAATTTAGAGAACTTTGCGATTTTTAAGTTTTCACAGTTTTTACTATTTTGAAAAACATTAATTTTTTGATCCAATTTCGAAAATTTTCCGAAATCTTAAATTTTTTCGATTTTTGAATTATGGAAATTTTTGCATTTTTCTTGAAATTTTTAATTCAACAAATTTTACAATTTTTCAATTTTGTAGATTTCTTAATTTAGAGAATTTTGTGATTTTTTCGATTTTACAGTTTTTACTATTTTGAAAAATTTTTATTTTTTTTTATCAAATTTTCGGAAACTTTGCAAAATTTTAATTTTTTCGATTTTTGAATTTTTAGAATTTTCGCATTTATCTCGATTTTGTCATTTCAACAAAAATTACAAGTTTCCAATTTTGTAGATTTCTTAATTTAGAGAACTTTGCGATTTAACAGTTTTTTACAGTTTTTACTATTTTGGAAAACATTAATTTTTTGATCTAATTTCGAAAATTTTCCGAAATCTTAAATTTTTTCGATTTTGAATTTTGGAAATTTTTGCATTTTTCTTGATATTTTTAATTCAACAAATTTTACAATATTCCAATTTTGGTGATTTTTTTATTTAAAGAGCATTGAGATTTTACAGTTTAAACAGTTTTTACTATTTTGAAAAAATTGTCTTTTTGTTACCAAATTTCGGAAATTTTCCGAAATTTTAAATTTTGTCGATTGTTGAGTTTTAAGAATTTTGGCATTTTAATCGATTTTTTTATTTTTAACAAAATTTACAATTTTCCCATTTTGTAGATTTGTTAAAGTAGAGAACTTTGCGATTTTACAGCTTAAACAGTTTTTACTATTTTGAAAAAAATTTCTTTTGTTATCAAATTTCGGAAGTTTTCCGAAATTTTAAATTTATTCGATTTTTGAATTTAGGGAACTTTAGCATTTTTCTTGATATTTTTAATTCAAGAAAAATTACAATTTTCCAATTTTGGCGTATTTTTTATTAAAAGAGCTTTGCGATTTTTAAGTTTTCAGAATCTTTACTATTTTGAAAAAATTTAATTTCTTTATCGAATTTCGAAAATTTTCCGAAATTTTAAATTTTTCCGATTTTTGAATTTCGTAAATTTTTGAATTTTTCTCGATTTTTTCATTTCAACGAAATTTACAATATTCCAATTTCGTATATTTCTTAATTTAAAAAACTTTGCGATTTTTCAGTTTTCACAGCTTTTACTATTTTGAAAAAAATTTCTTTTGTTATCAAATTTCGGAAATTTTCCAATGTTTCATATTTTTTCGATTTTTGTATTTTGGGAATTTTTGCATTTTTCTTGATGTTTTTATTCAACAAATTTTATAGTTCTCCAATTTTGTCGATTTCTTAATTTGGAGAACTTTGTGATTTTACAGTTTAAACAGTTTTCACTATTTTGAAAAAATTTCCTTTTTTTTTATTAAATTTCGGAAATTTTCCGAAATTTTAAATTTTTTCGATTTTTGAATTTTTAGAATTTTCGCATTTATCTCAATTTTTTCATTTCAACAAAAATTGCAATTTTCCAATTTTGTAGATTTCTTAATTTGGAGAACTTTGTGATTTTACAGTTTTTAACAGTTTTAACTATTTTAAAAAATTTCCTTTTTTTATCAAGTTTCGGAAATTTTAAGAAATTTTAAATTTTTTCGATTTTTGAATTTTTAGAACTTACGCATTTATCTCGATTTTTTCATTTCAACAAAAATTACAAGTTTCCAATTTTGTAGATTTCTTAATTTAGAGAACTTCCAATTTTGTCTATTTCTTTATTTAAAGAGCTTTGCGATTTTTAAGTTTTCACAGTTTTTACTATTTTGAAAACAATTTAATTTTTTTATCAAATCTCGGAAAGTTTCCGAAATTTTAAATTTGTTCGATTTTTGAATTTCGGGAATTTTTGCATTTTTTTTGATATTTTTATTTAACAAACTTTACAGTTCTCATATTTTGTCGATTTCTTAATTTGGAGAACTTTCTGATTTTACAGTTTAAACAGTTTTTACTATTTTGAAAATATTTCCTTTTTTCTATCAAGTTTCGGAAATTTTAAGAAATTTTAAATTTTTTTCAATTTTTGAATTTTTAGAATTTTCGCATTTATCTCGATTTTTTCATTTCAACAAAAATTACAAGTTTCCAATTTTGTAGATTTCTTAATGTAGAGAACTTTGCGATTTTACAGTTTTCACAGTTATTACTATTTTGAAAAAAATTTCTTTTGTTATCAAATTTCGGAAATTTTCCAATGTTTCATATTTTTTCGATTTTTGTATTTTGGGAATTTTTGCATTTTTCTTGATGTTTTTATTCAACAAATTTTATAGTTCTCCAATTTTGTCGATTTCTTAATTTGGAGAACTTTGTGATTTTACAGTTTAAACAGTTTTCACTATTTTGAAAAAATTTCCTTTTTTTTTATTAAATTTCGGAAATTTTCCGAAATTTTAAATTTTTTCGATTTTTGAATTTTTAGAATTTTCGCATTTTTCTCGATTTTTTCATTTCAACAAAAATTACAATTTTTCAATTTTGTAGATTTCTTAATTTGGAGAACTTTGTGATTTTACAGTTTAAACAGTTTTAACTATTTTAAAAAATTTCCTTTTTTTTATCAAGTTTCGGAAATTTTAAGAAATTTTAAATTTTTTTCAATTTTTGAATTTTTAGAATTTTCGCATTTATCTCGATTTTTTCATTTCAACAAAAATTACAAGTTTCCAATTTTGTAGATTTCTTAATGTAGAGAACTTTGCGATTTTACAGTTTTCACAGTTATTACTATTTTGAAAAAACTTAATTTTTTTATCTAATTTCGGAAATTTTCCGAAATCTTAAATTTTTTCGATTTTTGAATTTTGGGAATTTTTGCATTTTTCTTGATATTTTTAATTCAACAAATTTTACAATTTTCCAATGTTGTCGATTTCTAAATTTAGAGAATTTTGTGATTTTGTCGATTTTACAGTTTTTACTATTTTGAAAAAATTGTATTTTTTTATCAAATTTTCGGAAACTTTGCAAAATTTTAATTTTTTTCGATTTTTGAATTTTTAGAATTTTTGCATTTTTCTCGATTTTTTTTATTTCAACAAAAATTACAATTTTCCAATTTTGTAGATTTCTTAATGTAGAGAACTTTGCGATTTTACAGTTTAAACAGTTTTTACTATTTTGAAAAAACTTAATTTTTTTATCTAATTTCGGAAATTTTCCGAAATCTTAAATTTTTTCGTTTTTTGAATTTTGGGAATTTTTGCATTTTTCTTGATATTTTTATTTCAACAAATTTTACAATTTTCCAATGTTGTCGATTTCTAAATTTAGAGAAGTTTGTGATTATGTCGATTATACGGTTGTTACTATTTTGAATAAATTGTCTTCTTTATTAATTTTCGGAAATTTTCAGAAATTTTAAATTTTTTCGATTTTTGAATTTCTTAAATTTTTTAATTTTTCTCGATTTTTTAAATTCAACAAATCTTACAATATTCCAATGTTGTCGATTTCTTAATTGAAAGAACTTTTTGTTTTTGTCGATCTTACAGGTCTTACTATTTTGAAAAAATTGTCTTATTTTATCAAACTTTCGGAAATTTTGCAAAAATTTAAATTTTCTCGATTTTCGGAAATTTGTGCATTTATCTCGATTTTTTAATTTCAACAAAACTTGCAATATTCCAATTTTGTCTATTTCTTTATTTAAAGAACTTTGCGATTTAACAGTTTTCACAGTTTTTTCTATTTTGAAAAAAATTTAATTTTTTTGTCAAATTTCGGAAATTTTCCGAAATTTTAAATTTGTTCGATTTTTGAATTTTGGGAATTTTTGCATTTTTCTTGATATTTTTATTCAACAAATTTTATAGTTCTTCAATTTTGTCGAATTCTTTATTTGGAGAACTTTGTGATTTTACAGTTTAAACAGTTTTAACTATTTTAAAAAATTTCCTTTTTTTTATCAAGTTTCGGAAATTTTAAGAAATTTTAAATTTTTTCGATTTTTGAATTTTTAGAATTTTCGCATTTATCTCGATTTTTTCATTTCAACAAAAATTACAAGTTTCCAATTTTGTAGATTTCTTAATTTAGAGAACTTTGCGATTTAACAGTTTTTTACAGTTTTTACTATTTTGAAAAACATTAATTTTTTGATCTAATTTCGAAAATTTTCCGAAATCTTAAATTTTTTCGATTTTGAATTTTGGAAATTTTTGCATTTTTCTTGATATTTTTAATTCAACAAATTTTACAATATTCCAATTTTGGTGATTTCTTTATTTAAAGAGCATTGAGATTTTACAGTTTAAACAGTTTTTACTATTTTGAAAAAATTGTCTTTTTTTATCAAATTTCGCAAATTTTCCGAAATTTTAAATTTTGTCGATTGTTGAATTTTAGGAATTTTGGCATTTTAATCGATTTTTTTATTTTTAACAAAATTTACAATTTTCCCATTTTGTAGATTTGTTAAAGTAGAGAACTTTGCGATTTTACAGCTTAAACAGTTTTTACTATTTTGAAAAAAATTTCTTTTGTTATCAAATTTCGGAAGTTTTCCGAAATTTTAAATTTATTCGATTTTTGAATTTAGGGAACTTTAGCATTTTTCTTGATATTTTTAATTCAAGAAAAATTACAATTTTCCAATTTTGGCGTCTTTTTTATTAAAAGAGCTTTGCGATTTTTAAGTTTTCAGAATCTTTACTATTTTGAAAAAATTTAATTTCTTTATCGAATTTCGAAAATTTTCCGAAATTTTAAATTTTTCCGATTTTTGAATTTCGTAAATTTTTGAATTTTTCTCGATTTTTTCATTTCAACGAAATTTACAATATTCCAATTTCGTATATTTCTTAATTTAAAAAACTTTGCGATTTTTCAGTTTTCACAGCTTTTACTATTTTGAAAAAAATTTCTTTTGTTATCAAATTTCGGAAATTTTCCAATGTTTCATATTTTTTCGATTTTTGTATTTTGGGAATTTTTGCATTTTTCTTGATGTTTTTATTCAACAAATTTTATAGTTCTCCAATTTTGTCGATTTCTTAATTTGGAGAACTTTGTGATTTTACAGTTTAAACAGTTTTCACTATTTTGAAAAAATTTCCTTTTTTTTTATTAAATTTCGGAAATTTTCCGAAATTTTAAATTTTTTCGATTTTTGAATTTTTAGAATTTTCGCATTTATCTCAATTTTTTCATTTCAACAAAAATTACAATTTTCCAATTTTGTAGATTTCTTAATTTGGAGAACTTTGTGATTTTACAGTTTAAACAGTTTTAACTATTTTAAAAAATTTCCTTTTTTTATCAAGTTTCGGAAATTTTAAGAAATTTTAAATTTTTTCGATTTTTGAATTTTTAGAACTTACGCATTTATCTCGATTTTTTCATTTCAACAAAAATTACAAGTTTCCAATTTTGTAGATTTCTTAATTTAGAGAGCTTCCAATTTTGTCTATTTCTTTATTTAAAGAGCTTTGCGATTTTTAAGTTTTCACAGTTTTTACTATTTTGAAAACAATTTAATTTTTTTATCAAATCTCGGAAAGTTTCCGAAATTTTAAATTTGTTCGATTTTTGAATTTCGGGAATTTTTGCATTTTTTTTGATATTTTTATTTAACAAACTTTACAGTTCTCATATTTTGTCGATTTCTTAATTTGGAGAACTTTCTGATTTTACAGTTTAAACAGTTTTTACTATTTTGAAAATATTTCCTTTTTTCTATTAAATTTCGGAAATTTTCCGAAATTTTAAATTTTTTCGATTTTTGACTTTTTAGAATTTTCGCATTTTTCTCGATTTTTTCATTTCAACAAAAATTACAATTTTTCAATTTTGTAGATTTCTTAATTTGGAGAACTTTGTGATTTTACAGTTTAAACAGTTTTAACTATTTTAAAAAATTTCCTTTTTTTTATCAAGTTTCGGAAATTTTAAGAAATTTTAAATTTTTTCAATTTTTGAATTTTTAGAATTTTCGCATTTATCTCGATTTTTTCATTTCAACAAAAATTACAAGTTTCCAATTTTGTAGATTTCTTAATGTAGAGAACTTTGCGATTTTACAGTTTTCACAGTTATTACTATTTTGAAAAAAATTTTATTTTTTATCTAATTTCGGAAATTTTCCGAAATCTTAAATTTTTTCGATTTTTGAATTTTGGGAATTTTTGCATTTTTCTTGATATTTTTAATTCAACAAATTTTACAATTTTCCAATGTTGTCGATTTCTAAATTTAGAGAATTTTGTGATTTTGTCGATTTTACAGTTTTTACTATTTTGAAAAAATTGTATATTTTTATCAAATTTTCGGAAACTTTGCAAAATTTTAATTTTTTTCGATTTTTGAATTTTTAGAATTTTTGCATTTTTCTCGATTTTTTTTATTTCAACAAAAATTACAATTTTCCAATTTTGTAGATTTCTTAATGTAGAGAACTTTGCGATTTTACAGTTTTCACAGTTTTTACTATTTTGAAAAAACTTAATTTTTTTATCTAATTTCGGAAATTTTCCGAAATCTTAAATTTTTTCGTTTTTTGAATTTTGGGAATTTTTGCATTTTTCTTGATATTTTTACTTCAACAAATTTTACAATTTTCCAATGTTGTCGATTTCTAAATTTAGAGAAGTTTGTGATTTTGTCGATTATACGGTTGTTACTATTTTGAATAAATTGTCTTCTTTATTAATTTTCGGAAATTTTCAGAAATTTTAAATTTTTTCGATTTTTGAATTTCTTAAATTTTTTAATTTTTCTCGATTTTTTAAATTCAACAAATCTTACAATATTCCAATGTTGTCGATTTCTTAATTGAAAGAACTTTTTGTTTTTGTCGATCTTACAGGTCTTACTATTTTGAAAAAATTGTCTTATTTTATCAAACTTTCGGAAATTTTGCAAAAATTTAAATTTTCTCGATTTTCGGAAATTTGTGCATTTATCTCGATTTTTTAATTTCAACAAAACTTGCAATATTCCAATTTTGTCTATTTCTTTATTTAAAGAACTTTGCGATTTAACAGTTTTCACAGTTTTTTCTATTTTGAAAAAAATTTAATTTTTTTGTCAAATTTCGGAAATTTTCCGAAATTTTAAATTTGTTCGATTTTTGAATTTTGGGAATTTTTGCATTTTTCTTGATATTTTTATTCAACAAATTTTATAGTTCTCCAATTTTGTCGAATTCTTTATTTGGAGAACTTTGTGATTTTACAGTTTAAACAGTTTTAACTATTTTAAAAAATTTCCTTTTTTTTATCAAGTTTCGGAAATTTTAAGAAATTTTAAATTTTTTCGATTTTTGAATTTTTAGAATTTTCGCATTTATCTCGATTTTTTCATTTCAACAAAAATTACAAGTTTCCAATTTTGTAGATTTCTTAATTTAGAGAACTTTGCGATTTAACAGTTTTTTACAGTTTTTACTATTTTGAAAAACATTAATTTTTTGATCTAATTTCGAAAATTTTCCGAAATCTTAAATTTTTTCGATTTTGAATTTTGGAAATTTTTGCATTTTTCTTGATATTTTTAATTCAACAAATTTTACAATATTCCAATTTTGGTGATTTCTTTATTTAAAGAGCATTGAGATTTTACAGTTTAAACAGTTTTTACTATTTTGAAAAAATTGTCTTTTTGTTACCAAATTTCGGAAATTTTCCGAAATTTTAAATTTTGTCGATTGTTGAGTTTTAAGAATTTTGGCATTTTAATCGATTTTTTTATTTTTAACAAAATTTACAATTTTCCCATTTTGTAGATTTGTTAAAGTAGAGAACTTTGCGATTTTACAGCTTAAACAGTTTTTACTATTTTGAAAAAAATTTATTTTGTTATCAAATTTCGGAAGTTTTCCGAAATTTTAAATTTATTCGATTTTTGAATTTAGGGAACTTTAGCATTTTTCTTGATATTTTTAATTCAAGAAAAATTACAATTTTCCAATTTTGGCGTCTTTTTTATTAAAAGAGCTTTGCGATTTTTAAGTTTTCAGAATCTTTACTATTTTGAAAAAATTTAATTTCTTTATCGAATTTCGAAAATTTTCCGAAATTTTAAATTTTTCCGATTTTTGAATTTCGTAAATTTTTGAATTTTTCTCGATTTTTTCATTTCAACGAAATTTACAATATTCCAATTTCGTATATTTCTTAATTTAAAAAACTTTGCGATTTTTCAGTTTTCACAGCTTTTACTATTTTGAAAAAAATTTCTTTTGTTATCAAATTTCGGAAATTTTCCAATGTTTCATAGTTTTTCGATTTTTGTATTTTGGGAATTTTTGCATTTTTCTTGATGTTTTTATTCAACAAATTTTATAGTTCTCCAATTTTGTCGATTTCTTAATTTGGAGAACTTTGTGATTTTACAGTTTAAACAATTTTCACTATTTTGAAAAAATGTCCTTTTTTTTTATTAAATTTCGGAAATTTTCCGAAATTTTAAATTTTTTCGATTTTTGAATTTTTAGAATTTTCGCATTTATCTCGATTTTTTCATTTCAACATAAATTACAATTTTCCAATTTTGTAGATTTCTTAATGTAGAGAACTTTGTGATTTTACAGTTTAATCAGTTTTAACTATTTTAAAAAATTTCCTTTTTTTTATCAAGTTTCGGAAATTTTAAGAAATTTTAAATTTTTTCGATTTTTGAATTTTTAGAATTTTCGCATTTTTCTCGATTTTTTCATTTCAACAAAAATTACAATTTTCCAATTTTGTAGATTTCTTAATTTGGAGAACTTTGTGATTTTACAGTTTAAACAGTTTTAACTATTTTAAAAAATTTCCATTTTTTTATCAAGTTTCGGAAATTTTAAGAAATTTTAAATTTTTTCGATTTTTGAATTTTTAGAATTTTCGCATTTATCTCGATTTTTTCATTTCAGCAAAAATTACAAGTTTCCAATTTTGTAGATTTCTTAATTTAGAGAACTTTGCGATTTTTAAGTTTTCACAGTTTTTACTATTTTGAAAAACATTAATTTTTTGATCCAATTTCGAAAATTTTCCGATATCTTAAATTTTTTCGATTTTTGAATTTTGGAAATTTTTGCATTTTTCTTGAAATTTTTAATTCAACAAATTTTACAATTTTTCAATTTTGTAGATTTCTTAATTTAGAGAATTTTGTGATTTTTTCGATTTTACAGTTTTTACTATTTTGAAAAATTTTTATTTTTTTTGTCAAATTTCGGAAATTTTCCGAAATTTTAAATTTGTTCGATTTTTGAATTTTGGGAATTTTTGCATTTTTCTTGATATTTTTATTCAGCAAATTTTACAGTTCTCCAATTTTGTCGAATTCTTTATTTGGAGAACTTTGTGATTTTACAGTTTAAACAGTTTTAACTATTTTAAAAAATTTCCTTTTTTTTATCAAGTTTCGGAAATTTTAAGAAATTTTAAATTTTTTCGATTTTTGAATTTTTAGAATTTTCGCATTTATCTCGATTTTTTCATTTCAACAAAAATTACAAGTTTCCAATTTTGTAGATTTCTTAATTTAGAGAACTTTGCGATTTAACAGTTTTTTACAGTTATTACTATTTTGAAAAAACTTAATTTTTTTATCTAATTTCGGAAATTTTCCGAAATCTTACATTTTTTCGATTTTTGAATTTTGGGAATTTTTGCATTTTTCTTGATATTTTTAATTCAACAAATTTTACAATTTTCCAATGTTGTCGATTTCTAAATTTAGAGAATTTTGTGATTTTGTCGATTTTACAGTTTTTACTATTTTGAAAAAATTGTATTTTTTTATCAAATTTTCGGAAACTTTGCAAAATTTTAATTTTTTTCGATTTTTGAATTTTTAGAATTTTTGCATTTTTCTCGATTTTTTTTATTTCAACAAAAATTACAATTTTCCAATTTTGTAGATTTCTTAATGTAGAGAACTTTGCGATTTTACAGTTTTCACAGTTTTTACTATTTTTAAAAAACTTAATTTTTTTATCTAGTTTCGGAAATTTTCCGAAATCTTAAATTTTTTCGTTTTGGGAATTTTTGCATTTTTCTTGATATTTTTAATTCAACAAATTTTACAATTTTCCAATGTTGTCGATTTCTGAATTGAAAGAACTTTGTGTTTTTGTTGATTTCACAGTTTTTACTATTTTGAAAAAATAGTCTTATTTTATCAAATTTTCGGAAATTTTGAAAAATTTTAAATTTTGTCGATTTTCGGAAATTTTTGCATTTATCTCGATTTTTTAATTTCAACAAAAAATTACAATATTCCAATTTTGTAGATTTCTTAATTTAGAGAATGTGATTTTGTCAATTTTACAGTCTAAACTATTTTAAAAAAAATTTCTTTTTTTTATCAATTTTTCGGAAATTTTGCAAAATTTTAATTTTTTTTCGATTTTTGAATTTAGGGAATTTTAGCATTTTTCTTGATATTTTGAATTCAACAAAAATTACAATATTCCAATTTTGTATATTTTTTAATTTAAAAAACTTTGCGACTTTTCAGTTTTCACAGTTTTCACTATTTTGAGAAAAATTACTTTTGTTATCGAACTCGGAAATTTTCCGAAATTTTAATTTTGTTTTGATTTTTGAATTTTTAGAATTTTTGCATTTCTTTCGATTTTTTCATTTCAACAAAAATTACAATTTTCCAATTTTGGCGATTTCTTTATTAAAAGAGCTTTGCGATTTTTAAGTTTTCACAATCTTTTTTTGAAAAAAATTTTTTTTTGTTACCAAATTTCGGAAATTTTCCGAAATTTTAAATTTTGTCGATTGTTGAGTTTTAAGAATTTTGGCATTTTAATCGATTTTTTTATTTTTAACAAAATTTACAATTTTCCCATTTTGTAGATTTGTTAAAGTAGAGAACTTTGCGATTTTACAGCTTAAACAGTTTTTACTATTTTGAAAAAAATTTCTTTTGTTATCAAATTTCGGAAGTTTTCCGAAATTTTAAATTTATTCGATTTTTGAATTTAGGGAACTTTAGCATTTTTCTTGATATTTTTAATTCAAGAAAAATTACAATTTTCCAATTTTGGCGTCTTTTTTATTAAAAGAGCTTTGCGATTTTTAAGTTTTCAGAATCTTTACTATTTTGAAAAAATTTAATTTCTTTATCAAATTTCGGAAATTTTCCGATATTTTTATTGTTGTCGATTGTTGAATTTTAGGAATTTTTGCATGTTTCTCGATTTTTTTATTTTTAACAAAATTTACAATTTTCACATTTTGTCCATTTCTTTATTTATAGAACTTTGCGATTTTACAGTTTTCACAGTTTTTACAATTTTAAAAAATTTTCAGTTTTTACTATTTTAAAAAAATTAATTTCTTTATCTTATTTCGGAAATTTTCCGAAATCTTAAATTTTTTCGATTTTTGAATTTTTAGAATTTTCGCATTTACCTCGATTTTTTCATTTAAACAAATTTTACAGTTCTCCAATTTTGTCGATTTCTTAATTTGGAGAACTTTGTGATTTCACAGTTTAAACAGTTTTTACTATTTTAAAACAATTTAATTTTTTTGTCTAATTTCGGAAATTTCGGAAATTTTAAATTTTGTCGATTGTTGAATTTTAGGAATTTTTGCATTTTACTCGATTTTTTTTATTTTTAACAAAATTTACAATATTCAAATTTTGTCCATTTCTTTATTTAAGAAACTTTGCGATTTTGTCAATTTTACAGTTTTTACTATTTTGAAAAAAATTTCTTTTTTATCAAACTTTGCAAAATTTTAATTTTTTTCGATTTTTGAATTTTTAGAATTTTTGCAATTTTTTCGATTTTTTAATTCAACAAATTTTACAATTTTCAAATTTTGTATATTTTTTAATTTAAAAAACTTTGCGACTTTTCAGTTTTCACAGTTTTCACTATTTTGAGAAAAATTTCTTTTGTTATCAAAGTTCGGAAATTGTCCGCAATTTTAATTTTTTTTCGATTTTTGAATTTTGGGAATTTGAGCATTTTTCTTGCTATTTTTAACAAAAATTACATTTTTCCATTTTTGGCGATTTCTTAACTAAGAGAACTTTGTGATTTTGTCGATTTTACAGTTTTTACTATTTTGAAAAAAATTTCTTTTTTTATCAAATTTTGGGAAATTTTGCAAAATTTTATTTTTTTGTCGATTTTCGGAAATTTTTTAGTTTTCTCGATTTTTTCATTTCAACAAAATGTACAATATTCCAATTCCAATAGATTTCTTGATGTAAAAAACTTTTACATTTTCACAGTTTTTCCTATTTTGAAAAAAATTCCTTTTGTTCGGAAATTATCCGAAATTTTAAATTTTTTCGTTTTTTGAATTTAGGGAATTTTAGCATTTTTCTTGATATTTTTAGTTCAACAAAAATTACAATTTTTCAATTCTGGCGATTTCTTTATTTAAAGAACTTTGCGATTTTTAAGTTTTCACAGTCTTTACTATTTTGAAAAAATTTTATTTTTATATCAAATTTCGGAAATGTTTCGAAATTACAAATTTTTCGATTTTTGAATTTTTAGAATTTTTGCATTTTTCTCGATTTTTTAATTTCTACAAAAATTACAATTTTCTAATTTTGCAGATTTATTTATTAAGAGAACTTTGTTTTTTTTAAGTTTTCACAGTTTTTACTATTTTGAAAAACATTAATTTTTTTATCTTATTTCGGAAATTTTCCGAAATCTTAACTTTTTTTTGATTTTTTAATTTTTAGAATTTTTGCATTTTTATCGATTTTTTCATTTCAACAAAAATTACAATTTTCCAATTTTGTAGATTTCTTAATTTAGAGAACTTTGTGATTTTGTCGACTTTACAGTTTTTACTATTTTGAAAAAATGTTCTTTTTCTTATTAAATTTTCGGAAATTTTGCAAAAGTTTATTTTTATCGATTTTTGTATTTTTAAAATTTTTGAATTTTTCTCGATTTTTTCATTACAACAAAAATTAAAATATTCCAATTTTGTAAATTTCTAAATTTAAACAACTTTTCGATTTTTAAGTTTTCACAGTCTTTACTATTTTGAAAAAATTTAATTTTGTTATCCAATTTCGGAAATTTTCCGAAATCTTACATTTTTTCAATTTTTGAATTTTGGGAATTTTAGCAATTTTTTCGATTTTGTTAATTCAACAAAAATTACAATTTGCCAATTTTGGTGATTTCTTAATTTAGAGAACTTTGCGATTTTACAGTTCAAACAGTTTTTACTATTTTGAAAAAATTGTCTTTTTTTAATCAAATTTCGGAAATTTTCCGAAATTTTAAATTTTTTCGATTTTTGAATTAGGGGAATTTTAGCAATTTTTTCGATTTTGTTAATTCAACAAAAATTACAATTTGCCAATTTTGGTGATTTCTTAATTTAGAGAACTTTGCGATTTTACAGTTTTCACAGTTTTTACTTTTTTGAAAAAATTTAATTTTTTTTATCAAATTTCGGAAATTTTCCGAAATTTTAAATTTTGTCGATCGTTGAATTTTAGGAATTTTTGCATTTTTCTCAATTTTTTTATTTTTACCAAAATTTACAATATTCAAATTTTGTCCATTTCTTTATTTAGGGAAATGTGCGATTCTACAGTTTTCACAGTTTTTACAATTTTGGAAAAATGTTCTTTTTTATCGAATTTCGGAAAGTTTCCGAAATTTTTAATTTTTTTTTTGATTTTTGAATTTTTAGAATTTTTGAATTTTTCTCGATTTTTTCATTTCAACAAAAATTACAATGTTCCAATTTTGTAGATTTCTAAATTTAGACAACTTTGCGATTTTTAAGTTTTCACAGTCTTTACTATTTTGAAAAAATTTTCTTTTGTTATCGAATTTCGAAAATTTTCCGAAATTTTAAATTTTTCCGATTTTTGAATTTTGTAAATTTTTTAATTTTTCTCGATTTTTTCATTTCAACGAAATTTACAATATTCCAATTTCGTATATTTCTTAATTTAAAAAACTTTGCGATTTTTCAGTTTTCACAGCTTTTACTATTTTGAAAAAAATTTCTTTTGTTATCAAATTTCGGAAATTTTCCAATGTTTCATATTTTTTCGATTTTTGAATTTTGTGAATTTTTGCATTTTTCTCGATATTTTTAATTCAACAAATTTTACAATTTTCAAATTTTGACTATTTCCTTATTAAGAGAACTTTATGGTTTTGTTGATTTTACAGTTTTTACTAATTTGAAAAAATTTTATTTTTTTATCAAATTTCGGAAATGTTCCGAAATTAAAAAATTTTCGATTTTTGAATTTTTAGAATTTTTGCATTTTTCTCGATTTTTTCATTTCTACAAAAATTACAATTTTCCAATTTTGCAGATTTATTAATTAAAAGAACTTTGTTTTTTTTTAAGTTTTCACAGTTTTTACTATCTTGAAAAACATTAATTTTTTTATCTTATTTCGGAAATTTTCCGAAATCTTAAATTTTTTCGATTTTTGAATTTTTAGAATTTTTCATTTTTCTCGATTTTTTCATTTCAACAAAAATTACAATTTTCCAATTTTGTAGATTTCTTAATTAAGAGAACTTTGTGATTTTGTCGACTTTACAGTTTTTACTATTTTGAAAAAATGTTCTTTTTTTTTTTATTAAATTTTCGGAAATTTTGCAAAAGTTTATTTCTATCGATTTTTGTATTTTTAAAATTTTTGAATTTTTCTCGATTTTTTCATTTCAACAAAAATTATAATATTCCAATTTTTTAGATTTCTAAATTAAAACAACTTTGCGATTTTTAAGTTTTCACAGTCTTTACTATTTTGAAAAAATTTTCTTTTGTTATCGAATTTCGAAAATTTTACGAAATTTTAAATTTTGTCGATTGTTGAATTTTATGAATTTTTACATTTGTCTCGATTTTTAACAAAACTTACAATATTCAAATTTTGTCCATTTCTTTATATAGGGAACTTTGCGGTTTTACAGTTTTCACAGTTTTTAAAATTTTGAAAAATTTTTCTTTTTTATCGAATTTTGGAATGTTTCCGAAATTTTCAATTTTTTTTTATTTTTGAATTTTTAGAATTTTTGCATATTTCTTGATATTTTTAATTCAACAAAAATTTACAATATTCAAATTTTGTCCATTTCTTTATTAAGGGAACTGGGCGATCTTACAGTCTTCACAGTTTTTACTATTTTGAAAAAAATTTCTTTTGCTATCGAATTTCGGAAATTTTCCGAAATTTTAAATTTTTTCGATTTTTGAATTTAGGGAATTTTAGCATTTTTCTTGATATTTTTAATTCAACAAAAATTACAATTTTCCAATTTTGGCGATTTCTTTATTTAAAAAGCCTTGCGATTTTTAAGTTTTCACAGTCTTGACTATTTTGAAAAAATGTAATTTTTATTATCAAATTTCGGAATCTTTCCGAAATTTTAAATTTTGTCGATTGTTGAATTTTAGGAATTTTTGCATTTTGCTCGATTTTTTTATTTTCAACAAAATTTGCAATATTCCAATTTTGTGTATTTCTATATTTAGAGAACTTTGCGATTTTAAAGTTTTCACAGTTTTTAAAATTTTGAAAAAATGTTATTTTTTTATCGAATTTCGGAATGTTTCCGAAATTTTTAATTTTTTTGATTTTTGAATTTTTAGAATTTTTGCATTTTTCTCGATTTTTTCATTTCAACAAAAATTACAATTATCCAATTTTGTACATTTCTTAATTTAGAGAACTTTGTGATTTTGTCGACTTTAAAGTTTTTACTATTTTGAAATTTATTTTTTTTTTTTATCAAATTTTCGGAAATTTTGCAAATTTTTTTTTTTTTCGATTTTTGTATTTTTAAAATTTTTGAATTTTTCTCGATTTTTTCATTTCAACAAAAATTACAATATTCCAATTTTGTAGATTTCTAAATTTAAAAAACTTTGCGATTTTTATGTTTTCACCGTCTATACTATTTTGAAAAAATTTAATTTTTTTATCCAATTTCGGAAATTTTCCGAAATCTTACATTTTTTCGACTTTTGAATTTTGGGAAATTTTGCATTTTTCTTGATATTTTTAATTCAACAAATTTTACAATATTCCAATTTTGGTGATTTCTTTATTTAAAGAGCATTGAGATTTTACAGTTTAAACAGTTTTTACTATTTTGAAAAAATTGTCTTTTTTTTATCAAATTTCGCAAATTTTCCGAAATTTTAAATTTTGTCGATTGTTGAATTTTAGGAATTTTGGCATTTTAATCGATTTTTTTATTTTTAACAAAATTTACAATTTTCACATTTTGTCCATTTCTTTATTTAGGGAACTTTGCGATTTTACAGTTTTCACAGTTTTTACAATTTTGAAAAATTTTCAGTTTTTACTATTTTGAAAAATTTAATTTTTTTATCTAATATCGGAAATTTTCCGAAATCTTAAATTTTTTCGATTTTTGAATTTTTAGAATTTTCGGATTTACCTCGATTTTTTCATTTAAACAAATTTTACAGTTCTCCAATTTTGTCGATTTCTTAATTTGGAGAACTTTGTGATTTTACAGTTTAAACAGTTTTTACTATTTTAAAACAATTTAATCTTTTTATCTAATTTCGGAAATTTCCGAAATCTTAAATTTTTTCGATTTTTGAATTTTGGGAATTTTTGCATTTATCTTGATATTTTTAATTTAACAAATTTTACAATTTTCCAATGTTGTCGATTTCTGAATTGAAAGAACTTTGTGTTTTTGTTGATTTCACAGTTTTTACTATTTTGAAAAAATAGTCTTATTTTATCAAATTTTCGGAAATTTTGAAAAATTTTAAATTTTGTCGATTTTCGGAAATTTTTGCATTTATCTCGATTTTTTAATTTCAACAAAAAATTACAATATTCCAATTTTGTAGATTTCTTAATTTAGAGAATGTGATTTTGTCAATTTTACAGTCTTAACTATTTTAAAAAAAATTTCTTTTTTTTATCAATTTTTCGGAAATTTTGCAAAATTTTAATTTTTTTTCGATTTTTGAATTTAGGGAATTTTAGCATTTTTCTTGATATTTTGAATTCAACAAAAATTACAATATTCCAATTTTGTATATTTTTTAATTTAAAAAACTTTGCGACTTTTCAGTTTTCACAGTTTTTAAAATTTTGAAAAATTTTTCTTTTTTATCGAATTTTGGAATGTTTCCGAAATTTTCAATTTTTTTTTATTTTTGAATTTTTAGAATTTTTGCATATTTCTTGATATTTTTAATTCAACAAAAATTTACAATATTCAAATTTTGTCCATTTCTTTATTAAGGGAACTGGGCGATCTTACAGTCTTCACAGTTTTTACTATTTTGAAAAAAATTTCTTTTGCTATCGAATTTCGGAAATTTTTCGAAATTTTAAATTTTTTCGATTTTTGAATTTAGGGAATTTTAGCATTTTTCTTGATATTTTTAATTCAACAAAAATTACAATTTTCCAATTTTGGCGATTTCTTTATTTAAAAAGCCTTGCGATTTTTAAGTTTTCACAGTCTTGACTATTTTGAAAAAATGTAATTTTTATTATCAAATTTCGGAATCTTTCCGAAATTTTAAATTTTGTCGATTGTTGAATTTTAGGAATTTTTGCATTTTGCTCGATTTTTTTATTTTCAAAAAAATTTGCAATATTCCAATTTTGTGTATTTCTATATTTAGAGAACTTTGCGATTTTACAGTTTTTACAGTTTTTAAAATTTTGAAAAAATGTTATTTTTTATCGAATTTCGGAATGTTTCCGAAATTTTTAATTTTTTTGATTTTTGAATTTTTAGAATTTTTGCATTTTTCTCGATTTTTTCATTTCAACAAAAATTACAATTATCCAATTTTGTACATTTCTTAATTTAGAGAACTTTGTGATTTTGTCGACTTTAAAGTTTTTACTATTTTGAAATTTATTTTTTTTTTTTATCAAATTTTCGGAAATTTTGCAAAATTTTTTTTTTTTTCGATTTTTGTATTTTTAAAATTTTTGAATTTTTCTCGATTTTTTCATTTCAACAAAAATTACAATATTCCAATTTTGTAGATTTCTAAATTTAAAAAACTTTGCGATTTTTAAGTTTTCACAATCTTTTTTTGAAAAAAATTTTTTTTTGTTACCAAATTTCGGAAATTTTCCGAAATTTTAAATTTTGTCGATTGTTGAGTTTTAAGAATTTTGGCATTTTAATCGATTTTTTTATTTTTAACAAAATTTACAATTTTCCCATTTTGTAGATTTGTTAAAGTAGAGAACTTTGCGATTTTACAGCTTAAACAGTTTTTACTATTTTGAAAAAAATTTCTTTTGTTATCAAATTTCGGAAGTTTTCCGAAATTTTAAATTTATTCGATTTTTGAATTTAGGGAACTTTAGCATTTTTCTTGATATTTTTAATTCAAGAAAAATTACAATTTTCCAATTTTGGCGTCTTTTTTATTAAAAGAGCTTTGCGATTTTTAAGTTTTCAGAATCTTTACTATTTTGAAAAAATTTAATTTCTTTATCAAATTTCGGAAATTTTTCGATATTTTTATTGTTGTCGATTGTTGAATTTTAGGAATTTTTGCATGTTTCTCGATTTTTTTATTTTTAACAAAATTTACAATTTTCACATTTTGTCCATTTCTTTATTTAGGGAACTTTGCGATTTTACAGTTTTCACAGTTTTTACAATTTTAAAAAATTTTCAGTTTTTACTATTTTAAAAAAATTAATTTCTTTATCTTATTTCGGAAATTTTCCGAAATCTTAAATTTTTTCGATTTTTGAATTTTTAGAATTTTCGCATTTACCTCGATTTTTTCATTTAAACAAATTTTACAGTTCTCCAATTTTGTCGATTTCTTAATTTGGAGAACTTTGTGATTTCACAGTTTAAACAGTTTTTACTATTTTAAAACAATGTAATTTTTTTGTCTAATTTCGGAAATTTCGGAAATTTTAAATTTTGTCGATTGTTGAATTTTAGGAATTTTTGCATTTTACTCGATTTTTTTTATTTTTAACAAAATTTACAATATTCAAATTTTGTCCATTTCTTTATTTAAGAAACTTTGCGATTTTGTCAATTTTACAGTTTTTACTATTTTGAAAAAAATTTCTTTTTTTATCAAACTTTCGGAAATTTTGCAAAATTTTAATTTTTTTCGATTTTTGAATTTTTAGAATTTTTGCAATTTTTTCGATTTTTTAATTTCAACAAAAATTAAAATTTTCCAATTTTGGCGATTTCTTAATTTTAAGAGCTTTGCGATTTTTAAGTTTTCACAGTCTTTATAATTTTACAAAAATTAATTTTTTATCAAATATCGGAAATTTTCCGAAATTTTAAATTTTGTCGGTTGTTTAATTTTAGGAATTTTGGCATTCTTCTCGATTTTTTTTTATTTTTAACAAAATTTGCAATATTCAAATTTTGTCCATTTCTTTATTTAGGGAACTTTGCGATTTTACAGTTTTCACAGTCTTTGCTATTTTGAAAAAATTTTCTTTTTTATCAAATATTCGGAAATTTTGCAAAATTTTAATTTTTTTCGATTTTTAAGTTTTTAGAATTTTTGCATTTTACTCGATTTTTTCATTTTAACAAAAATTACAATTTTCCAGATTTTGTAGATTTCTTAATTTAGAGAACTTTGTGATTTTGTCAATTTCACAGTTTTAACTATTTTGAAAAATTTAATTTTTTTATTTAATTTCGGAAATTTTTCGAAATCTTGAATTTTTTCGATTTTTGAATTTTGGGAACCTTAGCATTTTTCTTGATATTTTTAATTCAACAAATTTTCCAATTTTGTCGATTTCTTAATTTTGAGAACTTTGTGATTTTGTCGATTTTACAGTTTTTACTATTTTGAAAATATTGTCTTTTTTTTAAAAGTTTCGGAAATTTTCCAAAATTTTAAATGTTGTCGATTGTTGAGTTTTAGGAATATTTGCATTTTTCTCGATTTTTTTATTTTTAAAAATTTAATTTTTTTATCTAATTTCGGAAAATTTCCGAAATCTTAAATTTTTTAGATTTTTGAATTTTTGCATTTTTCTCGATTTTTTCATTTCAACATAAATTACAATTTTCCAATTTTGTTGACTTCTTAATTAAGACAACTTTGTGATTTTGTCAATTTTACAGTCTTTACTATTTTGAAAAAATTTTCTTTTTTATCAAATTTTCGGAAATTTTGCAAAATTTTAATTTTTTCGATTTTGGAATTTTTAGAATTTTTGAATTTTTCTCGATTTTTTCATTTCAACAAAATTTACAATTTTCCAATTTTGTAGATTTCTTAATTTTAAGAACTTTGTGATTTTGTCGATTTTACAGTTTTTACTATTTTGAAAAAATTGTCTTATCTTATCAAATTTCGGAAATTTTGCAAAATTTTAAATTTTGTCGATTTTCAGAAATTTTTGCATTTTTCTCGATTTTTTAATTTCAACAAAACTTGCAATATTCCAATTTTGTCTTTTTTTTTATTTAGAGAACATTGCGATTTTACAGTTTAAACAGTTTTTACTATTTTGAAAAAATTGTATTTGTTAATCAAATTTCGGAAATTTTCGGAAATTTTAAATTTTGTCGATTTTGAATTTAGGGAATTTTAGCGTTTTTCTTGATATTTTAAATTCAACAAAAATTACAATTTTCCATTTTTGGCGATTTCTTAATTTAGAAAAATTTATGATTTTACAGTTTTCACAGTTTTTACAATTTTGAAAAAATTTTCTTTTGTTATCAAATTTCGGAATTTTTCCGAAATTTTAAATTTTGTCGATTTAAAAGCTTCAGAAATTTTTGAATTTTTCTCGATTTTTTCATTACAACAAAATTTACAATATTCCAATTTTGTAGATATCTTTATTTAAAGAGCTTTGCGATATTTAAGTTTTCACAGTCTTTACTATTTTGAAAAAATTTCTTTTGTTATCGAGTTTCGGACTTTTTCGGAAATTTGATATTTTTTCGATTTTTGGATTTTGAGAATTATAGCTTTTTTCTCGATTTTTTCATTTCAACAAAATTTACAATTTTCCAATTTTGTAGATTTCTTAATAAGAGAACTTTGTGATTTTGTCGATTTTACAGTTTTAACTATTTTGAAAAAATTTTCTTTTTTTATCAAATTTTGGGAAATTTTCCGAAATTTTAATTTTTGTCGATTTTCGGAAATTTATTAATTTTTCTCGTTTGTTTCATTTAAACAAAAATTACAATATTAGAATTTTGTAGATTTTTTAATTTAAAGAACTTTGCGATTTTTAAGTTTTCACAGTTTTTACTATTTTAAAAACAATTTAATTTTCTTATCAAATTTCGGAAACTTTTCAAATTTTTAAATTTTGTCGATTGTTGAATTATAGGAATTTTTGCATTTTTCTTGATATTTTGATTTAACAAATTTTACAGTTCTTTAATTTTGTCGATTTCTTAATTTGAAGAACTTTGTGATTTTACAGTTTAAACAGTTTTTACTATTTTAAAAAAATTTCCTTTCAAGTTTCGGAAATTTTAAGAAATTTTAAATTTTTTCTCGTTTTTGAATTTTTAGAATTTTCGCATTTATCTCGATTTTTTCATTTCAAGAAAAATTACAATTTTCCAATTTTGTAGATTTCTTAGTTTAGAGAACTTTGCGATTAAACAGTTTTCACAGTTTTTACTATTTTGAAAAACATTAATTTTTTTATCTAATTTCGGAAATTTTCCGAAATCTTAAATTTTTTCGATTTTTGAATTTTGGGATTTTTGGGAATTTTTGCATTTTTCTAGATATTTTTAATTCAACAAATTTTTCAATTTGCCAATGTAGTCGATTTCTAAATTTAGAGAAGTTTGTGATTTTGTCGATTATACTATTTTTACTATTTTGAAGAAAGTGTCTTCTTTATTGAATTTCGGAAATTTTCCGAAAATTTAAATTTTTCCGATTTTTGAATTTCTTAAATTTTTCAACTTTTCTCGATTTTTTCTGTTCAAGAAAAATTACAATATTCCAATTTTGTATATTTCTTTATTTAAAAAACTTTGCGACTTTTCAATTTTCACAGTTTTTACAATTTTGAAAAAGTTTTTTTTTTTATCGAATTTCAGAAAGCTTCCGAAATTTTAAATTTTTTTTGATTTTAGAATTTTTAGAATTTTTGCATTTTTCTCGATTTTTTTCATTTCAACAAAAATTACAATTTTCCAATTTTGTAGATTTTTTAATTTAGAAAACTTTGTGATTTTGTCGATTTTACAGTTTTAACTATTTTGAAAAAATTTTCTTTTTTTATCAAATTTTCGGAAATTTTGCAAAATTTTAATTTTTTTCGATTTTTGAATTTTTAGAATTTTTGCATTTTTCTCGATTTTTTTCATTTCAACAAAAATTACAATTTTCCAATTTTGGCGATTTATTTATTTAAAGAGCTTTGCGATTTTTAAGTTTTTACAGTCTTTACTATTTTGAAAATATTGAATTTTTTGATCAAATTTCGGAAATTTTCCGAAATTTTAAATTTTGTCGATTGTTGAATTTTAGGAATTTTTGCATTTTTCTCAATTTTTTTATTTTAACAAAATTTACAATATTCAAAATTTCTCCATTTCTTTATTTAGGGAACTTTTGCGATTTTACAGTTTTCACAGTTTTTACAATTTTGGAAAAATTTTCTGTTTTATCAAATTTCGGAAAATTTCAGAAATTTTGAATTTTTTTTATTTTTGAATTTTTAGAATTTTCGCATTTTTCTCGATTTTTATATTTCAACAAAAATTACAATTTTCCAATTTATTAGATTTCTTAATTTAGAGAATTTTGTGAGTTTGTCGATTTAACAGTTTTTACTATTTTGATCAAATTTCGGAAATTTTCGGAAATTTTAAATTTTTTCGATTTTTAAATTTAGGGAATTTTAGCACTTTTCTTGATATTTTTAATTCAACAAAAATTACAATTTTCCAATTATGGCGATTTCTTTATTTAAAGAGCTTTGCGATTTTTAAGTTTTCACAGTCTTTACTATTTTGAAAAAATTTAATTTTTTTATCAAATTTCGGAAATTTTCCGAAATTTTAAATTTTGTCGATTGCTGAATTCTACGTATTTTTGAATTTTTCTCAATTTTTTTATTTTAACAAAATTTACAATATTCAAATTTTGTCCATTTGTTTGTTTAGGGAATTTTGCGATTTTACAGTTTTCACAGTTTTTACAATTTTGGAATAATTTTCTTATTATCAAATTTCGGAAAAATTTCCGAAATTTTTATTTTTTTTTGATTTTTTAATTTTTAGAATTTTTGCATTTTTCTCGATTTTTTCATTTCAACAAAAATTACAATTTTCAAATTTTGTAGATTTCTAAATTAAGAGAAGTTTGTGATTTTGTCGATTATACAAATTTTATTATTTTGAAGAAAGTGTCTTCTTTATTCAATTTCGGAAATTTTCCGAAATTTTAAATTTTTCCGATTTTTGAATTTCTTAAATTTTTAAATTTTTCTCGATTTTTTCATTTCAACAAAATTTACAATATTCCAATTTTGTATATTTCTTAATTTAAAAAGCTTTGCGATTTTTAAGTTTTCACAGTTTTTACTATTTTGAACAAAATTTCTTTTGTTATTAAATTTCGGAAATTTTCCGAAATTTTAAATTTTTTCGATTTTTGAATTAAGGGAATTTTAGCATTTTTCTTGATATTTTTAATTCAACAAAAACTACAATTTTCCAATTTTGGCGATTTCTTTATTTAGAGAACTTTGCGATTTTACAGTTTTTACAGTTTTTAAAATTTTGAAAAAATTTAATTTTTTATCGAATTTTGGAAAGTTTCTAAAAGTTTTTATTTTTTTTTATTTTTGAATTTTTAGAATTTTTGCATTTTTCTCGATTTTTTCATTTCAACAAAAATTACAATTTTCCAATTTTTTAGATTTCTTAATTTAGAGAACTTTGTAATTTTGACGATTTTACAGTTTTTACTATTTTGAAAAAATTTTCTTTTTTTATCAAAATTTCAAAAGTTTTGCAAAATTTTAATTTTTATCGATTTTTGAATTTTTGGAATTTCTTAATTTTTCTCGATTTTTTTCATTTCAACAGAAATTACAATTCTCCAATTTTGTAGATTTCTTAATTTAGAGAACTTTGCGATTTTACAGTTTGTACTATTTTGAAAAAAATTTCTTTTGTTATCAAATTTTGGAAATTTTAAATTTTTTCGATTTTTGAATTAAGGGAATTTTAGCATTTTTCTTGATATTTTTAATTCAACAAAAATTACAATTTTCCAATTTTGGCGATTTCTTTATTTAAAGAGCTTTGCGATTTTTAAGTTTTCACAGTCTTTACTATTTTGAAAAAATTTAATTTTTTTATCAAATTTCGGAAATTTTCCGAAATTTTAAATTTTGTCGATTGTTGAATTTTAGGAATTTTTGCATTTTTCTCAATTTTTTTATTTTAACAAAATTTACAATATTCAAAATTTCTCCATTTCTTTATTTAGGGAACTCTTGCGATTTTACAGTTTTCACAGTTTTTACAATTTTGGAAAAATTTTCTGTTTTATCAAATTTCGGAAAATTTCAGAAATTTTGAATTTTTTTTTATTTTTGAATTTTTAGAATTTTCGCATTTTTCTCGATTTTTATATTTCAACAAAAATTACAATTTTCCAATTTATTAGATTTCTTAATTTAGAGAATTTTGTGAGTTTGTCGATTTAACAGTTTTTACTATTTTGAAAAAATTATCTTTTTTTATCAAATTTCGGAAATTTTCGGAAATTTTAAATTTTTCGATTTTTAAATTTAGGGAATTTTAGCATTTTTCTTGATATTTTTAATTCAACAAAAATTACAATTTTCCAATTATGGCGATTTCTTTATTTAAAGAGCTTTGCGATTTTTAAGTTTTCACAGTCTTTACTATTTTGAAAAAATTTAATTTTTTTATCAAATTTCGGAAATTTTCCGAAATTTTAAATTTTGTCGATTGCTGAATTCTACGAATTTTTGAATTTTTCTCAATTTTTTTATTTTAACAAAATTTACAATATTCAAATTTTGTCCATTTGTTTATTTAGGGAACTTTGCGATCTTACAGTTTTCACAGTTTTTACAATTTTGGAATAATTTTCTTATTATCAAATTTCGGAAAAATTTCCGAAATTTTTAATTTTTAGAATTTTTGCATTTTTCTCGATTTTTTCATTTCAACAAAAATTACAATTTTCAAATTTTGTAGATTTCTAAATTAAGAGAAGTTTGTGATTTTGTCGATTATACAAATTTTATTATTTTGAAGAAAGTGTCTTCTTTATTCAATTTCGGAAATTTTCCGAAATTTTAAATTTTTCCGATTTTTGAATTTCTTAAATTTTTGAATTTTTCTCGATTTTTTCATTTCAACAAAATTTACAATATTCCAATTTTGTATATTTCTTAATTTAAAAAGCTTTGCGATTTTTAAGTTTTCACAGTTTTTACTATTTTGAACAAAATTTCTTTTGTTATTAAATTTCGGAAATTTTCCGAAATTTTAAATTTTTTCGATTTTTGAATTAAGGGAATTTTAGCATTTTTCTTGATATTTTTAATTCAACAAAAACTACAATTTTCCAATTTTGGCGATTTCTTTATTTAGAGAACTTTGCGATTTTACAGTTTTTACAGTTTTTAAAATTTTGAAAAAATTTAATTTTTTATCGAATTTTGGAAAGTTTCTAAAAGTTTTTATTTTTTTTTATTTTTGAATTTTTAGAATTTTTGCATTTTTCTCGATTTTTTTATTTCAACAAAAATTACAATTTTCCAATTTTTTAGATTTCTTAATTTAGAGAACTTTGTAATTTTGACGATTTTACAGTTTTTACTATTTTGAAAAAATTTTCTTTTTTTATCAAAATTTCAAAAGCTTTGCAAAATTTTAATTTTTATCGATTTTTGAATTTTTGGAATTTCTTAATTTTTCTCGATTTTTTCATTTTAACAGAAATTACAATTCTCCAATTTTGTAGATTTCTTAATTTAGAGAACTTTGCGATTTTACAGTTTTCACTATTTTGAAAAAAATTTCTTTTGTTATCAAATTTTGGAAATTTTAAATATTTTCGATTTTTGAATTAAGGGAATTTTAGCATTTTTCTTGATATTTTTAATTCAACAAAAATTACAATTTTCCAATTTTGGCGATTTCTTTATTTAAAGAGCTTTGCGATTATTAAGTTTTCACAGTCTTTACTATTTTGAAAAAATTTAATTTTTTATCAAATTTCGTAAAATTTCCGAAATTTTTAATTTTTTTTTATTTTTTAATTTTTAGAATTTTTGCATTTTTCTCGATTTTTTAATTTTAACAAAAATTACAATTTTCCAATTTTGTAGATTTCTAAATTAAGAGAAGTTTGTGATTTTGTCGATTATACAGATTTTATTATTTTGAAGAAAGTGTCCACTTTATTCAATTTCGGAAATTTTCCGAAATTTTAAATTTTTTCGATTTTTGAATTTCTTAAATTTTTGAATTTTTCTCGATTTTTTCATTTCAACAAAATTTACAATATTCCAATTTTGTATATTTGTTAATTTAAAAAGCTTTGCGATTTTTAAGTTTTCACAGTTTTTACTATTTTGAACAAAATTTTTTTTGTTATTAAATTTCGGAAATTTTCCGAAATTTCAAATTTTTTCGATTTTTGAATTAAGGGAATTTTAGCATTTTTCTTGATATTTTTAGATCAACAAAAATTACAATTTTCCAATTTTGACGATTTCTTTATTTAAAGAGCTTTGCGATTTTTAAGTTTTCACAGTCTTTACTATTTTGAAACAATTTAATTTTTTTATCAAATTTCGTAAAATTTCCGAAATTTTTAATTTTTTTTTATTTTTTAATTTTTAGAATTTTTGCATTTTTCTCGATTTTTTAATTTTAACAAAAATTACAATTTTCAAATTTTGTAGATTTCTAAATAAAGAGAAGTTTGTGATTTTGTCGATTATACAGATTTTATTATTTTGAAGAAAGTGTCTACTTTATTCAATTTCGGAAATTTTCCGAAATTTTAAATTTTTTCGATTTTTGAATTTCTTAAATTTTTGAATTTTTCTCGATTTTTTCATTTCAACAAAATTTACAATATTCCAATTTTGTATATTTGTTAATTTAAAAAGCTTTGCGATTTTTAAGTTTTCACAGTTTTTACTATTTTGAACAAAATTTCTTTTGTTATTAAATTTCGGAAATTTTCCGAAATTTTAAATTTTTTCGATTTTTGAATTAAGGGAATTTTAGCATTTTTCTCAATTTTTTTTATTTATAACAAAAATTACAATATTAAAATTTTGACTATTTCTTTATTTAGGGAACTTTGCGATTTTACAGTTTTCGCAGTTTTAACAATTTTGGAAAAATTTGTTTATCGAATTTCGGAAAGTTTCCAAAAGTTTTTATTTTTTTTGATTTTTGAATTTTTAGAATTTTTGCATTTTTTTCGATTTTTTAATTTCAACAAAAATTATAATTTTCAAATTTTTTAGATTTCTTAATTAAGAGAACTTTGTGATTTTGTCGATTTTACTGTTCTTACTATTTTGAAAAAATATTCTTTTTTTATCAAAATTTCAAAAGTTTTGCAAAATTTTAATTTATATCGATTTTTGAATTTTTGGAATTTTTTAATTTTTCTCGATTTTTTCATTCTAACAAAAATTACAATTCTCCAATTTTGTAGATTTCTTAATTTAGAGAACTTTGCGATTTTACAGTTTTCACAGTTTTTACTATTTTGAAAAAAAATTTTTTTGTTATCAAATTTCGAAAATTTTCGGAAATTTTAAATTTTTTTCGATTATTGAATTTAGTTAATTTTAGCATTTTTCTTGATATTTTTAATTCAACAAAAATAACAATTTTCCAATTTTGGCGATTTCTTTATTAAAAGAGCTTTGCGATAGTTAAGTTTTCACAGTCTTTACTATTTGGAAAAAATTAAATTTTTTTATCAAATTTCGGAAATTTTCCGAAATTTTAAATTTTGTCGATTGTTGAATTTTAGGAACTTTTGTATTTTTCACAATTTTTTTATTTTTAAAAAAATTTACAATATTAAAATATTATCCATTTCTTTATTTAGGGAACTTTGCGATTTTACAGTTTTCACAGTTTTTACAATTTTGGAAAAATTTTCTTTTTTATCGAATTTCGGAAAGTTTCCGAAAGTTTTTATTTTTTTTGATTTTTGAATTTTTAGAATTTTTGCATATTTCTTGATATTTTTAATTCAACAAAAATTTACAATATTCAAATTTTGTCCATTTCTTTATTAAGGGAACTGGGCGATCTTACAGTCTTCACAGTTTTTACTATTTTGAAAAAAATTTCTTTTGCTATCGAATTTCGGAAATTTTCCGAAATTTTAAATTTTTTCCATTTTTGAATTAAGGGAATTTTAGCATTTTTCTCAATTTTTTTTATTTATAACAAAAATTACAATATTCCAATTTTGTCTATTTCTTTATTTAGTGAACTCTGCGATTTTACAGTTTTCACAGTTTTTAAAATTTTGAAAAAATTTTCTTTTTTATCGAATTTCGGAATGTTTCCAAAATTTTTTAATTTTTAGAATTTTAGCATTTTTCTCGATTTTTTCATTTCAACAAAAATTACAATTTTCCAATTTTGTAGATTTCTTAATTTAGAGAACTTTGTGATTTTGTCGACTTTAAAGTTTTTACTATTTTTAAAATATTTTTTTTTTTTATCAAACTTTCGGAAATTTTGCAAAATTTTATTTTTTTCGATTTTTGTTTTTTAAAATTTTTTAATTTTTCTCGATTTTTTTATTTCAACAAAAATTACAATATTCCAATTTTGTAGATTTGTAAATTTAAAAAACTTTACGATTTTTAAGTTTTCACAGTCTATACTATTTTGAAAAAATATAATTTTGTTATCCAATTTCGGAAATTTTCCGAAATCTTACATTTTTTCAATTTTTGAATTTTGGGAATTTTCGCATTTTTCTTGATATTTTTACAATTTTCCAATTATGGTGATTTCTTTATTTAAAGAGCATTGCGATTTTACAGTTTAACCTTTTTTTACTATTTTGAAAAAATTGTCTTTTTTTTATCAAATTTCGGAAATTTTCCGAAATTTTATATTTTGTCGATTTAAAGATTTTAGAAATTTTTGCATTTTTCTCGATTTTTTCATTTCAACAAAAATTATAATTTTTCAATTTTTTAGATTTCTTAATTTAGAGAACTTTGCGATTTTACAGTTTTCACAGTTTTTACTTTTTTGAAAAAAGTTTCTTTTGTTCGGAAATTTTCCGAAATTTTAAATTTTTTCGATTTTTGAATTTAGGGAATTTTAGCAATTTTCTTGATATTTTTAATTCAACAAAAATTACAATTTTCCAATTTTGGCGATTTCTTTATTTAAAGAGCTTTGCGATTTTTAAGTTTTCACAGTCTTTACTATTTTGAAAAAATTTAATTTTTTTATCAAATTTCGGAAATTTTCCGAAATTTTAAATTTTGTCGATTGTTGAATTTTAGGAATTTTTGCATTTTTCTCAATTTTTTTATTTTTAACAAAATTTACAATATTCAAATTTTGTCCATTTCTTTATATAGGGAACTTTGCGGTTTTACAGTTTTCACAGTTTTTAAAATTTTGAAAAAATTTTCTTTTTTATCGAATTTCGGAATGTTTCCGAAATTTTTAATTTTTTTTTATTTTTGAATTTTTAGAATTTTTGCATATTTCTTGATATTTTTAATTCAACGAAAATTTACAATATTCAAATTTTGTCCATTTCTTTATTAAGGGAACTGGGCGATCTTACAGTCTTCACAGTTTTTACTATTTTGAAAAAAATTTCTTTTGCTATCGAATTTCGGAAATTTTCCGAAATTTTAAATTTTTTCCATTTTTGAATTTAGGGAATTTTAGCATTTTTCTTGATATTTTTAATTCAACAAAAATTACAATTTTCCAATTTTGGCGATTTCTTTATTTAAAAAGCCCTGCGAATTTTAAGTTTTCACAGTCTTTACTATTTTAAAAAAAGTAAATTTTTATTATCAAATTTCGGAATCTTTCCGAAATTTTAAATTTTGTCGATTGTTGAATTTTAGGAATTGTTGCATTTTGCTCGATTTTTTTATTTTCAACAAAATTTGCAATATTCCAATTTTGTGTATTTCTATATTTAGAGAACTTTGCGATTTTACAGTTTTCACAGTTTTTAAAATTTTGAAAAAATTTTCTTTTTTATCGAATTTCGGAATGTTTCCGAAATTTTTCATTTTATTTAGATTTTTGAGTTTTTAGAATTTTTGAATTTTTCTCGATTTTTTCATTTCAACAAAAATTACAATTATCCAATTTTGTAGATTTCTTAATTTAGAGAACTTTGTGATTTTGTCGACTTTAAAATTTTTACTATTTTGAAATTTTTTTTTTTTTTTTATCAAATTTTCGGAAATTTTGCAAAATTTTATTTTTTTCGATTTTTGAATTTTTAAAATTTTGAATTTTTTCTCGATTTTTTCATTTCAACAAAAATTACAATATTCCAATTTTTGTAGATTTCTAAATTTAAAAAACTTTGCGATTTTTAAGTTTTCACAGTCTATACTATTTTGAAAAAATTATCATTTTTTATCAAATTTCGGAAATTTTAAATTTTTTCGATTTTTAAATTTAGGGAATTTTAGCATTTTTCTTGATATTTTTAATTCAACAAAAATTACAATTTTCCAATTTTGGCGATTTCTTTATTTAAAGAGCTTTGCGATCTTACAGTTTTCACAGTTTTTACAATTTTGGAAAAATTTTCTTTTTTATCAAATTTCGGAAAATTTCCGAAATTTTGAATTTTTTTTTATTTTTGAATTTTTAGAATTTTCGCATTTTTCTCGATTTTTATATTTCAACAAAAATTACAATTTTCCAATTTATTAGATTTCTTAATTTAGAGAACTTTGTTATTTTGACGATTTTACAGTTTTTACTATTTTGAAAAAATTTTCTTTTTGTATCAAAATTTCAAAAGTTTTGCAAAATTTTAATTTTTATCGATTTTTGAATTTTTGGAATTTTTTAATTTTTCTCGATTTTTTCATTTTAACAGAAATTACAATTCTCCAATTTTGTAGATTTCTTAATTTAGAGAACCTTGCGATTTTACAGTTTTTACTATTTTGAAAAAAATTTCTTTTGTTATCAAATTTTGGAAATTTTAAATTTTTTCGATTTTTGAATTAAGGGAATTTTAGCATTTTTTTTGATATTTTTAATTCAACAAAAATTACAATTTTCCAATTTTGGCGGTTTCTTAATTTAAAGAGCTTTGCGATTTTTAAGTTTTCACAGTCTTTGCTATTTTGAAAAAATTTAATTTTTTTATCAAATTTCGTAAAATTTCCGAAATTTTTAATATTTTTTGATTTTTTAATTTTTATAATTTTTGCATTTTTCTCGATTTTTTAATTTCAACAAAAATAACAATTTTCCAATTTTGTAGATTTCTTAATTTAGAGAACTTTGCGATTTTACAGTTTTCACAGTTTTTACTATTTTGAAAAAAATTTCTTTTGTTATCAAATTTCGGAAATTTTAAATTTTTTCGATTTTTGGATTTTGAGAATTTTTGCATTTTTCTCGATTTTTTTAATTCAACAAAAATTAAAATTTTCCAATTTTGGCGATTTCTTTATTAAGAGAGCTTTGCGATTTTTAAGTTTTCACAGTCTTAACTATTTTGAAAAAATTTAATTTTTTTTATTAAATTTCGGAAATTTTCCGAAATTTTAAATGTTGTCGATTGTTGAATTTTAGGAAATTTTGCATTTTTCTCGATTTTTTTATTTTAACAAAATTTACAATATTCAAATTTTGTTCTCTTCTTTATTTAGGGAACTTTGCGATTTTACAGTTCTTACAGTTTTTACATTTTTGAAAAAATTTTCTTTTTTTATCGAATTTTGGAAAGTTTCCGAAATGTTTAATTTTTTAAGATTTTTGAATTTTTGAATTTTTCTTCATTTTTTCATTTCAACAAAAATTACAATTTTCCAATTTTGTTGATTTCTTAATTAAAAAAATTTTCGATTTTTCAGTTTTCACAGTTTTTACTATTTTGAAAACATTTTCTTTTGTTATCGAATTCCGGAAATTCTCCGCAATTTTAATTGTTTTTCGATTTTTGATTTTTGGGAATTTTAGCATTTTTCTTGTTATTTTTAACTTAAGAAAAATTAAAATTTTCCAATTATGGCGATTTCTTAATTTAGAGAACTTTGTGATTTTGTCGATTTTACAATTTTTACTATTTTGAAAATTTTTTCTTTTTTTATCAAATTTTGGGAATTTTTGCAAATTTTTAATTTTTTGTCGATTTTCGGAAATTTTTTAATTTTTCTCGATATTTTCATCTCATTTATTTAAAAAAATTTCTTTTGTTATCAAATTTCGAAAATTTTCCGAAAATTTAAATTTTTTCGATTTTTGAATTTAGGGAATTTTAGCATTTTTCTTGATATTTTTAATTCAACAAAAATTACAATTTTCCAATTTTGTGGAATTCTAAGTTAAGAGAAGTTTGTGATATTGTCGATCATACATTTTGTACTATTTTGGAGAAAGTGTCTTCTTTATTCAATTTCGGAAATTTTCCGAAATTTTAAATTTTGTCGATTGTTGAATTTTAGGATTTTTTGCATTTTTCTCAATTTTTTTATTTTAACCAAATTTACAATATTCAAATTTTGTTTTTTTTTTATTTAGGGAACTTTGCGATTTTACAGTTTTCACAGTTTTTTACAATTTTGAAAAAGTTTTCTTTTTTATCGAATTTCGGAAAGTTTCCGAAATTTTTGAATTTTTCCGATTTTTGAATTTCTTAAATTTCTGAATTTTTCTCGATTTTTTTATTTCAAAGAAATTTACAATATTCCAATTTTGTATATTTCTTAATTTAAAAAACTTTGCGATTTTTCATTTTGTACAGTTTTTACTATTTTGAAAACATTTTCTTTTGTTATCGAATTCCGGAAATTTTCCGCAATTTTAATTTTTTTTCGATTTTTGAATTTTGGGAATTTGAGCATTTTTCTTGCTATTTTTAACTTAACAAAAATTACAATTTTCCATTTTTGGCGATTTCATAATTAAGAGAACTTTGTGATTTTGTCGATTTTACAGTTTTTACTATTTTGAAAAAATTTTCTTTTTTTTATCAAATTTTGGGAAATTTTGCAAAATTTTATTTTTTTGTCGATTTTCGGAAATTTTTGAGTTTATCTCGATTTTTTCATTTCAACAAAAATTACAATATTACAATTCCAATAGATTTCTTAATTTAAAAAACTTTGAAATTTTACAGTTTTCACAGTTTTTCCTATTTTGAAAAAAATTTCTTTTGTTCGGAAATTTTCCGAAATTTTAAATTTTTTCGTTTTTTGAATTTAGGGAATTTTAGCATTTTTCTTGATATTTTTAGTTCAACAAAAATTACAATTTTTCAATTCTGGCGATTTCTTTATTTAAAGAACTTTGCGATTTTTAAGTTTTCACATTCCTTACTATTTTGAAAAAATTGTATTTTTATATCAAATTTCGGAAATGTTTCGAAATTACAAATTTTTCGATTGTTGAATTTTTAGAATTTTTGCATTTTTCTCGATTTTTTCATTTCTACAAAAATTACAATTTTCTAATTTTGCAGATTTATTAATTAAGAGAACTTTGTTTTTTTAAGTTTTCACAGTTTTTACTATTTTGAAAAACATTAATTTTTTTATCTTATTTCGAAAATTTTCCGAAATCTTAACTTTTTTTGATTTTTGAATTTTTAGAATTTTTGCATTTTTATCGATTTTTTCATTTCAACAAAAATTACAATTTTCCAATTTTGTAGATTTCATAATTTAGAGAACTTTGTGATTTTGTCGACTTTAAAGTTTTTACTATTTTGAAATTTTTTTTTTTTTTATCAAATTTTCGGAAAATTTGCAAAATTTTATTTTTTTCGATTTTTGATTTTTAAAATTTTTTAATTTTTCTCGATTTTTTCATTTCAACAAAAATTACAATATTCCAATTTTGTAGATTTCTAAATTTAAAAAACTTTGCGATTTTTAAGTTTTCACAGTCTATACTATTTTTCCGAAATTTTATATTTTGTCGATTTAAAGATTTTAGAAATTTTTGCATTGTTCTCGATTTTTTCATTTCAACAAAAATTATAATTTTTCAATTTTTTAGATTTCTTAATTTAGAGAACTTTGCGATTTTACAGTTTTCACAGTTTTTACTTTTTTGAAAAAAGTTTCTTTTGTTCGGAAATTTTCCGAAATTTTAAATTTTTTCGATTTTTGAATTTAGGGAATTTTAGCAATTTTCTTGATATTTTTAATTCAACAACAATTACAATTTTCCAATTTTGGCGATTTCTTTATTTAAATAGCTTTGCGATTTTTAAGTTTTCACAGTCTTAACTATTTTGAAAAAATTTAATTTTTTTATCAAATTTCGGAAATTTTCCGAAATTTTAAATTTTGTCGATTGTTGAATTTTAGGAATTTTTGCATTTTTCTCAATTTTTTTATTTTTAACAAAATTTACAATATTTAAATTTTGTCCATTTCTTTATTTAGGGAAATGTGCGATTCTACAGTTTTCACAGTTTTTACAATTTTGGAAAAATGTTCTTTTTTATCGAATTTCGGAAAGTTTCCGAAATTTTTAATTTTTTTTTTGATTTTTGAATTTTTAGAATTTTTGAATTTTTCTCGATTTTTTCATTTCAACAAAAATTACAATGTTCCAATTTTGTAGATTTCTAAATTAAGACAACTTTGCGATTTTTAAGTTTTCACAGTCTTTACTATTTTGAAAAAAATTTCTTTTGTTATCAAATTTCGGAAATTTTCCAATGTTTTAAATTTTTTAGATTTTTGAATTTTGTGAATTTTTGCATTTTTCTCGATTTTGTTAATTCAACAAAAATTACAATTTGCCAATTTTGGCGATTTCTTTATTAAAAGAGCTTTGTAATTTTTAACTTTTCACAATCTTTACTTTTTTGAAAAAAATTTCTTTTGTTATCGAATTTCGGAAATTTTAAATTTTTTCGATTTTTGGATTTTGAGAATTTTTGCATTTTTCTCGATTTTTTTAATTCAACAAAAATTAAAATTTTCCAATTTTGGCGATTTCTTTATTAAGAGAGCTTTGCGATTTTTAAGTTTCCACAATCTTTACTATTTTGAAAAAATTTAATTTTTTTATCAAATTTCGGAAAATTTCCGAAATTTTAAATTTTGTCGATTGTTGAATTTTAAGAATTTTGGCATTTTAATCGATTTTTTTATTTTTAACAAAATTTACAATTTTCCAATTTTGTAGATTTCTTAATGTAGAGAACTTTGCGATTTTACAGTTTAAACAGTTTTTACTATTTTGAAAAAAATTTCTTTTGTTATCAAATTTCGGAAATTTTCCAATGTTTTAAATTTTTTCGATTTTTGAATTTTGTGAATTTTTGCATTTATCTTGATATTTTTAATTCAACAAATTTTACAATTTTCCAATGTTGTCGATTTCTGAATTGAAAGAACTTTGTGTTTTTGTTGATTTCACAGTTCTTACTATTTTGAAAAAATAGTCTTATTTTATCAATTTTTCGGAAATTTTGCAAAATTTTAAATTTTATCGATTTTCGGAAATTTTTGCATTTATCTCGATTTTTAAATTTCAACAAAAATTACAATATTCCATTTTTGTAGATTTCTTAATTTAGAGAACTTTGTGTTTTTGTTGATTTCACAGTTCTTACTATTTTGAAAAAATTTTCTTATTTTTATCAAATTTTCGGAAATTTTGCAAAATTTTAATTTTTTTCGATTTTTGAATTTAGGGAATTTTAGCATTTTTCTTGATATTTTGAATTCAACAAAAATTACAATATTCCAATTTTGTATATTTTTTAATTTAAAAAACTTTGCGATTTTTCAGTTTTCACAGTTTTTACTATTTTGAGAAAAATTACTTTTGTTATCGAACTCGGAAATTTTCCGAAATTTTAATTTTGTTTTGATTTTTGAATTTTTAGAATTTTTGCATTTCTCTCGATTTTTTCATTTCAACAAAAATTACAATTTTCCAATTTTAGCGATTTCTTTATTAAAAGAGCTTTGCGATTTTTAAGTTTTCACAATCTTTACTATTTTGAAAAAAATTTTTTTTTGTTATCAAATTTCGGAAATTTTCCGAAATTTTAAATTTTGTCGATTGTTGAATTTTAAGAATTTTGGCATTTTAATCGATTTTTTTATTTTTAACAAAATTTACAATTTTCCAATTTTGTAGATTTCTTAATGTAGAGAACTTTGCGAATTTAAGGTTTAAACAGTTTTTACTATTTTGAAAAAATTGTCTTTTTTTATCAAATTTCGCAAATTTTCCGAAATTTTAAATTTTGTTTTGATTTTTGAATTTATAGAATTTTTGCATTTCTCTCGATTTTTTCATTTCAACAAAAATTACAATTTTCCAATTTTGGCGATTTCTTTATTAAAAGAGCTTTGCGATTTTTAAGTTTTCACAATCTTTACTATTTTGAAAAAATTTTTTTTTTGTTATCATATTTCGGAAATTTTCCGAAATTTTAAATTTTGTCGATTGTTGAATTTAAAGAATTTTGGCATTTTAATCGATTTTTTTATTTTTAACAAAATTTACAATTTTCCAATTTTGTAGATTTTTTAATGTAGAGAACTTTGCGATTTTAAGGTTTAAACAGTTTTTACTATTTTGAAAAAATTGTCTTTTTTTTATCAAATTTCGCAAATTTTCCGAAATTTTAAATTTTGTTTTGATTTTTGAATTTATAGAATTTTTGCATTTCTCTCGATTTTTTCATTTCAACAAAAATTACAATTTTCCAATTTTGGCGATTTCTTTATTAAAAGAGCTTTGCGATTTTGAAGTTTTCACAATCTTTACTATTTTGAAAAAAATTTCTTTTGTTATCAAATTTCGGAAATTTTCCGAAATTTTAAATTTTTTCGATTTTTGAATTTAGGGAATTTTAGCATTTTTCTTTATATTTTTACTCAACAATTTTAACAGTTCTCCAATTTTGTCGATTTCTTAATTTGGAGAACTTTGTGATTTTACAGTTTAAACAGTTTTTACTATTTTAAAAAAATTTTCTTTTTTTTTAACAAGTTTCGGAAATTTTCCAAAATTTTAAATGTTGTCGATTGTTGAATTGTAGGAATATTAGCATTTTTCTCGATTTTTTTATTTTTAAAAATTTAATTTTTTTATCTAATTTCGGAAATTTTCCGAAATCTTAAATTTTTTCGATTTTTGAATTTTTAGAATTTTTGCATTTTTCTCGATTTTTTCATTCCAACAAAAATTACAATTTTCCAATTTTGTAGATTTCTTAATTTAGAGAACTTTGTGATTTTGTCAATTTTTCAGTCTTTACTGTTTTGAAAAAATTTTCTTTTTTATCAAATTTTCGGAAATTTTGCAAAATTTTAATTTTTTTCGATTTTGGAATTTTTAGAATTTTTGCATTTTTCTCGATTTTTTCATTTCAACAAAATTTACAATTTTCCAATTTTGTAGATTTCTTAATTTTGAGAACTTTGTGATTTTGTCGATTTTACAGTTTTTACTATTTTGAAAAAATTGTCTTATCTTATCAAATTTCGGAAATTTTGCAAAATTTTAAATTTTGTCGATTTTCGGAAATTTTTGCATTTTTCTCGATTTTTTAATTTCAACAAAACTTGCAATATTCCAATTTTGTTTTTTTTTATTTAGAGAACATTGCGATTTTACAGTTTAAACAGTTTTTACTATTTTGAAAAAATTGTATTTGTTTATCAAATTTCGGAAATTTTCCGAAATTTTAATTTTTTTCGATTTTGAATTTAGGGAATTTTAGCATTTTTCTTGATACTTTTAATTCAACAAAAATTACAATTTTCCATTTTTGGTGATTTCTTAATTTAGAAAACTTTATGATTTTTCAGTTTTCACAGTTATTACAATTTTGAAAAAATTTTCTTTTGTTATCAAATTTCGGAGTTTTTCCGAAATTTTAAATTTTGTCGATTTAAAAGCTTCAGAAATTTTTGAATTTTTCTCGATTTTTTCATTACAACAAAATTTACAATATTCCAATTTTGTAGATATCTTTATTTAAAGAGCTTTGCGATATTTAAGTTTTCACAGTCTTTACTATTTTGAAAAAATTTCTTTTGTTATCGAATTTCGGACATTTTCGGAAATTTGATATTTTTTCGATTTTTGGATTTTGAGAATTATAGCTTTTTTCTCGATTTTTTCATTTCAACAAAATTTACAATTTTCCAATTTTGTAGATTTCTTAATTAAAAGAACTTTGTGATTTTGTCGATTTTACAGTTTTTACTATTTTGAAAAAATTTTCTTTTTTTATCAAATTTTGGAAATTTTCCGAAATTTTAATTTTTGTCGATTTTTGAAAATTAATTAATTTTTCTCGTTTGTTTCATTTAAACAAAAATTACAATATTACAATTTTGAAGATTTCTTAATTTAAAGAACTTTGCAATTTTTAAGTTTTCACAGTTTTTACTATTTTAAAAACAATTTAATTTTCTTATCAAATTTCGGAAACTTTTCAAATTTTTAAATTTTGTCGATTGTTGAATTTAAGGAATTTTTGCATTTTTCTTGATATTTTTATTTAACAAATTTTACAGTTCTCTAATTTTGTCGATTTCTTAATTTGAAGAGCTTTGTGATTTTACAGTTTAAACAGTTTTTACTATTTTAAAAATATTTCCTTTCAAGTTTCGGAAATTTTAAATTTTTTCGATTTTTGAATTTTTAGAATTTTCGCATTTATCTCAATTTTTTCATTTCAAGAAAAATTACAATTTTCCAATTTTGTAGATTTCTTAGTTTAGAGAACTTTGCGATTAAACAGTTTTCACAGTTTTTACTATTTTGAAAAACATTAATTTTTTTATCTAATTTCGGAAATTTTCCGAAATCTTAAATTTTTTCGATTTTTGAATTTTGGGAATTTTGGGAATTTTTGCATTTTTCTACATATTTTTAATTCAACAAATTTTTCAATTTGCCAAAGTAGTCGATTTCTAAATTTAAAGAAGTTTGTGATTTTGTCGATGATACTATTTTTACTATTTTGAAGAAAGTGTCTTCTTTATTGAATTTCGGAAATTTTCCGAAAATTTCAATTTTTCCGATTTTTGAATTTCTGAAATTTTTCAACTTTTCTCGATTTTTTCAGTTCAGGAAAAATTACAATATTCCAATTTTGTATATTTCTTTGTTTAAAAAACTTTGCGACTTTTCAATTTTCACAGTTTTTACAATTTTGAAAAAGTTTTTTTTTTATCGAATTTCAGAAAGCTTCCGAAATTTTTATTTTTTTTTGATTTTTGAATTTTTTGAATTTTTCCATTTTTCTCGATTTTTTCATTTTAACAAAAATTACAATTTTCCAATTTTGTAGATTTCTTAATTTAGAAAACTTTGTGATTTTGTCGAATTTACAGTTTTAACTATTTTGAAAAAATTTTCTTTTTTTATCAAATTTTCGGAAATTTTGCAATATTTTAATTTTTTTCGATTTTTGAATTTTTCGAATTTTTGCATTTTTCTCGATTTTTTTCATTTCAACAAAAATTACAATTTTCCAATTTTGTAGATTTTTTAATTTAGGGAACTTTGCGATTTTACAGTTTTCATAGTTGTTACTATTTTGGAAAAATTTTCTTTTGTTATCAAATTTCGGAAATTTTAAATTTTTTCGATTTTTGAATTTAGTGAATTTTAGCACTTTTCTTGATAGTTTTAATTCAACAAAATTTACAATTTTCCAATTTTTGCGATTTATTTATTTAAAGAGCTTTGCGATTTTTAAGTTTTCACAGTCTTTACTATTTTGAAAAAATTAAATTTTTTTATCAAATTTCGGAAATTTTCCGAAATTTTAAATTTTGTCGATTGTTGAATTTTAGGAATTTTTGCATTTTTCTCAATTTTTTTAATTTAACAAAATTTACAATATTCAAATTTGTTCATTTCTTTATTTAGGGAACTTTTGCGATTTTACAGTTTTCACAGTTTTTACAATTTTGGAAAAAATTTCTTTTTTATCAAATTTCGGAAAATTTCCGAAATTTTTAATTTTTTTTTATTTTTGAATTTTTAGAATTTTCGCATTTTTCTCGATTTTTTCATTTCAACAAAAATTACAATTTTCCAATTTTTTAGATTTCTTAATTTAGAGAATTTTGTGATTAAACAGTTTTCACAGTTTTTACTATTTTGAAAAAAATTTAATTTTTTTTATCAAATTTCGGAAATTTTCCGAAATTTTAAATTTTTCCGATTTTTTAATTTCTTAAATTTTTGAATTTTTCTCGATTTTTTCATTTCAACAAAATTTATAATATTCCAATTTTTTAAATTTGTTAATTTAAAAAGCTTTGCGATATTTAAGTTTTCACAGTTTTTACTATTTTGAACAAAATTTCTTTTGTTATTAAATTTCGGAAATTTTCCGAAATTTTAAATTTTTTCGATTTTTGAATCAAGGGAATTTTAGCATTTTTCTCAATTTTTTTTATTTATAACAAAAATTACAATATTCAAATTTTGTCTATTTCTTTATTTAGGGAACTTTGCGTTTTTATAGTTTTCGAAGTTTTAACAATTTTGGAAAAATTTTTTTATCGAATTTCGGAAAGTTTCCAAAAGTTTTTTTTTTTTTTGATTTTTGAATTTTTAGAATTTTTGCATTTTTCTCGATTTTTTAATTTCAACAAAAATTATAATTTTCAAATTTTTTAGATTTCTTAATTAAGAAAACTTTGTGATTTTGTCGATTTTACAGTTTTTACTATTTTGAAAAAATTTTCTTTTTTTATCAAAATTTCAAAAGTTTTGCAAAATTTTAATTTATATCGATTTTTGAATTTTTGGAATTTTTTAATTTTTCTCGATTTTTTCATTTTAACAAAAATTACAATTCTCCAATTTTGTAGATTTCTTAATTTAGAGAACTTGGCGATTTTACAGTTTTCACAGTTTTTACTATTTTGAAAAAAAATGTTTTTGTTATCAAATTTCGAAAATTTTCGGAAATTTTAAATTTTTTTCGATTTTTGAATTTAGTTAATTTTCGCATTTTTCTTGATATTTTTAATTCAACAAAAATTACAATTTTTTTTAGGCGATTTCTTTATTAAAAGAGTTTTGCGATATTTAAGTTTTCACAGTCTTTACTATTTGGAAAAAATTTACTTTTTTTATCAAATTTCGGAAATTTTCCGAAATTTTAAATTTTGTCGATTGTTGAATTTTAAGAACTTTTGCATTTTTCTCAATTTTTTTATTTTTAAAAAAATTTACAATATTCAAATTTTGTCCATTTCTTTATTTAGGGAACTTTGCGATTTTACAGTTTTCACAGTCTTTACTATTTTGAAAAAATTTAATTTTTTTATCAAATTTCGAAAATTTTCTGAAATTTTAAATTTTGTCGATTGCTGAATTTTACGAATTTTTGAATTTTTCTCGATTTTTTTATTTTAACAAAATTTACAATATTCAAATTTTGTCCATTTCTTTACTTAGGGAACTTTGCGATTTTACAGTTTTCACAGTTCTTACAATTTTGGAAAAATGTTCTTTTTTATCGAATTTCGGAAAGCTTCCGAAATTTTCAATTTTTTTTGATTTTTGAATTTTTAGAATTTTTGCATTTTTCTCGATTTTTTCATTTCATTAAAAAATTACAATTTTCCAATTTTGTAGATTTCTAAATTAAGAGAAGTTTGTGATTTTGTCGATTATACAGATTTTATTATTTTGAAGAAAGTGTCTTCTTTATTCAACTTCGGAAATTTTCCGAAATTTTAAATTTTTCCGATTTTTGAATTTCTTAAATTTTTAAATTTTTCTCGATTTTTTCATTTCAACAAAATTTACAATATTCCAATTTTGTATAATTGTTAATTTAAAAAGCTTTGCGATTTTTAAGTTTTCACAGTTTTTACTATTTTGAACAAAATTTCTTTTGTTATTAAATTTCGGAAATTTTCCGAAATTTAAAATTTTTTTCGATTTTTGAATTAAGGGAATTTTAGCATTTTTCTTGAAATTTTTAATTCAACAAAAATTACAATTTTCCAATTTTGGCGATTTCTTTATTTAGAGAACTTTGCGATTTTACAGTTTTTACAGTTTTTAAAATTTTGAAAATATTTAATTTTTTTATCGAATTTCGGAAAGCTTTCGTAATATTTAATTTTTTTTGATTTTTGAATTTTTAGAATTTTTGCAATTTTCTCGATTTTTTTCATCTCAACAAAAATTACAATTTTCAAATTTTTTAGATTTCTTAATTAAGAGAACTTTGTGATTTTGACGATTTTACAGTTTTTACTATTTTGAAAAAAATTTCTTTTTTTATCAAAAATTCAAAAGTTTTGCAAAATTTTAATTTTATCGATTTTTGAATTTTTGGAATTTTTTAATTTTTCTCGATTTTTTCATTTTAACAAAAATTACAATTCTCCAATTTTGTAGATTTCTTAATTTAGAGAACTTTGCGATTTTACAGTTTTTATTATGTTGAAAAAAATTTCTTTTGTTATCAAATTTTGAAAATTTTCGGAAATTTTAAATTTTTTTCGATTTTTGAATTTAGTTAATTTTAGCATTTTTCTTGATATTTTTAATTCAACAAAAATTACAATTTTCCAATTTTGGCGATTTCGTTATTTAAAGAGCTTTGCGATTTTTAAGTTTTCACAGTCTTTACTATTTTGAAAAAATTTAATTTTTTTATCAAATTTCGGAAATTTTCCGAAATTTTAAATTTTGTCGATTGTTGAATTTTAGGAACTTTTGCATTTTTCTCAATTTTTTTATTTTTAAAAAAATTTACAATATTCAAATTTTGTCCATTTCTTTATTTAGGGAACTTTGCGATTTTACAGTTTTCACAGTTTTTACAATTTTGGAAAAACTTCCTTTTTTATCGAATTTCGGAAAGTTTCCGAAATTTTGAATTTTTTTTTTATTTTTGAATTTTTAGAATTTTTCCATTTTTCTCGATATTTTCATTTCAACGAAAATTAAAATTTTCCAATTTTTGTAGATTTCCTAATTTAGAGAACTTTGTGATTTTGTCGATTTTACAGTTTTTACTATTTTGAAAAAATTTTCTTTTTTTTATCAAATTTTCGGAAATTTTGCAAAATTTTAATTTATTTCGATTTTTTGAATTTTTAGAATTTTTGCATTTTTCTCGATTTTTTAATTTCAACAAAATTTAAAATTTTCCAATTTTGTAGATTTCTTAATTTAGAGAACTTTGCGATTTTACAGTTCTTACAGTTTTTAATATTTTGAAAATATTTAATTTGTTTATCGAATTTCGGAAAGTTTCCGTAATTTTTAATTTTTTTTGATTTCAGAATTTTTAGAATTTTTGCATTTTTCTCGATTTTTTCATTTCAACAAAAATTACAATTTTCCAGTTTTTTAGATTTCTTAATTTAGAGAACTTTGTGATTTTGTCGATATTACAGTTTTTTTCTATTTTGAAAAAATTTTATTTTTTTATCAAATTTTCGGAAATTTTTCAAAATTTTAATTTTTTTCGATTTTTGAATTTTTAGAATTTTTGCATTTTGCTTGATTTTTTAATTTCAACAAAAATTACAATTTTCCAATTTTGTAGATTTCATAATTTAGAGAACTTTGCGATTTTACAGTTTTTACTATTTTGAAAAAAATTTCTTTTGTTATCAAATTTCGGAAATTTTAAATTTTTTCGATTTTTGAATTAAGGGAATTTTAGCATTTTTCTTGATATTTTTATTTCAACAAAAATTACAATTTTCCAATTTTGTCGATTGTTGAATTTTAGGAATTTTTGCATTTTTCTCGATTTTTTTTTTTTTTTTAAATTAACAATATTCAAATTTTGTCCATTTCTTTATTTAGGGAACTTTGCGATTTTACAGTTTTTACAGTTTTTACAATTTTGGAAAAATTTTCTTTTTTATCAAATTTCGGAAAATTTACGAAATTTTTAATTTTTTTTGATTTTCAAATTTTTAGAATTTTTGCATTTTTCTCGATTTTTTCATTTCAACAAAAATTACAATTTTCCATTTTTAGCGATTTCTTAATTTAGAGAACTTTGCGATTTTACAGTTTTCACAGTTTTTACTATTTTGAAAAAAAATGTTTTTGTTATCAAATTTCGAAAATTTTCGGAAATTTTAAATTTTTTTCGATTTTTGAATTTAGTTAATTTTAGCATTTTTCTTGATATGTTTAATTCAAAAAAAATTACAATTTTCCAATTTTGGCGATTTCTTTTTTAAATAGCTTTGCGATATTTAAGTTTTCACAGTCTTTACTATTTGGAAAACATTTAATTTTTTTATCAAATTTCGGAAATTTTCCGAAATTTTAAATTTTTTCGATTTTTGAATTAAGGGAATTTTAGCATTTTTCTCAATTTTTTTTATTTATAACAAAAATTACAATATTCAAATTTTGTCCATTTCTTTATTTAGGGAATTTGGCGATTTTACAGTTTTCACAGTTTTTACAATTTTGGAAAAATTTTCTTTTTTATCGAATTTCGGAAAGTTTCCGAAATTTTGAATTTTTTTTTATTTTTTGAATTTTTAGAATTTTTCCATTTTTCTCGATATTTTCATTTCAACAAAAATTAAAATTTTCCAATTTTTTAGATTTATTAATTTAGAGAACTTTGTGATTTTGTCGATTTTACAGTTTTTACTATTTTGAAAACATTTTCTTTTTTTTATCAAATTTTCGGAAATTTTGCAAAATTTGAATTTTTTTCGATTTTTTGAATTTTTAGAATTTTTGCATTTTTCTCGATTTTTTCATTTCAACAAAAATTACAATTTTCCAATTTTTTAGATTTCTTAATTTAGAGAACTTTGTGATTTTGTCGATTTTACAGTTTTTACTATTCTGAAAAAATGTTTTTTTTTTTATCAAATTTTCGGAACTTTTGCAAAATTTTAACTTTTTTCGATTTTTGAATTCTTAGAATTTTCGCATTTTTCTCGATTTTTTTATTTTAGCAAAAATTACAATTTTCCAATTTTGTAGGTTTCTTAATTTAAAGAACTTTTTCGATTTTACAGTTTTCACAGTTTTTACTATTTTGAAAAAAATTTCTTTTGTTATCAAATTTCGGAAATTTTAAATTTTTTAGATTTTTGAATTTAGGGAATTTTAGCATTTTTCTTGATATTTTTAATTCAACAAAAGTTACAATTTTCCAATTTTGGCGATTTCTTTATTTAAAGAGCTTTGCGATTTTTAAGTTTTCACAGTCTTTACTATTTTGAAAAAATTTATTTTTTTTTATCAAATTTCGTAAATTTCCCGAAATTTTAAATTTTTTCGATTGTTGAATTTTAAGAATATTTGCATTTTTCTCGATTTTTTTTTTTTTTTAAATTAACAATATTCAAATTTTGTCCATTTCTTTATTTAGGGAACTTGGCGATTTTACAGTTTTTACAATTTTGAAAAAATTTTAATTTTTTTATCAAATTTTCGGAAATTTGCAAAATTTGAATTTTTTTCGATTTTTTGAATTTTTAGAATTTTTGCTTTTTTCTCGATTTTTTCATTTCAACAAAAATTACAATTTTCAAATTTTTTAGATTTCTTAATTTAGAGAACTTTGTGATTTTGTCGATTTTACAGTTTTTACTATTCTGAAAAAATGTTTTTTTTTTTATCAAATTTTCGGAACTTTTGCAAAATTTTAACTTTTTTCGATTTTTGAATTCTTAGAATTTTCGCATTTTTCTCGATTTTTTCATTTTAGCAAAAATTACAATTTTCCAATTTTGTAGATTTCTTAATTTAGAGAACTTTGCGATTTTACAGTTTTCACAGTTTTTACTATTTTGAAAAAAATTTCTTTTGTTATCAAATTTCGGAAATTTTAAATTTTTTCGATTTTTGAATTTTTGAATTTTCGCATTTTTCTTGATATTTTTAATTCAACAAAAATTACAATTTTCCAATTCTGGCGATTTCTTTATTTAAAGAGCGTTGCGATTTTTAAGTTTTCACAGTCTTTACTATTTTGAAAAAATTTAATTTTTTTATCAAATTTCGGAAATTTTCCGAAATTTTAAATTTTGTCGATTGTTGAATTTTAGGAATTTTTGAATTTTTCTCGATTTTTTTTTTTTTTTTTAATTAAAAATATTCAAATTTTGTCCATTTCTTTATTTAGGAAACTTGCGATTTTACAGTTTTTACAGTTTTTACAATTTTGGAAAAATTTTCTTTTTTATCAAATTTCGGAAAATTTCCGAAATTTTAAATTTTTTGTTATTTTTTAATTTTTAGAATTTTTGCATTTTTCTCGATTTTTTCATTTCAACAAAAATTACAATTTTCCAATTTTGTAGATTTCTAAATTAAGAGAAGTTTGTGATTTTGTCGTTTATACAGATTTTATTATTTTGAAGAAAGTGTCTACTTTATTCAATTTCGGAAATTTTCCGAAATTTTAAATTTTTCCGATTTTTGAATTTCTTAAATTTTTTAATTTTTCTCGATTTTTTCATTTCAACAAAATTTACAATATTCCAATTTTGTATATTTCTTAATTTAAAAAGCTTTGCGATTTTTAAGTTTTCACAGTTTTTACTATTTTGAACAAAATTTCTTTTGTTATTAAATTTCGGAAATTTTCCGAAATTTTAAATTTTTTCGATTTTTGAATTAAGGGAATTTTTGCATTTTTCTTGATATTTTTAATTCAACAAAAATTACAATTTTCCAATTTTGGCGATTTTTTTATTTAAAGAGCTTTGCGATTTTTAAGTTTTCACAGTTTTTACAATTTTGGAAAAATTTTCTTTTTTATCAAATTTCGGAAAATTTCCAAAATTTTTAATTTTTTTTTATTTTTGATTTTTTAGAATTTTTGCATTTTTTTCGATTTTTTCATTTCAACAAAAATTACAATTTTCAAATATTTTAAATTTCTTAATTTAGAGAACTTTTTGATTTAGTCGATTTTACAGTTTTTACTATTTTGAAATAATGTTCTTTTTTTATCAAAATTTCGGATGTTTTGCAAAATTTTAATTTTATCGATTTTTGAATTTTTAGAATTTTTGCATTTTTCTCGATTTTTTCATTTCAACAAAAATTACAATTTTCCAGTTTTTTAGATTTCTTAATTTAGACAACTTTGTGATTTTGTCGATATTACAGTTTTTTTCTATATTGAAAAAATTTTATTTTTTTATCAAATTTTCGGAAATTTTTCAAAATTTTAATTTTTTTCGATTTTTGAATTTTTTGAATTTGCGCATTTTGCTTGATTTTTGAATTTCAACAAGAATAACAATTTTCCAATTTTGTAGATTTCTTAATTTAGAGAACTTTGCGATTTTACAGTTTTCACAGTTTTTACTATTTTGAAAAAAATTTCTTTTGTTATCAAATTTCGGAAATTTTAAATTTTTTCGATTTTTGAAGTAAGGGAATTTTAGCATTTTTCTTGATATTTTTAATTCAACAAAAATTACAATTTTCCAATTTTGGCGATTTCTTTATTTAAAGAGCTTTGCGATTTTTAAGTTTTCACAGTCTTTAATATTTTCAAAAAATTTAATTTTTTTATAAAATTTCGGAAATTTTCCGAAATTTTATATTTTGTCGATTGTTGAATTTTAGGAATTTTTTAATTTTTCTCGATTTTTTTTTTTTTTTTTTAAATTAAAAATATTCAAATTTTGTCCATTTCTTTATTTAGGGAACTTGCGATTTTACAGTTTTTACAATTTTTACAATTTTGGAAAAATTTTCTTTTTTTATCAAATTTTCGGAAATTTTGCAAAATTTGAATTTTTTTCGATTTTTTGAATTTTTGCATTTTTCTCGATTTTTTCATTTCAACAAAAATTACAATTTTCCAATTTTTTAGATTTCTTAATTTAGAGAACTTTGTGATTTTGTCGATTTTACAGTTTTTACTATTCTGAAAAAATGTTATTTTTTATCAAATTTTCGGAAATTTTGCAAAATTTTAACTTTTTTCGATTTTTGAATTCTTAGAATTTTCGCATTTTTCTCGATTTTTTCATTTTAGCAAAAATTACAATTTTCCAATTTTGTAGATTTCTTAATTTAGAGAACTTTGCGATTTTACAGTTTTCACAGTTTTTACTATTTTGAAAAAAATTTCTTTTGTTATCAAATTTCTGAAATTTTAAATTTTTTAGATTTTTGAATTTAGGGAATTTTAGCATTTTTCTTGATATTTTTAATTCAACAAAAGTTACAATTTTCCAATTTTGGCGATTTCTTTATTTAAAGAGCTTTGCGATTTTTAAGTTTTCACAGTCTTTAATATTTTGAAAAAATTTATTTTTTTTATCAAATTTCGTAAATTTCCCGAAATTTTAAATTTTTTCGATTGTTGAATTTTAAGAATATTTGCATTTTTCTCGTTTTTTTTTTTTTGTTTAAATTAACAATATTCAAATTTTGTCCATTTCTTTATTTAGGGAACTTTGCGATTTTACAGTTTTTACAATTTTGGAAAAATGTTCTTTTTTATCAAATTTCGGAAAGTTTTCGAAATTTTTAATTTTTTTCGATTTTTGAATTTTTAAAATTTTCGCCTTTTTTCTCGATTTTTCAACAAAAATTACAATTTTCCAATTTTTTAGATTTCTTAATTTAGACAATTTTGTGATTTTGTCGATTTAACAGTTTTTACTATTTTGAAAAAATTTTCTTTTTTTATCAAATTTCGGAAATTTTCCGAAATTTTAAATTTGGTCGATTGTTGAATTTTAGGAATTTTGACATTTTTCTCAATTTTTTTATTTTAACAAATTTTACAATATTCAAATTTTGTCCATTTCTTTACTTAGGAAACTTTGCGATTTTCCATTTTTCACAGTTTTTACAATTTTGGAAAAATTTTCTTTTTTATCAAATTTCGGAAAATTTCCGAAATTTTTAATTTTTTTTTATTTTTTAATTTTTAGAATTTTTGCATTTTTCTCGATTTTTTCATTTCAACAAAAATTACAATTTTCCAATTTTGTAGTTTTCTAAATTAAGAGAAGTTTGTGATTTTGTCGATTATACAGATTTTATTATTTTGAAGAAAGTGTCTACTTTATTCAATTTCGGAAATTTTCCTAAATTTTAAATTTTTCCGATTTTTGAATTTCTTAAATATTTGAATTTTTCTCGATTTTTTCATTTCAACAAAATTTACAGTATTCCAATTTTGTATATTTCTTAATTTAAAAAACTTTGCGATTTTTAAGTTTTCACAGTTTTTACTATTTTGAACAAAATTTCTTTTATTATTAAATTTCATAAATTTTCCGAAATTTAAAATTTTTTCGATTTTTGAATTAAGGGAATTTTAGCATTTTTCTTGATATTTTTAATTCAACAAAAATTACAATTTTCCAATTTTGGCGATTTTTTTATTTAAAGAGCTTTGCGATTTTTAAGTTTTCACAGTTTTTACAATTTTGGAAAAATTTTCTTTTTTATCAAATTTCGAAAAGTTTCCAAAATTTTTAATTTTTTTTGATTTTTGAATTTTTAGAATTTTTGCATTTTTTTCGATTTTTTCATTTCAACAAAAATTACAATTTTCAAATTTTTTAAATTTCTTAATTTAGAGAACTTTTTGATTTAGTCGATTTTACAGTTTTTACTATTTTGAAATAATGTTCTTTTTGTATCAAAATTTCGGATGTTTTGCAAAATTTTAATTTTATCGATTTTTGAATTTTTAGAATTTTTGCATTTTTCTCGATTTTTTCATTTCAACAAAAATTACAATTTTCCAATTTTTTAGATTTCTTAATTTAGAGAACTTTGTGATTTTGTCTATTTTACAGTTCTTACTATTTTGAAATAATTTTATTTTTTTATCAAATTTTAGGAAATTTTGCAAAATTTTAACTTTTTTCGAATTTTGAATTTTTTGAATTTTCGCATTTTTCTCGATTTTTTCGTTTCAACAAAAATTACAATTTTGCAATTTTTTAGATTTCTTAATTTAGAGAATTTTGTGATTTTGTCGATTTTACAGTTCTTACTATTTTGAAAAAATTTTCTTTTTTTATCAAATTTTAGGAAATTTTGCAAAATTTTAACTTTTTTCGATTTTTGAATTTTTAGAATTTTCGCATTTTTCTCGATTTTTTCATTTCAACAAAAATTACAATTTTCCAATTTTTTAGATTTCTTAATTTAGAGAATTTTGTGATTTTGTCGATTTTACAGTTTTTACTATTTTGAAAAAATTTTCTTTTTTATCATATTTCGGAAATTTTCGGAAATTTTAAATTTTTTCGATTTTTGAATTTAGGGAATTTTAGCATTTTTCTTGAAATTTTTAATTCAACAAAAATTACAATTTTCCAATTTTGGCGATTTATTTATTTAAAGAGCTTTGCGATTTTTAAGTTTTCACTGTCTTTACTATTTTGAAAAAATTTAATTTTTTTTATTAAATTTCGTAAGTTTCCCGAAATTTTAAATTTTTTCGATTGTTGCATTTTAGGAATAATTGAATTTTTCTCGATTTTTTTTTTTTTTAATTAACAATATTCAAATTTTGTCCATTTCTTTATTTAGGGAACTTTGCGATCTTACAGTTTTTACAATTTTGGAAAAATGTTCTTTTTTATCGAATTTCGGAAAGTTTCCGAAATTTTTAATTTTTTTCGGTTTTTGAATTTTTAGAATTTTTGCATTTTTCTCGATTTTTTTCATTTCAACAAAAATTACAATTTTCCAATTTTTTAGATTTCTTAATTAAGAAAAATTTGTGATTTTGTCGATTTAACAGTTTTTAATATTTTGGAGAAAGTGTCTTCTTTATTCAATTTCAGAATTTTAAGAAATTCTAAATTTTTTCGATTTTTGAATTTTTAGAATTTTCGCATATTTTCGATTTTTTCATTTCAACAAAAATTACAATTTTCAAATTTTTTAGATTTCTTAATTTAGAGAACTTTGTGACTTTGTCGATATTACAGTTTTTTTCTATTTTGAAAAAATTTTATTTTTTTATCAAATTTTCGGAAATTTTTCAAAATTTTAATTTTTTTTCGATTTTTGAATTTTTAGAATTTGCGCATTTTGCTTGATTTTTTAATTTCAACAAAAATAACAATTTTCCAATTTTGTAGATTTCTTAATTTAGAGAACTTTGCGATTTTACAGTTTTCACAGTTTTTACTATTTTTAAAAAAATTTCTTTTGTTATCAAATTTCGGAAATTTTAAATTTTTTCGATTTTTGATTTTAGGGAATTTTAGCATTTTTCTTGATATTTTTAATTCAACAAAAATTACAATTTTCCACTTCTGGCGATTTCTTTATCTAAAGAGCTTTGCGATTTTTAAATTTTTCACAGTCTTTACTATTTTGAAAAAATTTAATTTTTTTATCAAATTTCGTAAAATTTCCGAATTTTTAAGTTTTGTCGATTGTTGAATTTTAGGAATTTTTGAATTTTTCTCGATTTTTTTTTTTTTTTTAAATTAACAATATTCAAATTTTGTCTATTTCTTTATTTAGGGAACTTTGCGATTTTACAGTTTTTACAGTTTTTACAATTTTGGAAAAATTTTCTTTTTTATCAAATTTCGGAAAATTTCCGAAATTTTTAATTTTTTTTTTTGATTTTTTAATTTTTAGAATTTTTGCATTTTTCTCGATTTTTTCATTTTAACAAAAATTACAATTCTCCAATTTTGTAGATTTCTTAATTTAGAGAACTTTGCGATTTTACAGTTTTCACAGTTTTTACTATTTTGAAAAAAAAATGTTTTGTTAATAAATTTCGAAAATTTTCGGAAATTTTAAATTTTTTTCGATTTTTGAATTTAGTTAATTTTAGCATTTTTCTTGATATTTTTAATTCAACAAAAATTACAATTTTCCAATTTTGGCGATTTCTTTATTAAAAGAGTTTTGCGATATTTAAGTTTTCACAGTCTTTACTATTTGGAAAAAATTTACTTTTTTTATCAAATTTCGGAAATTTTCCGAAATTTTAAATTTTGTCGATTGTTGAATTTTAGGAACTTTTGCATTTTTCTCAATTTTTTTATTTTTAAAAAAATTTACAATATTCAAATTTTGTCCATTTCTTTATTTAGGGAACTTTGCGATTTTACAGTTTTCACAGTTTTTACAATTTTTAAAAATTTTCTTTTTTATCGAATTTCGGAAAGTTTCAGAAATTTTGTTTTTTTTTTTTATTTTTGAATTTTTCGAATTCTTCCATTTTGCTCGATATTTTCATTTCAACAAAAATTAAAATTTTCCAATTTTTTAGATTTCTTAATTCAGAGAACTTTGTGATTTTGTCGATTTTACAGTTTTTACTATTTTGAAAAAATTTTTTTTTTGTTATCAAATTTTCGGAAATTTTGCAAAATTTTAATTTATTTCGATTTTTTTAATTTTTAGAATTTTCGCATTTTTCTCGATTTTTTCATTTCAACAAAAATTAAAATTTTCCAATTTTGTAGATTTCTAAATTTAGAGAACTTTGCGATTTTACAGTTTTTACAGTTTTTAAAATTTTGAAAATATTTAATTTTTTTATCGAATTTCGGAAAGATTCCGTAATTTTTAATTTATTTAGATTTCTGAATTTTTAGAATTTTTGCATTTTTCTCGATTTTTTCATTTCAACAAAAATTACAATTTTCCAGTTTTTTAGATTTCTTAATTTAGAGAACTTTGTGATTTTGTCGATATTACAGTTTTTTTCTATTTTGAAAAAATTTTTTTTTTTTATCAAATTTTCGGAAATTTTTCAAAATTTTAATTTTTTTCGATTTTTGTATTTTTTGAATTTGCGCATTTTGCTTGATTTTTTAATTTCAACAAAAATAACAATTTTCCAATTTTGTAGATTTCTTAATTTAGAGAACTTTGCGATTTTACAGTTTTCACAGTTTTTACTATTTTAAAAAAAATTTCTTTTGTTATCAAATTTCGGAAATTTTAAATTTATTCGATTTTTGAAGTAAGGGAATTAGCATTTTTCTTGATATTTTTAATTCAACAAAAATTACAATTTTCCAATTTTGGCGATTTCTTTATTTAAAGAGCTTTGCGATTTTTAAGTTTTCACAGTCTTTACTATTTTGAAAAAATTTAATTTTTTTATCAAATTTCGGAAATTTTCCGAAATTTTAAATTTTGTCGATTGTTGAATTTTAGGAATTTTTGAATTTTTCTCGATTTTTTTTTTTTTTTTTAATTAACAATATTCAAATTTTGTCCATTTCTTTATTTAGGGAACTTGCGATTTTACAGTTTTTACAGTTTTTACAATTTTGAAAAAATTTTATTTTTTTTATCAAATTTTCGGAAATTTTGCAAAATTTTAATTTATTTCGATTTTTTTAATGTTTAGAATTTTCGCATTTTTCTCGATTTTTTCATTTCAACAAAAATTACAATTTTCCAATTTTGTAGATTTCTAAATTTAGAGAACTTTGCGATTTTACAGTTTTTACAGTTTTTAAAATTTTGAAAATATTTAATTTTTTTATCGAATTTCGGAGAGATTCCGTAATTTTTAATTTTTTTTGATTTCTGAATTTTTAGAATTTTTGCATTTTTCTCGATTTTTTCATTTCAACAAAATTTACAATTTTCCAGTTTTTTAGATTTCTTAATTTAGAGAAATTTGTGATTTTGTCGATATTACAGTTTTTTTCTATTTTGAAAAAATTTTATTTTTTTATCAAATTTTCGGAAATTTTTCAAAATTTTAATTTTTTTCGATTTTTGAATTTTTTGAATTTGCGCATTTTGCTTGATTTTTGAATTTCAACAAGAATAACAATTTTCCAATTTTGTAGATTTCTTAATTTAGAGAACTTTGCGATTTTACAGTTTTCACAGTTTTTACTATTTTGAAAAAAATTTCTTTTGTTATCAAATTTCTGAAATTTTAAATTTTTTAGATTTTTGAATTTAGGGAATTTTAGCATTCTTCTTGATATTTTTAATTCAACAAAAGTTACAATTTTCCAATTTTGGCGATTTCTTAATTAAAAGAGCTTTGCGATTTTTAAGTTTTCACAGTCTTTACTATTTTGAAAAAATTTATTTATTTTTTTCAAATTTCGTAAATTTCCCGAAATTTTAAATTTTGTCGATTGTTGAATTTTAAGAATATTTGCATTTTTCTCGTTTTTTTTTTTTTTTTAAATTAACAATATTCAAATTTTGTCCATTTCTTTATTTAGGGAACTTTGCGCCTTTACAGTTTTTACAATTTTGGAGAAATGTTCTTTTTTATCCAATTTCGGAAAGTTTCCGAAATTTGTAATTTTTTTCGATTTTTGAATTTTTTGAATTTGCGCATTTTGCTTGATTTTTTAATTTCAACAAAAATAACAATTTTCCAATTTTGTAGATTTCTTAATTTAGAGAACTTTGCGATTTTACAGTTTTCACAGTTTTTACTATTTTGAAAAAATTTTCTTTTTTTATCAAATTTCGGAAATTTTCCGAAATTTTAAATTTTGTCGATTGTTGAATTTTAGGAATTTTGACATTTTTCTCAATTTTTTTATTTTAACAAAATTAACAATATTCAAATTTTGTCCATTTCTTTACTTAGGAAACTTTGCGATTTTACATTTTTCACAGTTTTTACAATTTTGGAACAATTTTCTTTTTTATCAAATTTCGGAAAATTTCCGAAATTTTTAATTTTTTTTGATTTTTTAATTTTTAGAATTTTTGCATTTTTCTCGATTTTTTCATTTCAACAAAAATTACAATTTTCCAATTTTGTAGATTTCTAAATTAAGAGAAGTTTGTGATTTTGTCGATTATACAGATTTTATTATTTTGAAGAAAGTGTCTACTTTATTCAATTTCGGAAATTTTCCGAAATTTTAAATTTTTCCGATTTTTGAATTTCTTAAATTTTTGAATTTTTCTCGATTTTTTCATTTCAACAAAATTTACAGTATTCCAATTTTGTATATTTTTTAATTTAAAAAACTTTGCGATTTTTAAGTTTTCACAGTTTTTACTATTTTGAACAAAATTTCTTTTATTATTAAATTTCATAAATTTTCCGATATTTTAAATTTTTTCGATTTTTGAATTAAGGGAATTTTAGCATTTTTCTTGATATTTTTAATTCAACAAAAATTACAATTTTCCAATTTTGGCGATTTATTTATTTAAAGATCTTTGCGATTTTTAAGTTTTCACAGTCATTACTATTTTGAAAAAATTTTCTTTTTTATCAAATTTCGGAAAGTTTCCAAAATTTTAAATTTTTTTTGATTTTTGAATTTTTAGAATTTTTGCATTTTTTTCGATTTTTTCATTTCAACAAAAATTACAATTTTCAAATTTTTTAGATTTCTTAATTTAGAGAACTTTGTGATTTTGTCTATTTTACAGTTCTTACTATTTTGAAATAATTTTATTTTTTTATCAAATTTTAGGAAATTTTGCAAAATTTTAACTTTTTTCGAATTTTGAATTTTTAGAATTTCCGCATTTTTCTCGATTTTTTCATTTCAACAAAAATTACAATTTTCCAATTTTTTAGATTTCTTAATTTAGAGAATTTTGTGATTTTGTCGATTTTACAGTTTTTACTATTTTGAAAAAATTTTCTTTTTTATCATATTTCGGAAATCTTCGGAAATTTTAAATTTTTTCGATTTTTGAATTTAGGGAATTTTAGCATTTTTCTTGATATTTTTAATTCAACAAAAATTACAATTTTCCAATTTTGGCGATTTATTTATTTAAAGAGCTTTGCGATTTTTAAGTTTTCACTGTCTTTACTATTTTGAAAAAATTTAATTTTTTTTATTAAATTTCGTAAATTTCCCGAAATTTTAAATTTTTTCGATTGTTGCATTTTAGGAATAATTGAATTTTTCTCGATTTTTTTTTTTTAATTAACAATATTCAAATTTTGTCCATTTCTTTATTTAGGGAACTTTGCGATCTTACAGTTTTTACAATTTTGGAAAAATGTTCTTTTTTATCGAATTTCGGAAAGTTTCCGAAATTTTTAATTTTTTTCGGTTTTTGAATTTTTAGAATTTTTGCATTTTTCTCGATTTTTTTCATTTCAACAAAAATTACAATTTTCCAATTTTTTAGATTTCTTAATTAAGAAAAATTTGTGATTTTGTCGATTTAACAGTTTTTAATATTTTGGAGAAAGTGTCTTCTTTATTTAATTTCGGAATTTTAAGAAATTCTAAATTTTTTCGATTTTTGAATTTTTAGAATTTTCGCATATTTTCGATTTTTTCATTTCAACAAAAATTACAATTTTCAAATTTTTTAGATTTCTTAATTTAGAGAACTTTGTGACTTTGTCGATATTACAGTTTTTTTCTATTTTGAAAAAATTTTATTTTTTTATCAAATTTTCGGAAATTTTTCAAAATTTTAATTTTTTTTCGATTTTTGAATTTTTAGAATTTGCGCATTTTGCTTGATTTTTTAATTTCAACAAAAATAACAATTTTCCAATTTTGTAGATTTCTTAATTTAGAGAACTTTGCGATTTTACAGTTTTCACAGTTTTTACTATTTTGAAAAAAATTTCTTTTGTTATCAAATTTCGGAAATTTTAAATTTTTTCGATTTTTGATTTTAGGGAATTTTAGCATTTTTCTTGATATTTTTAATTCAACAAAAATTACAATTTTCCACTTCTGGCGATTTCTTTATCTAAAGAGCTTTGCGATTTTTAAATTTTTCACAGTCTTTACTATTTTGAAAAAATTTAATTTTTTTATCAAATTTCGTAAAATTTCCGAATTTTTAAGTTTTGTCGATTGTTGAATTTTAGGAATTTTTGAATTTTTCTCGATTTTTTTTTTTTTTTAAATTAACAATATTCAAATTTTGTCAATTTCTTTATTTAGGGAACTTTGCGATTTTACAGTTTTTACAGTTTTTACAATTTTGGAAAAATTTTCTTTTTTATCAAATTTCGGAAAATTTCCGAAATTTTTAATTTTTTTTTTTGATTTTTTAATTTTTAGAATTTTTGCATTTTTCTCGATTTTTTCATTTCAACAAAAATTACAATTTTCCAACTTTGTAGATTTCTAAATTAAGAGAAGTTTGTGATTTTGTCGATTATACAGATTTTATTATTTTGAAGAAAGTGTCTTCTTTATTCAATTTCGGAAATTTTCCGAAATTTTAAATTTTTCCGATTTTTGAATTTCTTAAATTTTTGAATTTTTCTCGATTTTTTCATTTCAACAAAATTTACAATATTCCAATTTTGTATATTTCTTAATTTAAAAAGCTTTGCGAATTTTAAGTTTTCACAGTTTTTACTATTTTGAACAAAATTTCTTTTGTTATTAAATTTCGGAAATTTTCGGAAATTTTAAATTTTTTCGATTTTTAAATTAAAGGAATTTTAGCATTTTTCTCAATCTTTTTTATTTATAACAAAAATTACAATATTCAAATTTTGTCTATTTCTTTATTTAGGGAACTTTGCGATTTTACAGTTTTCGCAGTTTTAACAATTTTGGAAAAATTTTCTTTTTTACCGAATTTTGGAAAGTTTCCAAAAGTTTTTATTTTTTTTTTGATTTTTGAATTTTTTGAATTTTTGCATTTTTCTCGATTTTTTAATTTCAACAAAAATAATAATTTTCAAATTTTTTAGATTTCTTAATTTTGAGAACTTTGTGATTTTGTCGAATTTACAGTTTTTACTAATTAAAAAAATTTTCTTTTTTTATCAAAATTTAAAAAGTTTTGCAAAATTTTAAGTTTTATCGATTTTTGAATTTTTGGAATTTTTTAATTTTTCTCGATTTTTTCATTTTAACAAAAATTACAATTCTCCAATTTTGTAGATTTCTTAATTTAGAGAACTTTGCGATTTTACAGTTTTCACAGTTTTTACTATTTTGAAAAAAAAATGTTTTGTTAATAAATTTCGAAAATTTTCGGAAATTTTAAATTTTTTTCGATTTTTGAATTTAGTTAATTTTAGCATTTTTCTTGATATTTTTAATTCAACAAAAATTACAATTTTCCAATTTTGGCGATTTCTTTATTAAAAGAGTTTTGCGATATTTAAGTTTTCACAGTCTTTACTATTTGGAAAAAATTTACTTTTTTTATCAAATTTCGGAAATTTTCCGAAATTTTAAATTTTGTCGATTGTTGAATTTTAGGAACTTTTGCATTTTTCTCAATTTTTTTATTTTTAAAAAAATTTACAATATTCAAATTTTGTCCATTTCTTTATTTAGGGAACTTTGCGATTTTACAGTTTTCACAGTTTTTACAATTTTTAAAAATTTTCTTTTTTATCGAATTTCGGAAAGTTTCAGAAATTTTGTTTTTTTTTTTTATTTTTGAATTTTTCGAATTCTTCCATTTTGCTCGATATTTTCATTTCAACAAAAATTAAAATTTTCCAATTTTTTAGATTTCTTAATTCAGAGAACTTTGTGATTTTGTCGATTTTACAGTTTTTACTATTTTGAAAAAATTTTTTTTTTGTTATCAAATTTTCGGAAATTTTGCAAAATTTTAATTTATTTCGATTTTTTTAATTTTTAGAATTTTCGCATTTTTCTCGATTTTTTCATTTCAACAAAAATTAAAATTTTCCAATTTTGTAGATTTCTAAATTTAGAGAACTTTGCGATTTTACAGTTTTTACAGTTTTTAAAATTTTGAAAATATTTAATTTTTTTATCGAATTTCGGAAAGATTCCGTAATTTTTAATTTATTTTGATTTCTGAATTTTTAGAATTTTTGCATTTTTCTCGATTTTTTCATTTCAACAAAAATTACAATTTTCCAGTTTTTTAGATTTCTTAATTTAGAGAACTTTGTGATTTTGTCGATATTACAGTTTTTTTCTATTTTGAAAAAATTTTATTTTTTTATCAAATTTTCGGAAATTTTTCAAAATTTTAATTTTTTTCGATTTTTGTATTTTTTGAATTTGCGCATTTTGCTTGATTTTTTAATTTCAACAAAAATAACAATTTTCCAATTTTGTAGATTTCTTAATTTAGAGAACTTTGCGATTTTACAGTTTTCACAGTTTTTACTATTTTAAAAAAAATTTCTTTTGTTATCAAATTTCGGAAATTTTAAATTTATTCGATTTTTGAAGTAAGGGAATTAGCATTTTTCTTGATATTTTTAATTCAACAAAAATTACAATTTTCCAATTTTGGCGATTTCTTTATTTAAAGAGCTTTGCGATTTTTAAGTTTTCACAGTCTTTACTATTTTGAAAAAATTTAATTTTTTTATCAAATTTCGGAAATTTTCCGAAATTTTAAATTTTGTCGATTGTTGAATTTTAGGAATTTTTCTCGATTTTTTTTTTTTTTTTTAATTAACAATATTCAAATTTTGTCCATTTCTTTATTTAGGGAACTTGCGATTTTACAGTTTTTACAGTTTTTACAATTTTGAAAAAATTTTATTTTTTTTATCAAATTTTCGGAAATTTTGCAAAATTTTAATTTATTTCGATTTTTTTAATGTTTAGAATTTTCGCATTTTTCTCGATTTTTTCATTTCAACAAAAATTACAATTTTCCAATTTTGTAGATTTCTAAATTTAGAGAACTTTGCGATTTTACAGTTTTTACAGTTTTTACAGTTTTTAAAATTTTGAAAATATTTAATTTTTTTATCGAATTTCGGAAAGATTCCGTAATTTTCAATTTTTTTTGATTTCTGAATTTTTAGAATTTTTGCATTTTTCTCGATTTTTTCATTTCAACAAAATTTACAATTTTCCAGTTTTTTAGATTTCTTAATTTAGACAATTTTGTGATTTTGTCGAATTTACAGTTTTTACTAATTGAAAAAATTTTCTTTTTTTATCAAAATTTCAAAAGTTTTGCAAAATTTTAAGTTTTATCGATTTTTGAATTTTTGGAATTTTTTAATTTTTCTCGATTTTTTCATTTCAACAAAAATTACAATTCTCCAATTTTTTAGATTTCTTAATTTAGACAATTTTGTGATTTTGTCGATTTAACAGTTTTTACTATTTTGAAAAAATTTTCTTTTTTATCAAATTTCGGAAAATTTCCGAAATTTTTAATTTTTTTGGATTTTTTAATTTTTAGAATTTTTGCATTTTTCTCTATTTTTTCATTTCAACAAAAATTACAATTTTCCAATTTTGTAGATTTCTAAATTAAGAGAAGTTTGTGATTTTGTCGATTATACAGATTTTATTATTTTGAAGAAAGTGTCTACTTTATTCAATTTCGGAAATTTTCCGAAATTTTAAATTTTTCCGATTTTTGAATTTCTTAAATTTTTGAATTTTTCTCGATTTTTTCATTTCAACAAAATTTACAGTATTCCAATTTTGTATATTTCTTAATTTAAAAAACTTTGCGATTTTTAAGTTTTCACAGTTTTTACTATTTTGAACAAAATTTCTTTTATTATTAAATTTCATAAATTTTCCGAAATTTTAAATTTTTTCGATTTTTGAATTAAGGGAATTTTAGCATTTTTCTTGATATTTTTAATTCAACAAAAATTACAATTTTCCAATTTTGGCGATTTTTTTATTTAAAGAGCTTTGCGATTTTTAAGTTTTCACAGTTTTTACAATTTTGAAAAAATTTTCTTTTTGATCAAATTTCGGAAAGTTTCCAAAATTTTTAATTTTTTTTGATTTTTGAATTTTTAGAATTTTTGCATTTTTTTCGATTTTTTCATTTCAACAAAAATTACAATTTTCAAATTTTTTAAATTTCTTAATTTAGAAAACTTTTTGATTTAGTCGATTTTACAGTTTTTACTATTTTGAAATAATGTTCTTTTTTTATCAAAATTTCGGATGTTTTGCAAAATTTTAATTTTATCGATTTTTGAATTTTTAGAATTTTTGCATTTTTCTCGATTTTTTCATTTCAACAAAAATTACAATTTTCCAATTTTTTAGATTTCTTAATTTAGAGAACTTTGTGATTTTGTCTATTTTACAATTCTTACTATTTTGAAATAATTTTATTTTTTTATCAAATTTTAGGAAATTTTGCAAAATTTTAAATTTTTTCGATTTTTGAATTTTTAGAATTTTCGCATTTTTCTCGATTTTTTCATTTCAACAAAAATTACAATTTTCCAATTTTTTAGATTTCCTAATTTAGAGAATTTTGTGATTTTGTCGATTTTACAGTTTTTACTATTTTGAAAAAATTTTCTTTTTTTATCATATTTCGGAAATTTTCGGAAATTTTAAATTTTATTGATTTTTGAATTTAGGGAATTTTAGCATTTTTCTTGATATTTTTAATTCAACAAAAATTACAATTTTCCAATTTTGGCGATTTATTTATTTAAAGATCTTTGCGATTTTTAAGTTTTCACAGTCTTAACTATTTTGAAAAAATTTAATTTTTTTTATTAAATTTCGTAAATTTCCCGAAATTTTAAATTTTTTCGATAGTTGCATTTTAGGAATAATTGCATTTTTCTCGATTTTTTTTTTTTTAATTAACAATATTCAAATTTTGTCTATTTCTTTATTTAGGGAACTTTGCGATCTTACAGTTTTTACAGTTTTTACAATTTTGGAAAAATGTTCTTTTTTATCGAATTTCGGAAAGTTTCCGAAATTTTTAATTTTTTTCGGTTTTTGAATTTTTAGAATTTTTGCATTTTTCTCGATTTTTTCATTTCAACAAAAATAACAATTTTCCAATTTTTTAGATTTCCTAATTAAGAAAAATTTGTGATTTTGTCGATTTAACAGTTTTTACTATTTTGGAGAAAGTGTCTTCTTTATTCAATTTCGGAATTTTAAGAATTCTAAATTTTTTCGATTTTTGAATTTTTAGAATTTTCGCATTTTTTTCGATTTTTTAATTTCAACAAAAATTACAATTTTCCAATTTTTTAGATTTCTTAATTTAGAGAACTTTGTGATTTTGTCTATTTTACAATTCTTACTATTTTGAAATAATTTTATTTTTTTATCAAATTTTAGGAAATTTTGCAAAATTTTAACTTTTTTCGATTTTTGAATTTTTAGAATTTTCGCATTTTTCTCGATTTTTTCATTTCAACAAAAATTACAATTTTCCAATTTTTTAGATTTCTTAATTTAGAGAATTTTGTGATTTTGTCGATTTTACAGTTTTTACTATTTTGAAAAAATTTTCTTTTTTTATCATATTTCGGAAATTTTCGGAAATTTTAAATTTTTTCGATTTTTGAATTTAGGGAATTTTAGCATTTTTCTTGATATTTTTAATTCAACAAAAATTACAATTTTCCAATTTTGGCGATTTATTTATTTAAAGAGCTTTGCGATTTTTAAGTTTTCACTGTCTTTACTATTTTGAAAATATTTAATTTTTTTTATTAAATTTCGTAAATTTCCCGAAATTTTAAATATTTTCGATTGTTGCATTTTAGGAATAATTGCATTTTTCTCGATTTTTTTTTTTTTTAATTAACAATATTCAAATTTTGTCCATTTCTTTATTTAGGGAACTTTGCGATCTTACAGTTTTTACAGTTTTTACAATTTTGGAAAAATGTTCTTTATTATCGAATTTCGGAAAGTTTCCGAAATTCTTAATTTTTTTCGATTTTTGAATTTTTAGAATTTGCGCATTTTGCTTGATTTTTTAATTTCAACAAAAATAACAATTTTCCAATTTTGTAGATTTCTTAATTTAGAGAACTTTGCGATTTTACAGTTTTCACAGTTTTTACTATTTTGAAAAAAATTTCTTTTGTTATCAAATTTCGGAAATTTTAAATTTTTTCGATTTTTGAATTAAGGGAATTTTAGCATTTTTCTTGATATTTTTAATTCAACAAAAATTACAATTTTCCACTTCTGGCGATTTCTTTATCTAAAGAGCTTTGCGATTTTTAAATTTTTCACAGTCTTTACTATTTTGAAAAAATTTAATTTTTTTATCAAATTTCGTAAAGTTTCCGAATTTTTAAGTTGTGTCGATTGTTGAATTTTAGGAATTTTTGAATTTTTCTCGATTTTTTTTTTTTTTTAAATTAACAATATTCAAATTTTGTCTATTTCTTTATTTAGGGAACTTTGCGATTTTACAGTTTTTACAGTTTTTACAATTTTGGAAAAATTTTCTTTTTTATCAAATTTCGGAAAATTTCCGAAATTTTTAATTTTTTTTTTTGATTTTTTAATTTTTAGAATTTTTGCATTTTTCTCGATTTTTTCATTTCAACAAAAATTACAATTTTCCAACTTTGTAGATTTCTAAATTAAGAGAAGTTTGTGATTTTGTCGATTATACAGATTTTATTATTTTGAAGAAAGCGTCTACTTTATTCAATTTCGGAAATTTTCCGAAATTTTAAATTTTTCCGATTTTTGAATTTCTTAAATTTTTGAATTTTTCTCGATTTTTTTATTTCAACAAAATTTACAATATTCCAATTTTGTATATTTCTTAATTTAAAAAGCTTTGCGAATTTTAAGTTTTCACAGTTTTTACTATTTTGAACAAAATTTCTTTTGTTATTAAATTTCGGAAATTTTCGGAAATTTAAAATTTTTTCGATTTTTAAATTAAAGGAAATTTAGCATTTTTCTCAATTTTTTTTATTTATAACAAAAATTACAATATTCAAATTTTGTCTATTTCTTTATTTAGGGAACTTTGCGATTTTACAGTTTTCGCAGTTTTAACAATTTTGGAAAAATTTTCTTTTTTATCGAATTTTGGAAAGTTTCCAAAAGTTTTTATTTTTTTTGATTTTTGAATTTTTAGAATTTTTGCATTTTTCTCGATTTTTTCATTTCAACAAAAATAATAATTTTAAAATTTTTTAGATTTCTTAATTTTGAGAACTTTGTGATTTTGTCGAATTTACAGTTTTTACTATTTTGAAAAAATTTTCTTTTTTTATCAAAATTTCAAAAGTTCTGCAAATTTTTAAGTTTTATCGATTTTTGAATTTTTGGAATTTTTTAATTTTTCTCGATTTTTTCATTTTAACAAAAATTACAATTCTCCAATTTTGTAGATTTCTTAATTTAGAGAACTTTGCGATTTTACAGTTTTCACAGTTTTTACTATTTTGAAAAAAAAAATTTTTGTTATTAAATTTCGGAAATTTTAAATTTTTTCGATTTTTGAATTAAGGGAATTTTAGCATTTTTCTTGATATTTTTAATTCAACAAAAATTACAATTTTCCAATTCTGGCGATTTCTTTATCTAAAGAGCTTTGCGATTTTTAAGTTTTCACAGTCTTTACTATTTTGAAAAAATTTAATTTTTTTATCAAATTTCGTAAAATTTCCGAAATTTTAAATTTTGTCGATTGTTGAATTTTAGGAAATTTTGCATTTTTCTCGATTTTTTTTTTTTTTAAATTAACAATATTCAAATTTTGTCTATTTCTTTATTTAGGGAACTTTTCGATTTTACAGTTTTTACAATTTTGGAAAAATTTTCTTTTTTATCAAATTTCGGAAAATTTCCGAAATTTTTTATTTTTTTTTATTTTTTAATTTTTAGAATTTTTGCATTTTTCTCGATTTTTTCATTTAAACAAAAATTACAATTTTCCAATTTTGTAGATTTCTAAATTAAGAGAAGTTTGTGATTTTGTCGATTATACAGATTTTATTATTTTGAAGAAAGTGTCTACTTTATTCAATTTCGGAAATTTTCCGAAATTTTAAATTTTTCCGATTTTTGAATTTCTTAAATTTTTGAATTTTTCTCGATTTTTTCATTTCAACAAAATTTACAATATTCCAATTTTGTATATTTCTTAATTTAAAAAGCTTTGCGATTTTTAAGTTTTCACAGTTTTTACTATTTTGAACAAAATTTCTTTTGTTATTAAATTTCGGAATTTTCGGAAATTTTACATTTTTTCGATTTTTAAATTAAGGGAATTTTAGCATTTTTCTCAATTTTTTTTATTTATAACAAAAATTACAATATTCAAATGTTGTCTATTTCTTTATTTAGGGAACTTTGCGATTTTACAGTTTTAACAATTTTGGAAAAATTTTCTTTTTTATCGAATTTTGGAAAGTTTCCAAAAGTTTTAATTTTTTTTGATTTTTGAATTTTTAGAATTTTTGCATTTTTCTCGATTTTTTAATCTCAACAAAAATGATAATTTTCAAATTTTTTAGATTTCTTAATTTTGAGAACTTTGTGATTTTGTCGATTTTACAGTTTTTACTATTTTGAAAAAATTTTCTTTTTTTATCAAAATTTCAAAAGTTTTGCAAAATTTTAAGTTTTATCGATTTTTGAATTTTTGGAATTTTTTAATTTTTCTCGATTTTTTCATTTTAACAAAAATTACAATTCTCCAATTTTGTAGATTTCTTAATTTAGAGAACTTTGCGATTTTACAGTTTTCACAGTTTTTACTATTCTGAAAAAAAAATTTTTTGTTATTAAATTTCGAAAATTTTCGGAAATTTTAAATTTTTTTCGATTTTTGAATTTAGTTAATTTTCGCATTTTTCTTGATATTTTTAATTCAACAAAAATTACAATTTTCCAATTTTAGGCGATTTCTTTATTAAAAGAGTTTTGCGATATTTAAGTTTTCACAGTCTTTACTATTTGGAAAAAATTTACTTTTTTTATCAAATTTCGGAAATTTTCCGAAATTTTAAATTTTGTCGATTGTTGAATTTTAAGAACTTTTGCATTTTTCTCAATTTTTTTATTTTTAAAAAAATTTACAATATTCAAATTTTGTCCATTTCTTTATTTAGGGAACTTTGCGATTTTACAGTTTTCACAGTTTTTACAATTTTGGAAAAATTTTCTTTTTTATCGAATTTCGGAAAGTTTCCGAAATTTTGGTTTGTTTTTTGATTTTTGAATTTTTCGAATTTTTCCATTTTTCTCGATATTTTCATTTCAACAAAAATTAAAATTTTCCAATTTTTTAGATTTCTTAATTTAGAGAACTTTGTGATTTTTTCGATTTTACAGTTTTTACTATTTTGAAAAAAATTTTTTTTTTTATCAAATTTTTGGAAATTTTCCGAAATTTTAAATGTTGTCGATTGTTGAATTTTAGGAATTTTTGCATTTTTCTCGTTTTTTTTATTTTTAACAAAATTTACAATATTCAAATTTTGTCCATTTCTTTATTTAGGGAACTTTGCGATTTTACAGTTTTCACAGTTTTTACAATTTTGAAAAAATTTAATTTTTTTATTGAGTTTCGGAAATTTTTCGAAATCTTAAATTTTTTCGACTTTTGAATTTTGGGAATTTTTGCATTTTTCTCGTTTTTCGTATTTTTAACAAAATTTACAATATTTAAATTTTGTCCATTTCTTTATTTAGGGAACTTTGCGACTTTACAGTTTTCACAGTTTTTACAATTTTGTAAAAATTTTCTTTTTCTATCGAATTTTGGAAAGTTTCCGAAATGTTTAATTTTTTTCGACTTTTGAATTTTTAGAATTTTCGCATTTTTTTCGATTTTTTCATTTCAACAAAAATTACAATTTTCCAATTTTTTAGATTTCTTAATTTAGAGAACTTTGTGACTTTGTCTATTTTACAGTTTTACTATTTTGAAATAATTTTATTTTTTTATCAAATTTTAGGAAATTTTGCAAAATTTTAACTTTTTTCGATTTTTGAATTTTTAGAATTTTCGCATTTTTCTCGATTTTTTCATTTCAACAAAAATTACAATTTTCCAATTTATTAGATTTCTTAATTTAGAGAATTTTGTGATTTTGTCGATTTTACAGTTTTTACTATTTTGAAAAAATTTTCTTTTTTTATCATATTTCGGAAATTTTCGGAAATTTTAAATTTTTTCGATTTTTGAATTTAGGGAATTTTAGCATTTTTCTTGATATTTTTAATTCAACAAAAATTACAATTTTCCAATTTTGGCGATTTATTTATTTAAAGAGCTTTGCGATTTTTAAGTTTTCACTGTCTTTACTATTTTGAAAAAATTTAATTTTTTTTATTAAATTTCGTAAATTTCCCGAAATTTTAAATTTTTTCGATTGTTGCATTTTAGGAATAATTGCATTTTTCTCGATTTTTTTTTTTTTTAATTAACAATATTCAAATTTTGTCCATTTCTTTATTTAGGGAACTTTGCGATCTTACAGTTTTTACAGTTTTTACAATTTTGGAAAAATTTTCTTTTTATCGAATTTCGGAAAGTTTCCGAAATTTTTAATTTTTTTCGGTTTTTGAATTTTTAGAATTTTTGCATTTTTTTCGATTTTTTCATTTCAACAAAAATTAAAATTTTCCAATTTTTTAGATTTCTTAATTAAGAAAAATTTGTGATTTTGTCGATTTAACAGTTTTTACTATTTTGGAGAAAGTGTCTTCTTTATTCAATTTCGGAATTTTAAGAAATTCTAAATTTTTTCGATTTTTGAATTTTTAGAATTTTCGCATTTTTTTCGATTTTTTCATTTCAACAAAAATTACAATTTTCAACTTTTTTAGATTTCTTAATTTAGAGAACTTTGTGATTTTGTCGATATTACAGTTTTTTTCTATTTTGAAAAAATTTTATTTTTTTATCAAATTTTCGGAAATTTTTCAAAATTTTAATTTTTTTCGATATTTGAATTTTTAGAATTTGCGCATTTTGCTTGATTTTTTAATTTCAACAAAAATAACAATTTTCCAATTTTGTAGAATTCTTAATTTAGAGAACTTTGCGATTTTACAGTTTTCACAGTTTTTACTATTTTGAAAAAAATTTCTTTTGTTATCAAATTTCGGAAATTTTAAATTTTTTCGATTTTTGAATTAAGGGAATTTTAGCATTTTTCTTGATATTTTTAATTCAACAAAAATTACAATTTTCCAATTTTGGCGATTTCTTTATTAAAAGAGTTTTGCGATATTTAAGTTTTCACAGTCTTTACTATTTGGAAAAATTTTATTTTTTTATCAAATTTTCGGAAATTTCCGAAATTTTTAATTTTTTTTGATTTTTTAATTTTTAGAATTTTTGCATTTTTCTCGATTTTTTCATTTAAAAAAAAATTACAATTTTCCAACTTTGTAGATTTCTAAATTAAGAGAAGTTTGCGATTTTGTCGATTATACAGATTTTATTATTTTGAAGAAAGTGTCTACTTTATTCAATTTCGGAAATTTTCGGAAATTTTAAATTTTTTCGATTTTTAAATTAAAGGAATTTTAGCATTTTTCTCAATTTTTTTTATTTATAACAAAAAATACAATATTCAAATTTTGTCTATTTCTTTATTTAGGGAACTTTGCGATTTTACAGTTTTAACAATTTTGGAAAAATTTTCTTTTTTATCGAATTTTGGAAAGTTTCCAAAAGTTTTTATTTTTTTTGATTTTTGAATTTTTAGAATTTTTGCATTTTTCTCGATTTTTTAACTTCAACAAAAATAATAATTTTCAAATTTTTTAGATTTCTTAATTTTGAGAACTTTGTGATTTTGTCGAATTTACAGTTTTTACTATTTTGAAAAAATTTTCTTTTTCTATCAAAATTTCAAAAGTTTTGCAAAATTTTAAGTTTTATCGATTTTTGAATTTTTGGAATTTTTTAATTTTTCTCGATTTTTTCATTTTAACAAAAATTACAATTCTCCAATTTTGTAGATTTCTTAATTTAGAGAACTTTGCGATTTTACAGTTTTCACAGTTTTTACTATTTTGAAAAAAAAATTTTTTGTTATTAAATTTCGAAAATTTTTGGAAATTTTAAATTTTTTTTCGATTTTTGAATTTAGTTAATTTTAGCATTTTTCTTGATATTTTTAATTCAACAAAAATTACAATTTTCCAATTTTGGCGATTTCTTTATTAAAAGAGTTTTGCGATATTTAAGTTTTCACAGTCTTTACTATTTGGAAAAAATTTACTTTTTTTATCAAATTTCGGAAATTTTCCGAAATTTTAAATTTTGTCGATTGTTGAATTTTAGGAACTTTTGCATTTTTCTCAATTTTTTTATTTTTAAAAAAATTTACAATATTCAAATTTTGTCCATTTCTTTATTTAGGGAACTTTGCGATTTTACAGTTTTCACAGTTTTTACAATTTTGGAAAAATTTTCTTTTTTATCGAATTTCGGAAAGTTTCAAAAATTTTGTTTTTTTTTTTATTTTTGAATTTTTCGAATTCTTCCATTTTGCTTGATATTTTCATTTCAACAAAAATTAAAATTTTCCAATTTTTTAAATTTCTTAATTTGGAGAACTTTGTGATTTTGTCGATTTAACAGTTTTTACTATTTTGAAAAAATTTTTTTTTTGTTATCAAATTTTCGGAAATTTTGCAAAATTTTAATTTATTTCGATTTTTTTAATTTTTAGAATTTTCGCATTTTTCTCGATTTTTTCATTTCAACAAAAATTAAAATTTTTCAATTTTGTAGATTTCTAAATTTAGAGAACTTTGCGATTTTACAGTTTTTACAGTTTTTAAAATTTTGAAAATATTTAATTTTTTTATCGAATTTCGGAAAGATTCCGTAATTTTTAATTTATTTTGATTTCTGAATTTTTAGAATTTTTGCATTTTTCTCGATTTTTTCATTTCAACAAAAATTACAATTTTTCAGTTTTTTAGATTTCTTAATTTAGAGAACTTTGTGATTTTGTCGATATTACAGTTTTTTTCTATTTTGAAAAAATTTTATTTTTTTTATCAAATTTTCGGAAATTTTTCAAAATTTTAATTTTTTTCGATTTTTGAATTTTTTGAATTTGAGCATTTTGCTTGATTTTTTAATTTCAACAAAAATAACAATTTTCCAATTTTGTAGATTTCTTAATTTAGAGAACTTTGCGATTTTACAGTTTTCACAGTTTTTACTATTTTAAAAAAAATTTCTTTTGTTATCAAATTTCGGAAATTTTAAATTTATTCGATTTTTGAAGTAAGGGAATTTTAGCATTTTTCTTGATATTTTTAATTCAACAAAAATTACAATTTTCCAATTTTGGCGATTTCTTTATTTAAAGAGCTTTGCGATTTTTAAGTTTTCACAGTCTTTACTATTTTGAAAAAATTTAATTTTTTTTATCAAATTTCGTAAATTTCCCGAAATTTTAAATTTTTTCGATTGTTGCATTTTAGGAATAATTGCATTTTTCTCGATTTTTTTTTTTTTTAATTAACAATATTCAAATTTTGTCCATTTCTTTATTCAGGGAACTTTGCGATTTTACAGTTTTTACAGTTTTTACAATTTTGGAAAAATGTTCTTTTTTATCGAATTTCGGAAAGTTTCCGAAATTTTTAATTTTTTTCGGTTTTTGAATTTTTAGAATTTTTGCATTTTTCTCGATTTTTTCATTTCAACAAAAATTACAGTTTTCCAATTTTTTAGATTTCTTAATTAAGAAAAATTTGTGATTTTGTCGATATAACAGTTTTTACTATTTTGGAGAAAGTGTCTTCTTTATTCAATTTCGGAATTTTAAGAAATTCTAAATTTTTTCGATTTTTGAATTTTTAGAATTTTTGCATTTTTTTCGATTTTTTCATTTCAACAAAAATTACAATTTTCAAATTTTGTAGATTTCTTAATTTAGAGAACTTTGCGATTTTACAGTTTTCACAGTTTCTACTATTTAGAAAAAATTTTATTTTTTTATCAAATTTTCGGAAATTTTTCAAAATTTTAATTTTTTTCGATCTTTGAATTTTTAGAATTTGCGCATTTTGCTTGATTTTTTAATTTCAACAAAAATAACAATTTTCCAATTTTGTAGATTTCTTAATTTAGAGAACTTTGCGATTTTACAGTTTTCACAGTTTTTACTATTTTGAAAAAAATTTCTTTTGTTATCAAATTTCGGAAATTTTAAATTTTTTCGATTTTTGAATTAAGGGAATTTTAGCATTTTTCTTGATTTTTTTAATTCAACAAAAATTACAATTTTCCAATTCTGGCGATTTCTTTATCTAAAGAGCTTTGCGATTTTTAAGTTTTCACAGTCTTTACTATTTTGAAAAAATTTAATTTTTTTATCAAATTTCGTAAAATTTCCGAAATTTTAAATTTTGTCGATTGTTGAATTTTAGGAAATTTTGCATTTTTCTCGATTTTTTTTTTTTTTAAATTAACAATATTCAAATTTTGTCTATTTCTTTATTTAGGGAACTTTGCGATTTTACAGTTTTTACAATTTTGGAAAAATTTTCTTTTTTATCAAATTTCGGAAAATTTCCGAAATTTTAAATTTTTTGTTATTTTTTAATTTTTAGAATTTTTGCATTTTTCTCGATTTTTTCATTTCAACAAAAATTACAATTTGCCAATTTTGTAGATTTCTAAATTAAGAGAAGTTTGTGATTTTGTCGATTATACAGATTTTATTATTTTGAAGAAAGTGTCTACTTTATTCAATTTCGGAAATTTTCCGAAATTTTAAATTTTTCCGATTTTTGAATTTCTTAAATTTTTGAATTTTTCTCGATTTTTTAATTTCAACAAAATTTACAATATTCCAATTTTGAATATTTCTTAATTTTAAAAGCTTTGCGATTTTTAAGTTTTCACAGTTTTTACTATTTTGAACAAAATTTCTTTTGTTTTTAAATTTCGGAAATTTTCGGAAATTTTAAATTTTTTCGATTTTTAAATTAAGGGAATTTTAGCATTTTTCTCAATTTTTTTATTTATAACAAAAATTACAATATTCAATTTTTGTCTATTTCTTTATTTGGGGAACTTTGCGATTTTACAGTTTTCGCAGTTTTAACAATTTTGGAAAAATTTTCTTTTTTATCGAATTTTGGAAAGTTTCCAAAAGTTTTTATTTGTTTTTATTTTTGAATTTTTAGAATTTTTGCATTTTTCTCGATTTTTTAATTTCAACAAAAATTATAATTTTCAAATTTTTTAGATTTCTTAATTTTGAGAACTTTGTGATTTTGTCGATTTTACCGTTTTTACTATTTTGAAAAAATTTTCTTTTTCTATCAAAATTTCAAAAGTTTTGCAAAATTTTAAGTTTTATCGATTTTTGAATTCTTAGAATTTTTGCATTTTTCTCGATTTTTTCATTTTAACAAAAATTACAATTCTCCAATTTTGTAGATTTCTTAATTTAGAGAACTTTGCGATTTTACAGTTTTCACAGTATTTACTATTTTGAAAAAAAATTTTTTTGTTATTAAATTTCGAAAATTTTCGGAAATTTTAAATTTTTTTCGATTTTTGAATTTAGTTAATTTTCGCATTTTTCTTGATATTTTTAATTCAACAAAAATTACAATTTTCCAATTTTGGCGATTTCTTTATTTAAAGAGCTTTGCGATTTTTAAGTTTTCACAGTCTTTACTATTTTTAAAAAATTTAATTTTTTTATCAAATTTCGGAAATTTTCCGAAATTTTTAATTTTTTTCGATTTTTGAATTTTTAGAATTTTCGCATTTTGCTAGATTTTTTCATTTCAACAAAAATTACAATTTTCCAATTTTGTAGATTTCTTAATTTAGAGAACTTTGCGATTTTACAGTTTTTACAGTTTTTACTATTTTGAAAAAATTTAATTTTTTTTTATCAAATTTCGGAAATTTTTCGAAATTTTTAATTTATTTCAATTTTTGAATTTTTAGAATTTTCGCATTTGTCTCGATTTTTTCATTTCAACAAAAATTACATTTTTCCAATATTTTAGATTTCTTAATTTAGAGAATTTTGTGATTTTGTCGATTTAACAGTTTTTACTATTTTGAAAAATTTTCCTTTTTATATCAAATTTCGGAAATTTTAAATTTTTTCGTTTTTTGAATTTAGGGAATTTTAGCATTTTACTTGATATTTTTAATTCAACAAAAATTACAATTTTCCAATTTTGGCGATTTATTTATTTATAGAGCTTTGCGATTTTTAAGTTTTCACAGTTTTTACTATTTTGAAAAAATTTAATTTTTTTATCAAATTTCGGAAATTTTCCGAAATTTTAAATTTTGTCGATTGTTGAATTTTAGGAATTTTAGCATTTTTCGCAATTTTTTTATATTAACAAAATTTACAATATTCAAATTTTGTCTATTTCTTTTTTTAGGGAACTTTGCGATTTTACAGTTTTTACCGTTTTTACAATTTTGGAAAAATTTTCTTTTTATCGAATTTCGGAAAGTTTCCAAAATTTTTAATTTTTTTTGATTTTTTAGTTTTTAGAATTTATGCATTTTTCTCGATTTTTTCATTTCAACAAAAATTACAATTTTCAAATTTTTTAGATTTCTTAATTAAGAGAACTTTGTGATGTTGTCGATTTTACAGTTTTTACTATTTTGAAAAAATTTTCTTTTTTTATCAAAATTACAAAAGTTTTGCAAAATTTTAATTCTTATCGATTTTTGAATTTTTGGAATTTTTTAATTTTTCTCGATTTTTTCAATTTAACAAAAATGACAATTCTTTAATTTTGTAGATTTCTTAATTTAGAGAACTTTGCGATTTTACAGTTTTTACAGTTTTTAAAATTTTGAAAATATTTAATTTTTTTACGAATTTCGGAAAGTTTCCGTAATTTTTAATTTTTTTTTTATTTTTGAATTTTTAGAATTTTTTCCATTTTTCTCGATATTTTCATTTCAACAAAAATTACAATTTTCCATTTTTGGCGATTTCTTTATTAAAAGAGCTTTGCGATTTTTAAGTTTTCACAGTCTTTACTATTTGGAAAAAATTTAATTTTTTTTAAATTTTTTCATAAATTTTCCGAAATTTTACATTTTTTCGATTGTTGAATTTTAGGAATATTTGCATTTTTCTCGATTTTTTTTTTTTATTTGATTAACAATATTCAAATTGTGTCCATTTCTTTATTTAGGGAACTTTGCGATTTTACAGTTTTCACAGTTTTTGCAATTTTGGAAAAATTTTCTTTTTTATCGAATTTCGGAATGTTTCCGAAATTTTGAATTTTTTTTTATTTTTGAATTTTTAGAATTTTTCCATTTTTCTCGATATTTTCATTTCAACAAAAATTAAAATTTTCCAATTTTTTAGATTTCTTAATTTAGAGAAGTTTGTGATTTTGTCGATTTAACAGTTTTTATTATTTTGAAAAAATTTAATTTTTTTATCAAATTTCGGAAATTTTCCGAAATTTTAAATTTTGTCGATTGTTGAATTTTTGCATTTATCTCAATTTTTTTATTTTAACAAAATTTACAATATTCAAATTTTGTCCATTTCTTAATTTAGAGAACTTTGCGATTTTTAAGTTTTCACAGTCTTTACTATTCTGAAAAAATTTTCTTTTTTATCGAATTTCGGAAAGTTTTCAAAATTTTTAATTTTTTTTGATTTTTGAATTTTTAGAATATTTGCATTTTTCTCGATTTTTTCATTTCAACAAAAATTACAATTTTAAAATTTTTTAGATTTCCTAATTTAGAGAACTTAGTGATTTTACAGTTTTTACAGTTTTTACAATTTTGAAAAAATTTTCTTTTTTTTATCAAATTTTCGGAAATTTTGCAAAATTTGAATTTTTTTCGATTTTTTTAATTTTTAGAATTTTTGCATTTTTCTCGATTTTTTCATTTCAACAAAAATTACAATTTTCCAATTTTTAAGATTTCTTAATTTAGAGAACTTTGCGATTTTACAGTTTTTACAGTTTTTAAAATTTTGAAAATATTTAATTTTTTTATCGAATTTCGGAAAGATTCCGTAATTTTTAATTTATTTTGATTTCTGAATTTTTAGAATTTTTGCATTTTTCTCGATTTTTTCATTTCAACAAAAATTAAAATTTTCCAATTTTTTAGATTTCTTAATTAAGAAAAATTTGTGATTTTGTCGATTTAACAGTTTTTACTATTTTGGAGAAAGTGTCTTCTTTATTCAATTTCGGAATTTTAAGAAATTCTAAATTTTTTCGATTTTTGAATTTTTAGAATTTTCGCATTTTTTTCGATTTTTTCATTTCAACAAAAATTACAATTTTCAACTTTTTTAGATTTCTTAATTTAGAGAACTTTGTGATTTTGTCGATATTACAGTTTTTTTCTATTTTGAAAAAATTTTATTTTTTTATCAAATTTTCGGAAATTTTTCAAAATTTTAATTTTTTTCGATATTTGAATTTTTAGAATTTGCGCATTTTGCTTGATTTTTTAATTTCAACAAAAATAACAATTTTCCAATTTTGTAGAATTCTTAATTTAGAGAACTTTGCGATTTTACAGTTTTCACAGTTTTTACTATTTTGAAAAAAATTTCTTTTGTTATCAAATTTCGGAAATTTTAAATTTTTTCGATTTTTGAATTAAGGGAATTTTAGCATTTTTCTTGATATTTTTAATTCAACAAAAATTACAATTTTCCAATTTTGGCGATTTCTTTATTAAAAGAGTTTTGCGATATTTAAGTTTTCACAGTCTTTACTATTTGGAAAAATTTTATTTTTTTATCAAATTTTCGGAAATTTCCGAAATTTTTAATTTTTTTTGATTTTTTAATTTTTAGAATTTTTGCATTTTTCTCGATTTTTTCATCTAAAAAAAAATTACAATTTTCCAACTTTGTAGATTTCTAAATTAAGAGAAGTTTGCGATTTTGTCGATTATACAGATTTTATTATTTTGAAGAAAGTGTCTACTTTATTCAATTTCGGAAATTTTCGGAAATTTTAAATTTTTTCGATTTTTAAATTAAAGGAATTTTAGCATTTTTCTCAATTTTTTTTATTTATAACAAAAAATACAATATTCAAATTTTGTCTATTTCTTTATTTAGGGAACTTTGCGATTTTACAGTTTTAACAATTTTGGAAAAATTTTCTTTTTTATCGAGTTTTGGAAAGTTTCCAAAAGTTTTTATTTTTTTTGATTTTTGAATTTTTAGAATTTTTGCATTTTTCTCGATTTTTTAACTTCAACAAAAATAATAATTTTCAAATTTTTTAGATTTCTTAATTTTGAGAACTTTGTGATTTTGTCGAATTTACAGTTTTTACTATTTTGAAAAAATTTTCTTTTTCTATCAAAATTTCAAAAGTTTTGCAAAATTTTAAGTTTTATCGATTTTTGAATTTTTGGAATTTTTTAATTTTTCTCGATTTTTTCATTTTAACAAAAATTACAATTCTCCAATTTTGTAGATTTCTTAATTTAGAGAACTTTGCGATTTTACAGTTTTCACAGTTTTTACTATTTTGAAAAAAAAATTTTTTGTTATTAAATATCGAAAATTTTTGGAAATTTTAAATTTTTTTTCGATTTTTGAATTTAGTTAATTTTAGCATTTTTCTTGATATTTTTAATTCAACAAAAATTACAATTTTCCAATTTTGGCGATTTCTTTATTAAAAGAGTTTTGCGATATTTAAGTTTTCACAGTCTTTACTATTTGGAAAAAATTTACTTTTTTTATCAAATTTCGGAAATTTTCCGAAATTTTAAATTTTGTCGATTGTTGAATTTTAGGAACTTTTGCATTTTTCTCAATTTTTTTATTTTTAAAAAAATTTACAATATTCAAATTTTGTCCATTTCTTTATTTAGGGAACTTTGCGATTTTACAGTTTTCACAGTTTTTACAATTTTGGAAAAATTTTCTTTTTTATCGAATTTCGGAAAGTTTCAAAAATTTTGTTTTTTTTTTTATTTTTGAATTTTTCGAATTCTTCCATTTTGCTTGATATTTTCATTTCAACAAAAATTAAAATTTTCCAATTTTTTAAATTTCTTAATTTGGAGAACTTTGTGATTTTGTCGATTTAACAGTTTTTACTATTTTGAAAAAATTTTTTTTTTGTTATCAAATTTTCGGAAATTTTGCAAAATTTTAATTTATTTCGATTTTTTTAATTTTTAGAATTTTCGCATTTTTCTCGATTTTTTCATTTCAACAAAAATTAAAATTTTTCAATTTTGTAGATTTCTAAATTTAGAGAACTTTGCGATTTTACAGTTTTTACAGTTTTTAAAATTTTGAAAATATTTAATTTTTTTATCGAATTTCGGAAAGATTCCGTAATTTTTAATTTATTTTGATTTCTGAATTTTTAGAATTTTTGCATTTTTCTCGATTTTTTCATTTCAACAAAAATTACAATTTTTCAGTTTTTTAGATTTCTTAATTTAGAGAACTTTGCGATTTTACAGTTTTCACAGTTTTTACTATTTTAAAAAAAAATTCTTTTGTTATCAAATTTCGGAAATTTTAAATTTATTCGATTTTTGAAGTAAGGGAATTTTAGCATTTTTCTTGATATTTTTAATTCAACAAAAATTACAATTTTCCAATTTTGGCGATTTCTTTATTTAAAGAGCTTTGCGATTTTTAAGTTTTCACAGTCTTTACTATTTTGAAAAAATTTAATTTTTTTTATCAAATTTCGTAAATTTCCCGAAATTTTAAATTTTTTCGATTGTTGCATTTTAGGAATAATTGCATTTTTCTCGATTTTTTTTTTTTTTAATTAACAATATTCAAATTTTGTCCATTTCTTTATTCAGGGAACTTTGCGATTTTACAGTTTTTACAGTTTTTACAATTTTGGAAAAATGTTCTTTTTTATCGAATTTCGGAAAGTTTCCGAAATTTTTAATTTTTTTCGGTTTTTGAATTTTTAGAATTTTTGCATTTTTCTCGATTTTTTCATTTCAACAAAAATTACAGTTTTCCAATTTTTTAGATTTCTTAATTAAGAAAAATTTGTGATTTTGTCGATATAACAGTTTTTACTATTTTGGAGAAAGTGTCTTCTTTATTCAATTTCGGAATTTTAAGAAATTCTAAATTTTTTCGATTTTTGAATTTTTAGAATTTTTGCATTTTTTTCGATTTTTTCATTTCAACAAAAATTACAATTTTCAAATTTTGTAGATTTCTTAATTTAGAGAACTTTGCGATTTTACAGTTTTCACAGTTTCTACTATTTAGAAAAAATTTTATTTTTTTATCAAATTTTCGGAAATTTTTCAAAATTTTAATTTTTTTCGATCTTTGAATTTTTAGAATTTGCGCATTTTGCTTGATTTTTTAATTTCAACAAAAATAACAATTTTCCAATTTTGTAGATTTCTTAATTTAGAGAACTTTGCGATTTTACAGTTTTCACAGTTTTTACTATTTTGAAAAAAATTTCTTTTGTTATCAAATTTCGGAAATTTTAAATTTTTTCGATTTTTGAATTAAGGGAATTTTAGCATTTTTCTTGATTTTTTTAATTCAACAAAAATTACAATTTTCCAATTCTGGCGATTTCTTTATCTAAAGAGCTTTGCGATTTTTAAGTTTTCACAGTCTTTACTATTTTGAAAAAATTTAATTTTTTTATCAAATTTCGTAAAATTTCCGAAATTTTAAATTTTGTCGATTGTTGAATTTTAGGAAATTTTGCATTTTTCTCGATTTTTTTTTTTTTTAAATTAACAATATTCAAATTTTGTCTATTTCTTTATTTAGGGAACTTTGCGATTTTACAGTTTTTACAATTTTGGAAAAATTTTCTTTTTTATCAAATTTCGGAAAATTTCCGAAATTTTAAATTTTTTGTTATTTTTTAATTTTTAGAATTTTTGCATTTTTCTCGATTTTTTCATTTCAACAAAAATTACAATTTGCCAATTTTGTAGATTTCTAAATTAAGAGAAGTTTGTGATTTTGTCGATTATACAGATTTTATTATTTTGAAGAAAGTGTCTACTTTATTCAATTTCGGAAATTTTCCGAAATTTTAAATTTTTCCGATTTTTGAATTTCTTAAATTTTTGAATTTTTCTCGATTTTTTAATTTCAACAAAATTTACAATATTCCAATTTTGAATATTTCTTAATTTTAAAAGCTTTGCGATTTTTAAGTTTTCACAGTTTTTACTATTTTGAACAAAATTTCTTTTGTTTTTAAATTTCGGAAATTTTCGGAAATTTTAAATTTTTTCGATTTTTAAATTAAGGGAATTTTAGCATTTTTCTCAATTTTTTTATTTATAACAAAAATTACAATATTCAATTTTTGTCTATTTCTTTATTTGGGGAACTTTGCGATTTTACAGTTTTCGCAGTTTTAACAATTTTGGAAAAATTTTCTTTTTTATCGAATTTTGGAAAGTTTCCAAAAGTTTTTATTTGTTTTTATTTTTGAATTTTTAGAATTTTTGCATTTTTCTCGATTTTTTAATTTCAACAAAAATTATAATTTTCAAATTTTTTAGATTTCTTAATTTTGAGAACTTTGTGATTTTGTCGATTTTACCGTTTTTACTATTTTGAAAAAATTTTCTTTTTCTATCAAAATTTCAAAAGTTTTGCAAAATTTTAAGTTTTATCGATTTTTGAATTCTTAGAATTTTTGCATTTTTCTCGATTTTTTCATTTTAACAAAAATTACAATTCTCCAATTTTGTAGATTTCTTAATTTAGAGAACTTTGCGATTTTACAGTTTTCACAGTATTTACTATTTTGAAAAAAAATTTTTTTGTTATTAAATTTCGAAAATTTTCGGAAATTTTAAATTTTTTTCGATTTTTGAATTTAGTTAATTTTCGCATTTTTCTTGATATTTTTAATTCAACAAAAATTACAATTTTCCAATTTTGGCGATTTCTTTATTTAAAGAGCTTTGCGATTTTTAAGTTTTCACAGTCTTTACTATTTTTAAAAAATTTAATTTTTTTATCAAATTTCGGAAATTTTCCGAAATTTTTAATTTTTTTCGATTTTTGAATTTTTAGAATTTTCGCATTTTGCTAGATTTTTTCATTTCAACAAAAATTACAATTTTCCAATTTTGTAGATTTCTTAATTTAGAGAACTTTGCGATTTTACAGTTTTTACAGTTTTTACTATTTTGAAAAAATTTAATTTTTTTTTATCAAATTTCGGAAATTTTTCGAAATTTTTAATTTATTTCAATTTTTGAATTTTTAGAATTTTCGCATTTGTCTCGATTTTTTCATTTCAACAAAAATTACATTTTTCCAATATTTTAGATTTCTTAATTTAGAGAATTTTGTGATTTTGTCGATTTAACAGTTTTTACTATTTTGAAAAATTTTCCTTTTTATATCAAATTTCGGAAATTTTAAATTTTTTCGTTTTTTGAATTTAGGGAATTTTAGCATTTTACTTGATATTTTTAATTCAACAAAAATTACAATTTTCCAATTTTGGCGATTTATTTATTTATAGAGCTTTGCGATTTTTAAGTTTTCACAGTTTTTACTATTTTGAAAAAATTTAATTTTTTTATCAAATTTCGGAAATTTTCCGAAATTTTAAATTTTGTCGATTGTTGAATTTTAGGAATTTTAGCATTTTTCGCAATTTTTTTATATTAACAAAATTTACAATATTCAAATTTTGTCTATTTCTTTTTTTAGGGAACTTTGCGATTTTACAGTTTTTACCGTTTTTACAATTTTGGAAAAATTTTCTTTTTATCGAATTTCGGAAAGTTTCCAAAATTTTTAATTTTTTTTGATTTTTTAGTTTTTAGAATTTATGCATTTTTCTCGATTTTTTCATTTCAACAAAAATTACAATTTTCAAATTTTTTAGATTTCTTAATTAAGAGAACTTTGTGATGTTGTCGATTTTACAGTTTTTACTATTTTGAAAAAATTTTCTTTTTTTATCAAAATTACAAAAGTTTTGCAAAATTTTAATTCTTATCGATTTTTGAATTTTTGGAATTTTTTAATTTTTCTCGATTTTTTCAATTTAACAAAAATGACAATTCTTTAATTTTGTAGATTTCTTAATTTAGAGAACTTTGCGATTTTACAGTTTTTACAGTTTTTAAAATTTTGAAAATATTTAATTTTTTTACGAATTTCGGAAAGTTTCCGTAATTTTTAATTTTTTTTTTATTTTTGAATTTTTAGAATTTTTTCCATTTTTCTCGATATTTTCATTTCAACAAAAATTACAATTTTCCATTTTTGGCGATTTCTTTATTAAAAGAGCTTTGCGATTTTTAAGTTTTCACAGTCTTTACTATTTGGAAAAAATTTAATTTTTTTTAAATTTTTTCATAAATTTTCCGAAATTTTACATTTTTTCGATTGTTGAATTTTAGGAATATTTGCATTTTTCTCGATTTTTTTTTTTTATTTGATTAACAATATTCAAATTGTGTCCATTTCTTTATTTAGGGAACTTTGCGATTTTACAGTTTTCACAGTTTTTGCAATTTTGGAAAAATTTTCTTTTTTATCGAATTTCGGAATGTTTCCGAAATTTTGAATTTTTTTTTATTTTTGAATTTTTAGAATTTTTCCATTTTTCTCGATATTTTCATTTCAACAAAAATTAAAATTTTCCAATTTTTTAGATTTCTTAATTTAGAGAAGTTTGTGATTTTGTCGATTTAACAGTTTTTATTATTTTGAAAAAATTTAATTTTTTTATCAAATTTCGGAAATTTTCCGAAATTTTAAATTTTGTCGATTGTTGAATTTTTGCATTTATCTCAATTTTTTTATTTTAACAAAATTTACAATATTCAAATTTTGTCCATTTCTTAATTTAGAGAACTTTGCGATTTTTAAGTTTTCACAGTCTTTACTATTCTGAAAAAATTTTCTTTTTTATCGAATTTCGGAAAGTTTTCAAAATTTTTAATTTTTTTTGATTTTTGAATTTTTAGAATATTTGCATTTTTCTCGATTTTTTCATTTCAACAAAAATTACAATTTTAAAATTTTTTAGATTTCCTAATTTAGAGAACTTAGTGATTTTACAGTTTTTACAGTTTTTACAATTTTGAAAAAATTTTCTTTTTTTTATCAAATTTTCGGAAATTTTGCAAAATTTGAATTTTTTTCGATTTTTTTAATTTTTAGAATTTTTGCATTTTTCTCGATTTTTTCATTTCAACAAAAATTACAATTTTCCAATTTTTAAGATTTCTTAATTTAGAGAACTTTGCGATTTTACAGTTTTTACAGCTTTTAAAATTTTGAAAATATTTAATTTTTTTATCGAATTTCGGAAAGTTTCCGTGATTTTTAATTTTTTTTGATTTTTGAATTTTTAGAATTTTTGAATTTTTCTCGATTTTTTCATTTCAACAAAAATTCCAATTTTCCAATTTTTTAGATTTCTTAATTTAGAGAACTTTGTGATTTTGTCTATTTTACAGTTCTTACTATTTTTAAATAATTTTATTTTTTTTATCAAATTTTAGGAAATTTTGCAAAATTTTAACATTTTTTTCGATTTTTGAATTTTTAGAATTTTCGCATTTTTCTCGATTTTTTCATTTTAACAAAAATTACAATTTTCCAATTTTTTAGACTTCTTAATTTAGAGAATTTTGTGATTTTGTCGTTTTTACAGTTTATACTATTCTGAAAAAAATGTTACTTTTTTTATCAAATTTTCGGAAATTTTGCAAAATTTTAACTTTTTTCGATTTTTGAATTCTTAGAATTTTTGCATTTTTCTCGATTTTTTCATTTTAGCAAAAATTACAATTTTCAATTTTGTAGATTTATTAATTTAGAGAGCTTTGCGATTTTTAAGTTTTCACAGTCTTTACTATTTTGAAAAAATTTAATTTTTTTTATCAAATTTCGTAAATTTCCCGAAATTTTAAATTTTTTCGATTGTTGCATTTTAGGAATAATTGCATTTTTCTCGATTTTTTTTTTTTTTAATTAACAATATTCAAATTTTGTCCATTTCTTTATTCAGGGAACTTTGCGATTTTACAGTTTTTACAGTTTTTACAATTTTGGAAAAATGTTCTTTTTTATCGAATTTCGGAAAGTTTCCGAAATTTTTAATTTTTTTCGGTTTTTGAATTTTTAGAATTTTTGCATTTTTCTCGATTTTTTCATTTCAACAAAAATTACAGTTTTCCAATTTTTTAGATTTCTTAATTAAGAAAAATTTGTGATTTTGTCGATATAACAGTTTTTACTATTTTGGAGAAAGTGTCTTCTTTATTCAATTTCGGAATTTTAAGAAATTCTAAATTTTTTCGATTTTTGAATTTTTAGAATTTTTGCATTTTTTTCGATTTTTTCATTTCAACAAAAATTACAATTTTCAAATTTTGTAGATTTCTTAATTTAGAGAACTTTGCGATTTTACAGTTTTCACAGTTTCTACTATTTAGAAAAAATTTTATTTTTTTATCAAATTTTCGGAAATTTTTCAAAATTTGAATTTTTTTCGATCTTTGAATTTTTAGAATTTGCGCATTTTGCTTGATTTTTTAATTTCAACAAAAATAACAATTTTCCAATTTTGTAGATTTCTTAATTTAGAGAACTTTGCGATTTTACAGTTTTCACAGTTTTTACTATTTTGAAAAAAATTTCTTTTGTTATCAAATTTCGGAAATTTTAAATTTTTTCGATTTTTGAATTAAGGGAATTTTAGCATTTTTCTTGATATTTTTAATTCAACAAAAATTACAATTTTCCAATTCTGGCGATTTCTTTATCTAAAGAGCTTTGCGATTTTTAAGTTTTCACAGTCTTTACTATTTTGAAAAAATTTAATTTTTTTATCAAATTTCGTAAAATTTCCGAAATTTTAAATTTTGTCGATTGTTGAATTTTAGGAAATTTTGCATTTTTCTCGATTTTTTTTTTTTTTAAATTAACAATATTCAAATTTTGTCTATTTCTTTATTTAGGGAACTTTGCGATTTTACAGTTTTTACAATTTTGGAAAAATTTTCTTTTTTATCAAATTTCGGAAAATTTCCGAAATTTTTAATTTTTTTTTATTTTTTAATTTTTAGAATTTTTGCATTTTTCTCGATTTTTTCATTTCAACAAAAATTACAATTTGCCAATTTTGTAGATTTCTAAATTAAGAGAAGTTTGTGATTTTGTCGATTATACAGATTTTATTATTTTGAAGAAAGTGTCTACTTTATTCAATTTCGGAAATTTTCCGAAATTTTAAATTTTTCCGATTTTTGAATTTCTTAAATTTTTGAATTTTTCTCGATTTTTTCATTTCAACAAAATTTACAATATTCCAATTTTGTATATTTCTTAATTTTAAAAGCTTTGCGATTTTTAAGTTTTCACAGTTTTTACTATTTTGAACAAAATTTCTTTTGTTTTTAAATTTCGGAAATTTTCGGAAATTTTAAATTTTTTTTGATTTTTGAATTAAGGGAATTTTAGCATTTTTCTCAATTTTTTTATTTATAACAAAAATTACAATATTCAATTTTTGTCTATTTCTTTATTTGGGGAACTTTGCGATTTTACAGTTTTCGCAGTTTTAACAATTTTGGAAAAATTTTCTTTTTTATCGAATTTTGGAAAGTTTCCAAAAGTTTTTATTTTTTTTTATTTTTGAATTTTTAGAATTTTTGCATTTTTCTCGATTTTTTAATTTCAACAAAAATTATAATTTTCAAATTTTTTAGATTTCTTAATTTTGAGAACTTTGTGATTTTGTCGATTTTACCGTTTTTACTATTTTGAAAAAATTTTCTTTTTCTATCAAAATTTCAAAAGTTTTGCAAAATTTTAAGTTTTATCGATTTTTGAATTCTTAGAATTTTTGCATTTTTCTCGATTTTTTCATTTTAACAAAAATTACAATTCTCCAATTTTGTAGATTTCTTAATTTAGAGAACTTTGCGATTTTACAGTTTTCACAGTATTTACTATTTTGAAAAAAAATTTTTTTGTTATTAAATTTCGAAAATTTTCGGAAATTTTAAATTTTTTTCGATTTTTGAATTTAGTTAATTTTCGCATTTTTCTTGATATTTTTAATTCAACAAAAATTACAATTTTCCAATTTTGGCGATTTCTTTATTTAAAGAGCTTTGCGATTTTTAAGTTTTCACAGTCTTTACTATTTTGAAAAAATTTAATTTTTTTATCAAATTTCGGAAATTTTCCGAAATTTTTAATTTTTTTCGATTTTTGAATTTTTAGAATTTTTGCATTTTGCTAGATTTTTTCATTTCAACAAAAATTACAATTTTCCAATTTTGTAGATTTCTTAATTTAGAGAACTTTGCGATTTTACAGTTTTCACAGTTTTTACTATTTTGAAAAAATTTAATTTTTTTTTATCAAATTTCGGAAATTTTTCGAAATTTTTAATTTATTTCAATTTTTGAATTTTTAGAATTTTCGCATTTGTCTCGATTTTTTCATTTCAACAAAAATTACAATTTTCCAATATTTTAGATTTCTTAATTTAGAGAATTTTGTGATTTTGTCGATTTAACAGTTTTTACTATTTTGAAAAATTTTCCTTTTTATATCAAATTTCGGAAATTTTAAATTTTTTCGATTTTTGAATTTAGGGAATTTTAGCATTTTACTTGATATTTTTAATTCAACAAAAATTACAATTTTCCAATTTTGGCGATTTATTTATTTATAGAGCTTTGCGATTTTTAAGTTTTCACAGTTTTTACAATTTTGGAAAAATTTTCTTTTTTATCAAATTTCGGAAAATTTCCAAAATTTTTAATTTTTTTTTATTTTTGATTTTTTAGAATTTTTGCATTTTTTTCGATTTTTTCATTTCAACAAAAATTACAATTTTCAAATATTTTAAATTTCTTAATTTAGAGAACTTTTTGATTTAGTCGATTTTACAGTTTTTACTATTTTGAAATAATGTTCTTTTTTTATCAAAATTTCGGATGTTTTGCAAAATTTTAATTTTATCGATTTTTGAATTTTTAGAATTTTTGCATTTTTCTCGATTTTTTCATTTTAACAAAAATTACAATTCTCCAATTTTGTAGATTTCTTAATTTAGAGAACTTTGCGATTTTACAGTTTTCACAGTTTTTACTATTTTGAAAAAATTTAATTTTTTTTATCAAATTTCGGAAATTTTCCGAAATTTTAAATTTTGTCGATTGTTGAATTTTAGGAATTTTAGCATTTTTCGCAATTTTTTTATATTAACAAAATTTACAATATTCAAATTTTGTCTATTTCTTTTTTTAGGGAACTTTGCGATTTTACAGTTTTTACCGTTTTTACAATTTTGGAAAAATTTTCTTTTTATCGAATTTCGGAAAGTTTCCAAAATTTTTAATTTTTTTTGATTTTTTAGTTTTTAGAATTTATGCATTTTTCTCGATTTTTTCATTTCAACAAAAATTACAATTTTCAAATTTTTTAGATTTCTTAATTAAGAGAACTTTGTGATGTTGTCGATTTTACAGTTTTTACTATTTTGAAAAAATTTTCTTTTTTTATCAAAATTACAAAAGTTTTGCAAAATTTTAATTCTTATCGATTTTTGAATTTTTGGAATTTTTTAATTTTTCTCGATTTTTTCAATTTAACAAAAATGACAATTCTTTAATTTTGTAGATTTCTTAATTTAGAGAACTTTGCGATTTTACAGTTTTTACAGTTTTTAAAATTTTGAAAATATTTAATTTTTTTACGAATTTCGGAAAGTTTCCGTAATTTTTAATTTTTTTTTTATTTTTGAATTTTTAGAATTTTTCCATTTTTCTCGATATTTTCATTTCAACAAAAATTACAATTTTCCATTTTTGGCGATTTCTTTATTAAAAGAGCTTTGCGATTTTTAAGTTTTCACAGTCTTTACTATTTGGAAAAAAATTAATTTTTTTTAAATTTTTTCATAAATTTTCCGAAATTTTAAATTTTTTCGATTGTTGAATTTTAGGAATATTTGCATTTTTCTCGATTTTTTTTTTTTTTTGATTAACAATATTCAAATTGTGTCCATTTCTTTATTTAGGGAACTTTGCGATTTTACAGTTTTCACAGTTTTTGCAATTTTGGAAAAATTTTCTTTTTTATCGAATTTCGGAATGTTTCCGAAATTTTGAATTTTTTTTTATTTTTGAATTTTTAGAATTTTTCCATTTTTCTCGATATTTTCATTTCAACAAAAATTAAAATTTTCCAATTTTTTAGATTTCCTAATTTAGAGAAGTTTGTGATTTTGTCGATTTAACAGTTTTTATTATTTTGAAAAAATTTAATTTTTTTATCAAATTTCGGAAATTTTCCGAAATTTTAAATTTTGTCGATTGTTGAATTTTTGCATTTATCTCAATTTTTTTATTTTAACAAAATTTACAATATTCAAATTTTGTCCATTTCTTAATTTAGAGAACTTTGCGATTTTTAAGTTTTCACAGTCTTTACTATTCTGAAAAAATTTTCTTTTTTATCGAATTTCGGAAAGTTTTCAAAATTTTTAATTTTTTTTTATTTTTGAATTTTTAGAATATTTGCATTTTTCTCGATTTTTTCATTTCAACAAAAATTACAATTTTAAAATTTTTTAGATTTCCTAATTTAGAGAACTTAGTGATTTTGTCGATTTTACAGTTTTTATTATTTTGAAAAAATTTTCTTTTTTTATCAAAATTTCGAAAGTTTTGCAAAATTTTAATTCTTATCGATTTTTGAATTTCTAGAATTTTCGCATTTTTCTCGATTTTTTCATTTTAACAAAAATTGCAATTCTCCAATTTTGTAGATTTCTTAATTTAGAGAACTTTGCGATTTTACAGTTTTTACAGTTTTTAAAATTTTGAAAATATTTAATTTTTATATCGAATTTCGGAAAGTTTCCGTAATTTTTAATTTTTTTTTGATTTTTGAATTTTTAGAATTTTTGCATTTTTCTCGATTTTTTCATTTCAACAAAAATTACAATTTTTCAAATTTTTAGATTTCTTAATTTAGAGAACTTTGTGATTTTGTTTATTTTACAGTTCTTACTATTTTAAAATAATTTTGTTTTTTTTTTATCAAATTTTAGGAAATTTTGCAAAATTTTAACTTTTTTCGATTTTTGAATTTTTAGAATTTTCGCATTTTTCTCGATTTTTTCATTTCAACAAAAATTACAATTTTCCAATTTTTTAGATTTCTTAATTTAGAGAATTTTGTGATTTTGTCGATTTTACAGTTTTTACTATTTTGAAAAAATTTTCTTTTTTTATCATATTTCGGAAATTTTCGGAAAATTTAAAATTTTTCGATTTTTGAATTTAGGGAATTTTAGCATTTTTCTTGATATTTTTAATTAAAAAAAAATTACAATTTTCCAATTTTGGCGATTTATTTATTTAAAGAGCTTTGCGATTTTTAAGTTTTCACAGTCTTTACTATTTTGAAAAAATTTAATTTTTTTTATTAAATTTCGTAAATTTCCCGAAATTTTTTCGATTGTTGCATTTTAGGAATAATTGCATTTTTCTCGATTTTTTTTTTTAATTAACAATATTCAAATTTTGTCCATTTCTTTATTTAGGGAACTTTGCGATCTTACAGTTTTTACAGTTTTTACAATTTTGGAAAAATGTTCTTTTTTATCGAATTTCGGAAAGTTTCCGAAATTTTTAATTTTTTTCGGTTTTTGAATTTTTAGAATTTTTGCATTTTTCTCGATTTTTTCATTTCAACAAAAATTACAATTTTCCAATTTTTTAGATTTCTTAATTAAGAAAAATTTGTGATTTTGTCGATTTAACAGTTTTTACTATTTTTTAGAAAGTGTCTTCTTTATTCAATTTCGAAATTTTAAGAAACTCTAAATTTTTTCGATTTTTGAATTTTTAGAATTTTCGCATTTTTCACGATTTTTTCATTTCAACAAAAATTACAATATTCCAATTTTGTAGATTTCTTAATTAAGAGAACTTTGTGATTTTGTCGATATTACAGTTTTTTTCTATTTTGAAAAAATTTTATTGTTTTATCAAATTTTCGGAAATTTTTCAAAATTTTAATTTTTTTCGATCTTTGAATTTTTAGAATTTGCGCATTTTGCTTGATTTTTTAATTTCAACAAAAATAACAATTTTCCAATTTTGTAGAATTCTTAATTTAGAGAACTTTGCGATTTTACAGTTTTCACAGTTTTTACTATTTTGAAAAAAATTTCTTTTGTTATCAAATTTCGGAAATTTTAAATTTTTTCGATTTTTGAATTAAGGGAATTTTAGCATTTTTCTTGATATTTTTAATTCAACAAAAATTACAATTTTCCAATTCTGGCGATTTCTTTATCTAAAGAACTTTGCGGTTTTTAAGTTTTCCCAGTCTTTACTATTTTGAAAAAATTTAATTTTTTTTATCAAATTTCGTAAAATTTCCGAAATTTTAAATTTTGTCGATTGTTGAATTTTAGGAAATTTTGCATTTTTCTCGATTTTTTTTTAGATTAACAATATTCAAATTTTGTCTATTTCTTTATTTAGGGAACTTTGCGATTTTACAGTTTTTACAGTTTTTACAATTTTGGAAAAATTTTCTTTTTTATCAAATTTCGGAAAATTTCCGAAATTTTTAATTTTTTTTTATTTTTTAATTTTTAGAATTTTTGCATTTTTCTCGATTTTTTCATTTCAACAAAAATTACAATTTTCCAATTTTGTAGATTTCTAAATTAAGAGAAGTTTGTGATTTTGTCGATTATACTGATTTTATTATTTTGAAGAAAGTGTCTACTTTATTCAATTTCGGAAATTTTCCGAAATTTTAAATTTTTCCGATTTTTGAATTTCTTAAATTTTTGAATTTTTCTCGATTTTTTCATTTCAACAAAAATTACAATTTTCCAATTTTGTAGATTTCTTAATTTAGAGAACTTTGAGATTTTACAGTTTTCACAGTTTTTACTATTTTGAAAAAATTTAATTTTTTTTATCTAATTTCGGAAATTTTCCGAAATCTTAATTTTTTTCGACTTTTGATTTTGGAAATTTTTGAATTTTTCTTGATATTTTTATTCAAAAAATTTTATAGTTCTCCAATTTTGTCGATTTCTTAATTTGGAGAACTTCGTGATTTTACAGTTTAAACAGTTTCTACTATTTTGAAAAAATTTCTATTTTTTATCAAGTTTCGGAAATTTTAAGAAATTTTAAATTTTTTCGATTTTTGAATTTTTTGAATTTTCGCATTTTTCTCGATTTTTTCATTTAAACAAAAATTACAATTTTCCAATTTTGTAGATTTTTTAATTTACAAAGCTTTGCGATTTTTAAGTTTTCACAGTTTTTACTATTTTGAACAAAATTTCTTTTGTTATTAAATTTCGGAAATTTTCGGAAATTTTAAATTTTTTCGATTTTTAAATTAAGGGAATTTTAGCATTTTTCTCAATTTTTTTTATTTATAACAAAAATTACAATATTCAAATTTTGTCTATTTCTTTATTTAGGGAACTTTGCGATTTTACAGTTTTCGCAGTTTTAACAATTTTGGAAAAATTTTCTTTTTTATCGAATTTTGGAAAGTTTCCAAAAGTTTTTTTTTTTTTTGATTTTTGAATTTTTAGAATTTATGCATTTTTCTCGATTTTTTCATTTCAACAAAAATTACAATTTTCAAATTTTTTAGATTTCTTAATTAAGAGAACTTTGTGATGTTGTCGATTTTACAGTTTTTACTATTTTGAAAAAATTTTATTTTTTTATCAAAATTACAAAAGTTTTGCAAAATTTTAATTCTTATCGATTTTTGAATTTTTGGAATTTTTTAATTTTTCTCGATTTTTTCATTTTAACAAAATTTACAATATTCAAATTTTGTCCATTTCTTAATTTAGAGAACTTTGCGATTTTTAAGTTTTCACAGTCTTTACTATTTGGAAAAAATTTAATTTTTTTTTAATTTTTTCATAAATTTTCATAAATTTTAAATTTTTTGATTGTTGAATTTTAGGAATATTTGCATTTTTCTCCAATTTTTTTTTTTTTTGATTAACAAAATTCAAATTTTGTCCATTTCTTTATTTAGGGAACTTTGCGATTTTACAGTTTTCACAGTTTTTGCAATTGTGGAAAAATTTTCTTTTTTATCGAATTTCGGAATATTTCCGAAATTTTGAATTTTTTTTTATTTTTGAATTTTTAGAATTTTTCCATTTTTCTCGATATTTTCATTTCAGCAAAAATTAAAATTTTCCAATTTTGTAGATTTCTTAATTTAGACAATTTTGTGATTTTGTCAATTTAACAGTTTTTACTATTTTGAAAAAATTTAATTTTTTTTATCAAATTTCGGAAATTTTCCGAAATTCTAAATTTTGTCGATTGTTGAATTTTTGCATTTATCTCAATTTTTTTATTTTAACAAAATTTACAATATTCAAATTTTGTCCATTTCTTAATTTAGAGAACTTTGCGATTTTTAAGTTTTCACAGTCTTTACTATTCTGAAAAAATTTTCTTTTTTATCGAATTTCGGAAATTTTGCAAAATTTTAATTTTTTTTTTATTTTTTAATTTTTAGAATTTTTGCATTTTTCTCGATTTTTTCATTTCAACAAAAATTACAATTTTCCAATTTTGTAGATTTCTAAATTAAGAGAAGTTTGTGATTTTGTCGATTATACTGATTTTATTATTTTGAAGAAAGTGTCTACTTTATTCAATTTCGGAAATTTTCCGAAATTTTAAATTTTTCCGATTTTTGAATTTCTTAAATTTTTGAATTTTTCTCGATTTTTTCATTTTAACAAAATTTACAATATTCAAATTTTGTCCATTTCTTAATTTAGAGAACTTTGCGATTTTTAAATTTTCACAGTCTTTACTATTCTGAAAAAATTTTCTTTTTTATCGAATTTCGGAAATTTCCATTTCTTTATTTAGGGAACTTTGCGATTTTACAGTTTTTACCGTTTTTACAATTTTGGAAAAATTTTCTTTTTTATTAAATTTCGGAAAATTTCCGAAATTTTTAATTTTTTTTGATTTTTGAATTTTCAGAATCTTTGCAATTTATTCGATTTTTTCATTTCAACATAAATTACAATTTTCCAATTTTGTAGATTTCTAAGTTAAGAGAAGTTTGTGATTTTGTCGATTATACAGTTTTTACTATTTTGGAGAAAGTGTCTTCATTATTAAATTTCGGAAATTTTCCGAAATTTAAAATTTTTCCGATTTTGGAATTTATTAAATTTTTGAATTTTTCTCGATTTTTTCATTTCAACAAAAATAACAATATTCCAATTTTGCATATTTCTTTATTTAAAAAACTTTGCGATTTTTTAGTTTTCACAGTTTTTACTATTTTTAAAAAAATGTCTTTTGTTATCAAATTTCTAAAATGTTCCGAAATTTTAAATTTTTTCGATTTTTGAATAATGGGAATTTTAGCATTTTTCTTGATATTTTTAATTCAACAAAAATTACAATTTCCAATTTTGGCGATTTCTTTATTTAAAAAGCTTTGCGATTTTTAAGTTTTCACAGTTTTTACAATTTTGAAAAAATTTTCTTTTGTTATCAAAATTCGGAATTTTTCCGAAATTTTAAATTTTGTCAATTTAAAAGTTTCAGAAATTTTTGCATTTTTCTCGATTTTTTCATTTCAACAAAATTTACAATATTCCAATTTTATAGATTTCTTTATTTAAAGAGCTTTGCGATTTTTAAGTTTTCACAGTTTTTACTATTTTCAACAAATTTAATTTTTTTTATCAAATTTTGGAAATTTTCCGAAATTTTAAATTTTGTCGATTGTTCAATTTTAGGAATTTTTGCATTTATCTCAATTTTTTTATTTTAACAAAATTTACAATATTCAAATTTTGTCCATTTCTTTATTTAGGGAACTTTGCGATTTTACAGTTTTTACCGTTTTTACAATTTTGGAAAAATGTTCTTTTTTATCGAATTTCGGAAAATTTCCGAAATTTTTAATTTTTTTTTGATATTTTAATTTTTAGAATTTTTGAATTTTTCTCGATTTTTTCATTTCAACAAAATTTACAATATTCCAATTTTGTATATTTCTTAATTTAAAAAGCTTTGCGATTTTTAAGTTTTCACAGTTTTTACTATTTTGAACAAAATTTCTTTTTTTTTTATTAAATTTCGGAAATTTTCCGAAATTTTAAATTTTTTCGATTTTTCAATTAAGGGAATTTTAGCATTTTTCTTGATATTTTTAATTCAACAAAAATTACAATTTTCCAATTTTGGCGATTTGTTAATTTAAAGAGCTTTGCGATTTTTAAGTTTTCACAGTCTTTACTATTTTGAAAAAATTTAATTTTTTTATCAAATTTCGGAAATTTTCCGAAATTTTAAATTTTGTCGATTGTTGAATTTTAGGAACTTTTGCATTTTTCTCGATTTTTTTTTAGATTAACAATATTCAAATTTTGTCTATTTCTTTATTTAGGGAACTTTGCGATTTTACAGTTTTTACAGTTTTTACAATTTTGGAAAAATTTTCTTTTTTATCAAATTTCGGAAAATTTCCGAAATTTTTAATTTTTTTTTATTTTTTAATTTTTAGAATTTTTGCATTTTTCTCGATTTTTTCATTTCAACAAAAATTACAATTTTCCAATTTTGTAGATTTCTAAATTAAGAGAAGTTTGTGATTTTGTCGATTATACTGATTTTATTATTTTGAAGAAAGTGTCTACTTTATTCAATTTCGGAAATTTTCCGAAATTTTAAATTTTTCCGATTTTGGAATTTCTTAAATTTTTGAATTTTTCTCGATTTTTTCATTTCAACAAAAATTACAATTTTCCAATTTTGTAGATTTCTTAATTTAGAGAACTTTGAGATTTTACAGTTTTCACAGTTTTTACTATTTTGAAAAAATTTAATTTTTTTTATCTAATTTCGGAAATTTTCCGAAATCTTAATTTTTTTCGACTTTTGATTTTGGAAATTTTTGAATTTTTCTTGATATTTTTATTCAAAAAATTTTATAGTTCTCCAATTTTGTCGATTTCTTAATTTGGAGAACTTCGTGATTTTACAGTTTAAACAGTTTCTACTATTTTGAAAAAATTTCTATTTTTTATCAAGTTTCGGAAATTTTAAGAAATTTTAAATTTTTTCGATTTTTGAATTTTTTGAATTTTCGCATTTTTCTCGATTTTTTCATTTAAACAAAAATTACAATTTTCCAATTTTGTAGATTTCTTAATTTACAAAGCTTTGCGATTTTTAAGTTTTCACAGTTTTTACTATTTTGAACAAAATTTCTTTTGTTATTAAATTTCGGAAATTTTCGGAAATTTTAAATTTTTTCGATTTTTAAATTAAGGGAATTTTAGCATTTTTCTCAATTTTTTTTATTTATAACAAAAATTACAATATTCAAATTTTGTCTATTTCTTTATTTAGGGAACTTTGCGATTTTACAGTTTTCGCAGTTTTAACAATTTTGGAAAAATTTTCTTTTTTATCGAATTTTGGAAAGTTTCCAAAAGTTTTTTTTTTTTTTGATTTTTGAATTTTTAGAATTTATGCATTTTTCTCGATTTTTTCATTTCAACAAAAATTACAATTTTCAAATTTTTTAGATTTCTTAATTAAGAGAACTTTGTGATGTTGTCGATTTTACAGTTTTTACTATTTTGAAAAAATTTTATTTTTTTATCAAAATTACAAAAGTTTTGCAAAATTTTAATTCTTATCGATTTTTGAATTTTTGGAATTTTTTAATTTTTCTCGATTTTTTCATTTTAACAAAATTTACAATATTCAAATTTTGTCCATTTCTTAATTTAGAGAACTTTGCGATTTTTAAGTTTTCACAGTCTTTACTATTTGGAAAAAATTTAATTTTTTTTTAATTTTTTCATAAATTTTCATAAATTTTAAATTTTTTGATTGTTGAATTTTAGGAATATTTGCATTTTTCTCGATTTTTTTTTTTTTTTTGATTAACAAAATTCAAATTTTGTCCATTTCTTTATTTAGGGAACTTTGCGATTTTACAGTTTTCACAGTTTTTGCAATTGTGGAAAAATTTTCTTTTTTATCGAATTTCGGAATATTTCCGAAATTTTGAATTTTTTTTTATTTTTGAATTTTTAGAATTTTTCCATTTTTCTCGATATTTTCATTTCAGCAAAAATTAAAATTTTCCAATTTTGTAGATTTCTTAATTTAGACAATTTTGTGATTTTGTCAATTTAACAGTTTTTACTATTTTGAAAAAATTTAATTTTTTTTATCAAATTTCGGAAATTTTCCGAAATTTTAAATTTTGTCGATTGTTGAATTTTTGCATTTATCTCAATTTTTTTATTTTAACAAAATTTACAATATTCAAATTTTGTCCATTTCTTAATTTAGAGAACTTTGCGATTTTTAAGTTTTCACAGTCTTTACTATTCTGAAAAAATTTTCTTTTTTATCGAATTTCGGAAATTTTGCAAAATTTTAATTTTTTTTTATTTTTTAATTTTTAGAATTTTTGCATTTTTCTCGATTTTTTCATTTCAACAAAAATTACAATTTTCCAATTTTGTAGATTTCTAAATTAAGAGAAGTTTGTGATTTTGTCGATTATACTGATTTTATTATTTTGAAGAAAGTGTCTACTTTATTCAATTTCGGAAATTTTCCGAAATTTTAAATTTTTCCGATTTTTGAATTTCTTAAATTTTTGAATTTTTCTCGATTTTTTCATTTCAACAAAAATTACAATTTTCCAATTTTGTAGATTTCTTAATTTAGAGAACTTTGAGATTTTACAGTTTTCACAGTTTTTACTATTTTGAAAAAATTTAATTTTTTTTATCTAATTTCGGAAATTTTCCGAAATCTTAATTTTTTTCGACTTTTGATTTTGGAAATTTTTGAATTTTTCTTGATATTTTTATTCAAAAAATTTTATAGTTCTCCAATTTTGTCGATTTCTTAATTTGGAGAACTTCGTGATTTTACAGTTTAAACAGTTTCTACTATTTTGAAAAAATTTCTATTTTTTATCAAGTTTCGGAAATTTTAAGAAATTTTAAATTTTTTCGATTTTTGAATTTTTTGAATTTTCGCATTTTTCTCGATTTTTTCATTTAAACAAAAATTACAATTTTCCAATTTTGTAGATTTCTTAATTTACAAAGCTTTGCGATTTTTAAGTTTTCACAGTTTTTACTATTTTGAACAAAATTTCTTTTGTTATTAAATTTCGGAAATTTTCGGAAATTTTAAATTTTTTCGATTTTTAAATTAAGGGAATTTTAGCATTTTTCTCAATTTTTTTTATTTATAACAAAAATTACAATATTCAAATTTTGTCTATTTCTTTATTTAGGGAACTTTGCGATTTTACAGTTTTCGCAGTTTTAACAATTTTGGAAAAATTTTCTTTTTTATCGAATTTTGGAAAGTTTCCAAAAGTTTTTTTTTTTTTTTATTTTTGAATTTTTAGAATTTATGCATTTTTCTCGATTTTTTCATTTCAACAAAAATTACAATTTTCAAATTTTTTAGATTTCTTAATTAAGAGAACTTTGTGATGTTGTCGATTTTACAGTTTTTACTATTTTGAAAAAATTTTATTTTTTTATCAAAATTACAAAAGTTTTGCAAAATTTTAATTCTTATCGATTTTTGAATTTTTGGAATTTTTTAATTTTTCTCGATTTTTTCATTTTAACAAAATTTACAATATTCAAATTTTGTCCATTTCTTAATTTAGAGAACTTTGCGATTTTTAAGTTTTCACAGTCTTTACTATTTGGAAAAAATTTAATTTTTTTTTAATTTTTTCATAAATTTTCATAAATTTTAAATTTTTTGATTGTTGAATTTTAGGAATTTTGGCATTTTTCTCAATTTTTTCATTTTTAACAAAATTTACAATATTAAAATTTTGTCCATTTCTTTATTTAGGGAACTTTGCGATTTTACAGTTTTTACCGTTTTTACAATTTTGGAAAAATTTTCTTTTTTATTAAATTTCGGAAAATTTCCGAAATTTTTAATTTTTTTTGATTTTTGAATTTTCAGAATCTTTGCAATTTATTCGATTTTTTCATTTCAACATAAATTACAATTTTCCAATTTTGTAGATTTCTAAGTTAAGAGAAGTTTGTGATTTTGTCGATTATACAGTTTTTACTATTTTGGAGAAAGTGTCTTCATTATTAAATTTCGGAAATTTTCCGAAATTTAAAATTTTTCCGATTTTGGAATTTATTAAATTTTTGAATTTTTCTCGATTTTTTCATTTCAACAAAAATAACAATATTCCAATTTTGCATATTTCTTTATTTAAAAAACTTTGCGATTTTTTAGTTTTCACAGTTTTTACTATTTTTAAAAAAATGTCTTTTGTTATCAAATTTCTAAAATGTTCCGAAATTTTAAATTTTTTCGATTTTTGAATAATGGGAATTTTAGCATTTTTCTTGATATTTTTAATTCAACAAAAATTACAATTTCCAATTTTGGCGATTTCTTTATTTAAAAAGCTTTGCGATTTTTAAGTTTTCACAGTTTTTACAATTTTGAAAAAACTTTCTTTTGTTATCAAAATTCGGAATTTTTCCGAAATTTTAAATTTTGTCAATTTAAAAGTTTCAGAAATTTTTGCATTTTTCTCGATTTTTTCATTTCAACAAAATTTACAATATTCCAATTTTATAGATTTCTTTATTTAAAGAGCTTTGCGATTTTTAAGTTTTCACAGTTTTTACTATTTTCAACAAATTTAATTTTTTTTATCAAATTTTGGAAATTTTCCGAAATTTTAAATTTTGTCGATTGTTCAATTTTAGGAATTTTTGCATTTATCTCAATTTTTTTATTTTAACAAAATTTACAATATTCAAATTTTGTCCATTTCTTTATTTAGGGAACTTTGCGATTTTACAGTTTTTACCGTTTTTACAATTTTGGAAAAATGTTATTTTTTATCGAATTTCGGAAAATTTCCGAAATTTTTAATTTTTTTTTGATATTTTAATTTTTAGAATTTTTGAATTTTTCTCGATTTATTCATTTCAACAAAATTTACAATATTCCAATTTTGTATATTTCTTAATTTAAAAAGCTTTGCGATTTTTAAGTTTTCACAGTTTTTACTATTTTGAACAAAATTTCTTTTTTTTTTATTAAATTTCGGAAATTTTCCGAAATTTTAAATTTTTTCGATTTTTCAATTAAGGGAATTTTAGCATTTTTCTTGATATTTTTAATTCAACAAAAATTACAATTTTCCAATTTTGGCGATTTGTTAATTTAAAGAGCTTTGCGATTTTTAAGTTTTCACAGTCTTTACTATTTTGAAAAAATTTAATTTTTTTATCAAATTTCGGAAATTTTCCGAAATTTTAAATTTTGTCGATTGTTGAATTTTAGGAACTTTTGCATTTTTCTCAATTTTTTTATTTTAACAAAATTTACAATATTCAAATTTTGTCCATTTCTTTATTTAGGAAACTTTGCGATTTTACAGTTTTTACCGTTTTTACAATTTTGGAAAAATTTTCTTTTTTATCGAATTTCGGAAAGTTTCCAAAATTTTTAATTTTTTTTTGATTTTTGAATTTTTAGAATTTTTGCATTTTTCTCGATTTTTTCATTTCAACAAAAATTACAATTTTCAAATTTTTTAGATTTTTTAATCAAGAGAACTTTGTGATTTTGTCGATTTTACAGTTTTTACTATTTTGAAAAAATTTTCTTTTTTTATCAAAATTTCAAAAGTTTTACAAAATTTTAATTTTATCGATTTTTGAATTTTTGGAATTTTTCTCGATTTTTTCAATTTAACAAAAATTACAATTTTCCAATTTTGTAGATTTCTTAATTAAGAGAACTTTGCGATTTTACAGTTTTCACAGTTTTTACTATTTTGAAAAAAATTTCTTTTGTTATCAAATTTCGAAAATTTTCGGAAATTTTAAATTTTTTTCGATTTTTGAATTTAGGGAATTTTAGCATTTTTCTTGATATTTTTAATTCAACAAAAATTACAATTTTTCAAATTTTGGCGATTTCTTTATTAAAAGAACTTTGCGATTTTTAAGTTTTCACAGTCTTTACTATTTGGAAAAAAATTAATTTTTTTATCAAATTTCGGAAATTTTCCGAAATTTTAAATTTTGTCGATTGTAGAATTTTGGGAATTTTGAATTTTTCTCAATTTTTTTTATTTTTAACAAAATTTACAATATTCAAATTTTGTCCATTTCTTTATTAAGGGAACTTTGCGATTTTACAGTTTTCACAGTTTTTACAATTTTGGAACATTTTTTTTTTTTTTATCGAATTTCGGAAAGTTTCCGAAATTTTGAATTTTTTTTATTTTTGAATTTTTAGAATTTTTCCATTTTTCTCGATATTTTCATTTCAACAAAAATTAAAAATTTCCAATTGTTTAGATTTCTTAATTTAGAGAACTTTGTGATTTTGTCGATTTTACAGTTTTTACTATTTTAAAAAAATTTTCTTTTTTTTTTATCAAATTTTCGATTTCTTGAATTTTTAGAATTTTCGCATTTTTCTTTCTATTTTCATTTCAACTTAAAATTAAAATTTTCCAATTTTGTAGATTTCTTAATTTAGAGAACTTTGCGATTTTACAGTTTTTACAGTTTTTAAAAATTTGAAAATATTTAATTTTTTTATCAAATTTTCGGAAATTTTGCAAAAATTTTAACTTTTTTCGATTTTTGAATTTTTAGAATTTTCGCATTTTTCTCGATTTTTTAATTTTAACAAAAACTACAATTTTTCAATTTTGTAGATTTCTTAATTTAGAGAACTTTGCGATTTTACAGTTTTCACAGTTTTTACTATTTTGAAAAAAATTTCTTTTGTTCGGAAATTTTCCAAAATCTTAAATTTTTTCGACTTTTGAATTTTGGGAATTTTTGCATTTTTCTTGATATTTTTATTCAACAAATTTTACAGTTCTCCAATTTTTCGATTTCTTAATTTGGAGAGCTTTGTGATTTTACAGTTTAAACAGTTTTTACTATTTTGAAAAAATTTCCTTTTTTTTATCAAGTTTCGGAAATTTTAAGAAATTTTAAATTTTTTCGATTTTTGAATTTTTAGAATTTTTGAATTTTTTTCGATTTTTTCATTTCAACAAAAATTACAATTTTCCAATTTTGTAGATTTCTTAATTTAGAGAACATTGCGATTTTACAGTTTTTACTTTTTTGAAAAAAATTTCTTTTGTTCGGAAATTTTCCGAAATTTAAAATTTTTTCGATTTTTGAATTTAGGGAATTTTAGCATTTTTCTTGATATTTTTAATTCAACAAAAATTACAATTTTCCAATTTTTTTGATTTCTTAATTTAAAGAACTTTTCGATTTTTAAGAGTTCACAGTCTTGACTATTTTGAAAAATGTAATATTTTTATCAAATTTCGGAAATTTTCCGAAATTTTAAATTATGTCGATTGTTGAATTTTAGGAATTTTGCATTTTTCTCAATTTTTTTTATTTTTAACAAAATTTACAATATTCAAATTTTGTCCATTTCTTTATTTAGGGAACTTTGCGATTTTACAGTTTTAACAATTTTGGAAAAAATTTTCTTTTTTATGGAATTTCGGAAAGTTTCCGAAATTCTTAATTTTTTTTGATTTTTGAATTTTTAGAATTTTTGCATTTTTCTCGATTTTTTCATTTCAACAAAAATTACAATTTTCCAATTTCGTAGATTTCTGAATTAAGAGAATTTTATGATTTTGTCGATTATACAGTTTTTACTATTTTGGAGAAAGTGTCTTCTTTCTTCAATTTCGGAAATTTTCCGAAATTTTAAATTTTTCCGATTTTTTAATTTCTTAAAATTTTTTAATTTTTCTCGATTTTTTCATTTCAACAAAATTTACTATATTCCAATTTTGTATATTTCTTAATTTAAAAAACTTTGCGATTTTTCAGTTTTCACAGTTTTTATTATTTTGAAAAAAATTTCTTTTGTTTTCAAATTTCGGAAATTTTCCGAAATTTTAAATTTCTTTGATTTTTGAATTTAGGGAGTTTTAGCATTTTTCTTGATATTTTTAATTCAACAAAAATTACAATTTTCCAATTTTGGCGATTTCTTAATTTGGAGAACTTCGTGATTTTACAGTTTAAACAGTTTCTACTATTTTGAAAAAATTTCCTTTTTTTTATCAAGTTTCGGAAATTTTAAGAAATTTTAAATTTTTTCGATTTCTGAATTTTTAGAATTTTTGAATTTTTTTCGACTTTTTCATTTCAACAAAAATTACAACTTTCCAATTTTGTAGATTTCTTAATTTAGAGAACATTGCGATTTTACAGTTTTTACTATTTTGAAAAAAATTTCTTTTGTTCGGAAATTTTCCGAAATTTAAAATTTTTTCGATTTTTGAATTTAGGGAATTTTAGCATTTTTCTTGATATTTTTAATTCAACAAAAATTACAATTTTCCAATTTTGGCGATTTCTTTATTTAAAGAACTTTGCGATTTTTAAGAGTTCACAGTCTTGACTATTTTGAAAAATGTAATATTTTTATCAAATTTCGGAAATTTTCCGAAATTTTAAATTATGTCGATTGTTGAATTTTAGGAATTTTGCATTTTTCTCAATTTTTTTTATTTTTAACAAAATTTACAATATTCAAATTTTGTCCATTTCTTTATTTAGGGAACTTTGCGATTTTACAGTTTTCACAGTTTTAACAATTTTGGAAAAAATTTTCTTTTTTATGGAATTTCGGAAAGTTTCCGAAATTTTTAATTTTTTTTGATTTTTGAATTTTTAGAATTTTTGCATTTTTCTCGATTTTTTCATTTCAACAAAAATTACAATTTTCCAATTTCGTAGATTTCTGAATTAAGAGAATTTTATGATTTTGTCGATTATACAGTTTTTACTATTTTGGAGAAAGTGTCTTCTTCATTCAATTTCGGAAATTTTCCGAAATTTTAAATTTTTCCTATTTTTTAATTTCTTAAAATTTTTTAATTTTTCTCGATTTTTTCATTTCAACAAAATTTACTATATTCCAATTTTGTATATTTCCTAATTTAAAAAACTTTGCGATTTTTCAGTTTTCACAGTTTTTACTATTTTGAAAAAAATTTCTTTTGTTTTCAAATTTCGGAAATTTTCCGAAATTTTAAATTTCTTTGATTTTTGAATTTAGGGAGTTTTAGCATTTTTCTTGATATTTTTAATTCAACAAAAATTACAATTTTCCAATTTTGGCGATTTCTTAATTTGGAGAACTTCGTGATTTTACAGTTTAAACAGTTTCTACTATTTTGAAAAAATTTCCTTTTTTTTATCAAGTTTCGGAAATTTTAAGAAATTTTAAATTTTTTCGATTTTTGAATTTTTAGAATTTTTGAATTTTTTTCGATTTTTTCATTTCAACAAAAATTAAAATTTTCCAATTTTGTAGATTTCTAAATTAAGAGAAGTTTGTGATTTTGTCGATTATACAGATTTTATTATTTTGAAGAAGGTGTCTTCTTTATTCAATTTCGGAAATTTTCCGAAATTTTAAAATTTTCCGATTTTTGAATTTCTTAAATTTTTGAATTTTTCTCGATTTTTTCATTTCAACAAAAATTAAAATTTTCCAATTTTGTAGATTTCTTAATTTAGAGAACTTTGCGATTTTACAGTTTTTACAGTTTTTAAAATTTTGAAAATATTTAATTTTTTTATCGAATTTCGGAAAGTTTCCGTAATTTTTAATTTTTTTTTATTTTTGAATTTTTAAAATTTTTTCCATTTTTCTCGATATTTTCATTTCAACCAAAAATTAAAATTTTCCAATTTTTCAGATTTCTTAATTTAGAGAACCTTGCGATTTTACATTGTTTACAGTTTTTAAAATTTTGAAAATATTTAATTTTTTTTTCGAATTTCGGAAAGTTTCCGTAATTTTTAATTATTTTTGATTTTTGAATTTTTAGAATTTTCGCATTTTTCTCGATTTTTTCATTTTAACAAAAATTACAATTTTTCAATTTTGTAGATTTCTTAATTTAGAGAACTTTGCGATTTTACAGTTTTCACAGTTTTTACTATTGTGAAAAAAATTTTTTTTGTTATCAAATTTCGGAAATTTTAAATTTTTTAAGTTTTTGAATTTAGGGAATTTTAGCATTTTTCTTGATATTTTTAATTCAACAAAAGTTAGAATTTTCCAATTTTGGCGATTTCTTTATTTAAAGAGCTTTGCGATTTTAAAGTTTTCACAGTCTTTACTATTTTGAAAAAATTTAATTTTTTTCATCAAATTTCGGAAATTTTCCGAAATTTTAAATTTTTTCGATTGTTGAATTTTAGGAATATTTGCATTTTTCTCGATTTTTGTATTTTTAACAAAATTTACAATATTCCAATTTTGTCCATTTCTTTATTTATGGAACTTTGCGACTTTACAGTTCTCACAGTTTTTACAATTTTGGAAAAATGTTCTTTTCTATCGTATATCGGAAAGTTTCCGAAACTTTTAATTTTTTTTGATTTTTGAATTTTTTGAATTTTTGCATTTTTCTCGATTTTTTCATTTCAACAAAAATTACAATTTTCCAATTTTGTAGATTTCTAAGTAAAGAGAAGTTTGAGATTTTGTCGATAATACAGTTTTTACTATTTTGGAGAAAGTGTCTCTTTTATTCAATTTTGGAAATTTTCCGAAATTTTAAATTTTTCCGATTTTTTGATTTTTTAAAATTTTTGAATTTTTCTCGATTTTTGAATTTAGGGAATTTTAGCATTTTTCTTGATATTTTTAATTCAACAAAAATTACAATTTTCCAATTTTGGCGATTTCTTTATTTAAAGAACTTTGCCATTTTTAAGTTTTCACAGTCTTTACTATTTTGAAAAATGTAATATTTTTATCAAATTTCGGAAATTTTCCGAAATTTTAAATTATGTCGATTGTTGAATTTTAGGAATTTTGCATTTTTCTCAATTTTTTTTATTATTAACAAAATTTACAATATTCAAATTTTGTCCATTTCTTTATTTAGGGAACTTTGCGATTAACAGTTTTCACAGTTTTAACAATTTTGGAAAACATTTTCTTTTATATGGAATTTCGGAAAATTTCCGAAAATTTTAATTCTTTTTTATTTTTGAATTTTTAGAATTTTTGCATTTTTCTCGATTTTTTCATTTCAACAATAATTACAATTTTCCAATTTCGTAGATTTCTGAATTAAGAGAATTTTATGATTTTGTCGATTATACAGATTTTATTATTTTGAAGAAGGTGTCTTCTTTATTCAATTTCGGAAATTTTCCGAAATTTTAAAATTTTCCGATTTTTGAATTTCTTAAATTTTTGAATTTTTCTCGAATTTTTCATTTTAATAAAATTTACAATATTCCAATTTTGTATATTTCTTAATTTAAAGAGCTTTGCGATTTTTAAGTTTTCACAGTTTTTACTATTTTGAACAAAATTTCTTTTTTTTTATTAAATTTCGGAAATTTTCCGAAATTTTAAATTTTTTCGATTTTTGAATTAAGGGGATTTTAGCATTTTTCTCGATTTTTTCATTTCAACAAAATTTACAATATTCCAATTTTGTAGATTTCTTAATTTAAAAAGCTTTGCGATTTTTAAGTTTTCACAGTTTGTACTATTTTGAACAAAATTTCTTTTTTTTTATTAAATTTCGGAAATTTTCCGAAATTTTAAAATTTTCCGATTTTTGAATTTCTTAAATTTTTGAATTTTTCTCGATTTTTTCATTTCAACAAAAATTAAAATTTTCCAATTTTGTAGATTTCTTAATTTAGAGAACTTTGCGATTTTACAGTTTTTACAGTTTTTAAAATTTTGAAAATATTTAATTTTTTTATCGAATTTCGGAAAGTTTCCGTAATTTTTAATTTTTTTTTATTTTTGAATTTTTAAAATTTTTCCATTTTTCTCGATATTTTCATTTCAACCAAAAATTAAAATTTTCCAATTTTTCAGATTTCTTAATTTAGAGAACTTTGCGATTTTACAGTTTTTACAGTTTTTAAAATTTTGAGAATATTTAATTTTTTTATCGAATTTCGGAAAGTTTCCGTAATTTTTAATTATTATTGATTTTTGAATTTTTAGAATTTTCGCATTTTTCTCGATTTTTTCATTTCAACAAAAATTACAATTTTCCAATTTTTTAGATTTCTTAATTTAGAGAACTTTGTGATTTTGTCGATTTTACAGTTTATACTATTTTGAAAAAATTTTATTTTTTTATCAAATTTTTAGGAAATTTTGCAAAATTTTAACTTTTTTCGATTTTTGAATTTTTAGAATTTTCGCATTTTTCTCGATTTTTTCATTTTAACAAAAATTACAATTTTTCAATTTTGTAGATTTCTTAATTTAGAGAACTTTGCGATTTTACAGTTTTCACAGTTTTTACTATTGTGAAAAAAATTTTTTTTGTTATCAAATTTCGGAAATTTTAAATTTTTTAAGTTTTTGAATTTAGGGAATTTTAGCATTTTTCTTGATATTTTTAATTCAACAAAAGTTAGAATTTTCCAATTTTGGCGATTTCTTTATTTAAAGAGCTTTGCGATTTTAAAGTTTTCACAGTCTTTACTATTTTGAAAAAATTTAATTTTTTTCATCAAATTTCGGAAATTTTCCGAAATTTTAAATTTTTTCGATTGTTGAATTTTAGGAATATTTGCATTTTTCTCGATTTTTGTATTTTTAACAAAATTTACAATATTCCAATTTTGTCCATTTCTTTATTTATGGAACTTTGCGACTTTACAGTTCTCACAGTTTTTACAATTTTGGAAAAATGTTCATTTCTATCGTATATCGGAAAGTTTCCGAAACTTTTAATTTTTTTTTGATTTTTGAATTTTTTGAATTTTTGCATTTTTCTCGATTTTTTCATTTCAACAAAAATTACAATTTTCCAATTTTGTAGATTTCTAAGTAAAGAGAAGTTTGAGATTTTGTCGATAATACAGTTTTTACTATTTTGGAGAAAGTGTCTCTTTTATTCAATTTTGGAAATTTTCCGAAATTTTAAATTTTTCCGATTTTTTGATTTTTTAAAATTTTTGAATTTTTCTCGATTTTTGAATTTAGGGAATTTTAGCATTTTTCTTGATATTTTTAATTCAACAAAAATTACAATTTTCCAATTTTGGCGATTTCTTTATTTAAAGAACTTTGCCATTTTTAAGTTTTCACAGTCTTTACTATTTTGAAAAATGTAATATTTTTATCAAATTTCGGAAATTTTCCGAAATTTTAAATTATGTCGATTGTTGAATTTTAGGAATTTTGCATTTTTCTCAATTTTTTTTATTATTAACAAAATTTACAATATTCAAATTTTGTCCATTTCTTTATTTAGGGAACTTTGAGATTTCACAGTTTTCACAGTTTTAACAATTTTGGAAAACATTTTCTTTTATATGGAATTTCGGAAAGTTTCCGAAATTTTTAATTCTTTTTTATTTTTGAATTTTTAGAATTTTTGCATTTTTCTCGATTTTTTCATTTCAACAAAAATTACAATTTTCCAATTTCGTAGATTTCTGAATTAAGAGAATTTTATGATTTTGTCGATTATACAGTTTTTACTATTTTGGAGAAAGTGTCTTCTTTATTCAATTTCGGAAATTTTCCGAAATTTTAAATTTTTCCGATTTTTTAATTTCTTAAAATTTTTGAATTTTTCTCGATTTTTTCATTTCAACAAAATGAACAATATTCCAATTTTGCAAATTTCTTAATTTAAAAAACTTTGCGATTTTTTAGTTTTCACAGTTTTTACTATTTTTAAAAAAATTTCTTTTGTTATCAAATTTCGAAAATGTTCCGAAATTTTAAATTTTTTTCGATTTTTGAATAAAGGGAATTTTAGCATTTTTCTTGATATTTTTAATTCAACAAAAATTACAATTTCCAATTTCGGTGATTTCTTTATTTAGAGAGCTTTGCGATTTTTAAGTTTTCACAGTTTTTACAATTTTTAAAAAATTTTCTTTTGTTATCAAAATTCGGAATTTTTCCGAAATTTTAAATTTTGTCAATTTAAAAGTTTAAGAAATTTTTGCATTTTTCTCGATATTTTCATTTCAACAAAATTTACAATATTCCAATTTTATAGATTTCTTTATTTAAAGAGCTTTGCAATTTTGAAGTTTTCACAGTCTTTACTATTTTGACAAAATTTAATTTTTTTATCAAATTTCCAAAATTTTCCGAAATTTTAAATGTTGTCGATTGTTAAATTTTAGGAATTTTTGCATTTTTCTCGTTTTTTTTATTTTTAAAAAATTTACAATATTAAAATTTTGTCTATTTCGTTATTTAGGGAACTTTGCGATTTTACAGTTTTCACAGTTTTTACAATTTTGTAAAAATTTTCTTTTTTTATCGTATTTCGGAAAGTTTTCGAAGTTTTTCGATTTTTGAATTTTTAGAATTTTTTAATTTTTCTCGATTTTTTCATTTCAACAAAAATTATAATTTTCCAATTTTGTAGATTTCTTAATTAAGAGAACTTTGCGATTTTACAGTTTTCACAGTTTTTACTATTTTGAAAAAATTTAATTTTTTTTATTTCGGAAATTTTCCGAAATTTTTAATTTTTTTCGATTTTTGAATTTTTAGAATTTTCGCATTTTGCTCGATTTTTTAATTTCAACAAAAATTACAATTTTCCAATTTTGTAGATTTCTTAATTTGGAGAACTTTGCGATTTTACAGTTTTCACAGTTTTTACTATTTTGAAAAAAAATTCTTTTGTTATCAAATTTCGGAAATCTTAAATTTTTTCGATTTTTGAATTAAGGGAATTTTAGCATTTTTCTTGATATTTTTAATTCAACAAAAATTACAATTTTCCAATTTTGGCGATTTCTTTATTTAAAGAGCTTTGCGATTTTTAAGTTTTCACAGTTTTTACTATTTTGAACAAATTTAATTTTTTTTATCAAATTTCGGAAATTTTCCGAAATTTTTAATTTTTTTCGATTTTTAGAATTTTCGCATTTTTCTCGATTTTTTCATTTTAAGAAAAATTACAATTTTCCAATTTTGGCGATTTCTTTATTTAAAGAGCTTTGCGATTTTTAAGTTTTCACAGTCTTTGCTATTTGGAAAAAATTTAATTTTTTTATCAAATTTCGGAAATTTTCCGAAATTTTAAATTTTGTCGATTGTAGAATTTTAGGAACTTTTGCATTTTTCTCGATTTTTTTATTTTTAAAAAAATTTACAATATTCAAATTTTGTCCATTTTTTTATTTAGGGAACTTTGCGATTTTACAGTTTTCACAGTTTTTACAATTTTGGAAAAATTTTCTTTTTTATCGAATTTCGGAAAGTTTCCGAAATTTTGAATTTTTTTTTATTTTTGATTTTTTAGAATTTTTCCATTTTTCTCGATATTTTCATTTCAACAAAAATTAAAATTTTCCAATTTTTTAGGTTTCTTAATTTAGACAACTTTGTGATTTTGTCGATTTTACAGTTTTACTATTTTAAAAAAGTTTTCCTTTGTTATCAAAATTCGGAATTTTTTTCGAAATTTAAAATTTTGTCGATTTAAAAGTTTTAGAAATTGTTGAAATTTTCTTGATTTTTTCATTTCAACAAAATTTGTAATATTCCAATTTTGTAGATTTCTTAATTTAGAGAACTTTGCGATTTTACAGTTTTCACAGTTTTTACTATTTTGAAAAAAATTTTTTTTGTTATCAAATTTCGGAAATTTTAAATTTTTTAGATTTTTGAATTTAGGGAATTTTAGCATTTTTCTTGATATTTTTAATTCAACAAAAGTTACAATTTTCCAATTTTGGCGATTTCTTTATTTAAAGAGCTTTGAGATTTTAAAGTTTTCACAGTCTTTACTATTTTGAAAAAATTTAACTTTTTTTATCAAATTTCGTAAATTTTCCGAAATTTTAAATTTTTTCAATTGTTGAATTTTAGGAATTTTCGCATTTTTCTCGATTTTTTCATTTTAACAAAAATTAAAATTTTCGAATTTTTTAGATTTCTTAATTTAGAGAACTTTGCGATTTTACAGTTTTTACAGTTTTTAAAATTTTGAAAATATTTAATTTTTTTATCGAATTTCGGGAAGTTTCCGTAATTTTTGAATTTAGGGAATTTTAGCATTTTTCTTGATATTTTTAATTCAACAAAAGTTACAATTTTCCAATTTTGGCGATTTCTTTATTTAAAGAGCTTTGCGATTTTAAAGTTTTCACAGTCTTTACTATTTTGAAAAAATTTAACTTTTTTTATCAAATTTCGTAAATTTTCCGAAATTTTAAATTTTTTCAATTGTTGAATTTTAGGAATTTTCGCATTTTTCTCGATTTTTTCATTTTAACAAAAATTACAATTTTCCAATTTTGAAGATTTCTTAATTTAGAGAATTTTGTGATTTTGTCGATTTAACAGTTTTTACTATTTTGAAAAAAATTTTTTTTGTTCTCAAATTTCGGAAATTTTAAATTTTTTAGATTTTTGAATTTAGGGAATTTTAGCATTTTTCTTGATATTTTTAATTCAACAAAAATTACAATGTTCCAATTTTGGCGATTTGTTTATTTGAAGAGCTTTGCGATTTTTAAGTTTTCACAGTCTTTACTATTTTGAAAAAATTTAATTTTTATCAAATTTCGGAAATTTTCCGAAATTTTAAATTTTGTCGATTGTTGAATTTTAGGATTTTTTGCATTTTTCTCAATTTTTGTATATTTAACAAAATTTACAAAATTCAAATTTTGTCCATTTCTTTATTTAGGGAAATTTGCGATTTTACAGTTTTCACAGTTTTTACAATTTTGGAAAAATTTTCTTTTTTATCGAATTTCGGAAAGTTTCCGAAATTTTGAATTTTTTTTGATTTTTGAGTTTTTAGAATTTTTTAATTTTTCTCGATTTTTTCATTTCAACAAAAATTACAATTTTCCAATGCTGTAGATTTCTTAATTTAGTGGACTTTGCGATTTTACAGTTTTCACAGTTTTTAATATTTTGAAAAAATTTAATTTTTTTATCTTATTTCGGAAATTTTCCGAAATCTTAAATTTTTTCGACTTTTGAATTTTGGGAATTTTTGCACTTTTCTTGATATTTTTATTCAACAAATTTTACAGTTCTCCAATTTTGTCGATTTCTTAATTCGGAGAACTTTGTGATTTTACAGTTTAAACAGTTTTTAATATTTTGAAAAAATTTCCTTTTTTATCAAGTTTCGGAAATTTTAAGAAATTTTAAAATTTTTCAATTTTTGAATTTTTTGAATTTTTGCATTTTTCTCGATTTTTCATTTCAACAAAAATTACAATTTTCAAATTTTGTATATATCTTAATTTAGAGAACTTTGCGATTTTACAGTTTTCACAGTTTTTACTATTTTAAAAAAAATTTCTTTTGTTATCAAATTTCGAAAATTTTCCGAAATTTTAAATTTTTTCGATTTTTGAATATAGGGAGTTTTAGCATTTTTCTTGATATTTTTTATTCAACAAAAATTACAATTTCCAATTTTGGCGATTTCTTTATTTAAAGAGCTTTGCGATTTTTAAGTTTTCACAGTTATCGGAAATATTCCGAAATTTTAAATTTTTTAGATTTTCGAATATAGGGAATTTTTTGCATTTTTCTTGATATTTTTAATTCAACAAAAACTACAATTTTCCAATTTTGGTGATTTCTATATTTAAGGAGCTTTGCGATTTTTAAGTTTTCACAGTTTTTACTATTTTGAAAAAATTTTCTTTTTTTATCAAATTTTCGGAAATTTTGCAAAATTTTAATTTTTTTTCGATTTTTGAATTTTTAGAATTTTTTTAATTTTTCTCGATTTTTTCATTTCAACAAAAATTTTCCCATTTTGTAGATTTTTTAATTTAGAGAACTTTGCGATTTTACAGTTTTTACAGTTTTTACAATTTTTTAAATATTTAATTTTTTTTATCTAATTTCGGAAATTTTCCGAAATCTTAAATTTTTTCGACTTTTGAATTTTGGGAATTTTTGGATTTTTCTTGATATTTTCATTCAACAAATTTTCCAATTTTGTCGATTTCTTAATTTGGAGAACTTTGTGATTTTACAGTTTAAACAGTTTTTACTATTTTGAAAAAATTTCCTATTTTATCAAGTTTCGGAAATTTTAAGAAATTCTAAATTTTTTCGATTTTTGAATTTTTAGAATTTTTGGATTTTTTTCGATTTTTTAATTTCAACAAAAATTACAATTTTCCAATTTTGTAGATTTCTTAATTTAGAGAACTTTGCGAATTTACAGTTTTCACAGTTGTTACTATTTTGAAAAAATTTAATTTTTTTATCTAATTTCGAAAATTTTCCGAAATCTTAAATTTTTTCGACTTTTGAATTTTGGGAATTTGCGCATTTTTCTTGATATTTTTATTCAACAAATTTTACAGTTCTCCAAATTTCCAAAATTTTAAGTTTTTTCGATTTTTGAATTTAGGGAATTTTAGCATTTTTTTTGATATTTTTAATTCAACAAAAATTACAATTTTCCAATTTTGGCGATTTCTTTATTTAAAGAGCATTGCGATTTTTAAGTTTTCATAGTCTTTACTATTTAGAAAAAATTTAATTTTTTTATCGAATTTTGGAAAGCTTCCGAAATTTTAAATTTTTTCGATTTTTGAATTTCTTAAATTTTCGAATTTTTCTCGATTTTTTCATTTCAACAAAATTTACAATATTCCAATTTTGTAAATTTCTTAATTTAAAAAACTTTGCGATTTTTCAGTTTTCACAGTTTTTACTATTTTGAAAAAATTGTCTTTTTTTATCATATTTCGGAAATTTTCCGAAATTTTAAATTTTGTCGATTGTTGAATTTTAGGAATTTTTGCATTTATCTCAATTTTTTTATTTTAACAAAATACAATATTCAAAATTTGTCCATTTCTTAATTTAGAGAACTTTGCGATTTTTAAGTTTTTACAGTGTTTACTATTTTGAAAAAATTTTCTTTTGTATCGAATTTCGGAAAGTTTCCAAAATTTTGAATTTTTTTTTTTTTGAATTTTTAGAATTTTTGCATTTTTCTCGATTTTTTCATTTCAACAAAAATTACAATTTTTAAATTTTTTAGATTTCTTAATTAAAAGAACTTTGTGATTTTGTCGATTTTACAGTTTTTACAATTTTGAAAAAATTTTCTTGTTTTATCAAAATTTTGTAAGTTTTGCAAATTTTTAATTTTATCGATTTTTGAATTTTTAGAATTTTAGAATTTTACTCGATTTTTTCATTTTAACAAAAATTACAATTTTCCAATTTTGTAGATTTCTTTATTTAAAGAGCTTAGCGATTTTTAAGTTTTCACAGTCTTTACTATTTTGAAAAAATTTAATTTTTTTATCGAATTTCGGAAAGTTTCCGAAATTTTTAATTTTTTTTTAATTTTTTAATTTTTGCTTTTTTCTCGATTTTTCATTTAAAAAAAATTACAATTTTCCAATTTTGTATATTTCTTAATTTAAAAAACTTTGCGATTCTTCAGATTTTACAGTTTTAACTATTTTGAAAAAAATTTCTTTTGTTATCAAATTTCGGAAATTTTTCGAAATCTTAAATTTTTTCGACTTTTGAATTTTGGGAATTTTTGCATTTTTCTTGATATTTTTATTCAACAAATTTTACAGTTCTCCAATTTTGTCGATTTCTTAATTTGGAAAACTTTGTGATTTAACAGTTTAAACAGATTTTACTATTTTAAAAAATTTCCTTTTTTTATCAAGTTTCGGAAATTTTAAGAAATTTTACATTTTTTCGATTTTTGAATTTTTTGAATTATCGCATTATTCTCGATTTTTTCATTTCAACAAAAATTACAAATTTCCAATTTTGCATATTTCTTAATTTAAAAAACTTTGCGATTTTTCAGTTTTCACAGTTTTTACTTTTTTGAAAAAAATTTCTTTTGTTCGGAAATTTTCCGAAATTTTAAATTTTTCGATCTTTGAATTTAGGGAGTTTTAGCATTTTTCTTGATATTTTTAATTCAACAAAAATTACAATTTTCCAATTTTGTATATTTCTTAATTTAAAAAACTTTGCGATTTGTCAGTTTTCACAGTTATTACCATTTTGAAAAAAATTTGTTTTGTTATCAAATTTCGGAAATTTTCCGAAATTTTAAATTTTTTCGATTTTTGAATATAGGAAATTTTAGCATTTTTCTTGATATTTTTAATTCAACAAAAATTACAATTTCTAATTTTGGCGAATTCTTCATTTAAAGAACTTTGCGATTTTTAAGTTTTTACAGTTTTTACTATTTTGAAAATATTTAATTTTTTTATCTAATTTCGGAAATTTTCCGAAATCTTAAATTTTTTCGACTTTTGAATTTTATGAACTTTTGCATTTTTCTCGATTTTTTCATTTCAACAAAATTTACAGTATTCCAATTTTGTGAATTTTTTTATTTAAAGAGCTTTACGATTTTTAAGTTTTTATAGTTTTTACAATTTTGAAAATATTTAATTTTTTTTATCTAATTTCGGAAATTTTCCGAAATCTTAAATTTTTTCGACTTTTGAATTTTGGGAATTTTTGCATTTTTCTTGATATTTTTATTCAACAAAAATTACAATTTTCCAATTTTGGCGATTTCTTTATTTAAAGAGCTTTACGATTTTTAAGTTTTTATAGTTTTTACAATTTTGAAAATATTTAATTTTTTTTATCTAATTTCGGAAATTTTCCGAAATCTTAAATTTTTTCGACTTTTGAATTTTGGGAATTTTTGCATTTTTCTTGATATTTTTATTCAACAAATTTTACAGTTCTCCAATTTTGGCGATTTTTTTATTTAAAGAACTTTGTGATTTTGTCGATTTTGCAGTTTTTACTATTTTGAAAAAAATTTCTTTTTTTATCAAATTTTCGTAAATTTTGCATAATATTAATTTTTTTTCGATTTTTGAATTTTTAGAATTTTTTAATATATCTCGATTTTTTCATTTCAACAAAAATTACAATTTTCCAATTTTGTATATTTCTTAATTTAAAAAACTTTGCGATTTGTCAGTTTTCACAGTTATTACCATTTTGAAAAAAATTTGTTTTGTTATCAAATTTCGGAAATTTTCCGAAATTTTACATTTTTTTCGATTTTTGAATATAGGGTATTTTAGCATTTTTCTTGATATTTTTAATTCAACAAAAATTACTATTTCCAATTTTGGCAATTTTTAAGTTTTCACAGTTTTGACAATTTTGAAAAAATTTTCTTTTGTTATAAAAATTTGGAATTTTTCCGAAATTTTCAATTTTTTCTATTTAAAAGATTCAGAAATTTTTTAATTTTTCTAGATTTTTTCATTTCAACAAAATTTACAATATTCCAATTTTGTAGATTTCTTTATTAAAAGAGCTTAGCAATTTTACAGTTTAAACAGTTTCTACTATTTTGAAAAAATTTCCTTTTTTTTATCAAGTTTCGGAAATTTTAAGAAATTTTAAATTTGTTCGATTTTTGAATTTTTTGAATTTTCGCATTTTTCTCGATTTTTTCATTTCAACAAAAATTACAATTTTCCAATTTTGTAGATTTCTGAATTAAGAGAAATTCGCGATTTTACAGTTTTCACAGTTTTTACTTTTTTGAAAAAAATTTCTTTTGTTCGGAAATTTTCCGAAATTTTAAAATTTTTGGATTTTTGAATTTAGGGAATTTTAGCATTTTTCTTGATATTTTTAATTCAACAAAAATTACAATGTTCCAATTTTGGCGATTTGTTTATTTGAAGAGCTTTGCGATTTTTAAGTTTTCACAGTCTTTACTATTTTGAAAAAATTTAATTTTTATCAAATTTCGGAAATTTTCCGAAATTTTAAATTTTGTCGATTGTTGAATTTTAGGATTTTTTGCATTTTTCTCAATTTTTGTATATTTAACAAAATTTACAAAATTCAAATTTTGTCCATTTCTTTATTTAGGGAAATTTGCGATTTTACAGTTTTTACAGTTTTTACAATTTTGGAAAAATTTTCTTTTTTATCGAATTTCGGAAAGTTTCCGAAATTTTGAATTTTTTTTGATTTTTGAGTTTTTAGAATTTTTTAATTTTTCTCGATTTTTTCATTTCAACAAAAATTACAATTTTCCAATGCTGTAGATTTCTTAATTTAGTGGACTTTGCGATTTTACAGTTTTCACAGTTTTTAATATTTTGAAAAAATTTAATTTTTTTATCTAACTTCGGAAATTTTCCGAAATCTTAAATTTTTTCGACTTTTGAATTTTGGGAATTTTTGCACTTTTCTTGATATTTTTATTCAACAAATTTTACAGTTCTCCAATTTTGTCGATTTCTTAATTCGGAGAACTTTGTGATTTTACAGTTTAAACAGTTTTTAATATTTTGAAAAAATTTCCTTTTTTATCAAGTTTCGGAAATTTTAAGAAATTTTAAAATTTTTCAATTTTTGAATTTTTTGAATTTTTGCATTTTTCTCGATTTTTCATTTCAACAAAAATTACAATTTTCAAATTTTGTATATATCTTAATTTAGAGAATTTTGCGATTTTACAGTTTTCACAGTTTTTACTATTTTAAAAAAAATTTCTTTTGTTATCAAATTTCGAAAATTTTCCGAAATTTTAAATTTTTTCGATTTTTGAATATAGGGAGTTTTAGCATTTTTCTTGATATTTTTTATTCAACAAAAATTACAATTTCCAATTTTGGCGATTTCTTTATTTAAAGAGCTTTGCGATTTTTAAGTTTTCACAGTTATCGGAAATATTCCGAAATTTTAAATTTTTTAGATTTTCGAATATAGGGAATTTTTTGCATTTTTCTTGATATTTTTAATTCAACAAAAACTACAATTTTCCAATTTTGGTGATTTCTATATTTAAGGAGCTTTGCGATTTTTAAGTTTTCACAGTTTTTACTATTTTGAAAAAATTTTCTTTTTTTATCAAATTTTCGGAAATTTTGCAAAATTTTAATTTTTTTTCGATTTTTGAATTTTTAGAATTTTTTTAATTTTTCTCGATTTTTTCATTTCAACAAAAATTTTCCCATTTTGTAGATTTTTTAATTTAGAGAACTTTGCGATTTTACAGTTTTTACAGTTTTTACAATTTTTTAAATATTTAATTTTTTTTATCTAATTTCGGAAATTTTCCGAAATCTGAAATTTTTTCGACTTTTGAATTTTGGGAATTTTTGGATTTTTCTTGATATTTTCATTCAACAAATTTTCCAATTTTGTCGATTTCTTAATTTGGAGAACTTTGTGATTTTACAGTTTAAACAGTTTTTACTATTTTGAAAAAATTTGCTATTTTATCAAGTTTCGGAAATTTTAAGAAATTCTAAATTTTTTCGATTTTTGAATTTTTAGAATTTTTGGATTTTTTTCGATTTTTTAATTTCAACAAAAATTACAATTTTCCAATTTTGTAGATTTCTTAATTTAGAGAACTTTGCGAATTTACAGTTTTCACAGTTGTTACTATTTTGAAAAAATTTAATTTTTTTATCTAATTTCGAAAATTTTCCGAAATCTTAAATTTTTTCGACTTTTGAATTTTGGGAATTTGCGCATTTTTCTTGATATTTTTATTCAACAAATTTTACAGTTCTCCAAATTTCCAAAATTTTAAGTTTTTTCGATTTTTGAATTTAGGGAATTTTAGCATTTTTTTTGATATTTTTAATTCAACAAAAATTACAATTTTCCAATTTTGGCGATTTCTTTATTTAAAGAGCATTGCGATTTTTAAGTTTTCATAGTCTTTACTATTTAGAAAAAATTTAATTTTTTTATCGAATTTTGGAAAGCTTCCGAAATTTTAAATTTTTTCGATTTTTTCATTTCTTAAATTTTCGAATTTTTCTCGATTTTTTCATTTCAACAAAATTTACAATATTCCAATTTTGTAAATTTCTTAATTTAAAAAACTTTGCGATTTTTCAGTTTTCACAGTTTATACTATTTTGAAAAAAAATGCTTTTGTTATCAAATTTCGGAAATTTTGCGAAATTTTAAATTATTTCGATTTTTGAATATAGGGAATTTTAGCATTTTTCTTGATATTTTTAATTCAACAAAAATTACAATTTCCAATTTTGGCGATTTCTTTATTTAAAGAGCTTTGCGATTTTTAAGTTTTCACAGTTTTTACAATTTTGAAAAAATTTTCTTTTGTTATCAAAATTCGGAATTTTACCGAAATTTTAAATTTTGTCGATTTAAAAGTTTCAGGAATTTTCGCATTTTTCTCGATTTTTTCATTTCAACAAAAATTAAAATTTTCCAATTTTGTAGATTTCTTAATTTAGAGAACTTTGCGATTTTACAGTTTTCACAGTTTTTACTATTTTGAAAAAAATTTCTTTTGTTATCAAATTTCGGAAATTTAAAATTTTTTCGATTTTTGAATTAAGGGAATTTTAGCATTTTTCTTGATATTTTTAATTCAACAAAAATTACAATTTTCCAATTTTGGCGAATTCTTTATTTAAAGAACTTTGTGATTTTGTCGATTTTACAGTTTTTACTATTTTGAAAAAATTTTCTTTTTTATATCAAAATTTTCGGAAATTTTGCAAAATTTTAATTTTTTTCGATTTTAGAATATTTTAATTTTTCTCGATATTTTCATTTCAACAAAAATTACAATATTCCAATTTTGTAGATTTCTTAATTTAGAGAACTTTGCGATTTTACAATTTTTACAGTTTTTACAATTTTGAAAATATTTAATTTTTTTTATCTAATTTCGGAAATTTTCCGAAATCTTAAATTTTTTCGACTTTTGAATTTTATGAATTTTTGCATTTTTCTCGATTTTTTCATTTCAACAAAATTTACAGTATTCCAATTTTGTGAATTTCTTTATTTAAAGAGCTTTGCGATTTTGTCGATTTTACAGTTTTTACAATTTTGAAAATATTTAATTTTTTTTATCTAATTTCGGAATTTTTCCGAAATCTTAAATTTTTTCGACTTTTGAATTTTGGGAATTTTTGCATTTTTCTTGATATTTTTATTCAACAAAAATTACAATTTTCCAATTTTGGCGATTTTTTTATTTAAAGAGCTTTACGATTTTTAAGTTTTTATAGTTTTTACAATTTTGAAAATATTTAATTTTTTTTATCTAATTTCGGAAATTTTCCGAAATCTTAAATTTTTTCGACTTTTGAATTTTGGGAATTTTTGCATTTTTCTTGATATTTTTATTCAACAAAAATTACAATTTTCCAATTTTGGCGATTTTTTTATTTAAAGAACTTTGTGATTTTGTCGATTTTGCAGTTTTTACTATTTTGGAAAAAATTTCTTTTTTTATCAAATTTTCGTAAATTTTGCATAATATTAATTTTTTTTCGATTTTTGAATTTTTAGAATTTTTTAATATATCTCGATTTTTTCATTTCAACAAAAATTACAATTTTCCAATTTTGTAGATTTCTTAATTTAGAGAACTTTGCGATTTTACAGTTTTTACAGTTTTTACATTTTTTAAAATATTTAATTTTTTTATCTAATTTCGGAAATTTTCCGAAATCTTAAATTTTTTCGACTTTTGAATTTTGGGAATTTTTGCATTTTTCTTGATATTTTTATTCAACAAATTTTACAGTTCTCCAATTTTGTCGATTTCTTAATTTGGAGAACTTTGTGATTTTTCAGTTTTCACAGTTTTTGCTTTTTTGAAAAAAATTTCTTTTGTTATCAAATTTCGAAAATTTTCCGAAATTTTACATTTTTTCGATTTTTGAATATAGGGTATTTTAGCATTTTTCTTGATATTTTTAATTCAACAAAAATTACTATTTCCAATTTTGGCAATTTTTAAGTTTTCACAGTTTTGACAATTTTGAAAAAATTTTCTTTTGTTATAAAAATTTGGAATTTTTCCGAAATTTTCAATTTTTTCTATTTAAAAGATTCAGAAATTTTTGAATTTTTCTAGATTTTTTCATTTCAACAAAATTTACAATATTCCAATTTTGTAGATTTCTTTTTTAAAAGAGCTTAGCAATTTTGCAGTTTAAACAGTTTCTACTATTTTGAAAAAATTTCTTTTTTTATCAAGTTTCGGAAATTTTAAGAAATTTTAAATTTGTTCGATTTTTGAATTTTTTGAATTTTCGCATTTTTCTCGATTTTTTCATTTCAACAAAAATTACAATTTTCCAATTTTGTAGATTTCTGAATTAAGAGAAATTCGCGATTTTACAGTTTTCACAGTTTTTACTTTTTTGAAAAAAATTTCTTTTGTTCGGAAATTTTCCGAAATTTTAAAATTTTTGGATTTTTGAATTTAGGGAATTTTAGCATTTTTCTTGATATTTTTAATTCAACAAAAATTACAATGTTCCAATTTTGGCGATTTGTTTATTTGAAGAGCTTTGCGATTTTTAAGTTTTCACAGTCTTTACTATTTTGAAAAAATTTAATTTTTATCAAATTTCGGAAATTTTCCGAAATTTTAAATTTTGTCGATTGTTGAATTTTAGGATTTTTTGCATTTTTCTCAATTTTTGTATATTTAACAAAATTTACAAAATTCAAATTTTGTCCATTTCTTTATTTAGGGAAATTTGCGATTTTACAGTTTTCACAGTTTTTACAATTTTGGAAAAATTTTCTTTTTTATCGAATTTCGGAAAGTTTCCGAAATTTTGAATTTTTTTTGATTTTTGAGTTTTTAGAATTTTTTAATTTTTCTCGATTTTTTCATTTCAACAAAAATTACAATTTTCCAATGCTGTAGATTTCTTAATTTAGTGGACTTTGCGATTTTACAGTTTTCACAGTTTTTAATATTTTGAAAAAATTTAATTTTTTTATCTAATTTCGGAAATTTTCCGAAATCTTAAATTTTTTCGACTTTTGAATTTTGGGAATTTTTGCACTTTTCTTGATATTTTTATTCAACAAATTTTACAGTTCTCCAATTTTGTCGATTTCTTAATTCGGAGAACTTTGTGATTTTACAGTTTAAACAGTTTTTAATATTTTGAAAAAATTTCCTTTTTTATCAAGTTTCGGAAATTTTAAGAAATTTTAAAATTTTTCAATTTTTGAATTTTTTGAATTTTTGCATTTTTCTCGATTTTTCATTTCAACAAAAATTACAATTTTCAAATTTTGTATATATCTTAATTTAGAGAACTTTGCGATTTTACAGTTTTCACAGTTTTTACTATTTTAAAAAAAATTTCTTTTGTTATCAAATTTCGAAAATTTTCCGAAATTTTAAATTTTTTCGATTTTTGAATATAGGGAGTTTTAGCATTTTTCTTGATATTTTTTATTCAACAAAAATTACAATTTCCAATTTTGGCGATTTCTTTATTTAAAGAGCTTTGCGATTTTTAAGTTTTCACAGTTATCGGAAATATTCCGAAATTTTAAATTTTTTAGATTTTCGAATATAGGGAATTTTTTGCATTTTTCTTGATATTTTTAATTCAACAAAAACTACAATTTTCCAATTTTGGTGATTTCTATATTTAAGGAGCTTTGCGATTTTTAAGTTTTCACAGTTTTTACTATTTTGAAAAAATTTTCTTTTTTTATCAAATTTTCGGAAATTTTGCAAAATTTTAATTTTTTTTCGATTTTTGAATTTTTAGAATTTTTTTAATTTTTCTCGATTTTTTCATTTCAACAAAAATTTTCCCATTTTGTAGATTTTTTAATTTAGGGAACTTTGCGATTTTACAGTTTTTACAGTTTTTACAATTTTTTAAATATTTAATTTTTTTTATCTAATTTCGGAAATTTTCCGAAATCTTAAATTTTTTCGACTTTTGAATTTTGGGAATTTTTGGATTTTTCTTGATATTTTCATTCAACAAATTTTCCAATTTTGTCGATTTCTTAATTTGGAGAACTTTGTGATTTTACAGTTTAAACAGTTTTTACTATTTTGAAAAAATTTCCTATTTTATCAAGTTTCGGAAATTTTAAGAAATTCTAAATTTTTTCGATTTTTTGAATTTTTAGAATTTTCGGATTTTTTTCGATTTTTTAATTTTAACAAAAATTTCAATTTTCCAATTTTGTAGATTTCTTAATTTAGAGAACTTTGCGAATTTACAGTTTTCACAGTTGTTACTATTTTGAAAAAATTTAATTTTTTTATCTAATTTCGAAAATTTTCCGAAATCTTAAATTTTTTCGACTTTTGAATTTTGGGAATTTGCGCATTTTTCTGGATATTTTTATTCAACAAATTTTACAGTTCTCCAAATTTCCAAAATTTTAAGTTTTTTCGATTTTTGAATTTAGGGAATTTTAGCATTTTTTTTGATATTTTTAATTCAACAAAAATTACAATTTTCCAATTTTGGCGATTTCTTTATTTAAAGAGCATTGCGATTTTAAAGTTTTCATAGTCTTTATTATTTAGAAAAAATTTAATTTTTTTATCGAATTTTGGAAAGCTTCCGAAATTTTAAATTTTTTCGATTTTTGAATTTCTTAAATTTTCGAATTTTTCTCGATTTTTTCATTTCAACAAAATTTACAATATTCCAATTTTGTAAATTTCTTAATTTAAAAAACTTTGCGATTTTTCAGTTTTCACAGTTTATACTATTTTGAAAAAAAATGCTTTTGTTATCAAATTTCGGAAATTTTGCGAAATTTTAAATTATTTCGATTTTTGAATATAGGGAATTTTAGCATTTTTCTTGATATTTTTAATTCAACAAAAATTACAATTTCCAATTTTGGCGATTTCTTTATTTAAAGAGCTTTGCGATTTTTAAGTTTTCACAGTTTTTACAATTTTGAAAAAATTTTCTTTTGTTATCAAAATTCGGAATTTTACCGAAATTTTAAATTTTGTCGATTTAAAAGTTTCAGGAATTTTCGCATTTTTCTCGATTTTTTCATTTCAACAAAAATTAAAATTTTCCAATTTTGTAGATTTCTTAATTTAGAGAACTTTGCGATTTTACAGTTTTCACAGTTTTTACTATTTTGAAAAAAATTTCTTTTGTTATCAAATTTCGGAAATTTAAAATTTTTTCGATTTTTGAATTAAGGGAATTTTAGCATTTTTCTTGATATTTTTAATTCAACAAAAATTACAATTTTCCAATTTTGGCGAATTCTTTATTTAAAGAGCTTTGTGATTTTGTCGATTTTACAGTTTTTACTATTTTGAAAAAATTTTCTTTTTTATATCAAAATTTTCGGAAATTTTGCAAAATTTTAATTTTTTTCGATTTTAGAATATTTTAATTTTTCTCGATATTTTCATTTCAACAAAAATTACAATATTCCAATTTTGTAGATTTCTTAATTTAGAGAACTTTGCGATTTTACAATTTTTACAGTTTTTACAATTTTGAAAATATTTAATTTTTTTTATCTAATTTCGGAAATTTTCCGAAATCTTAAATTTTTTCGACTTTTGAATTTTATGAATTTTTGCATTTTTCTCGATTTTTTCATTTCAACAAAATTTACAGTATTCCAATTTTGTGAATTTCTTTATTTAAAGAGCTTTGCGATTTTGTCGATTTTACAGTTTTTACAATTTTGAAAATATTTAATTTTTTTTATCTAATTTCGGAATTTTTCCGAAATCTTAAATTTTTTCGACTTTTGAATTTTGGGAATTTTTGCATTTTTCTTGATATTTTTATTCAACAAAAATTACAATTTTCCAATTTTGGCGATTTCTTTATTTAAAGAGCTTTACGATTTTTAAGTTTTTATAGTTTTTACAATTTTGAAAATATTTAATTTTTTTTATCTAATTTCGGAAATTTTCCGAAATCTTACATTTTTTCGACTTTTGAATTTTGGGAATTTTTGCATTTTTCTTGATATTTTTATTCAACAAAAATTACAATTTTCCAATTTTGGCGATTTTTTTATTTAAAGAACTTTGTGATTTTGTCGATTTTGCAGTTTTTACTATTTTGGAAAAAATTTCTTTTTTTATCAAATTTTCGTAAATTTTGCATAATATTAATTTTTTTTCGATTTTTGAATTTTTAGAATTTTTTAATATATCTCGATTTTTTCATTTCAACAAAAATTACAATTTTCCAATTTTGGAGATTTCTTAATTTAGAGAACTTTGCGATTTTACAGTTTTTACAGTTTTTACATTTTTTAAAATATTTAATTTTTTTATCTAATTTCGGAAATTTTCCGAAATCTTAAATTTTTTCGACTTTTGAATTTTGGGAATTTTTGCATTTTTCTTGATATTTTTATTCAACAAATTTTACAGTTCTCCAATTTTGTCGATTTCTTAATTTGGAGAACTTTGTGATTTTTCAGTTTTCACAGTTTTTGCTTTTTTGAAAAAAATTTCTTTTGTTATCAAATTTCGAAAATTTTCCGAAATTTTACATTTTTTCGATTTTTGAATATAGGGTATTTTAGCATTTTTCTTGATATTTTTAATTCAACAAAAATTACTATTTCCAATTTTGGCAATTTTTAAGTTTTCACAGTTTTGACAATTTTGAAAAAATTTTCTTTTGTTATAAAAATTTGGAATTTTTCCGGAATTTTCAATTTTTTCTATTTAAAAGATTCAGAAATTTTTGAATTTTTCTAGATTTTTTCATTTCAACAAAATTTACAATATTCCAATTTTGTAGATTTCTTTATTAAAAGAGCTTAGCAATTTTACAGTTTAAACAGTTTCTACTATTTTGAAAAAATTTCCTTTTTTTTATCAAGTTTCGGAAATTTTAAGAAATTTTAAATTTGTTCGATTTTTGAATTTTTTGAATTTTCGCATTTTTCTCGATTTTTTCATTTCAACAAAAATTACAATTTTCCAATTTTGTAGATTTCTGAATTAAGAGAAATTCGCGATTTTACAGTTTTCACAGTTTTTACTATTTTGAAAAAAATTTCTTTTGTTCGGAAATTTTCCGAAATTTTAAAATTTTTGGATTTTTGAATTTAGGGAATTTTAGCATTTTTCTTGATATTTTTAATTCAACAAAAATTACAATTTTCCAATTTTGGCGATTTGTTTATTTGAAGAGCTTTGCGATTTTTAAGTTTTCACAGTCTTTACTATTTTGAAAAAATTTAATTTTTATCAAATTTCGGAAATTTTCCGAAATTTTAAATTTTGTTGATTGTTGAATTTTAGGATTTTTTGCATTTTTCTCAATTATTGTATATTTAACAAAATTTACAAAATTCAAATTTTGTCCATTTCTTTATTTAGGGAAATTTGCGATTTTACAGTTTTCACAGTTTTTACAATTTTGGAAAAATTTTCTTTTTTATCGAATTTCGGAAAGTTTCCGAAATTTTGAATTTTTTTTGATTTTTGAGTTTTTAGAATTTTTTAATTTTTCTCGATTTTTTCATTTCAACAAAAGTTACAATTTTCCAATGTTGTAGATTTCTTAATTTAGTGGACTTTGCGATTTTACAGTTTTCACAGTTTTTAATATTTTGAAAAAATTTAATTTTTTTATCTAATTTCGGAAATTTTCCGAAATCTTAAATTTTTTCGACTTTTGAATTTTGGGAATTTTTGCACTTTTCTTGATATTTTTATTCAACAAATTTTACAGTTCTCCAATTTTGTCGATTTCTTAATTCGGAGAACTTTGTGATTTTACAGTTTAAACAGTTTTTACTATTTTGAAAAAATTTCCTTTTTTATCAAGTTTCGGAAATTTTAAGAAATTTTAAAATTTTTCGATTTTTGAATTTTTTGAATTTTTGGCATTTTTCTCGATTTTTTCATTTCAACAAAAATTACAATTTTCCAATTTTGTATATATCTTAATTTAGAGAACTTTGCGATTTTACAGTTTTCACAGTTTTTACTATTTTAAAAAAAATTTCTTTTGTTATCAAATTTCGAAAATTTTCCGAAATTTTAAATTTTTTCGATTTTTGAATATAGGGAGTTTTAGCATTTTTCTTGATAATTTTTATTCAAAAAAAATTACAATTTCCAATTTTGGCGATTTCTTTATTTAAAGAGCTTTGCGATTTTTAAGTTTTCACAGTTATCGGAAATATTCCGAAATTTTAAATTTTTTAGATTTTCGAATATAGGGAATTTTTTGCATTTTTCTTGATATTTTTAATTCAACAAAAACTACAATTTTCCAATTTTGGTGATTTCTATATTTAAGGAGCTTTGCGATTTTTAAGTTTTCACAGTTTTTACTATTTTGAAAAAATTTTCTTTTTTTATCAAATTTTCGGAAATTTTGCAAAATTTTAATTTTTTTTCGATTTTTGAATTTTTAGAATTTTTTTAATTTTTCTCGATTTTTTCATTTCAACAAAAATGTTCCCATTTTGTAGATTTCTTAATTTAGAGAACTTTGCGATTTTACAGTTTTTACAGTTTTTACAATTTTTTAAATATTTAATTTGTTTTATCTAATTTCGGAAATTTTCCGAAATCTTACATTTTTTCGACTTTTGAATTTTGGGAATTTTTGGATTTTTCTTGATATTTTCATTCAACAAATTTTCCAATTTTGTCGATTTCTTAATTTGGAGAACTTTGTGATTTTACAGTTTAAACAGTTTTTACTATTTTGAAAAAATTTCCTATTTTATCAAGTTTCGGAAATTTTAAGAAATTCTAAATTTTTTCGATTTTTGAATTTTTAGAATTTTCGGATTTTTTTCGATTTTTTAATTTCAACAAAAATTACAATTTTCCAATTTTGTAGATTTCTTAATTTAGAGAACTTTGCGAATTTACAGTTTTCACAGTTGTTACTATTTTGAAAAAATTTAATTTTTTTATCTAATTTCGAAAATTTTCCGAAATCTTAAATTTTTTCGACTTTTGAATTTTGGGAATTTGCGCATTTTTCTTGATATTTTTATTCAACAAATTTTACAGTTCTCCAAATTTCCAAAATTTTAAGTTTTTTCGATTTTTGAATTTAGGGAATTTTAGCATTTTTTTTGATATTTTTAATTCAACAAAAATTACAATTTTCCAATTTTGGCGATTTCTTTATTTAAAGAGCATTGCGATTTTTAAGTTTTCATAGTCTTTACTATTTAGAAAAAATTTAATTTTTTTATCGAATTTTGGAAAGCTTCCGAAATTTTTAATTTTTTTTGATTTTTGAATTTTTGCATTTTTCTCGGTTTTTTCATTTAAAAAAAATTAAAATTTTTCAATTTTGTAGATTTCTAAGTTAAGAGAAATTTGTGATTTTATCGATTATACAGTTTTTACTATTTTGAAGAAAGTGTCTTCTTTTTTAAATTTCGAAAACTTTCCGAAATTTTAAATTTTTTCGATTTTTGAATTTCTTAAATTTTCGAATTTTTCTCGATTTTTTCATTTCAACAAAATTTACAATATTCCAATTTTGTAAATTTCTTAATTTAAAAAACTTTGCGATTTTTCAGCTTTCACAGTTTATACTATTTTGAAAAAAAATTCATTTGTTATCAAATTTCGGAAATTTTGCGAAATTTTAAATTATTTCGATTTTTGAATATAGGGAATTTTAGCATTTTTCTTGATATTTTTAATTCAACAAAAATTACAATTTCCAATTTTGGCGATTTCTTTATTTAAAGAGCTTTGCGATTTTTAAGTTTTCACAGTTTTTACAATTTTGAAAAATTTAAAATTTTTTCGATTTTTGAATTTAGGGAATTTTAGCATTTTTCTTGATATTTTTAATTCAACAAAAATTACAATTTTCCAATTTTGGCGATTTCTTTTTTTAAAGAGCTTTGCGATTTTTAAGTTTTCACAGTTATCGGAAATATTCCGAAATTTTAAATTTTTTAGATTTTCGAATATAGGGAATTTTTTGCATTTTTCTTGATATTTTTAATTCAACAAAAACTACAATTTTCCAATTTTGGTGATTTCTTTATTTAAAGAGCTTTGCGATTTTTAAGTTTTCACAGTTTTTACAATTTTGAAAAATTTTAAATTTTTTCGACTTTTGAATTTTGGGAATTTTTGCACTTTTCTTGATATTTTTATTCAACAAATTTTACAGTTCTCCAATTTTGTCGATTTCTTAATTCGGAGAACTTTGTGATTTTACAGTTTAAACAGTTTTTACTATGTTGAAAAAATTTCCTTTTTTATCAAGTTTCGGAAATTTTAAGAAATTTTAAAATTTTTCGATTTTTGAATTTTTTGAATTTTTGCATTTTTCTCGATTTTTTCATTTCAACAAAAATTACAATTTTCCAATTTTGTATATATCTTAATTTAGAGAACTTTGCGATTTTACAGTTTTCACAGTTTTTACTATTTTAAAAAAAATTTCTTTTGTTATCAAATTTCGAAAATTTTCCGAAATTTTAAATTTTTTCGATTTTTGAATATAGGGAGTTTTAGCATTTTTCTTGATATTTTTTATTCAAAAAAAATTACAATTTCCAATTTTGGCGATTTCTTTATTTAAAGAGCTTTGCGATTTTTAAGTTTTCACAGTTATCGGAAATATTCCGAAATTTTAAATTTTTTAGATTTTCGAATATAGGGAATTTTTTGCATTTTTCTTGATATTTTTAATTCAACAAAAACTACAATTTTCCAATTTTGGTGATTTCTATATTTAAGGAGCTTTGCGATTTTTAAGTTTTCACAGTTTTTACTATTTTGAAAAAATTTTCTTTTTTTATCAAATTTTCGGAAATTTTGCAAAATTTTAATTTTTTTTCGATTTTTGAATTTTTAGAATTTTTTTAATTTTTCTCGATTTTTTCATTTCAACAAAAATGTTCCCATTTTGTAGATTTCTTAATTTAGAGAACTTTGCGATTTTACAGTTTTTACAGTTTTTACAATTTTTTAAATATTTAATTTGTTTTATCTAATTTCGGAAATTTTCCGAAATCTTAAATTTTTTCGACTTTTGAATTTTGGGAATTTTTGGATTTTTCTTGATATTTTCATTCAACAAATTTTCCAATTTTGTCGATTTCTTAATTTGGAGAACTTTGTGATTTTACAGTTTAAACAGTTTTTACTATTTTGAAAAAATTTCCTATTTTATCAAGTTTCGGAAATTTTAAGAAATTCTAAATTTTTTCGATTTTTGAATTTTTAGAATTTTCGGATTTTTTTCGATTTTTTAATTTCAACAAAAATTACAATTTTCCAATTTTGTAGATTTCTTAATTTAGAGAACTTTGCGAATTTACAGTTTTCACAGTTGTTACTATTTTGAAAAAATTTAATTTTTTTATCTAATTTCGAAAATTTTCCGAAATCTTAAATTTTTTCGACTTTTGAATTTTGGGAATTTGCGCATTTTTCTTGATATTTTTATTCAACAAATTTTACAGTTCTCCAAATTTCCAAAATTTTAAGTTTTTTCGATTTTTGAATTTAGGGAATTTTAGCATTTTTTTTGATATTTTTAATTCAACAAAAATTACAATTTTCCAATTTTGGCGATTTCTTTATTTAAAGAGCATTGCGATTTTTAAGTTTTCATAGTCTTTACTATTTAGAAAAAATTTAATTTTTTTATCGAATTTTGGAAAGCTTCCGAAATTTTTAATTTTTTTTGATTTTTGAATTTTTGCATTTTTCTCGGTTTTTTCATTTCAAAAAAATTACAATTTTTCAATTTTGTAGATTTCTAAGTTAAGAGAAATTTGTGATTTTATCAATTATACAGTTTTTACTATTTTGAAGAAAGTGTCTTCTTTTTTAAATTTCGAAAACTTTCCGAAATTTTAAATTTTTTCGATTTTTGAATTTCTTAAATTTTCGAATTTTTCTCGATTTTTTCATTTCAACAAAATTTACAATATTCCAATTTTGTAAATTTCTTAATTTAAAAAACTTTGCGATTTTTCAGTTTTCACAGTTTATACCATTTTGAAAAAAAATTCATTTGTTATCAAATTTCGGAAATTTTGCGAAATTTTAAATTATTTCGATTTTTGAATATAGGGAATTTTAGCATTTTTCTTGATATTTTAAATTCAACAAAAATTACAATTTCCAATTTTGGCGATTTCTTTATTTAAAGAGCTTTGCGATTTTTAAGTTTTCACAGTTTTTACAATTTTGAAAAATTTTAAATTTTTTCGATTTTTGAATTTAGGGAATTTTAGCATTTTTCTTGATATTTTTAATTCAACAAAAATTACAATTTTCCAATTTTGGCGATTTCTTTTTTTAAAGAGCTTTGCGATTTTTAAGTTTTCATAGTCTTTACTATTTTGAAAAAATTTAATTTTTTTATCGAATTTCGGAAAGTTTCCGAAATTTTTAATTTTTTTTTGATTTTTGAATTTTTGCATTTTTCTCGGTTTTTTCATTTCAAAAAAATTACAATTTTCCAATTTTGTAGATTTCTAAGTTAAGAGAAGTTTGTGATTTTGTCGATTGTACAGTTTTTACTATTTTGAAGAAAGTGTCTTCTTTTTTAAATTTCGGAAATTTTCCGAAATTTTAAATTTTTTCGATTTTTGAATTTCTTAAATTTTCGAATTTTTCTCGATTTTTTAATTTAAACAAAAATTACAATTTTCCAATTTTGTAGATTTCTTAATTTAGAGAACTTTGCGATTTTACAGTTTTCACAGTTTTTACTAGTTTGAAAAAAAATTCTTTTGTCATCAAATTTAGGAAATTTTCCGAAATTTTAAATTTTTTCGATTTTTGAATATAGGGAATTTTAGCATTTTTCTTGATATTTTTAATTCAACAAAAATTACAATTTCCAATTTTAGCGGTTTCTTTATTTAAAGAGCTTTGCGATTTTTAAGTTTTCACAATTTTTACAATTTTGAAAAAATTTTCTTTTGTTATCAAAATTCGGAATTTTTCCGAAATTTTAAATTTTGTCGATTTAAAAGTTTCAGAAATTTTTGCATTTTTCTCGATTTTTTCATTTCAACAAAATTTACAATATTCCAATTTTGTAGATTTCTTTATTTAAAGAGCTTTGCGATTTTTAAGTTTTTACAGTCTTTACTATTTTGAAAAAATTTAATTTTGTTATCAAATTTCGGAAATTTTCCGAAATTTTAAATTTTGTCGATTGTTGAATTTTAGGAATTTTTGCATTTTTCTCAATTTTTTTATTTTTAACAAAATTTACAATATTCAAATTTTGTCCATTTCTTCATTTAGGGAACTTTGCGATTTTACAGATTTCACAGTTTCTACAATTTTGGAAAAATTTTGTTTTTTATCGAATTTCGGAAAGTTTCCGAAATTTTTATTTTTTTTTTTGATTTTTGAATTTTTAGAATTTTTTGCATTTTTCTCGATTTTTTAATTTCAACAAAAATTACAGTTTTCCAATTTTGTTGTTTTCTAAATAAAGAGAAGTTTGTGATTTTGTCGATTATACAGTTTTTACTATTTTGAAAAAAATTTATTTTGTTATCAAATATCGGAAATATTCCGAAATTTTAAATTTTTTTAAAATTTTTGAATAAAGGGAATTTTAGCATTTTTCTTGATATTTTTAATTTAACAAAAATTACAATTTTCCAATTTTGGCGATTTGTTTATTTAAAGAGCTTTGCGACTTTAAGTTTTCACAGTCTTTACTATTTTGAAAAAATTTAATTTCTTTATCAAATTTCGGAAATTTTCCGAAATTTTAAATTTTGTCGATTGTTGAATTTTAGGAATTTTTGCATTTTTCTCAATTTTTTTATTTTTAACAAAATTTACAATATTTAAATTTTGTCCATTTCTTTATTAAGGGAACTTTGCGATTTTACAGTTTTCACAGTTTTTACAATTTTGGAAAAATTTTCTTTTTCATCAAATTTCGGAAAGTTTAAAAAATTTTTAATTTTTTTGTATTTTTGAATTTTTAGAATTTTTCTCGATATTTTCATTTCAACAAAAATTACAATTTTCCAATTTTTTAGATTTCTTAATTTAGAGAACTTTGTGATTTTGTCAATTTTACAGTTTTTACCATTTTAAAAAAATTTTATTTTTTATCAAATTTTCGGAAATTTTGCAAAATTTTAACTTTATCGATTTTTAGAATTTTTTAATTTATCTCGATTTTTTCATTTCAACAAAAATTACAATTTTCCAATTTTGTAGATTTCTTAATTTAGAGAACTTTGCGATTTTACAGTTTTTACAGTTTTCACAATTTTGAAAATATTTAATTTTTTTATTTAATTTTGGAAATTTTCCGAAATTTTAAATTTTTTCGACATTTGAATTTTGGGAATTTTTTCATTTTTCTTGAAATTTTTATTCAAAAAAAATTACAATTTTCCAATTTTGGCGATTTCTTTATTTAAAGAACTTTGTGATTTTGTCGATTTTACAGTTTTTACTATGTTGAAAAAATGTTCTTTTGTTATCAAATTTTCGAAAATTTTGCAAAATTTTATTTTTTTTCGATTTTTGAATTTTTAGAATTTTTTAATTTTTCTCGATTTTTTCATTTTAATAAAAATTACAATATTCCGATTTTGTAGATTTCTTAATTTAGAGAATTTTGCGATTTTACAATTTTGACAGTTTTTACAATTTTGAAAATATTTAATTTTTTTATCTAATTTCGGAAATTTTCCGAAATCTTAAATTTTTTCGACTTTTGAATTTTGGGAATTTTCGCATTTTTCCTGATATTTTTATTCAACAAATTTAACAGTTCTCCAATTTTGTCGATCTCCTAATTGGGAGAACTTTGTGTTTTTTCAGTTTAAACAGTTTTTACCATTTTAAAAAAATTTCCTTTTTTTGATCAAGTTTCGGAAATTTTAAGAAATTTTAATTTTTTTTGATTTTTGAATTTTTTGAATTTTCGCATTTTTCTCGATTTTTTCATTTAAACAAAAATTACAATTTTCCAATTTTGTATATTTCTTAATTTAGAGAACTTTGCGATTTTACAGTTTTCACAGTTTTTACTATTTTGAAAAAAATTTCTTTTGTTATCAAATTTCGAAAATTTTCCGAAATTTTAAATTTTTTCGATATTTGAATATAGGGAGTTTTAGCATTTTTCTTGATATTTTTAATTCAACAAAAATTACAATTTCCAATTTTGGCGATTTCTTTATTTAAAGGGCTTTGCGATTTTTAAGTTTTTACAGTTCTTCCAATTTTGAACTAATTTTCTTTTGTTATCAAAATTCGGAATTTTTCCCAAATTTTTAATTTTGTCGATTTAAAAGTTTCAAAAACTTTTGCATTTTTCTCGATTTTTTCATTTCAACAAAATTTACAATATTCCAATTTTGTAGATTTCTTTATTTAAAGAGCTTTGCGACTTTACAGTTTAAACAGTTTCTACTATTTTGAAAATATTTAATTTTTTTATTTAATTTCGGAAATTTTCCGAAATCTTAAATTTTTTCGACTTTTGAATTTAGGGAATTTAAGCATTATTCTTGATATTTTTAATTCAACAAAAATTACAATTTTTAGAATTTTTGAATTTTTTTCGATTTTTTTTATTTCAACAAAAATTAAAATTTTTCAATTTTCTAAAATTCTTAATTTAGAGAACTATGTGATTTTGTCGATTTTACAGTTTTTACTATATTGAAAAAATTTAATTTTTTTATCTAATTTCGGAAATTTTCCGAAATCTTAAATTTTCTCGACTTTTGAATTTTGGGAATTTTTTTCGGACTTTATCTGAAATTTTAAATTTTTCGATTTTTGAATTTAGGGAATTTTAGCATTTTTCTTGATATTTTTAATTCAACAAAAATTACAATTTTCCAATTTTGGCGATTTCTTTATTTAAAGAGCTTTGCGATTTTTAAGTTTTCATAGTCTTTACTATTTTGAAAAAATTTAATTTTTTTATCGAATTTCGGAAAGTTTCCGAAATTTTTAATTTTTTTTTGATTTTTGAATTTTTGCATTTTTCTCGGTTTTTTCATTTCAAAAAAATTACAATTTTCCAATTTTGTAGATTTCTAAGTTAAGAGAAGTTTGTGATTTTGTCGATTGTACAGTTTTTACTATTTTGAAGAAAGTGTCTTCTTTTTTAAATTTCGGAAATTTTCCGAAATTTTAAATTTTTTCGATTTTTGAATATAGGGAATTTTAGCATTTTTCTTGATATTTTTAATTCAACAAAAATTACAATTTCCAATTTTAGCGGTTTCTTTATTTAAAGAGCTTTGCGATTTTTAAGTTTTCACAATTTTTACAATTTTGAAAAAATTTTCTTTTGTTATCAAAATTCGGAATTTTTCCGAAATTTTAAATTTTGTCGATTTAAAAGTTTCAGGAATTTTCGCATTTTTCTCGATTTTTTCATTTCAACAAAAATTAAAATTTTCCAATTTTGTAGATTTCTTAATTTAGAGAACTTTGCGATTTTACAGTTTTCACAGTTTTTACTATTTTGAAAAAAATTTCTTTTGTTATCAAATTTCGGAAATTTAAAATTTTTTCGATTTTTGAATTAAGGGAATTGTAGCATTTTTCTTGATATTTTTAATTCAACAAAAATTAAAATTTTCCAATTTTGGCGAATTCTTTATTTAAAGAACTTTGTGATTTTGTCGATTTTACAGTTTTTACTATTTTGAAAAAATTTTCTTTTTTATATCAAAATTTTCGGAAATTTTGCAAAATTTTAATTTTTTTCGATTTTAGAATATTTTAATTTTTCTCGATATTTTCATTTCAACAAAAATTACAATATTCCAATTTTGTAGATTTCTTAATTTAGAGAACTTTGCGATTTTACAATTTTTACAGTTTTTACAATTTTGAAAATATTTAATTTTTTTATCTAATTTCGGAAATTTTCCGAAATCTTAAATTTTTTCGACTTTTGAACTTTGGGAATTTTTGCATTTTTTTGATATTTTTATTCAACAAAAATTACAAATTTCCAATTTTGGCGATTTCTTTATTTAAAGAACTTTGTGATTTTGTCGATTTTACAGTTTTTACTATTTTTAAAAAATTTTCTTTTTTTATTTTAATTTTTTTCGATTTTTGAATTTTTAGAATTTTTTAATTTTTCTCGATTTTTTCATTTCAACAAAAATTACAATATTCCAATTTTGTAGATTTCTTTATTTAAAGAGCTTTGCGATTTTTAAGTTTTCACAGTTATTACAATTTTGAAAAATTTTTTTTTGTTATCAAAATTCTGAATTTTTCCGAAGTTTTAAATTTTGTCGATTTAAAAGTTTCAGAAATTTTTACATTTTTCTCGATTTTTTCATTTCAACAAAATTTACAATATTCCAATTTTGTAGATTTCTTTATTTAAAGAGCTTTGCGATTTTTAAGTTTTTACAGTTTTTACAATTTTGAAAAAATTTAATTTTTTTATTTAATTTCGGAAATTTTCCGAAATCTTAAATTTTTTCGACTTTTAAATTTTGGGAATTTTTGCATTTTTCTTGATATTTTTATTCAACAAATTTTACAGTTCTCCAATTTTGACGATTTCTTAATTTGAAGAATTTTGTGATTTTACAGTTTAAACAGTTTTTACTATTTTGAAAAAATTTCCTTTTTTTAATCAAGTTTCGGAAATTTTAAGAAATTTTAAAATTTTTCGATTTTTGAATTTTTTGAATTATCGCATTATTCTCGATTTTTTCATTTTAACAAAAATTACAAATTTCCAATTTTGCATATTTCTTAATTTAAAAAACTTTGCGATTTTTCAGTTTTCACAGTTTTTACTTTTTTGAAAAAAATTTCTTTTGTTCGGAAATTTTCGGAAATTTTAAATTTTTCGATCTTTGAATTTAGGGAATTTTAGCATTTTTCTTGATATTTTTAATTCAACAAAAATTACAATTTTCCAATTTTGTATATTTCTTAATTTAAAAAACTTTGCGATTTTTCAGTTTTCACAGTTATTACTATCACAGTTATCAAATTTTGGAAATTTTCCGAAATCTTAAATTTTTTCGACTTTTGAATTTTGGGAATTTTTGCATTTTTCTTGATATTTTTATTCAACAAAAATTACAATTTTCCAATTTTGGCGATTTCTTTATTTAAAGAGCTTTGCGATTTTTAAGTTTTTATAGTTTTTACAATTTTGAAAATATTTAATTTTTTTTATCTAATTTCGGAAATTTTCCGAAATCTTAAATTTTCTCGACTTTTGAATTTTGGGAATTTTTTTCTGACTTTATCTGAAATTTTAAATTTTTTCGATTTTTGAATTTAGGGAATTTTAGCATTTTTCTTGATATTTTTAATTCAACAAAAATTACAATTTTCCAATTTTGGCGATTTCTTTATTTAAAGAGCTTTGCGATTTTTAAGTTTTCATAGTCTTTACTATTTTGAAAAAATTTAATTTTTTTATCGAATTTCGGAAAGTTTCCGAAATTTTTAATTTTTTTTTGATTTTTGAATTTTTGCATTTTTCTCGGTTTTTTCATTTCAAAAAAATTACAATTTTCCAATTTTGTAGATTTCTAAGTTAAGAGAAGTTTGTGATTTTGTCGATTGTACAGTTTTTACTATTTTGAAGAAAGTGTCTTCTTTTTTAAATTTCGGAAATTTTCCGAAATTTTAAATTTTTTCGATTTTTGAATTTCTTAAATTTTCGAATTTTTCTCGATTTTTTAATTTAAACAAAAATTACAATTTTCCAATTTTGTAGATTTCTTAATTTAGAGAACTTTGCGATTTTACAGTTTTCACAGTTTTTACTAGTTTGAAAAAAAATTCTTTTGTCATCAAATTTCGGAAATTTTCCGAAATTTTAAATTTTTTCGATTTTTGAATATAGGGAATTTTAGCATTTTTCTTGATATTTTTAATTCAACAAAAATTACAATTTCCAATTTTAGCGGTTTCTTTATTTAAAGAGCTTTGCGATTTTTAAGTTTTCACAATTTTTACAATTTTGAAAAAATTTTCTTTTGTTATCAAAATTCGGAATTTTTCCGAAATTTTAAATTTTGTCGATTTAAAAGTTTCAGAAATTTTTGCATTTTTCTCGATTTTTTCATTTCAACAAAATTTACAATATTCCAATTTTGTAGATTTCTTTATTTAAAGAGCTTTGCGATTTTTAAGTTTTTACAGTCTTTACTATTTTGAAAAAATTTAATTTTGTTATCAAATTTCGGAAATTTTCCGAAATTTTAAATTTTGTCGATTGTTGAATTTTAGGAATTTTTGCATTTTTCTCAATTTTTTTATTTTTAACAAAATTTACAATATTCAAATTTTGTCCATTTCTTCATTTAGGGAACTTTGCGATTTTACAGATTTCACAGTTTCTACAATTTTGGAAAAATTTTGTTTTTTATCGAATTTCGGAAAGTTTCCGAAATTTTTATTTTTTTTTTTGATTTTTGAATTTTTAGAATTTTTTGCATTTTTCTCGATTTTTTAATTTCAACAAAAATTACAGTTTTCCAATTTTGTTGTTTTCTAAATAAAGAGAAGTTTGTGATTTTGTCGATTATACAGTTTTTACTATTTTGAAAAAAATTTATTTTGTTATCAAATATCGGAAATATTCCGAAATTTTAAATTTTTTTAAAATTTTTGAATATAGGGAATTTTAGCATTTTTCTTGATATTTTTAATTCAACAAAAATTAAAATTTTCCAATTTTGGCGATTTGTTTATTTAAAGAGCTTTGCGACTTTAAGTTTTCACAGTCTTTACTATTTTGAAAAAATTTAATTTTTTTATCAAATTTCGGAAATTTTCCGAAATTTTAAATTTTGTCGATTGTTGAATTTTAGGAATTTTTGCATTTTTCTCAATTTTTTTATTTTTAACAAAATTTACAATATTTAAATTTTGTCCATTTCTTTATTAAGGGAACTTTGCGATTTTACAGTTTTCACAGTTTTTACAATTTTGGAAAAATTTTCTTTTTCATCAAATTTCGGAAAGTTTAAAAAATTTTTAATTTTTTTGTATTTTTGAATTTTTAGAATTTTTCTCGATATTTTCATTTCAACAAAAATTACAATTTTCCAATTTTTTAGATTTCTTAATTTAGAGAACTTTGTGATTTTGTCAATTTTACAGTTTTTACCATTTTAAAAAAATTTTATTTTTTATCAAATTTTCGGAAATTTTGCAAAATTTTAACTTTATCGATTTTTAGAATTTTTTAATTTTTCTCGATTTTTTCATTTCAACAAAAATTACAATTTTCCAATTTTGTAGATTTCTTAATTTAGAGAACTTTGCGATTTTACAGTTTTTACAGTTTTTACAATTTTGAAAATATATAATTTTTTTATTTAATTTTGGAAATTTTCCGAAATCTTAAATTTTTTCGACATTTGAATTTTGGGAATTTTTTCATTTTTCTTGAAATTTTTATTCAAAAAAAATTACAATTTTCCAATTTTGGCGATTTCTTTATTTAAAGAACTTTGTGATTTTGTCGATTTTACAGTTTTTACTATGTTGAAAAAATGTTCTTTTGTTATCAAATTTTCGAAAATTTTGCAAAATTTTATTTTTTTTCGATTTTTGAATTTTTAGAATTTTTTAATTTTTCTCGATTTTTTCATTTTAATAAAAATTACAATATTCCAATTTTGTAGATTTCTTAATTTAGAGAATTTTGCGATTTTACAATTTTGACAGTTTTTACAATTTTGAAAATATTTAATTTTTTTATCTAATTTCGGAAATTTTCCGAAATCTTAAATTTTTTCGACTTTTGAATTTTGGGAATTTTCGCATTTTTCCTGATATTTTTATTCAACAAATTTAACAGTTCTCCAATTTTGTCGATCTCCTAATTGGGAGAACTTTGTGTTTTTTCAGTTTAAACAGTTTTTACTATTTTGAAAAAATTTCCTTTTTTTGATCAAGTTTCGGAAATTTTAAGAAATTTTAATTTTTTTTGATTTTTGAATTTTTTGAATTTTCGCATTTTTCTCGATTTTTTCATTTAAACAAAAATTACAATTTTCCAATTTTGTGGATTTCTTAATTTAGAGAACTTTGCGATTTTACAGTTTTCACAGTTTTTACTATTTTGAAAAAAATTTCTTTTGTTATCAAATTTCGAAAATTTTCCGAAATTTTAAATTTTTTCGATATTTGAATATAGGGAGTTTTAGCATTTTTCTTGATATTTTTAATTCAACAAAAATTACAATTTCCAATTTTGGCGATTTCTTTATTTAAAGGGCTTTGCGATTTTTAAGTTTTTACAGTTCTTACAATTTTGAAATAATTTTCTTTTGTTATCAAAATTCGGAATTTTTCCCAAATTTTTAATTTTGTCGATTTAAAAGTTTCAAAAACTTTTGCATTTTTCTCGATTTTTTCATTTCAACAAAATTTACAATATTCCAATTTTGTAGATTTCTTTATTTAAAGAGCTTTGCGACTTTACAGTTTGAACAGTTTCTACTATTTTGAAAATATTTAATTTTTTTATTTAATTTCGGAAATTTTCCGAAATCTTAAATTTTTTCGACTTTTGAATTTAGGGAATTTAAGCATTATTCTTGATATTTTTAATTCAACAAAAATTACAATTTTTAGAATTTTTGAATTTTTTTCGATTTTTTTTATTTCAACAAAAATTAAAATTTTTCAATTTTCTAAAATTCTTAATTTAGAGAACTATGTGATTTTGTCGATTTTACAGTTTTTACTATATTGAAAAAATTTAATTTTTTTATCTAATTTCGGAAATTTTCCGAAATCTTAAATTTTCTGGACTTTTGAATTTTGGGAATTTTTTTCGGACTTTATCTGAAATTTTAAATTTTTTCGATTTTTGAATTTAGGGAATTTCAGCATTTTTCTTGATATTTTTAATTCAACTAAAATAACAATTTTCCAATTTTGGCGATTTCTTTATTTAAAGAGCTTTGCGATTTTTAAGTTTTCACAGTCTTTACTATTTTGAAAAAATTTAATTTTGTTATCAAATTTCGAAAATTTTCCGAAATATTAAATTTTGTCGATTGTTGAATTTTAGGAATTTTTGCATTTTTCTCGATTTTTTTATTTTTTAACAAAATTTACAATATTCAAATTTTGTCCATTTCTTCATTTAGGGAACTTTTCGATTTTACAGTTTTCACAGTTTCTACAATTTTGGAAAAATTTTGTTTTTTATCGAATTTCGGAAAGTTTCCGAAATTTTTATTTTTTTTTTTTTGATTTTTTAATTTTTAGAATTTTTTGCATTTTTCTCGATTTTTTCATTTCAACAAAAATTACAGTTTTCCAATTTTGTTGTTTTCTAAATAAAGACAAGTTTGTGATTTTGAAAAAAATTTATTTTGTTATCAAATATCGGAAATATTCCGAAATTTTAATTTTTTTCAATTTTTGAATATAGGAAATTTTAGCATTTTTCTTGATATTTTTAATTCAACAAAAATTACAATTTTGCAATTTTGGCGATTTGTTTATTTAAAGAGCTTTGCGACTTTAAGTTTTCACAGTCTTTACTATTTTGAAAAAATTTAATTTTTTTATCAAATTTCGGAAATTTTCCGAAATTTTAAATTTTGTCGATTGTTGAATTTTAGGAATTTTTGCATTTTTCTCAATTTTTTTATTTTTAACAAAATTTACAATATTCAAATTTTGTCCATTTCTTTATTAAGGGAACTTTGCGATTTTACAGTTTTCACAGTTTTTACAATTTTGGAAAAATTTTCTTTTTCATAAAATTTCGGAAAGTTTAAGAAATTTTTAATTTTTTGTATTTTTGAATTTTTAGAATTTTTAAATTTTTCTTTAATTTCAACAAAAATTACAATTTTCCAATTTTGTAGATTTCTTAATTTAGAGAACTTTGCGACTTTACAGTTTTCACAGTTTTTACTATTTTGAAAAAATTTAATTTTTTCATCTAATTTCGAAAATTTTCCGAAATTTTAATTTTTTTCGATTTTTGAATTTTTTTAATTTTCGCATTTTTCTCGATTTTTTCATTTCAAGAAAAATTACAATTTTCCAATTTTTTTGATTTCTTAATTAAGAGAACTTTGCGATTTTACAGTTTTTACTATTTTGAAAAAATTTAATTTTTTTATCTAATTTCAGAAATTTTCCGAAATTTTAAATTTTGTCGATTGTTGAATTTTAGGAATTTTTGCATTTTTCTCGATTTTTTTATTTTTAACAAAATTTGCAATATTCGAATTTTGTCCATTTCTTTATTTAGGGAACTTTGCGATTTAACAGTTTTCACAGTTTTTACCATTTTGAAAAAATTTTCTTCTTTATCGAATTTTGAAAAGCTTCCGAAATCTTTATATTTCTTTTATTTTAGAATTTTTAGAATTTTTGCATTTTTCTCGATTTTTTCATTTCAACATAAATTACAATTTTCCAATTTTGTAGATTTCTTAATTTAGAGAATTTTGTGATTTTGTCAATTTTACTTTTTGAAAAACTTTGTGATTTTACAGTTTAAACAGTTTTTACTATTTTGAAAAAATTTCCTTTTTTTAATCAAGTTTCGGAAATTTTAAGAAATTTTAAAATTTTTCGATTTTTGAATTTTTTGAATTATCGCATTATTCTCGATTTTTTCATTTTAACAAAAATTACAAATTTCCAATTTTGCATATTTCTTAATTTAAAAAACTTTGCGATTTTCCAGTTTTCACAGTTTTTACTTTTTTGAAAAAAATTTCTTTTGTTCGGAAATTTTCCGAAATTTTAAATTTTTCGATCTTTGAATTTAGGGAATTTAAGCATTTTTCTTGATATTTTTAATTCAACAAAAATTACAATTTTCCAATTTTGTATATTTCTTAATTTAAAAAACTTTGCGATTTTTCAGTTTTCACAGTTATTACTATCACAGTTATCAAATTTCGGAAATTAGGGAATTTTAGCATTTTTCTTGATATTTTTAATTCAACAAAAATTACAATTTTCCAATTTTGGCGATTTCTTTATTTAAAGAGCTTTGCGATTTTAAAGTTTTCATAGTCTTTACTATTTTGAAAAAATTTAATTTTTTTATCGAATTTCGGAAAGTTTCCGAAATTTTTAATTTTTTTTTGATTTTTGAATTTTTGCATTTTTCTCGGTTTTTTCATTTCAAAAAAATTACAATTTTCCAATTTTGTAGATTTCTAAGTTAAGAGAAGTTTGTGATTTTGTCGATTGTACAGTTTTTACTATTTTGAAGAAAGTGTCTTCTTTTTTAAATTTCGGAAATTTTCCGAAATTTTAAATTTTTTCGATTTTTGAATTTCTTAAATTTTCGAATTTTTCTCGATTTTTTAATTTAAACAAAAATTACAATTTTCCAATTTTGTAGATTTCTTAATTTAGAGAACTTTGCGATTTTACAGTTTTCACAGTTTTTACTAGTTTGAAAAAAAATTCTTTTGTTATCAAATTTCGGAATTTTTCCGAAATTTTAAATTTTGTCGATTTAAAAGTTTTAGAAATTTTTGCATTTTTCTCGATTTTTTCATTTCAACAAAATTTACAATTTTCCAATTTTGTAGATTTCTTTATTTAAAGAGCTTTGCGATTTTACAGTTTAAACAGTTTCTACTATTTTGAAAATATTTAATTTTTTTATCTAATTTCGGAAATTTTCCGAAATCTTAAATTTTTTCGACTTTTGAATTTAGGGAATTTAAGCATTATTCTTGATATTTTTAATTCAACAAAAATTACAATTTTTAGAATTTTTGAATTTTTTTCGATTTTTTTTATTTCAACAAAAATTAAAATTTTTCAATTTTCTAAAATTCTTAATTTAGAGAACTATGTGATTTTGTCGATTTTACAGTTTTTACTATATTGAAAAAATTTAATTTTTTTATCTAATTTCGGAAATTTTCCGAAATCTTAAATTTTCTCGACTTTTGAATTTTGGGAATTTTTTTCGGACTTTATCTGAAATTTTAAATTTTTTCGATTTTTGAATTTAGGGAATTTTAGCATTTTTCTTGATATTTTTAATTCAACTAAAATAACAATTTTCCAATTTTGGCGATTTCTTTATTTAAAGAGCTTTGCGATTTTTAAGTTTTCACAGTCTTTACTATTTTGAAAAAATTTAATTTTGTTATCAAATTTCGAAAACTTTCCGAAATTTTAAATTTTGTCGATTGTTGAATTTTAGGAATTTTTGCATTTTTCTCGATTTTTTTATTTTTTAACAAAATTTACAATATTCAAATTTTGTCCATTTCTTCATTTAGGGAACTTTTCGATTTTACAGTTTTCACAGTTTCTACAATTTTGGAAAAATTTTGTTTTTTATCGAATTTCGGAAAGTTTCCGAAATTTTTTTTTTTGATTTTTGAATTTTTAGAATTTTTTGCATTTTTCTCGATTTTTTCATTTCAACAAAAATTACAGTTTTCCAATTTTGTTGTTTTCTAAATAAAGAGAAGTTTGTGATTTTGAAAAAAATTTATTTTGTTATCAAATATCGGAAATATTCCGAAATTTTAATTTTTTTCAATTTTTGAATATAGGGAATTTTAGCATTTTTCTTGATATTTTTAATTCAACAAAAATTACAATTTTCCAATTTTGTAGATTTCTTAACTTAGAGAACTTTGCGATTTAACAGTTTTCACAGTTTTTACAATTTTGAAAAAATTTTCTTCTCTATCGAATTTTGAAAAGGTTCCGAAATCTTTATATTTCTTTTATTTTAGAATTTTTAGAATTTTTGCATTTTCTCGATTTTTTCATTTCAACATAAATTACAATTTTCCAATTTTGTAGATTTCTTAATTTAGAGAATTTTGCGATTTTACAGCTTTCACAGTTTTTACTATTTTGAAAAAATTTTCTTTTTTATCAAATATTCGGAAATTTTGCAAAATTTTAATTTTTTTCGATTTTTGAATTTTTAGAATTTTTGCATTTTTCTTGATATTTTTAATTCAAAAAAAATTACAATTTTCCACCTTTGGCGATTTCCTTATTAAAAGAGCTTTGCGATTTTTAAGTTTTCACAATCTTCACTATTTTGAAAAAATTTAATTTTTTTATCAAATTTCGGAAATTTTCCGAAATTTTAAATTTTGTCGATTGTTGAATTTTATGAATTTCGGCATTTTTCTCGATTGTTTTATTTATAACAAAATTTATTATATTCAAATTTTGTCCATTTCTTTATTTCGGGAACTTTGCGATTTTACAGTTTTCACAGTTGTTACAATTTTGAAAAAAGTTTCTTTTTTATCGAATTTCGCAAAGCTTCCGAAATATTTAATTTTTATTTGATTTTTTAATTTTTGAATTTCTCTCGATATTTTAATTTCAACAAAATTTACAATTTTCCAATTTTGTAGATTTCTAAATTTAGAAAACTTTGTGATTTTGTCGATTTTACAGTTTTTTAATATCTTGAAAAAATTTCGTTTTTTTATCAAATTTTGGGAAATTTTCCGAAATTTTAATTTTTGTCGATTTTCGGAAATTTTTTCATTTTTCTCGTTTGCTTCATTTCAACAAAAATTACAATATTCCTATTTTAAAGATTTCTTAATTTAAAAAACTTTGCGATTCTTAAGTTTTCACAGTTTTTACTATTTTGAAAACAATTTAATTTTTTTTATCAAATTTCGGAAATTTTCTGAAATTTTAAATTTGTTCGATTTTTGAATTTCGGGAATTTTTGCATTTTTCTCGATTTTGTAGAGTTTTTACTATTTTGAAAAAATTTAATTTTGTTATCAAATTTCGGAAATTTTCCGAAATTTTAAATTTTGTCGATTGTTGAATTTTAGGAATTTTTGCATTTTTCTCGATTTTTTTATTTGTAACAAAATTTGCAATATTCAAATTGTGTCCATTTCTTTATTTAGGGAACTTTGCGATTTTACAGTTTTCACAGTTTTTACTATTTTGAAAAACATTAATTTTTTTATCTAATTTCGGAAATTTTAAGAAATTTTAAATTTTTTTTTATTTTTGAATTTTTAGAATTTTTGCTTTTTTCTCGATTTTTTCATGTCAACAAAAATTACAATATTCCAATTTTGTAGATTTCTTAATTTAGAGAACATTGTGATTTTGTCGATTTTACTATTTTGAAAAAATTTCTTTTTTATCGAATTTTGTAAAGCTTCCGAAATTTTTAATTTTTTTTTATTTTTGAATTTTTAGAAGTTTTGCATTTTTCTCGATTTTTTCATTTCAACAAAAATTACAATTTTCCAATTTTGTAGATTTCTTAATGTAGAGAACTTTGCGATTTTACAGTTTAAACAGTTTTTACTATTTTGAAAAAATTTCCTTTTTTTTATTAAATTTCGAAAATTTTCCGAAATTTTAAATTTTTCCGATTTTTGAATTTCTTAAATTTTTAAATTTTTCTCGAGTTTTTCAGTTCAACAAAATTTACAATATTCCAATTTTGTATATTTCTTAATTTAAAAAACTTTGCGACTTTTCAGTTTTCACAGTTTTTACTATTTTGAAAAAAATTTCTTTTGTTATCAAATTTCGGAAATTTTCCGAAATATTAAATTTTTTCGATTTTTGAATTTAGGGAATTTTAGCATTTTTCTTGATATTTTTAATTCAAGAAAAATTACAATTTTCCATTTTTGGCGATTTCTTAATTTAGAGAACTTTATGATTTTTAAGTTTTCACAATCTTTACTATTTTTAAAAAATTAAATTATTTTTATCAAATTTCGGAAATTTTCCGAAATTTTAAATTCTGTCGATTGTTGAACTTTAGGAATTTTTGCATTTTTCTCGATTTTTTCATTTCAACAAAAATTACAACATTCCAATTTTGTAGATTTCTTAATTAAGAGAACTTTGTGATTTTGTCGATTTTACTATTTTGAAAATATTTTCTTTTTATATCAAATTTTCTGAAATTTTGCAAAAATTTTAATTTTTTTCCATTTTTGATTTTTTAGAATTTTTGAATTTTTCTCGATTTTTTCATTTCAACAAAAATTACAATTTTCCAATTTTGTAGATTTCTTAATGTAGAGAACTTTGCGATTTTGTCAATTTCGCAGTTTTTACTATTTTGAAAAATTTAATTTTTTTATCTAATTTCGCAAATTTTCCGAAATCTTAAATTTTTTCGATTTTTGAATTTTGGGAATTTTTGCATTTTTCTCAATTTCTTAACTTCAACAAATCTTACAATATTCCAATGTTGTCGATTTCTTTATTGAAAGAATTTTGTGTTTTTGTCGAATTTAAAGTTTTTACTATATTGAAAAAATTGTCTTATTTTATCAAATTTTCGGAAATTTTGCAAAATTTTAAATTTTGTCGATTTTCGGAAATTTTTTAATTTTTCTCGATTTTTTAATTTCAACAAAACTTGCATTATTCCAATTTTGTCTTTTTCTTTATTTAGACAACTTTGAGATTTTACAGTTTAAACAGTTTTTCTTTTTTTGAAAAAATTGTATTTGTTTATCAAATTTCGGAAATTTTCCGAAATTTTAATTTTTTTCGATTTTGAATTTAGGGAAGTTTAGCATTTTTCATGATATTTTTAATTCAACAAAAATTACAATTTTCCATTTTTGGCGATTTCTTAATTTAGAGAACTTTATGATTTTTAAGTTTTCACAGTCTTTACTATTTTACAATTTTGAAAAAATTGTTTTTTTTATCGAATTTCGCAAAGTTTCCGAAATTTTTATTTTTTTTTGATTTTTGAATTTTTAGAATTTTTGCATTTTTCTCGATTTTTTCATTTCAACAAAAATCACAATATTCCAATTTTGTAGATTTCTTAATTAAGAGAACTTTGTGATTTTGTCGATTTTACAGTTTTTACTATTTTGAAAAAATTTTCTTTTTGTATCAAATTTTCGGAAATTTTCGGAAATTTTAATTTTTTTCGATTTTTGAATTTTCTAGAATTTTTGAATTTTTCTCGATTTTTTAATTTCAACAAAAATTACAATTTTCCAATTTTGGCGATTTCTTTATTTAAAGAGCTTTGCGATTTTTAAGTTTTCACAGTCTTTACTATTTTAAAAAAATTAGGTTTTTTTTATCAAATTTTGGAAATTTTCCGAAATTTTAAATTTTGTCGATTGTTGAATTTTAGGAATTTTGGCATTGTTCTCGATTTTTTTATTTTTAACAAAATTTGCAATATTAAAATTTTGTCCATTTCTTTAATTATGGAACTTTGCGATTTAACAGTTTTCAAAGTTTTTACAATTTTGAAAAAAATTTCTTTTTTATCGAATTTTGTAAAGCTTCCGAAATTCTCAATTTTTTTTTTTTTTGAATTTTTAGAATTTTTGCATTTTTCTCGATTTTTTCATTTCAACAAAAATTACAATTTTCCAATTTTGGCGATTTCTTTATTTAAAGAACTTTGCGATTTTTAAGTTTTCAGAATCTTTACTATTTTGAAAAAATTTAATTTTTTTATCAAATTTCGGAAACTTTCCGAAATTTTAAATTTTGTCGATTGTTGAATTTTAGGAATTTTGGCATTTTAATCGATTTTTTTATTTTTAACAAAATTTACAATATTTAAATTTCGTCCATTTCTTTATTAAGGGAACTTTGCGATTTTACAGTCTTCACAGTTTTTACAATTTTGAAAAAAATTTCTTTTTTATAGAATTTCGCAAAGTTTCCGAAATTTTAAATTTTTTTTTATTTTTGAATTTTGAGAATTTTTGCTTTTTTCTCGATTTTTTCATTTCAACAAAAATTACAATATTCCAATTTTGTAGATTTCTTAATTTAGGGAACATTGTGATTTTGTCGATTTTACTATTTTGAAAAAATTTTCTTTTTTATCGAATTTTGTAAAGCTTCCGAAATTTTTAATTTTTTTTATTTTTGAATTTTTAGAATTTTTGCATTTTTCTCGTTTTTTTCATTTCAAAAAAAATTACAATTTTCCAATTTTGTAGATTTCTTAATGTAGAGAACTTTGCGATTTTACAGTTTAAACAGTTTTTACTATTTTAAAAAAATTTCCTTTTTTTTATTAAATTTCGGAAATTTTCCGAAATTTTAAATTTTTCCGATTTTTGAATTTCTTAAATTTTTAAATTTTTCTCGAGTTTTTCAGTTCAACAAAATTTACAATATTCCAATTTTGTATATTTCTTAATTTAAAAAACTTTGCGACTTTTCAGTTTTCACAGTTTTTACTATTTTGAAAAAAATTTCTTTTGTTATCAAATTTCGGAAATTTTCCGAAATATTAAATTTTTTTCGATTTTTGAATTTAGGGAATTTTAGCATTTTTCTTGATATTTTTAATTCAAGAAAAATTACAATTTTCCATTTTTGGCGATTTCTTAATTTAGAGAACTTTATGATTTTTAAGTTTTCACAATCTTTACTATTTTTAAAAAATTAAATTATTTTTATCAAATTTCGGAAATTTTCCGAAATTTTAAATTTTGTCGATTGTTGAACTTTAGGAATTTTTGCATTATTCTCGATTTTTTCATTTCAACAAAAATTACAATATTCCAATTTTGTAGATTTCTTAATTTAGAGAACTTTGTGATTTTGTCGATTTTACTATTTTGAAAATATTTTCTTTTTATATCAAATTTTCTGAAATTTTGCAAAAATTTTAATTTTTTTCCATTTTTGATTTTTTAGAATTTTAGAATTTTTCTCGATTTTTTCATTTCAACAAAAATTACAATTTTCCAATTTTGTAGATTTCTTAATGTAGAGAACTTTGCGATTTTGTCAATTTCGCAGTTTTTACTATTTTGAAAAATTTAATTTTTTTATCTAATTTCGGAAATTTTCCGAAATCTTAAATTTTTTCGATTTTTGAATTTTGGGAATTTTTGCATTTTTCTCAATTTCTTACATTCAACAAATCTTACAATATTTCAATGTTGTCGATTTCTTTATTGAAAGAATTTTGTGTTTTTGTCGAATTTAAAGTTTTTACTATATTGAAAAAATTGTCTTATTTTATCAAATTTTCGGAAATTTTGCAAAATTTTAAATTTTGTCGATTTTCGGAAATTTTTGAATTTTTCTCGATTTTTTAATTTCAAGAAAACTTGCATTATTCCAATTTTGTCTTTTTCTTTATTTAGACAACTTTGAGATTTTACAGTTTAAACAGTTTTTCTTTTTTTGAAAAAATTGTATTTGTTTATCAAATTTCGGAAATTTTCCGAAATTTTAATTTTTTTCGATTTTGAATTTAGGGAAGTTTAGCATTTTTCATGATATTTTTAATTCAACAAAAATTACAATTTTCCATTTTTGGCGATTTCTTAATTTAGAGAACTTTATGATTTTTAAGTTTTCACAGTCTTTACTATTTTAAAAAAATTAGGTTTTTTTTTATCAAATTTTGGAAATTTTCCGAAATTTTAAATTTTGTCGATTGTTGAATTTTAGGAATTTTGGCATTTTTCTCGATTTTTTTATTTTTAACAAAATTTGCAATATTAAAATTTTGTCCATTTCTTTATTTATGGAACTTTGCGATTTAACAGTTTTCATAGTTTTTACAATTTTGAAAAAATTGTTTTTTTTATCGAATTTTGGAAAGCTTCCGAAATTTTTAATTTTTTTTTATTTTTGAATTTTTAGAATTTTTGCATTTTTTCGATTTTTTTATTTCAACAAAAATTACAATTTTCCAATTTTGTCTTTTTCTTTATTTAGACAACTTTGAGATTTTACAGTTTAAACAGTTTTTCTTTTTTTGAAAAAATTGTATTTGTTTATCTAATTTCGGAAATTTTCCGAAATCTTAAATTTTTTCGATTTTTGAATTTTGGGAATTTTTGCATTTTTCTTGATATTTTTAATTCGCCAAATTTTAAAATTTTCCAATGTTGTCGATTTCTAAATTAAGAAAAATTTGTGATTTTGCCGATTATACGGTTTTTGCTATTTTGAAGAAATTGTCTTCTTTATTAAATTTCGGAAATTTTCGGAAATTTAAAATTTTTTCGATTTTTTAATTTCTTAAATTTTTTAATTTTTCTCGATTTTTTAAATTCAACAAATTTTACATTATACCAAATTGTCGATTTCTTAATTGAAAGAACTTTTTGTTTTTGTCGATTTTACAGTTCTTACTATTTTGAAAAAATTGTCTTATTTTATCAAATTCTCGGATATTTTGCAAAATTTTAAATTTTGTCGATTTTCGGAAATTTTTGCATTTATCTCGATTTCTTAATTTCACCAAAACTTGCAATATTCCAATTTTGTCAATTTCTTTATTTAAAGAACACTGCGATTTAACAGTTTTCACAGTTTTTTCTATTTTAAAAACAATTTAATTTTTTTTTCAAATTTCGGAAATTTTCCGAAATTTTAAATTTGTTCGATTATTGAATTTTGGGAATTTTTGCATTTTCTCGATTTTTTCATTTCAACAAACAATTTTCCAATTTTGGCGGTTTCTTAATGTAGAGAACTTTGCGATTTTACTGTTTAAACAGTTTTTAATATTTTGAAAAAATTTCCTTTTTTTTATTAAATTTCGGAAATTTTCCGAAATTTTAAAATTTTCCGATTTTTGAATTTCTTAAATTTTCGAATTTTTCTCGATTTTTTCATTTCAACAAAATTTACAATATTCAATTTTTGAATTAAGGGAATTTTAGCATTTTTCTTGATATTTTTAATTCAACAAAAATTAAAATTTTCCAATTTTGGCGATTTCTTTATTTAAAGAGCTTTGCGATTTTTAAGTTTTCACAGTCTTTGCTATTTTGAAAAAATTTAATTTTTTTATCGAATTTCGGAAAGTTTCCGATATTTTTAATTTTGTCGATTGTTGAACTTTAGGAATTTTTGCATTTTTCTCGGTTTTTTCATTTCAACAAAAATTACAATTTTCCAATTTTGTAGATTTATTAATTAAGAGAAATTTGCGATCTTACAGTTTTCACAGTTTTTACTATTTTGAGAAAAATTTCTTTTGTTCGGAAATTTTCCGAAATTTTAAATTTTGTCGATTGTTGAATTTTAGAAATTGTTGCATTTTTCCCGATTTTTTTTTTTTTTTAATTAACAATATTGAAATTTTATCCATTTCTTTATTTAGGGAACTTTGCGAATTTACAATTTTGGAAAAATGTTCTTTTTTATCGAATTTCGGAAAGTTTCCGAAATTTTTAATTTTTTTCGATTTTTGAATTTTTAGAATTTTCGCATTTTTCTCGATTTTTTCATTTCAACAAAAATTACAATTTCCCAATTTTTTAGATTTCTTAATTTAGAGAATTTTGTGATTTTGTCGATTTAACAGTTTTTACTATTTTGAAAAAATTTTCTTTTTTTATCAAATTTCGGAAATTTTAAATTTTTTCGATTTTTGAATTTAGGGAATTTTAGCATTTTTCTTGATATTTTTAATTCAACAAAAATTAAAATTTTCCAATTTTGGCGATTTGTTTATTTGCGATTTTTAAGTTTTCACAGTCTTTACTATTTTGAAAAAATTTAATTTTTTTATCAAATTTCGGAAATTTTCCGAAATTTTAAATGTTGTCGATTGTTGAATTTTAGGAATTTTTGCATTTTTCTCGATTTTTTTATTTTTAACAAAATTTGCAATATTAAAATTTTGTCCATTTCTTTATTTATGGAACTTTGCGATTTAACAGTTTTCACAGTTTTTACAATTTTGAAAAAATTTTCTTTTTTATCGAATTTTGGAAAGCTTCCGAAATTTTTAATTTTTTTTGATTTTTGAATTTTTGCATTTTTCTCGATTTTTTCACATCAACAAATATTACAATTTTCCAATTTTGTAGATTTCCTAATTTAGAGAACTTTGTGATTTTGTCAATTTTACAGTCTTAACTATTTTGAAAAAATTTTCTTTTTTATCAAATATTCGGAAATTTTGCAAAATTTTAATTTTTTTTGATTTTTGAATTTTTAGAATTTTTGCATTTTTTTAGATTTTTTCATTTCAACAAAAATTACAATTTTCCAATTTTATAGATTTCTTAGTTTAGAGAACTTTGCGATTTAACAGTTTTCACAGTTTTTACTATTTTTAAAAACATAAATTTTTTTATCTAATTTCGGAAATTTTCCGAAATCTTAAATTTGTTCGATTTTTGAATTTCGGGAATTTTTGCATTTTTCTTGATATTTTTATTCAACAATTTTTACAGTTCTCTTTTTTTTCGATTTCTTAATTTGGAGAACTTTGTGATTTTGTCAATTTTACAGTCTTTACTATTTTGAAAAAATTTTGTTTTTTATCAAATATCCGGAAATTTTGCAAAATTTTAATTTTTTTCGATTTTTGAATTTTTAGAATTTTTGCATTTTTCTCGATTTTTTCATTTCAACAAAAATTACAATTTTCCAATTTTGTAGATTTCTTAATTAAGAGAAATTTGCGATCTTACAGTTTTCACAGTTTTTACTATTTTGAGAAAAATTTCTTTTGTTCGGAAAATTTCCGAAATTTTAAATTTTTTCGATTTTTGAATTTTGGGAATTTTTTCATTTTTCTTGATATTTTTAATTCAACAAATTTTACAATTTTCCAATTTTGTCGATTTCTAAATTTAGAGAACTTTGTGATTTTGTCGATTTTACAGTTTTTACTATTTTGGAAAAATTGTTTTTTTTATCAAATTTTTGGAAATTTTGCGAAATTTTAATTTTTGTAGATTTTTGGAAATCTTTGAATTTTTTTTGTTTGTTTCATTTCAACAAAAATTACAATATTCCTATTATGTAGATTTCTAAATTTAAAGAACTTTGCGATTTTTAAGTTTTCACAGCTTTTACTATTTTGAAAACAATTTAATTTTTTTTATCTAATTTCGGAAATTTTCCGAAATCTTAAATTTGTTCGATTTTTGAATTTCGAGAATTTTTGTATTTTTCTTGATATTTTTATTCAAAAATTTTTACAGTTCTCCAATTTTGTCGATTTCTTAATTTGGAGAACTTTGTGATTTTACAGTTTAAACAGTTTTAACTATTTTAAAAAATTTCTTTATCTAATTTCGGAAATTTTCCGAAATCTTACATTTTTTCGATTTTTGAATTTTGGGAATTTTGGGAATTTTTGCATTTTTCTATATATTTTTAATTCAACAAATTTTTCAATTTGCCAATGTAGTCGATTTCTAAACTTAGAGAAGTTTGTGATTTTGTCGATTTTACAGTTTTTACTATTTTGGAAAAATTTTTTTTTTTAATCAAATTTTGGGAAATTTTTCGAAATTTTAATTTTTTTCGATTTTCGGAAATTTTTGAATTTTTCTCGTTTGTTTCATTTCAACAAAAATTAGAATATTCCTATTTTGTAGATTTCTTAATTTAAGGAACTTTGCGATTTTTAAGTTTTCACAGCTTTTACTATTTTGAAAACAATTTAATTTTTTTTATCAAATTTCGGAAATTTTCCGAAATCTTAAATTTGTTCGATTTTTGAATTTCGGGAATTTTTGCATTTTTCTTGATATTTTTATTCAACAATTTTTACAGTTCTCCAATTTTGTCGATTTCTTAATTTGGAGAACTTTGTGATTTTGTCAATTTTACAGTCTTTACTATTTTGAAAAAATTTTCTTTTTTATCAAATATTCGAAAATTTTGCAAAATTTTAATTTTTTTCGATTTTTGAATTTTTAGATTTTTTGCAATTTTCTCGATTTATTCATTTCAACAAAAATTACAATTTTTTAATTTTGTAGATTTCTTAATTTAGAGAACTTTGTGATTTTGTCAATTTTACAGTCTTTACTATTTTGAAAAAATTTTCTTTCTTATCAAATATTCGGAAATTTTGCAAAATTTTAATTTTTTTTCGATTTTTGAATTTTTAGAATTTTCGCATTTTTCTCGATTTTTTCATTTCAGCAAAAATTACAATTTTCCAATTTTGTAGATTTCTTAATTAAGAGAACTTTGCGATCTTACAGTTTTCACAGTTTTTACTATTTTGAAAAAAATTTCTTTTGTTCGGAAATTTTACGAAATTTTAAATTATTTCGATTTTTGAATTTTGGGAATATTTTCATTTTTCTTGATATTTTTAATTCAACAAATTTTACAATTTTCCAATTTTGTCGATTTCTAAATTTAGAGAACTTTGTGATTTTGTCGATTTTACAGTTTTTACTATTTTGGAAAAATTGTTTTTTTTTATCAAATTTTGGGAAATTTTGCGAAATTTTAATTTATGTCGATTTTTGGAAATTTTTGAATTTTTCTCGTTTGTTTCATTTCAACAAAAATTACAATATTCCTATTTTGTAGATTTTTAAATTTAAAGAACTTTGCGATTTTTAAGTTTTCACAGCTTTTACTATTTTGAAAACAATTAAATTTTTATATCAAATTTCGGAAATTTCCCGAAGTCTTAAATTTGTTAGATTTTTGAATTTCGGGAATTTTTGCATTTTTCTTGATATTTTTACAGTTCTCCAATTTTGTCGATTTCTTAATTTGGAGAACTTTGCGATTTTACAGTTTAAACAGTTTAAACTATTTTAAAAAAATTTCCTTTTTTTGATCAAGTTTCGGAAATTTTAAGAAATTTTAAATTTTTTCGATTTTTGAATTTTTAGAATTTTGGGAATTTTTGCATTTTTCTGGATATTTTTAATTCAACAAATTTTTCAATTTGCCAATGTAGTCGATTTCTAAACTTAGAGAAATTTGTGATTTTGTCGATTTTACAGTTTTTACTATTTTGGAAAAATTGTTTTTTTTTTTTCAAATTTTGGGAAATTTTGCGAAATTTTAATTTTTGTCGATTTTCGGAAATTTTTGAAATTTTCTCGTTTGTTTCATTTCAACAAAAATTACTATTTTCCAATTTTGTAGATTTCTTAATTTAGAGAACTTTGCGATTTTACAGTTTTCACAGTTGTTACTATTTTGGTAAAAATTTCTTTTGTTATCAAATTTCGGAAATTTTCAATTTTTTCGATTTTTGAATTTAGGGAATTTTAGCATTTTTCTTGATATTTTTAATTCAAGAAAAATAACAATTTTCCAATGTTGGAATGGACATTTTCCGAAATCTTAAATTTTTCGATTTTTGAATTTTGGGAATTTTTGCTTTTTTCTTGATATTTTTAATTCAACAAATTTTACAATTTTCCAATTTTGTCAATTTCTAAATTTAGAGAACTTTGTGATTTTGTCGATTTTACAGTTTTCACTATTTTGGAAAAATTTTTTTTTTTTCAAATTTTGCGAAATTTTAATTTTTGTCGATTTTCGGAAATTTTTCAATTTTTCTCGTTTGTTTCATTTCAACAAAAATTAGAATATTCCTATTATGTAGATTTCTAAATTTAAAGAACTTTGCGATTTTTAAGTTTTCACAGCTTTTACTATTTTGAAAACAATTTAATTTTTTTATCTAATTTCGGAAATTTTCCGAAATCTTAAGTTTTTTAGATTTTTGAATTTTTTGGGAATTTTGGGAATTTTTGCATATTTCTAGATATTTTTAATTCAACAAATTTTTCAATTTGGCAATGTAGTCGATTTCCAAATTTAGAGAAGTTTGTGATTTTGTCGATTATACTGTTTTTACTATTTTGAAGAAAGTGACTTCTTTGTTCAATTTCGGAAATTTTCCGAAAATTTAAATTTTTCAGATTTTTGAATTTCTTAAATTTTTCTCGATTTTTTCAGTTCAACAAAAATTACAATATTCCAATTTTTTATATTTCTTTATTTAAAAAACTTTGCGACTTTTCAATTTTCACAATTTTAGCAATTTTGAAAAAGTTTTCTTTTATATCGAATTTCAGAAAGCTTCCGAAATTTTTATTTTTTTTTGATTTTTGAATTTTTAGAATTTTTGCATTTTTCTCGATTTTTTCATTTCAACAAAAATTACAATTTTCCAATTTTGTAAATTTCTTAATTTAGAAAACTTTGTGATTTTGTCGATTTTACAGTTTTAACTATTTTAAAAAAATTTCCTTTTTTTATAAAATTTTCGGAAATTTTGCAAAATTTTAATTTTTTTCGATTTTTGAATTTTTAGAATTTTTGCATTTTGCTCGATTTTTTTCATTTCAACAAAAATTACAATTTTCCAATTTTGTAGATTTCTTAATTTAGAAATTTTAAATTTTTTCGATTTTTGAATTTAGGGAATTTTAGCATTTTTCTTGATATTTTTAATTCAACAAAAATTAAAATTTTCCAATTTTGGCGATTTGTTTATTTGCGATTTTTAAGTTTTCACAGTCTTTACTGTTTTGAAAAAATTTAATTTTTTTATCAAATTTCGGAAATTTTCCGAAATTTTAAATGTTGTCGATTGTTGAATTTTAGGAATTTTTGCATTTTTCTCGACTTTTTTATTTTTAACAAAATTTGCAATATTCAAATTTTGTCCATTTCTTTATTTAGGGAACTTTGCGATTTTACAGTTTTCCCAGTTTTTGCAATTTTGAAAAAATTTTCTTTTTCACCGAATTTTGGAAAGCTTCCGAAATTTTTAATTTTTTTTTTTGATTTTTGAATTTTTGCATTTTTCTCGATTTTTTCATTTCAACAAAAATTACAATTTTTTAATATTGTAGATTTCTTAATTTAGAGAACTTTGTGATTTTGTCAATTTTACTGTATTTACTATTTTGAAAAACATTAATTTTTTTATCTAATTTCGGAAATTTTCCGAAATATTAAATTTTTTTTCGATTTTTGAATTTTGGGAATTTTGGGAATTTTTGCATTTTTCTATATATTTTTAATTCAACAAATTTTTCAATTTGCCAATGTAGTCGATTTCTAAACTTAGAGAAGTTTGTGATTTTGTCGATTTTACAGTTTTTACTATTTTGGAAAAATTTTCTTTCTTATCATATATTCGGAAATTTTGCAAAATTTTAATTTTTTTCGATTTTTAAATTTTTAGAATTTTTGCAATTTTCTCGATTTTTTCATTTCAACAAAAATTACAATTTTTTAATATTGTAGATTTCTTAATTTAGAGAACTTTGTGATTTTGTCAATTTTACAGTCTTTACTATTTTGAAAAAATTTTCTTTCTTATCAAATATTCGGAAATTTTGCAAAATTTTACTTTTTGTCGATTTTCCGAAATTTTTGAATTTTTCTCGTTTGTTTCATTTCAACAAAAATTAGAATATTCCTATTTTGTAGATTTCTTAATTTAAGGAACTTTGCGATTTTTAAGTTTTCACAGCTTTTACTATTTTGAAAACCATTTAATTTTTTTATCAAATTTCGGAAATTTTCCGAAATCTTAAATTTGTTCGATTTTTGAATTTCGGGATTTTTTTCATTTTTCTTGATATTTTTATTCAACAATTTTTACAGTTCTCCAATTTTGTCGATTTCTTAATTTGGAGAACTTTGTGATTTTGTCAATTTCACAGTCTTTACTATTTTGAAAAAATTTTCTTTTTTATCAAATATTCGGAAATTTTGCAAAATTTTAATTTTTTTCGATTTTTAAATTTTTAGAATTTTTGCAATTTTCTCGATTTTTTCATTTCAACAAAAATTACAATTTTTTAATATTGTAGATTTCTTAATTTAGAGAACTTTGTGATTTTGTCAATTTTACAGTCTTTACTATTTTGAAAAAATTTTCTTTCTTATCAAATATTCGGAAATTTTGCAAAATTTTAATTTTTTTTCGATTTTTGAATTTTTAGAATTTTCGCATTTTTCTCGATTTTTCCATTTCAACAAAAATTACAATTTTCCAATTTTGTAGATTTCTTAATTAAGAGAACTTTGCGATCTTACAGTTTTCACAGTTGTTACTATTTTGGTAAAAATTTCTTTTGTTATCAAATTTCGGAAATTTTCAATTTTTTCGATTTTTGAATTTAGGGAATTTTAGCATTTTTCTTGATATTTTTAATTCAAGAAAAATAACAATTTTCCAATGTTGGAATGGACATTTTCCGAAATCTTAAATTTTTCGATTTTTGAATTTTGGGAATTTTTGCTTTTTTCTTGATATTTTTAATTCAACAAATTTTACAATTTTCCAATTTTGTCGATTTCTAAATTTAGAGAACTTTGTAGATTTCTTAATTTAGAGAACTTTGCGATTTTACAGTTTTCAAAGTTGTTACTATTTTGGTAAAAATTTCTTTTGTTATCAAATTTCGGAAATTTTCAATTTTTTCGATTTTTGAATTTAGGGAATTTTAGCATTTTTCTTGATATTTTTAATTCAAGAAAAATAACAATTTTCCAATGTTCGAATGGACATTTTCCGAAATCTTAAATTTTTCGATTTTTGAATTTTGGGAATTTTTGCTTTTTTCTTGATATTTTTAATTCAACAAATTTTACAATTTTCCAATTTTGTCAATTTCTAAATTTAGAGAACTTTGTGATTTTGTCGATTTTACAGTTTTCACTATTTTGGAAAAATTTTTTTTTTTTCAAATTTTGCGAAATTTTAATTTTTGTCGATTTTCGGAAATTTTTCAATTTTTCTCGTTTGTTTCATTTCAACAAAAATTAGAATATTCCTATTATGTAGATTTCTAAATTTAAAGAACTTTGCGATTTTTAAGTTTTCACAGCTTTTACTATTTTGAAAACAATTTAATTTTTTTATCTAATTTCGGAAATTTTCCGAAATCTTAAGTTTTTTAGATTTTTGAATTTTTTGGGAATTTTGGGAATTTTTGCATATTTCTAGATATTTTTAATTCAACAAATTTTTCAATTTGGCAATGTAGTCGATTTCCGAATTTAGAGAAGTTTGTGATTTTGTCGATTATACTGTTTTTACTATTTTGAAGAAAGTGACTTCTTTGTTCAATTTCGGAAATTTTCCGAAAATTTAAATTTTTCAGATTTTTGAATTTCTTAAATTTTTCTCGATTTTTTCAGTTCAACAAAAATTACAATATTCCAATTTTTTATATTTCTTTATTTAAAAAACTTTGCGACTTTTCAATTTTCACAATTTTAGCAATTTTGAAAAAGTTTTCTTTTATATCGAATTTCAGAAAGCTTCCGAAATTTTTATTTTTTTTTGATTTTTGAATTTTTAGAATTTTTGCATTTTTCTCGATTTTTTCATTTCAACAAAAATTACAATTTTCCAATTTTGTAAATTTCTTAATTTAGAAAACTTTGTGATTTTGTCGATTTTACAGTTTTAACTATTTTAAAAAAATTTCCTTTTTTTATCAAATTTTCGGAAATTTTGCAAAATTTTAATTTTTTTCGATTTTTGAATTTTTAGAATTTTTGCATTTTGCTCGATTTTTTTCATTTCAACAAAAATTACAATTTTCCAATTTTGTAGATTTCTTAATTTAGAAATTTTAAATTTTTTCGATTTTTGAATTTAGGGAATTTTAGCATTTTTCTTGATATTTTTAATTCAACAAAAATTAAAATTTTCCAATTTTGGCGATTTGTTTATTTGCGATTTTTAAGTTTTCACAGTCTTTACTGTTTTGAAAAAATTTAATTTTTTTATCAAATTTCGGAAATTTTCCGAAATTTTAAATGTTGTCGATTGTTGAATTTTAGGAATTTTTGCATTTTTCTCGACTTTTTTATTTTTAACAAAATTTGCAATATTCAAATTTTGTCCATTTCTTTATTTAGGGAACTTTGCGATTTTACAGTTTTCCCAGTTTTTGCAATTTTGAAAAAATTTTCTTTTTCACCGAATTTTGGAAAGCTTCCGAAATTTTTAATTTTTTTTTTGATTTTTGAATTTTTGCATTTTTCTCGATTTTTTCATTTCAACAAAAATTACAATTTTTTAATATTGTAGATTTCTTAATTTAGAGAACTTTGTGATTTTGTCAATTTTACTGTATTTACTATTTTGAAAAACATTAATTTTTTTATCTAATTTCGGAAATTTTCCGAAATATTAAATTTTTTTTCGATTTTTGAATTTTGGGAATTTTGGGAATTTTTGCATTTTTCTATATATTTTTAATTCAACAAATTTTTCAATTTGCCAATGTAGTCGATTTCTAAACTTAGAGAAGTTTGTGATTTTGTCGATTTTACAGTTTTTACTATTTTCTTTCTTATCATATATTCGGAAATTTTGCAAAATTTTAATTTTTTTCGATTTTTAAATTTTTAGAATTTTTGCAATTTTCTCGATTTTTTCATTTCAACAAAAATTACAATTTTTTAATATTGTAGATTTCTTAATTTAGAGAACTTTGTGATTTTGTCAATTTTACAGTCTTTACTATTTTGAAAAAATTTTCTTTCTTATCAAATATTCGGAAATTTTGCAAAATTTTACTTTTTGTCAATTTTCCGAAATTTTTGAATTTTTCTCGTTTGTTTCATTTCAACAAAAATTAGAATATTCCTATTTTGTAGATTTCTTAATTTAAGGAACTTTGCGATTTTTAAGTTTTCACAGCTTTTACTATTTTGAAAACCATTTAATTTTTTTATCAAATTTCGGAAATTTTCCGAAATCTTAAATTTGTTCGATTTTTGAATTTCGGGATTTTTTTCATTTTTCTTGATATTTTTATTCAACAATTTTTACAGTTCTCCAATTTTGTCGATTTCTTAATTTGGAGAACTTTGTGATTTTGTCAATTTCACAGTCTTTACTATTTTGAAAAAATTTTCTTTTTTATCAAATATTCGGAAATTTTGCAAAATTTTAATTTTTTTCGATTTTTAAATTTTTAGAATTTTTGCAATTTTCTCGATTTTTTCATTTCAACAAAAATTACAATTTTTTAATATTGTAGATTTCTTAATTTAGAGAACTTTGTGATTTTGTTAATTTTACAGTCTTTACTATTTTGAAAAAATTTTCTTTCTTATCAAATATTCGGAAATTTTGCAAAATTTTAATTTTTTTTCGATTTTTGAATTTTTAGAATTTTCGCATTTTTCTCGATTTTTCCATTTCAACAAAAATTACAATTTTCCAATTTTGTAGATTTCTTAATTAAGAGAACTTTGCGATCTTACAGTTTTCACAGTTTTTACTATTTTGAAAAAAATTTCTTTTGTTCGGAAATTTTACGAAATTTTAAATTTTTAATTCAACAAATTTTTCAATTTGCCAATGTAGTGGATTTCTAAATTTAGAGAAGTTTGTGATTTTGTCGATTATACTGTTTTTACTATTTTGAAGAAAGTGTCTTCTTTATTCAATTTCGGATATTTTCCGAAAATTTAAATTTTTCCGATTTTTGAATTTCTTAAATTTTTAAATTTTTCTCGATTTTTTCAGTTCAACAAAAATTACAATTTTCTAATTATGTAGATTTCTTAATTTAGAGAACTTTGCGATTTTACAGTTTTCACAGATTTTACTATTTTGAAAAAAATTTCTTTTGTTCGGAAATTTTCCGAAATTTTAAATTTTTTCGATTTTTGAATTAAGGGAATTTCAGCATTTTTCTTGATATTTTTAATTCAACAAAAATTAAAATTTTCCAATTTTGGCGATATGTTTATTTGCGATTTTTAAGTTTTCACAGTCTTTACTATTTTGAAAAAATTTAATTTTTTGATCAAATTTCGGTAATTTTTCCAAATTTTAAATTTTGTCGATTGTTGAATTTTAGGAATTTTCGCATTTTTCTCGATTTTTTTTTTTTTTTTTTAAATAACAATTTTCCAATTTTGTAGATTTCTTAATTTAGAGAACTTTGCGATTTAACAGTTTTCACAGTTTTTACTATTTTGAAAACAATTTAATTTTTTTATCAAATTTCGGAAATTTTCCGAAAATTTAAATTTTTCAGATTTTTGAATTTCTTAAATTTTTAAATTTTTCTCGATTTTTTCAGTTCAACAAAAATTACAATATTCCAATTTTGTATATTTCTTTATTTAAAAAACTTTGCGACTTTTCAATTTTCACAGTTTTAACAATTTTGAAAAAGTTTTCTTTTTTATCGAATTTCAGAAAGCTTCCGAAATTTTTATTTTTTTTTTGATTTTTGAATTTTTAGAATTCTTGCATTTTTCTCGATTTTTTCATTTCAACAAAAATTACAATTTTCCAATTTTGTAGATTTCTTAATTTAGAAAACTTTGTGATTTTGTCGATTTTACAGTTTTAACTATTTTAAAAAAATTATTTATTTTTTTTGATTTTTGAATTTTTAGAATTTTTGCATTTTTTTCGATTTTTTTCATTTCAACAAAAATTACAATTTTCCAATTTTGTAGATTTCTTAATTTAGAAATTTTAAATTTTTTCGATTTTTGAATTTAGGGAATTTTAGCATTTTTCTTGATATTTTTAATTCAACAAAAATTAAATTTTTCCAATTTTGGCGATTTGTTTATTTGCGATTTTTAAGTTTTCACAGTCTTTACTATTTTGAAAAAATTTAATTTTTTTATCAAATTTCGAAAATTTTCCGAAATTTTAAATGTTGTCGATTGTTGAATTTTAGGAATTTTTGCATTTTTCTCGATTTTTTTATTTATAACAAAATTTGCAATATTCAAATTTTGTCCATTTCTTTATTTAGGAACTTTGCGATTTTACAGTTTTCCCAGTTTTTGCAATTTTGAAAAAATTTTCTTTTTCATCGAATTTTGGAAAGCTTCCGAAATTTTGAATTTTTTTTGATTTTTGAATTTTTGCATTTTTCTCGATTTTTTCATTTCAACAAAAATTACAATTTTCCAATTTTGTAGATTTCTTAATTTAGAGAACTTTGTGATTTTGTCAATATTACAGTATTAACTATTTTGAAAAAGTTTTCTTTTTTATCAAATATTCGGAAATTTTGCAAAATTTTAATTTTTTTCGATTTTTGAATTTTTAGAATTTTTGCATTTTTCTCGATTTTTTCATTTCAACAAAAATTACAATTTTCCAATTTTATAGATTTCTTAGTTTAGAGAACTTTGCGATTTAACAGTTTTCACAGTTTTTACTATTTTGAAAAACATTAATTTTTTTATCTAATTTCGGAAATTTTCCGAAATCTTAAATTTGTTCGATTTTTGAATTTCGGGAATTTTTGCATTTTTCTTGATATTTTTATTCAACAATTTTTACAGTTTTCCAATTTTGTCGATTTCTTAATTTGGAGAACTTTGTGATTTTGTCAATTTTACAGTCTTTACTATTTTTAAAAAAATTTTCTTTTTTATCAAATATTCGGAAATTTTGCAAAATTTTAATTTTTTTCGATTTTTAAATTTTTAGAATTTTAGCAATTTTCTCGATTTTTTCATTTCAACAAAAATTACAACTTTCCAATTTTGTAGATTTCTTAATTTAGAGAACTTTGTGATTTTGTCAATTTTACAGTCTTTACTATTTTGAAAAAATTTTCTTTTTTATCAAATATTCGGAAATTTTGCAAAATTTTAATTTTTTTCGATTTTTAAATTTTTAAAATTTTAGCAATTTTCTCGATTTTTTCATTTCAACAAAAATTTCAATGTTCCAATTTTGTAGATTTCTTAATTAAGAGAACTTTGCGATCTTACAGTTTTCACAGTTTTTACTATTTTGAAAAAAATTTCTTTTGTTCGGAAATTTTCCGAAATTTTAAATTTTTCGATTTTTGAATTTTGGGAATTTTTTCATTTTTCTTGATATTTTTAATTCAACAAATTTTACAATTTTCCAATTTTGTCGATTTCTAAATTTAGAGAACTTTGCGATTTTACAGTTTAAACAGTTTAAACTATTTTAAAAAAATTTCCTTTTTTTTATCAAGTTTCGGAAATTTAAGAAATTTTAAATTTTTTCGATTTTTGAATTTTTAGAATTTTGGGAATTTTTGCATTTTTCTGGATATTTTTAATTCAACGAATTTTTCAATTTGCCAATGTAGTCGATTTCTAAACTTAGAGAAATTTGTGATTTTGTCGATTTTACAGTTTTTACTATTTTGGAAAAATTGTTTTGTTTTTTTTCAAATTTTGGGAAATTTTGCGAAATTTTAATTTTTGTCGATTTTCGGAAATTTTTGAAATTTTCTCGTTTGTTTCATTTCAACAAAAATTAAAATATTCCTATTTTGTAGATTTCTTAATTTAAAGAACTTTGCGATTTTACAGTTTTCACAGTTGTTACTATTTTGGAAAAAATTTCTTTTGTTATCAAATTTCGGAAATTTTCCGAAATTTTAAGTTTTTTCGATTTTTAAATTAAGGGAATTTTTGCATTTTTCTCAATTTTTTTATTTTAACAAAATTTACAATATTCAAAATTTGTCAATTTCTTTATTTAGGGAACTTTGCGATTTTACAGTTTTCACAGATATTACAATTTTGGAAAAATTTTCTTTTTTATCAAATTTCGTAAAATTTCCGAAATTTTTTATTTTTTTTTGATTTTTAAATTTTTAAAATTTTAGCAATTTTCTCGATTTTTTCATTTCAACAAAAATTTCAATGTTCCAATTTTGTCGATTTCTAAATTTAGAGAACTTTGTAGATTTCTTAATTTAGAGAACTTTGCGATTTTACAGTTTTCACAGTTGTTACTATTTTGGTAAAAATTTCTTTTGTTATCAAATTTCGGAAATTTTCAATTTTTTCGATTTTTGAATTTAGGGAATTTTAGCATTTTTCTTGATATTTTTAATTCAAGAAAAATAACAATTTTCCAATGTTGGAATGGACATTTTCCGAAATCTTAAATTTTTCGATTTTTGAATTTTGGGAATTTTTGCTTTTTTCTTGATATTTTTAATTCAACAAATTTTACAATTTTCCAATTTTGTCAATTTCTAAATTTAGAGAACTGTGTGATTTTGTCGATTTTACAGTTTTCACTATTTTGGAAAAATTTTTTTTTTTTCAAATTTTGCGAAATTTTAATTTTTGTCGATTTTCGGAAATTTTTCTCGTTTGTTTCATTTCAACAAAAATTAGAATATTCCTATTATGTAGATTTCTAAATTTAAAGAACTTTGCGATTTTTAAGTTTTCACAGCTTTTACTATTTTGAAAACAATTTAATTTTTTTATCTAATTTCGGAAATTTTCCGAAATCTTAAGTTTTTTAGATTTTTGAATTTTTTGGGAATTTTGGGAATTTTTGCATATTTCTAGATATTTTTAATTCAACAAATTTTTCAATTTGGCAATGTAGTCGATTTCCAAATTTAGAGAAGTTTGTGATTTTGTCGATTATACTGTTTTTACTATTTTGAAGAAAGTGACTTCTTTGTTCAATTTCGGAAATTTTCCGAAAATTTAAATTTTTCAGATTTTTGAATTTCTTAAATTTTTCTCGATTTTTTCAGTTCAACAAAAATTACAATATTCCAATTTTTTATATTTCTTTATTTAAAAAACTTTGCGACTTTTCAATTTTCACAATTTTAGCAATTTTGAAAAAGTTTTCTTTTATATCGAATTTCAGAAAGCTTCCGAAATTTTTGTTTTTTTTTGATTTTTGAATTTTTAGAATTTTTGCATTTTTCTCGATTTTTTCATTTCAACAAAAATTACAATTTTCCAATTTTGTAAATTTCTTAATTTAGAAAACTTTGTGATTTTGTCGATTTTACAGTTTTAACTATTTTAAAAAAATTTCCTTTTTTATCAAATTTTCGGAAATTTTGCAAAATTTTAATTTTTTTCGATTTTTGAATTTTTAGAATTTTTGCATTTTGCTCGATTTTTTTCATTTCAACAAAAATTACAATTTTCCAATTTTGTAGATTTCTTAATTTAGAAATTTTAAATTTTTTCGATTTTTGAATTTAGGGAATTTTAGCATTTTTCTTGATATTTTTAATTCAACAAAAATTAAAATTTTCCAATTTTGGCGATTTGTTTATTTGCGATTTTTAAGTTTTCACAGTCTTTACTGTTTTGAAAAAATTTAATTTTTTTATCAAATTTCGGAAATTTTCCGAAATTTTAAATGTTGTCGATTGTTGAATTTTAGGAATTTTTGCATTTTTCTCGACTTTTTTATTTTTAACAAAATTTGCAATATTCAAATTTTGTCCATTTCTTTATTTAGGGAACTTTGCGATTTTACAGTTTTCCCAGTTTTTGCAATTTTGAAAAAATTTTCTTTTTCACCGAATTTTGGAAAGCTTCCGAAATTTTTAATTTTTTTTTTGATTTTTGAATTTTTGCATTTTTCTCGATTTTTTCATTTCAACAAAAATTACAATTTTTTAATATTGTAGATTTCTTAATTTAGAGAACTTTGTGATTTTGTCAATTTTACTGTATTTACTATTTTGAAAAACATTAATTTTTTTATCTAATTTCGGAAATTTTCCGAAATATTAAATTTTTTTTCGATTTTTGAATTTTGGGAATTTTGGGAATTTTTGCATTTTTCTATATATTTTTAATTCAACAAATTTTTCAATTTGCCAATGTAGTCGATTTCTAAACTTAGAGAAGTTTGTGATTTTGTCGATTTTACAGTTTTTACTATTTTGGAAAAATTTTCTTTCTTATCATATATTCGGAAATTTTGCAAAATTTTAATTTTTTTCGATTTTTAAATTTTTAGAATTTTTGCAATTTTCTCGATTTTTTCATTTCAACAAAAATTACAATTTTTTAATATTGTAGATTTCTTAATTTAGAAAACTTTGTGATTTTGTCAATTTTACAGTCTTTACTATTTTGAAAAAATTTTCTTTCTTATCAAATATTCGGAAATTTTGCAAAATTTTACTTTTTTTCGATTTTCCGAAATTTTTGAATTTTTCTCGTTTGTTTCATTTCAACAAAAATTAGAATATTCCTATTTTGTAGATTTCTTAATTTAAGGAACTTTGCGATTTTTAAGTTTTCACAGCTTTTACTATTTTGAAAACCATTTAATTTTTTTATCAAATTTCGGAAATTTTCCGAAATCTTAAATTTGTTCGATTTTTGAATTTCGGGATTTTTTTCATTTTTCTTGATATTTTTATTCAACAATTTTTACAGTTCTCCAATTTTGTCGATTTCTTAATTTGGAGAACTTTGTGATTTTGTCAATTTCACAGTCTTTACTATTTTGAAAAAATTTTCTTTTTTATCAAATATTCGGAAATTTTGCAAAATTTTAATTTTTTTCCATTTTTAAATTTTTAGAATTTTTGCAATTTTCTCGATTTTTTCATTTCAACAAAAATTACAATTTTTTAATATTGTAGATTTCTTAATTTAGAGAACTTTGTGATTTTGTCAATTTTACAGTCTTTACTATTTTGAAAAAATTTTCTTTCTTATCAAATATTCGGAAATTTTGCAAAATTTTAATTTTTTTTCGATTTTTGAATTTTTAGAATTTTCGCATTTTTCTCGATTTTTCCATTTCAACAAAAATTACAATTTTCCAATTTTGTAGATTTCTTAATTAAGAGAACTTTGCGATCTTACAGTTTTCACAGTTTTTACTATTTTGAAAAAAATTTCTTTTGTTCGGAAATTTTACGAAATTTTAAATTTTTAATTCAACAAATTTTTCAATTTGCCAATGTAGTGGATTTCTAAATTTAGAGAAGTTTGTGATTTTGTCGATTATACTGTTTTTACTATTTTGAAGAAAGTGTCTTCTTTATTCAATTTCGGATATTTTCCGAAAATTTAAATTTTTCCGATTTTTGAATTTCTTAAATTTTTAAATTTTTCTCGATTTTTTCAGTTCAACAAAAATTACAATTTTCTAATTATGTAGATTTCTTAATTTAGAGAACTTTGCGATTTTACAGTTTTCACAGATTTTACTATTTTGAAAAAAATTTCTTTTGTTCGGAAATTTTCCGAAATTTTAAATTTTTTCGATTTTTGAATTAAGGGAATTTTAGCATTTTTCTTGATATTTTTAATTCAACAAAAATTAAAATTTTCCAATTTTGGCGATATGTTTATTTGCGATTTTTAAGTTTTCACAGTCTTTACTATTTTGAAAAAATTTAATTTTTTGATCAAATTTCGGTAATTTTTCCAAATTTTAAATTTTGTCGATTGTTGAATTTTAGGAATTTTCGCATTTTTCTCGATTTTTTTTTTTTTTTTTTAAATAACAATTTTCCAATTTTGTAGATTTCTTAATTTAGAGAACTTTGCGATTTAACAGTTTTCACAGTTTTTACTATTTTGAAAAACATTAATTTTTTTTATCTAATATCGGAAATTTTCCGAAATCTTAAATTTTTTCGATTTTTAAATTTTGGGAATTTTGGGAATTTTTGCATTTTTCTAGATATTTTTAATTCAACAAATTTTTCAATTTGCCAATGTAGTCGATTTCTAAACTTAGAGAAGTTTGTGATTTTGTCGATTTTACAGTTTTTACTATTTTGGAAAAATTGTTTTTTTTTTATCAAATTTTGGGAAATTTTGCGAAATTTTAATTTTTGTCGATTTTCGGAAATTTTTTAATTTTTCTCGTTTGTTTCATTTTAACAAAAATTAGAATATTCCTATTTTGTAGATTTCTTAATTTAAAGAACTTTGCGATTTTACAGTTTTCACAGTCTTTACTATTGTGAAAAAATTTAATTTTTTTTATCAAATTTCGGAAATTTTCCGAAAATTTAAATTTTTCAGATTTTTGAATTTCTTAAATTTTTAAATTTTTCTCGATTTTTTCAGTTCAACAAAAATTACAATATTCCAATTTTGTATATTTCTTTATTTAAAAAACTTTGCGACTTTTCAATTTTCACAGTTTTAACAATTTTGAAAAAGTTTTCTTTTTTATCGAATTTCAGAAAGCTTCCGAAATTTTTATTTTTTTTTTGATTTTTGAATTTTTAGAATTCTTGCATTTTTCTCGATTTCTTCATTTCAACAAAAATTACAATTTTCCAATTTTGTAGATTTCTTAATTTAGAAAACTTTGTGATTTTGTCGATTTTACAGTTTTAACTATTTTAAAAAAATTATTTATTTTTTTTGCTTTTTGAATTTTTAGAATTTTTGCATTTTTTTCGATTTTTTTCATTTCAACAAAAATTACAATTTTCCAATTTTGTAGATTTCTTAATTTAGAAATTTTAAATTTTTTCGATTTTTGAATTTAGGGAATTTTAGCATTTTTCTTGATATTTTTAATTCAACATAAAAAATTAAATTTTTCCAATTTTGGCGATTTGTTTATTTGCGATTTTTAAGTTTTCACAGTCTTTACTATTTTGAAAAAATTTAATTTTTTTATCAAATTTCGGAAATTTTCCGAAATTTTAAATGTTGTCGATTGTTGAATTTTAGCAATTTTTGCATTTTTCTCGATTTTTTTATTTATAACAAAATTTGCAATATTCAAATTTTGTCCATTTCTTTATTTAGGAACTTTGCGATTTTACAGTTTTCCCAGTTTTTGCAATTTTGAAAAAATTTTCTTTTTCATCGAATTTTGGAAAGCTTCCGAAATTTTGAATTTTTTTTGATTTTTGAATTTTTGCATTTTTCTCGATTTTTTCATTTCAACAAAAATTACAATTTTCCAATTTTGTAGATTTCTTAATTTAGAGAATTTTGTGATTTTGTCAATATTACAGTATTAACTATTTTGAAAAAGTTTTCTTTTTTATCAAATATTCGGAAATTTTGCAAAATTTTAATTTTTTTCGATTTTTGAATTTTTAGAATTTTTGCATTTTTCTCGATTTATTCATTTCAACAAAAATTACAATTTTCCAATTTTATAGATTTCTTAGTTTAGAGAACTTTGCGATTTAACAGTTTTCACAGTTTTTACTATTTTGAAAAACATTAATTTTTTTATCTAATTTCGGAAATTTTCCGAAATCTTAAATTTTTTCGATTTTTGAATTTTGCGAACTTTGGGAATTTTTGCATTTTTCTAGATATTTTTAATTCAACAAATTTTTCAATTTGCCGATGTAGTCGATTTCTAAACTTAGAGAAGTTTGTGATTTTGTCGATTTTACAGTTTTTACTATTTTGGAAAAATTGTTTTTTTTTATCAAATTTTGTGAAATTTTTCGAAATTTTAATTTTCGTCGATTTTCGGAAATTTTTGAATTTTTCTCGTTTGTTTCATTTCAACAAAAATTAGAATATTCCTATTTTGTAGATTTCTTAATTTAAAGTTTTTTACGATTTTTAAGTTTTCACAGCTTTTACTATTGTGAAAACAATTTAATTTTTTTATCAAATTTCGGAAATTTTCCGAAATCTTAAATTTGTTCGATTTTTGAATTTCGGGAATTTTTGCATTTTTCTTGATATTTTTACTCAACAATTTTTACAGTTTTCCAATTTTGTCGATTTCTTAATTTGGAGAACTTTGTGATTTTGTCAATTTTACAGTCTTTACTATTTTTAAAAAAATTTTCTTTTTTATCAAATATTCGGAAATTTTGCAAAATTTTAATTTTTTTCGATTTTTAAATTTTTAGAATTTTAGCAATTTTCTCGATTTTTTCATTTCAACAAAAATTACAATTTTCCAATTTTGTAGATTTCTTAATTTAGAGAACTTTGTGATTTTGTCAATTTTACAGTCTTTACTATTTTGAAAAAATTTTCTTTTTTATCAAATATTCGGAAATTTTGCAAAATTTTAATTTTTTTCGATTTTTAAATTTTTAAAATTTTAGCAATTTTCTCGATTTTTTCATTTCAACAAAAATTTCAATGTTCCAATTTTGTAGATTTCTTAATTAAGAGAACTTTGCGATCTTACAGTTTTCACAGTTTTTACTATTTTGAAAAAAATTTCTTTTGTTCGGAAATTTTCCGAAATTTTAAATTTTTCGATTTTTGAATTTTGGGAATTTTTTCATTTTTCTTGATATTTTTAATTCAACAAATTTTACAATTTTCCAATTTTGTCGATTTCTAAATTTAGAGAACTTTGCGATTTAACAGTTTAAACAGTTTAAACTTTTTTAAAAAAATTTCCTTTTTTTTATCAAGTTTCGGAAATTTTAAGAAATTTTAAATTTTTTCGATTTTTGAATTTTTAGAATTTTGGGAATTTTTGCATTTTTCTGGATATTTTTAATTCAACGAATTTTTCAATTTGCCAATGTAGTCGATTTCTAAACTTAGAGAAATTTGTGATTTTGTCGATTTTACAGTTTTTACTATTTTGGAAAAATTGTTTTTTTTTTTTTCAAATTTTGGGAAATTTTGCGAAATTTTAATTTTTGTCGATTTTCGGAAATTTTTGAAATTTTCTCGTTTGTTTCATTTCAGCAAAAATTAAAATATTCCTATTTTGTAGATTTCTTAATTTAAAGAACTTTGCGATTTTACAGTTTTCACAGTTGTTACTATTTTGGAAAAAATTTCTTTTGTTATCAAATTTCGGAAATTTTCCGAAATTTTAAGTTTTTTCGATTTTTGAATTAAGGGAATTTTTGCATTTTTCTCAATTTTTTTATTTTAACAAAATTTACAATATTCAAAATTTGTCAATTTCTTTATTTAGGGAACTTTGCGATTTTACAGTTTTCACAGATATTACAATTTTGGAAAAATTTTCTTTTTTATCAAATTTCGTAAAATTTCCGAAATTTTTTATTTTTTTTTGATTTTTTAATTTTTAGAATTTTTGCATTTTTCTCGATTTTTTCATTTCAACAAAAATTACAATTTTCCAATTTTGTAGATTTCTTAATTTAGAAAACTTTGTGATTTTGTCGATTTTACAGTTTTCACAGTTTTTACTATTTTGAAAAACATTAATTTTTTTATCTAATTTCGGAAATTTTCCGAAATCTTAAATTTTTTCGATTTTTGAATTTTGCGAACTTTGGGAATTTTTGCATTTTTCTAGATATTTTTAATTCAACAAATTTTTCAATTTGCCGATGTAGTCGATTTCTAAACTTAGAGAAGTTTGTGATTTTGTCGATTTTACAGTTTTTACTATTTTGGAAAAATTGTTTTTTTTTATCAAATTTTGTGAAATTTTTCGAAATTTTAATTTTCGTCGATTTTCGGAAATTTTTGAATTTTTCTCGTTTGTTTCATTTCAACAAAAATTAGAATATTCCTATTTTGTAGATTTCTTAATTTAAAGTTTTTTACGATTTTTAAGTTTTCACAGCTTTTACTATTGTGAAAAAATTTAATTTTTTTATCAAATTTCGGAAATTTTCCGAAATCTTAAATTTGTTCGATTTTTGAATTTCGGGAATTTTTGCATTTTTCTTGATATTTTTATTCAAAAATTTTTACAGTTCTCCAATTTTGTCGATTTCTTAATTTGGAGAACTTTGTGATTTTGTCAATTTTACAGTCTTTACTATTTTTAAAAAAATTTTCTTTTTTATCAAATATTCGGAAATTTTGCAAAATTTTAATTTTTTTCGATTTTTAAATTTTTAGAATTTTAGCAATTTTCTCGATTTTTTCATTTCAACAAAAATTACAATTTTCCAATTTTGTAAATTTCTTAATTTAGAGAACTTTGTGATTTTGTCAATTTTACAGTCTTTACTATTTTGAAAAAATTTTATTTTTTATCAAATATTCGGAAATTTTGCAAAATTTTAATTTTTTTCGATTTTTAAATTTTTAGAATTTTAGCAATTTTCTCGATTTTTTCATTTCAACAAAAATTTCAATGTTCCAATTTTGTAGATTTCTTAATTAAGAGAACTTTGCGATCTTACAGTTTTCACAGTTTTTACTATTTTGAAAAAAATTTCTTTTGTTCGGAAATTTTCGCATTTATCTCGATTTTTTCATTTCAAGAAAAATTACAATTTTCCAATTTTGTAGATTTCTTAGTTTAGAGAACTTTGCGATTTAACAGTTTTCACTGTTTTTACTATTTTGAAAAACATTAATTTTTTTATCTAATTTCGGAAATTTTCCGAAATCTTAAATTTGTTCGATTTTTGAATTTCGAGAATTTTTGCATTTTTCTTGATATTTTTATTCAACAAATTTTACAGTTCTCCAATTTTGTCGATTTCTTAATTTGGAGAGCTTTGTGATTTTACAGTTAAAACAATTTTTACTATTTTGAAAAAATTTCCTTTTTTTTATCAAGTTTCGGAATTTTAAGAAATTCTAATTTTTTTCGATTTTTGAATTTTTAGAATTTTTTAATTTTTTTCGAATTTTTCATTTCAACAAAAATTACAATTTTCCAATTTTGGCGATTTGTTTATTAAAAGAGCTTTGCGATTTTTAAGTTTTCACAGTCTTTACTATTTGGAAAAAATTTAATTTTTTTATCAAATTTCGGAAATTTTCCGAAATTTTAAATTTTGTCGATTGTTGAATTTTAGGAACTTTTGCATTTTTCTCAATTTTTTTATTTTTAAAAAAATTTACAATATTCAAATTTTGTCCATTTCTTTATTTATGGAACTTTGCGATTTTACAGTTTTCACAGTTTTTACAATTTTGGAAAAATTTTCTTTTTTATCGAATTTCGGAAAGTTTCCGAAATTTTTAATTTTTTTTGATTTTTGCATTTTTCTCGATTTTTTCATTTCAACAAAAATTACAATTTTCCAATTTTGTAGATTTCTTAATTTAGAGAACTTTGCGATTTTGTCAATTTTACAGTCTTTGCTATTTTGAAAAAATTTTCTTTTTTATCAAATATTCGGAAATTTTGCAAAATTTTAATTTTTTTCGATTTTTAAATTTTTAGAATTTTTGCATTTTTTTAGATTTTTTCATTTCAACAAATATTACAATTTTCCAATTTTGTAGATTTCTTAATTTAGAGAACTTTGTGATTTTGTCAATTTCACAGTTTTTACTATTTTGAAAAATTTAATTTTTTTATCTAATTTCGGAAATTTTCCGAAATCTTGAATTTTTTCGATTTTTGAATTTTGGGAATCTTAGCATTTTTCTTGATATTTTTAATTCAACAAATTTTCAAATTTTCCAATTTTGTCGATTTCTTAATTTTGAGAACTTTGTGATTTTGTCGATTTTACAGTTTTTACTATTTTGAAAAAATTTAATTTTTCTATCAAATTTCGGAAATTTTCCGAAATTTTTAATTTATTTTTAATTTTTAATTTTTTAATTTTTCTCGATTTTTTCATTTCAACAAAATTTACAATTTTTCAATTTTGTAGATTTCTTAATTTAGAAAACTTTGTGATTTTGTCGATTTTACAGTTTTAACTGTTTTGAAAAAATTTTCTTTTTTTATCAAATTTTCGGAAATTTTGCAAAATTTTAATTTTTTTCGATTTTTGAATTTTTAGAATTTTTGCATTTTTCTCGATTTTTTTCATTTCAACAAAAATTACAATTTTCCAATTTTGAAGATTTCTTAATTTAGGGAACATTGCGATTTTACAGTTTTCACAGTTGTTACTATTTTGGAAAAATTTTCTTTTGTTATCAAATTTCGGAAATTTTCAATTTTTTCGATTTTTGAATTTAGGGAATTTTAGCATTTTTCTTGATAGTTTTAATTCAACAAAATTTACAATTTTCCAATTTTTGCGATTTATTTATTTAAACAGTTTTGCGATTTTTAAGTTTTCACAGTCTTTACTATTTTGAAAATATTAAATTTTTTTTATCAAATTTCGGAAATTTTCCGAAATTTTAAATTTTGTCGATTGTTGAATTTTAGGAATTTTTGCATTTTTCTCGATTTTTTTTTTTTTTTAAATTAACAACATTCAAATTTTGTCCATTTCTTTATTTTGGGAACTTTGCGATTTTACAGTTTTTACAATTTTGGAAAAATGTTCTTTTTTATAAAATTTCGGAAAATTTTCGAAATTTTTAATTTTTTTTGATTTTTGAATTTTTAGAATTTTTGCATTTTTCTCGATTTTTTCATTTTAACAAAAATTAAAATTTTCCAATTTTGTAGATTTCTAAATTAAGAGAAGTTTGTGATTTTGTCGATTATACAAATTTTATTATTTTGAAGAAGGTGTCTTCTTTATTCAATTTCGGAAATTTTCCGAAATTTTAAATTTTTCCGATTTTTGAATTTCTTAAATTTTTGAATTTTTCTCGATTTTTTCATTTTAACAAAAATTACAATTCTCCAATTTTGTAGATTTCTTAATTTAGAGAACTTTGCGATTTTACAGTTTTTACTATTTTGAAAAAAATTTCTTTTGTTATCAAATTTCGGAAATTTAAAATTTTTTCGATTTTTGAATTAACGGAATTTTAGCATTTTTCTTGATATTTTTAATTAAAAAAAAATTACAATTTTCCAATTTTGGCGATTTGTTTATTAAAAGAGCTTTGCGATTTTTAAGTTTTCACAGTCTTTACTATTTGGAAAAAATTTAATTTTTTTATCAAATTTCGGAAATTTTCCGAAATTTTAAATTTTGTCGATTTTTGAATTTTAGGAACTTTTGCATTTTTCTCAATTTTTTTATTTTTAAAAAAATTTACAATATTCAAATTTTGTTCATTTCTTTATTTATGGAACTTTGCGATTTTACAGTTTTCACAGTTTTTACAATTTTGGAAAAATTTTCTTTTTTATCGAATTTCGGAAAGTTTCCGAAATTTTTAATTTTTTTTGATTTTTGAATTTTTGCATTTTTCTCGATTTTTTCATTTCAACAAAAATTACAATTTTCCAATTTTGTAGATTTCTTAATTTAGAGAACTTTGCGATTTTGTCAATTTTACAGTCTTAGCTATTTTGAAAAAATTTTCTTTTTTATCAAATATTCGGAAATTTTGCAAAATTTTAATTTTTTTCGATTTTTAAATTTTTAGAATTTTTGCATTTTTTTAGATTTTTTCATTTCAACAAATATTACAATTTTCCAATTTTGTAGATTTCTTAATTTAGAGAACTTTGTGATTTTGTCAATTTCACAGTTTTTACTATTTTGAAAAATTTAATTTTTTTATCTAATTTCGGAAATTTTCCGAAATCTTGAATTTTTTCGAGATTTGAATTTTAAGAATCTTAGCATTTTTCTTGATATTTTTAATTCAACAAATTTTCAAATTTTCCAATTTTGTCGATTTCTTAATTTTGAGAACTTTGTGATTTTGTCGATTTTACAGTTTTTACTATTTTGAAAAAATTTAATTTTTCTATCAAATTTCGGAAATTTTCCGAAATTTTTAATTTCTTTTGATTTTTTAATTTTTGAATTTTTCTCGATTTTTTCATTTCAACAAAATATACAATTTTTCAATTTTGTAGATTTCTTAATTTATAAAACTTTGTGATTTAGTCGATTTTACAGTTTTAACTGTTTTGAAAAAATTTTCTTTTTTTATCAAATTTTCGGAAATTTTGCAAAATTTTAATTTTTTTCGATTTTTGAATTTTTAGAATTTTTGCATTTTTCTCGATTTTTTTCATTTCAACAAAAATTACAATTCTCCAATTTTGTAGATTTCATAATTTAGAGAAATTTGCGATTTTACAGTTTTTACTATTTTGAAAAAAATTTCTTTTGTTATCAAATTTCGGAAATTTTAAATTTTTTCGATTTTTGAATTAACGGAATTTTAGCATTTTTCTTGATATTTTTAATTCAACAAAAATTACAATTTTCCAATTTTGGCGATTTCTTTATTTAAAGAGCTTTGCGAATTTTAAGTTTTCACAGTCTTTACTATTTTGAAAAAATTTAATTTTTTTATCAAATTTCGGAAATTTTCCGAAATTTTAAATTTTGTCGATTGTTGAATTTTAGGAATTTTTGCATTTTTCTCGATTTTTTTTTTTTTTTTTAAATTAACAATATTCAAATTTTGTCCATTTCTTTATTTAGGGAACTTTGCGATTTTACAGTTTTTACAATTTTGGAAAAATTTTCTTTTTTATCAAATTTCGGAAAATTTTCGAAATTTTTAATTTTTTTTGATTTTTGAATTTTTAGAATTTTTGCATTTTTCTCGATTTTTTCATTTTAACAAAAATTACAATTTTCCAATTTTGTAGATTTCTAAATTAAGAGAAGTTTGTGATTTTGTCGATTATACAGATTTTATTATTTTGAAGAAAGTGTCTACTTTATTCAATTTCGGAAATTTTCCGAAATTTTAAATTTTTCCGATTTTTTAATTTCGTAAATATTTGAATTTTTCTCGATTATTTCATTTCAACAAAATTTACAATATTCCAATTTTGTATATTTCTTAATTTAAAAAGCTTTGTGATTTTTAAGTTTTCACAGTTTTTACTATTTTGAACAAAATTTCTTTTTTTTATCAAATTTCGGAAATTTTAAATTTTTTAGGTTTTTGAATTTAGGGAATTGTAGCATTTTTCTTGATATTTTTAATTCAACAAAAATTACAATTTTCCAATTTTGGCGATTTCTTTATTTAAAGAGCTTTGCGAATTTTAAGTTTTCACAGTCTTTACTATTTGGAAAAAATTTAATTTTTTTTTCAAATTTCGGAAATTTTCCGAAATTTAAAATTTTGTCGATTGTTGAATTTTAGGAACTTTTGCATTTTTCTCAATTTTTTTATTTTTAAAAAAATTTACAATATTCAAATTTTGTCCATTTCTTTATTTATGGAACTTTGCGATTTAACAGTTTTCACAGTTTTAACAATTTTGGAAAAATTTTCTTTTTTATCGAATTTCGGAAAGTTTCCAAAAGTTTTTATTTTTTTTGATTTTTGAATTTTTAGAATTTTTGCATTTTTCTCGATTTTTTAATTTCAACAAAAATTATAATTTTAAAATATTTTAGATTTCTTAATTAAGAGAACTTTGTGATTTTGTCGATTTTACAGTTTTTACTATTTTGAAAATTTTTTTTTTTTTATCAAAATTTCAAAAGTTTTGCAAAATTTTAATTTTTATCGATTTTTGAATTTTTGGAATTTTTTAATTTTTCTCGATTTTTTCATTTTAACAAAAATTACAATTCTCCAATTTTGTAGATTTCTTAATTTAGAGAACTTTGCGATTTTACAGTTTTTACAGTTTTTACTATTTTGAAAAAAAATTTTTTTGTTATCAAATTTCGAAAATTTTCGGAAATTTGTAATTTTTTCGAGTTTTGAATTTAGTTAATTTTAGCATTTTTCTTGATATTTTTAATTCAACAAAAATTACAATTGTCCAATTTTGGCGATTTCTTTATTAAAAGAGCTTTGCGATTTTTAAGTTTTCACAGAGTTTACTATTTGGAAAAAATTTAATTTTTTTATCAAATTTCGGAAATTTTCCGAAATTTTAAATTTTGTCGATTGTTGAATTTTAGGAACTTTTGCATTTTTCTCAATTTTTTTATTTTTAAAAAAATTTACAATATTCAAATTTTGTCCATTTCTTTATTTATGGAACTTTGCGATTTAACAGTTTTCACAGTTTTTACTATTTTGGAAAACATTAATTTTTTTATCTAATTTCGGAAATTTTCCGAAATCTTAAATTTTTTCGATTTTTGAATTTTGGGAACTTTGGGAATTTTTGCATTTTTCTTGATATTTTTATTCAACAATTTGTACAGTTCTCCAATTTTGTCGATTTCTTAATTTGGAGAACTTTGTGATTTTGTCAATTTTACAGTCTTTACTATTTTGAAAAAATTTTCTTTTTATCAAATATTCGGAAATTTTGCAAAATTTTAATTTTTTTTCGATTTTTGAATTTTTAGAATTTTAGCAATTTTCTCGATTTTTTCATTTCAACAAAAATTACAATTTTCCAATTTTGTAGATTTCTTAATTTAGAGAACTTTGTGATTTTGTCAATTTTACAGTCTTTACTATTTTGAAAAAATTTTCTTTCTTATCAAATATTCGGAAATTTTGCAAAATTTTAATTTTTTTTCGATTTTTGAATTTTTAGAATTTTCGCATTTTTCTCGATTTTTTCATTTCAAGAAAAATTTCAATGTTCCAATTTTGTAGAATTCTTAGTTTAGAGAACTATGCGATTTAACAGTTTTCACTGTTTTTACTATTTTGAAAAACATTAATTTTTTTATCTAATTTCGGAAATTTTCCGAAATCTTAAATTTGTTCGATTTTTGAATTTCGAGAATTTTTGCATTTTTCTTGATATTTTTATTCAACAAATTTTACAGTTCTCCAATTTTGTCGATTTCTTAATTTGGAGAGCTTTGTGATTTTACAGTTAAAACAATTTTTACTATTTTGAAAAAATTTCCTTTTTTTTATCTAGTTTCGGAATTTTAAGAAATTCTAAATTTTTTCGATTTTTGAATTTTTAGAATTTTTTAATTTTTTTCAAATTTTTCATTTCAACAAAAATTACAATTTTCCAATTTTGTAGATTTCTTTATTTTAAGAGCTTTGCGATTTTAAAGTTTTTACAGATTTTACAATTTTGAAAATATTTAATTTTTTTATCTAATTTCGGAAATTTTCCGAAATCTTAAAATTTTTCGACTTTTGAATTTTGGGAATTTTTGCATTTTTCTTGATATTTTTATTCAACAAAAATTACAATTTTCCAATTTTGGCGATTTCTTTTTTTAAAGAACTTTTTGATTTTGTCGATTTTACTGTTTTTACCATTTTGGAAAAAATTTCTTTTGTTATCGAATTTCGGAAATTTTCAATTTTTTCGATTTTTGAATTAAGGGAATTTTAGCATTTTTCTTGATATTTTTAATTCAAGAAAAATTACAATTTTCCAACTTTTGCGATTTCTTTATTAAAAGAGCTTTGCGATTTTTAAGTTTTCAATATCTTTACTATTTTGAAAAAATTTAATTTTTTGATCAAATTTCGGAAATTTTTCCAAATTTTAAATTTTGTCGATTGTTGAATTTTAGGATTTTTTGCATTTTTCTCGATTTTTTTTTTTTAACAAAATTTACAATATTCAAAATTTGTCAATTTCTTTATTTAGGGGAATTTGCGATTTTACAGTTTTCACAGTTTTTACAATTTTGGAAAAATTTTCTTTTTATCGAATTTCGGAAAGTTTCCGAAATTTTTAATTTTTTTTGATTTTTGAATTTTTGCATTTTTCTCGATTTTTTCATTTCAACAAAAATTACAATTTTCCAATTTTGTAGATTTCTTAATTTAGAGAACTTTGCGATTTTGTCAATTTTACAGTCTTTGCTATTTTGAAAAAATTTTCTTTTTTATCAAATATTCGGAAATTTTGCAAAATTTTAATTTTTTTCGATTTTTAAATTTTTAGAATTTTTGCATTTTTTTCGATTTTTTCATTTCAACAAATATTACAATTTTCCAATTTTGTAGATTTCTTAATTTAGAGAACTTTGTGATTTTGTCAATTTCACAGTTTTTACTATTTTGAAAAATTTAATTTTTTTATATAATTTCGGAAATTTTCCGAAATCTTGAATTTTTTCGATTATTGAATTTTGGGAATCTTAGCATTTTTCTTGATATTTTTAATTCAACAAATTTTCAAATATTCCAATTTTGTCGATTTCTTAATTTTGAGAACTTTATGATTTTGCCGATTTTACAGTTTTTACTATTTTGAAAAAATTTAATTTTTCTATCAAATTTCGGAAATTTTCCGAAATTTTAATTTTTTTTGATTTTTTAATTTTTGAATTTTTCTCGATTTTTTCATTTCAACAAAATTTACAATTTTTCAATTTTGTAGATTTCTTAATTTAGAAAACTTTGTGATTTAGTCGATTTTACAGTTAACTGTTTTGAAAAAATTTTCTTTTTTTATCAAATTTTCGGAAATTTTGCAAAATTTTAATTTTTTTCGATTTTTGAATTTTTAGAATTTTTGCATTTTTCTCGATTTTTTTCATTTCAACAAAAATTACAATTTTCCAATTTTGAAGATTTCTTAATTTAGGGAACTTTGCGATTTTACAGTTTTCACAGTTGTTACTATTTTGGAAAAACTTTCTTTTGTTATCAAATTTCGGAAATTTTCAATTTTTTCGATTTTTGAATTTAGGGAATTTTAGCATTTTTCTTGATAGTTTTAATTTAACAAAATTTACAATTTTCCAATTTTTGCAATTTATTTATTTAAAGAGTTTTGCGATTTTTAAGTTTTCACAGTCTTTACTATTTTACAAAAATTAAGTTTTTTATCAAATATCGGAAATTTTCCGAAAATTTAAATTTTGTCGATTGTTAAATTTTAGGAATTTTTGCATTTTTCTCGATTTTTTTTTTTTTTTTTTAATTAACAACATTCAAATTTTGTCCATTTCTTTTTTTAGGGAACTTTGCGATTTTACAGTTTTTACAATTTTGGAAAAATTTTCTTTTTTATAAAATTTCGGAAAATTTTCGAAATTTTTAATTTTTTTTGATTTTTGAATTTTTAGAATTTTTGCATTTTTCTCGATTTTTTCATTTTAACAAAAATTACAATTTTCCAATTTTGTAGATTTCTAAATTAAGAGAAGTTTGTGATTTTGTCGATTATACAAATTTTATTATTTTGAAGAAAATGTCTTCTTTATTCAATTTCGGAAATTTTCCGAAATTTAAATTTTTCCGATTTTTGAATTTCTTAAATTTTTGAATTTTTCTCGATTTTTTCATTTTAACAAAAATTACAATTCTCCAATTTTGTAGATTTCTTAATTTAGAGAACTTTGCGATTTTACAGTTTTTACTATTTTGAAAAAAATTTCTTTTGTTATCAAATTTCGGAAATTTTAAATTTTTTCGATTTTTGAATTAACGGAATTTTAGCATTTTTCTTGATATTTTTAATTCAACAAAAATTACAATTTTCCAATTTTGGCGATTTCTTTATTTAAAGAGCTTTGCGAATTTTAAGTTTTCACAGTCTTTACTATTTGAAAAAATTTAATTTTTTTATCAAATTTCGGAAATTTTCCGAAATTTTAAATTTTGTCGATTGTTGAATTTTAGGAATTTTTGCATTTTTCTCTTTTTTTTTTTTTTTTTTTTTTAAATTAACAATATTCAAATTTTGTCCATTTCTTTATTTAGGGAACTTTGCGATTTAACAGTTTTTACAATTTTGGAAAAATTTTCTTTTTTATCAAATTTCGGAAAGTTTCCGAAATTTTTAATTTTTTTTGATTTTTGAATTTTTAGAATTTTTGCATTTTTCTCGATTTTTTCATTTTAACAAAAATTTTCCAATTTTGTAGATTTCTAAATTAAGAGAAGTTTGTGATTTTGTCGATTATACAGATTTTATTATTTTGAAGAAAGTGTCTACTTTATTCAATTTCGGAAATTTTCCGAAATTTTAAATTTTTCCGATTTTTTAATTTCGTAAATTTTTGAATTTTTCTCGATTTTTTCATTTCAACAAAATTTACAATATTCCAATTTTGTATATTTCTTAATTTAAAAAGCTTTGTGATTTTTAAGTTTTCACAGTTTTTACTATTTTTAAAATTTTTTTTTTTTTATCAAAATTTCAAAAGTTTTGCAAAATTTTAATTTTTATCGATTTTTGAATTTTTGGAATTTTTTAATTTTTTATTTTAACAAAAATTACAATTCTCCAATTTTGTAGATTTCTTAATTTAGAGAACTTTGCGATTTTACAGTTTTTACAGTTTTTACTATTTTGAAAAAAAATTTTTTTGTTATCAAATTTCGAAAATTTTCGGAAATTTTAAATTTTTTTCGATTTTTGAATTTAGTTAATTTTAGCATTTTTCTTGATATTTTTAATTCAACAAAAATTGCAATTTTCCAATTTTGGCGATTTCTTTATTAAAAGAGCTTTGCGATTTTTAAGTTTTCACAGTCTTTACTATTTGGAAAAAATTTAATTTTTTTATCAAATTTCGGAAATTTTCCGAAATTTTAAATTTTGTCGATTGTTGAATTTTAGGAATTTTTCATTTTTCTCAATTTTTGTATTTTAACAAAATTTAAAATATTTAAAATTTGTCCATTTCTTTATTAAGGGAACTTTTGCGACTTTACAATTTTCACAGTTTTTACAATTTTCGAAAAATTTTCTTTTTTATCAAATTTTCGGAAATTTTGCAAAATTTTAATTTTTTTTTTATTTTTGAATTTTTAGAATTTTTGCAATTTTCTCGATTTTTTTCATTTCAACAAAAATTAAAATTTCCAAATTTTTTAGATTTCTTAATTAAGAGAGCTTTGTGATTTTGACGATTTTACAGTTTTTACTATTTTGAAAAAATTTTCTTTTTTTATCAAAATTTCAAAAGTTTTGCAAAATTTTAATTTTTATCGATTTTTGAATTTTTGGAATTTTTTAATTTTTCATTTTAACAAAAATTACAATTCTCCAATTTTGTAGATTTCTTAATTTAAAAAGCTTTGTGATTTTTAAGTTTTCACAGTTTTAACTATTTTGAACAACATTTCTTTTTTTTATCAAATTTCGGAAATTTTAAATTTTTTTCGATTTTTGAATTTAGTTAATTTTAGCATTTTTCTTGATATTTTTAATTCAACAAAAATTACAATTTTCCAATTTTGGCGATTTCTTTATTTAAAGAGCTTTGCGAATTTTAAGTTTTCACAGTCTTTACTATTTTGAAAAAATTTAATTTATTTATCAAATTTCGTAAATTTTCCGAAATTGTAAATTTTGTCGATTGTTAAATTTTAGGAACTTTTGCATTTTTCTCAATTTTTTTATTTTTAAAAAAATTTACAATATTCAAATTTTGTCCATTTCTTTATTTAGGGAACTTTGCGATTTTACAGTTTTTACAATTTTGGAAAAATTTTCTTTTTTATCGAATTTCGGAAAGTTTCCGAAATTTTGAATTTTTTTTTGATTTTTGAATTTTTAGAAATTTTCCATTTTTCTCGATATTTTCATTTCAACAAAAATTAAAATGTTCCAATTTTTTAGATTTCTTAATTTAGAGAACTTTGTGATTTTGTCGATTTTACAGTTTTTACTATTTTGAAAAAATTTTCTTTTTTTTATCAAATTTTCGGAAGATTTGCAAAATTTTAATTTATTTCGATTTTTTGAATTTTTAGAATTTTCGCATTTTTCTCGATTTTTTCATTTCAACAAAAATTAAAATTTTCCAATTTTGTAGATTTCTTAATTTAGAAAACTTTGTGATTTTGTCGATTTTACAGTTTTAACTATTTTGAAAAAATTTTCTTTTTTTATCAAATTTTCGGAAATTTTGCAAAATTTAAATTTTTTTCGATTTTTGAATTTTTAGAATTTTTGCATTTTTCTCGATTTTTTTCATTTCAACAAAAATTACAATTTTCCAATTTTGAAGATTTCTTAATTTAGGGAACTTTGCGATTTTACAGTTTTCACTGTTGTTACTATTTTGGAAAAATTTTCTTTTGTTATCAAATATCGGAAATTTTCAATTTTTTCGATTTTTGAATTTAGGGAATTTTAGTATTTTTCTTGATAGTTTTGAAAAAATTAAATTTTTTTATCAAATTTCGGAAATTTTCCGAAATTTTAAATTTTGTCGATTGTTGAATTTTAGGAATTTTTAATTTTTCTCAATTTTTTTATTTTAACAAAATTTACAATATTCAAAATTTGTCCATTTCTTTATTAAGGGAACTTTTGCGATTTTACAGTTTTCACAGTTTTTACAATTTTGGAAAAATTTTCTTTTTTATCAAATTTCGGAAAATTTCCGAAATTTTTAATTTTTTTTGATTTTTGAATTTTTAGAATTTTCGCATTTTTCTCGATTTTTTCATTTCAACAAAAATTACAATTTTCCAATTTTTTAGATTTCTTAATTTAGAGAATTTTGTGATTTTGTCGATTTAACAGTTTTTAATATTTTGAAAAAATTATCTTATTTTATCAAATTTCGGAAATTTTCGGAAATTTTAAATTTTTTCGATTTTTAAATTTAGGGAATTTTAGCATTTTTCTTGATATTTTTAATTCAACAAAAATTACAATTTTCCAATTTTGGCGATTTCTTTATTTAAAGAGCTTTGCGATTTTTAAGTTTTCACAGTCTTTACTATTTTGAAAAAATTTAATTTTTTTATCAAATTTCGGAAATTTTCCGAAATTTTAGATTTTGTCGATTGCTGAATTTTACGAATTTTTGAATTTTTCTCAATTTTTTTATTTTAACAAAATTTACAATATTCAAATTTTGTCCATTTCTTTATTTAGGGAACTTTGCGATTTTACAGTTTTAACAGTGTTTACTATTTTGGAAAAATTGTCTTTTTTATCGAATTTTGGAAAGTTTCCAAAAGTTTTTATTTTTTTTGATTTTTGAATTTTTAGAATTTTTGCATTTTTCTCGATTTTTTAATTTCAACAAAAATTGAAATTTTCAAATATTTTAGATTTCTTAATTAAGAGAACTTTGTGATTTTGTCGATTTTACAGTTTTTACTATTTTGAAAAATATTTTTTTTGTTATCAAAATTTCAAAAGTTTTGCAAAATTTTAATTTTTATCGATTTTTGAATTTTTGGAATTTTTTAATTTTTCTCGATTTTTTCATTTAAACAAAAATTACAATTCTCCAATTTTGTAGATTTCTTAATTTAGAAAATTTGCGATTTTACAGTTTTCACAGTTTTTACTATTTTGAAAAAAAATTTTTTTGTTATCAAATTTCGAAAATTTTCGGAAATTTAAAATTTTTTTCGATTTTTGAATTTCATTAATTTTAGCATTTTTCTTGATATTTTTAATTCAACAAAAATTACAATTTTCCAATTTTGGCGATTTCTTTATTAAAAGAGCTTTGCGATTTTTAAGTTTTCACAGTCTTTACTATTTGCAAAAAATTTAATTTTTTATCAAATTTCGGAAATTTTCCGAAATTTTAAATTTTTTCGATTGCTAAATTTTAGGAACTTTTGCATTTTTCTCAATTTTTTTATTTTTAAAAAAATTTACAATATTCAAATTTTGTCCATTTCTTTATTTAGGGAACTTTGCGATTTTACAGTTTTCACAGTTTTTACAATTTTGGAAAAATTTTCTTTTTATCGAATTTCGGAAAGCTTCCGAAATTTTGAATTTTTTTTTGATTTTTGAATTTTAAGAATTTTTCCATTTTTCTCGATATTTTCATTTCAACAAAAATTAAAATTTTCCAATTTTTTAGATTTCTTAATTTAGAGAACTTTGTGATTTTGTCGATTTTACAGTTTTTACTATTTTGAATAAATTTTCTTTTTTTTATCAAATTTTCGGAAGATTTGCAAAATTTTAATTTATTTCGATTTTTTGAATTTTTAGAATTTTCGCATTTTTCCCGATTTTTTCATTTCAACAAAAATTAATATTTTCCAATTTCTTAATTTAGAGAACTTTGCGATTTTACAGTTTTTACAGTTTTTAAAATTTTGAAAATATTTATTGTTTTTATCGAATTTTGGAAAGTTTCCGTCATTTTTAATTTTTTTTGATTTCTGAATTTTTAGAATTTTTAGAATTTTTGCATTTTACTCGATTTTTTCATTTCAACAAAAATTACAATTTTCTAGTTTTTTAGATTTCTTTATTTAGAGAACTTTGTGATTTTGTCGATATTACAGTTTTTTTCTATTTTGAAAAAATTTTATTTTTTTATCAAATTTTCGGAAATTTTTCAAAATTTTATTTTTTTTCGATGTTTGGATTTGTTAGAATTTTCGCATTTTGCTTGATTTTTTAATTTCAACAAAAATTACAATTTTCCAATTTTGTAGATTTCTTAATTTAGAGAACTTTGCGATTTTACAGTTTTCACAGTTTTTACAATTTTGGAAAATTTTTCTTTTTTATCGAATTTCGAAAAGTTTCCGAAATTTTTAATTTTTTTTGATTTTTTAATTTTTAGAATTTTTCCATTTTTCTCGATATTTTCATTTCAACAAAAAATTAAAATTTTCCAATTTTTTAGACTTATTAATTTAGAGAATTTTGTGATTTTGTCGATTTTACAGTTTTTACTATTTTGAAAAAATTTTCTTTTTTTTTATCAAATTTTCGGAAATTGTCCAAAATTTGAATTTTTTTCGATTTTTTGAATTTTTAGAATTTTCGCATTTTTCTCGATTTTTTCATTTCAACAAAAATTAAAATTTTCCAATTTTGTAGATTTCTTAATTTAGAGAACTTTGCGATATTACAGTTTTTACAGTTTTTTAAATTTTGAAAATATTTTATTTTTTTATCGAATTTCAGAAAGTTTCCGTAATTTTTAATTTATTTTTTTTATTTGAATTTTTAGAATTTTTGCATTTTTCTCGATTTTTTCATTTCAACAAAAATTACAATTTTTTAATATTGTAGATTTCTTAATTTAGAGAACTTTGTGATTTTGTCAATTTTACTGTATTTACTATTTTGAAAAACATTAATTTTTTTATCTAATTTCGGAAATTTTCCGAAATATTAAATTTTTTTTCGATTTTTGAATTTTGGGAATTTTGGGAATTTTTGCATTTTTCTATATATTTTTAATTCAACAAATTTTTCAATTTGCCAATGTAGTCGATTTCTAAACTTAGAGAAGTTTGTGATTTTGTCGATTTTACAGTTTTTACTATTTTGGAAAAATTTTCTTTCTTATCATATATTCGGAAATTTTGCAAAATTTTAATTTTTTTCGATTTTTAAATTTTTAGAATTTTTGCAATTTTCTCGATTTTTTCATTTCAACAAAAATTACAATTTTTTAATATTGTAGATTTCTTAATTTAGAGAACTTTGTGATTTTGTCAATTTTACAGTCTTTACTATTTTGAAAAAATTTTCTTTCTTATCAAATATTCGGAAATTTTGCAAAATTTTACTTTTTGTCGATTTTCCGAAATTTTTGAATTTTTCTCGTTTGTTTCATTTCAACAAAAATTAGAATATTCCTATTTTGTAGATTTCTTAATTTAAGGAACTTTGCGATTTTTAAGTTTTCACAGCTTTTACTATTTTGAAAACCATTTAATTTTTTTTATCAAATTTCGGAAATTTTCCGAAATCTTAAATTTGTTCGATTTTTGAATTTCGGGATTTTTTTCATTTTTCTTGATATTTTTATTCAACAATTTTTACAGTTCTCCAATTTTGTCGATTTCTTAATTTGGAGAACTTTGTGATTTTGTCAATTTCACAGTCTTTACTATTTTGAAAAAATTTTCTTTTTTATCAAATATTCGGAAATTTTGCAAAATTTTAATTTTTTTCGATTTTTAAATTTTTAGAATTTTTGCAATTTTCTCGATTTTTTCATTTCAACAAAAATTACAATTTTTTAATATTGTAGATTTCTTAATTTAGAGAACTTTGTGATTTTGTCAATTTTACAGTCTTTACTATTTTGAAAAAATTTTCTTTCTTATCAAATATTCGGAAATTTTGCAAAATTTTAATTTTTTTTCGATTTTTGAATTTTTAGAATTTTCGCATTTTTCTCGATTTTTCCATTTCAACAAAAATTACAATTTTCCAATTTTGTAGATTTCTTAATTAAGAGAACTTTGCGATCTTACAGTTTTCACAGTTGTTACTATTTTGGTAAAAATTTCTTTTGTTATCAAATTTCGGAAATTTTCAATTTTTTCGATTTTTGAATTTAGGGAATTTTAGCATTTTTCTTGATATTTTTAATTCAAGAAAAATAACAATTTTCCAATGTTGGAATGGACATTTTCCGAAATCTTAAATTTTTCGATATTTGAATTTTGGGAATTTTTGCTTTTTTCTTGATATTTTTAATTCAACAAATTTTACAATTTTCCAATTTTGTCGATTTCTAAATTTAGAGAACTTTGTAGATTTCTTAATTTAGAGAACTTTGCGATTTTACAGTTTTCAAAGTTGTTACTATTTTGGTAAAAATTTCTTTTGTTATCAAATTTCGGAAATTTTCAATTTTTTCGATTTTTGAATTTAGGGAATTTTAGCATTTTTCTTGATATTTTTAATTCAAGAAAAATAACAATTTTCCAATGTTCGAATGGACATTTTCCGAAATCTTAAATTTTTCGATTTTTGAATTTTGGGAATTTTTGCTTTTTTCTTGATATTTTTAATTCAACAAATTTTACAATTTTCCAATTTTGTCAATTTCTAAATTTAGAGAACTTTGTGATTTTGTCGATTTTACAGTTTTCACTATTTTGGAAAAATTTTTTTTTTTTCAAATTTTGCGAAATTTTAATTTTTGTCGATTTTCGGAAATTTTTCAATTTTTCTGGTTTGTTTCATTTCAACAAAAATTAGAATATTCCTATTATGTAGATTTCTAAATTTAAAGAACTTTGCGATTTTTAAGTTTTCACAGCTTTTACTATTTTGAAAACAATTTAATTTTTTTATCTAATTTCGGAAATTTTCCGAAATCTTAAGTTTTTTAGATTTTTGAATTTTTTGGGAATTTTGGGAATTTTTGCATATTTCTAGATATTTTTAATTCAACAAATTTTTCAATTTGGCAATGTAGTCGATTTCCAAATTTAGAGAAGTTTGTGATTTTGTCGATTATACTGTTTTTACTATTTTGAAGAAAGTGACTTCTTTGTTCAATTTCGGAAATTTTCCGAAAATTTAAATTTTTCAGATTTTTGAATTTCTTAAATTTTTCTCGATTTTTTCAGTTCAACAAAAATTACAATATTCCAATTTTTTATATTTCTTTATTTAAAAAACTTTGCGACTTTTCAATTTTCACAATTTTAGCAATTTTGAAAAAGTTTTCTTTTATATCGAATTTCAGAAAGCTTCCGAAATTTTTATTTTTTTTTGATTTTTGAATTTTTAGAATTTTTGCATTTTTCTCGATTTTTTCATTTCAACAAAAATTACAATTTTCCAATTTTGTAAATTTCTTAATTTAGAAAACTTTGTGATTTTGTCGATTTTACAGTTTTAACTATTTTAAAAAAATTTCCTTTTTTTATCAAATTTTCGGAAATTTTGCAAAATTTTAATTTTTTTCGATTTTTGAATTTTTAGAATTTTTGCATTTTGCTCGATTTTTTTCATTTCAACAAAAATTACAATTTTCCAATTTTGTAGATTTCTTAATTTAGAAATTTTAAATTTTTTCGATTTTTGAATTTAGGGAATTTTAGCATTTTTCTTGATATTTTTAATTCAACAAAAATTAAAATTTTCCAATTTTGGCGATTTGTTTATTTGCGATTTTTAAGTTTTCACAGTCTTTACTGTTTTGAAAAAATTTAATTTTTTTATCAAATTTCGGAAATTTTCCGAAATTTTAAATGTTGTCGATTGTTGAATTTTAGGAATTTTTGCATTTTTCTCGACTTTTTTATTTTTAACAAAATTTGCAATATTCAAATTTTGTCCATTTCTTTATTTAGGGAACTTTGCGATTTTACAGTTTTCCCAGTTTTTGCAATTTTGAAAAAATTTTCTTTTTCACCGAATTTTGGAAAGCTTCCGAAATTTTTAATTTTTTTTTTGATTTTTGAATTTTTGCATTTTTCTCGATTTTTTCATTTCAACAAAAATTACAATTTTTTAATATTGTAGATTTCTTAATTTAGAGAACTTTGTGATTTTGTCAATTTTACTGTATTTACTATTTTGAAAAACATTAATTTTTTTATCTAATTTCGGAAATTTTCCGAAATATTAAATTTTTTTTCGATTTTTGAATTTTGGGAATTTTGGGAATTTTTGCATTTTTCTATATATTTTTAATTCAACAAACTTTTCAATTTGCCAATGTAGTCGATTTCTAAACTTAGAGAAGTTTGTGATTTTGTCGATTTTACAGTTTTTACTATTTTGGAAAAATTTTCTTTCTTATCATATATTCGGAAATTTTGCAAAATTTTAATTTTTTTCGATTTTTAAATTTTTAGAATTTTTGCAATTTTCTCGATTTTTTCATTTCAACAAAAATTACAATTTTTTAATATTGTAGATTTCTTAATTTAGAGAACTTTGTGATTTTGTCAATTTTACAGTCTTTACTATTTTGAAAAAATTTTCTTTCTTATCAAATATTCGGAAATTTTGCAAAATTTTACTTTTTGTCGATTTTCCGAAATTTTTGAATTTTTCTCGTTTGTTTCATTTCAACAAAAATTAGAATATTCCTATTTTGTAGATTTCTTAATTTAAGGAACTTTGCGATTTTTAAGTTTTCACAGCTTTTACTATTTTGAAAACCATTTAATTTTTTTATCAAATTTCGGAAATTTTCCGAAATCTTAAATTTGTTCGATTTTTGAATTTCGGGATTTTTTTCATTTTTCTTGATATTTTTATTCAACAATTTTTACAGTTCTCCAATTTTGTCGATTTCTTAATTTGGAGAACTTTGTGATTTTGTCAATTTCACAGTCTTTACTATTTTGAAAAAATTTTCTTTTTTATCAAATATTCGGAAATTTTGCAAAATTTTAATTTTTTTCGATTTTTAAATTTTTAGAATTTTTGCAATTTTCTCGATTTTTTCATTTCAACAAAAATTACAATTTTTTAATATTGTAGATTTCTTAATTTAGAGAACTTTGTGATTTTGTCAATTTTACAGTCTTTACTATTTTGAAAAAATTTTCTTTCTTATCAAATATTCGGAAATTTTGCAAAATTTTAATTTTTTTTCGATTTTTGAATTTTTAGAATTTTCGCATTTTTCTCGATTTTTCCATTTCAACAAAAATTACAATTTTCCAATTTTGTAGATTTCTTAATTAAGAGAACTTTGCGATCTTACAGTTTTCACAGTTTTTACTATTTTGAAAAAAATTTCTTTTGTTCGGAAATTTTACGAAATTTTAAATTTTTAATTCAACAAATTTTTCAATTTGCCAATGTAGTGGATTTCTAAATTTAGAGAAGTTTGTGATTTTGTCGATTATACTGTTTTTACTATTTTGAAGAAAGTGTCTTCTTTATTCAATTTCGGATATTTTCCGAAAATTTAAATTTTTCCGATTTTTGAATTTCTTAAATTTTTAAATTTTTCTCGATTTTTTCAGTTCAACAAAAATTACAATTTTCTAATTATGTAGATTTCTTAATTTAGAGAACTTTGCGATTTTACAGTTTTCACAGATTTTACTATTTTGAAAAAAATTTCTTTTGTTCGGAAATTTTCCGAAATTTTAAATTTTTTCGATTTTTGAATTAAGGGAATTTCAGCATTTTTCTTGATATTTTTAATTCAACAAAAATTAAAATTTTCCAATTTTGGCGATATGTTTATTTGCGATTTTTAAGTTTTCACAGTCTTTACTATTTTGAAAAAATTTAATTTTTTGATCAAATTTCGGTAATTTTTCCAAATTTTAAATTTTGTCGATTGTTGAATTTTAGGAATTTTCGCATTTTTCTCGATTTTTTTTTTTTTTTTTTAAATAACAATTTTCCAATTTTGTAGATTTCTTAATTTAGAGAACTTTGCGATTTAACAGTTTTCACAGTTTTTACTATTTTGAAAAACATTAATTTTTTTTATCTAATATCGGAAATTTTCCGAAATCTTAAATTTTTTCGATTTTTAAATTTTGGGAATTTTGGGAATTTTTGCATTTTTCTAGATATTTTTAATTCAACAAATTTTTCAATTTGCCAATGTAGTCGATTTCTAAACTTAGAGAAGTTTGTGATTTTGTCGATTTTACAGTTTTTACTATTTTGGAAAAATTGTTTTTTTTTATCAAATTTTGGGAAATTTTGCGAAATTTTAATTTTTGTCGATTTTCGGAAATTTTTTAATTTTTCTCGTTTGTTTCATTTTAACAAAAATTAGAATATTCCTATTTTGTAGATTTCTTAATTTAAAGAACTTTGCGATTTTACAGTTTTCACAGTCTTTACTATTGTGAAAAAATTTAATTTTTTTTATCAAATTTCGGAAATTTTCCGAAAATTTAAATTTTTCAGATTTTTGAATTTCTTAAATTTTTAAATTTTTCTCGATTTTTTCAGTTCAACAAAAATTACAATATTCCAATTTTGTATATTTCTTTATTTAAAAAACTTTGCGACTTTTCAATTTTCACAGTTTTAACAATTTTGAAAAAGTTTTCTTTTTTATCGAATTTCAGAAAGCTTCCGAAATTTTTATTTTTTTTTTGATTTTTGAATTTTTAGAATTCTTGCATTTTTCTCGATTTTTTCATTTCAACAAAAATTACAATTTTCCAATTTTGTAGATTTCTTAATTTAGAAAACTTTGTGATTTTGTCGATTTTACAGTTTTAACTATTTTAAAAAAATTATTTATTTTTTTTGATTTTTGAATTTTTAGAATTTTTGCATTTTTTTCGATTTTTTTCATTTCAACAAAAATTACAATTTTCCAATTTTGTAGATTTCTTAATTTAGAAATTTTAAATTTTTTCGATTTTTGAATTTAGGGAATTTTAGCATTTTTCTTGATATTTTTAATTCAACAAAAATTAAATTTTTCCAATTTTGGCGATTTGTTTATTTGCGATTTTTAAGTTTTCACAGTCTTTACTATTTTGAAAAAATTTAATTTTTTTATCAAATTTCGAAAATTTTCCGAAATTTTAAATGTTGTCGATTGTTGAATTTTAGGAATTTTTGCATTTTTCTCGATTTTTTTATTTATAACAAAATTTGCAATATTCAAATTTTGTCCATTTCTTTATTTAGGAACTTTGCGATTTTACAGTTTTCCCAGTTTTTGCAATTTTGAAAAAATTTTCTTTTTCATCGAATTTTGGAAAGCTTCCGAAATTTTGAATTTTTTTTGATTTTTGAATTTTTGCATTTTTCTCGATTTTTTCATTTCAACAAAAATTACAATTTTCCAATTTTGTAGATTTCTTAATTTAGAGAACTTTGTGATTTTGTCAATATTACAGTATTAACTATTTTGAAAAAGTTTTCTTTTTTATCAAATATTCGGAAATTTTGCAAAATTTTAATTTTTTTCGATTTTTGAATTTTTAGAATTTTTGCATTTTTCTCGATTTTTTCATTTCAACAAAAATTACAATTTTCCAATTTTATAGATTTCTTAGTTTAGAGAACTTTGCGATTTAACAGTTTTCACAGTTTTTACTATTTTGAAAAACATTAATTTTTTTATCTAATTTCGGAAATTTTCCGAAATCTTAAATTTGTTCGATTTTTGAATTTCGGGAATTTTTGCATTTTTCTTGATATTTTTATTCAACAATTTTTACAGTTTTCCAATTTTGTCGATTTCTTAATTTGGAGAACTTTGTTATTTTGTCAATTTTACAGTCTTTACTATTTTTAAAAAAATTTTCTTTTTTATCAAATATTCGGAAATTTTGCAAAATTTTAATTTTTTTCGATTTTTAAATTTTTAGAATTTTAGCAATTTTCTCGATTTTTTCATTTCAACAAAAATTACAACTTTCCAATTTTGTAGATTTCTTAATTTAGAGAACTTTGTGATTTTGTCAATTTTACAGTCTTTACTATTTTGAAAAAATTTTCTTTTTTATCAAATATTCGGAAATTTTGCAAAATTTTAATTTTTTTCGATTTTTAAATTTTTAAAATTTTAGCAATTTTCTCGATTTTTTCATTTCAACAAAAATTTCAATGTTCCAATTTTGTAGATTTCTTAATTAAGAGAACTTTGCGATCTTACAGTTTTCACAGTTTTTACTATTTTGAAAAAAATTTCTTTTGTTCGGAAATTTTCCGAAATTTTAAATTTTTCGATTTTTGAATTTTGGGAATTTTTTCATTTTTCTTGATATTTTTAATTCAACAAATTTTACAATTTTCCAATTTTGTCGATTTCTAAATTTAGAGAACTTTGCGATTTTACAGTTTAAACAGTTTAAACTATTTTAAAAAAATTTCCTTTTTTTTATCAAGTTTCGGAAATTTAAGAAATTTTAAATTTTTTCGATTTTTGAATTTTTAGAATTTTGGGAATTTTTGCATTTTTCTGGATATTTTTAATTCAACGAATTTTTCAATTTGCCAATGTAGTCGATTTCTAAACTTAGAGAAATTTGTGATTTTGTCGATTTTACAGTTTTTACTATTTTGGAAAAATTGTTTTTTTTTTTTTCAAATTTTGGGAAATTTTGCGAAATTTTAATTTTTGTCGATTTTCGGAAATTTTTGAAATTTTCTCGTTTGTTTCATTTCAACAAAAATTAAAATATTCCTATTTTGTAGATTTCTTAATTTAAAGAACTTTGCGATTTTACAGTTTTCACAGTTGTTACTATTTTGGAAAAAATTTCTTTTGTTATCAAATTTCGGAAATTTTCCGAAATTTTAAGTTTTTTCGATTTTTAAATTAAGGGAATTTTTGCATTTTTCTCAATTTTTTTATTTTAACAAAATTTACAATATTCAAAATTTGTCAATTTCTTTATTTAGGGAACTTTGCGATTTTACAGTTTTCACAGATATTACAATTTTGGAAAAATTTTCTTTTTTATCAAATTTCGTAAAATTTCCGAAATTTTTTATTTTTTTTTGATTTTTAAATTTTTAAAATTTTAGCAATTTTCTCGATTTTTTCATTTCAACAAAAATTTCAATGTTCCAATTTTGTCGATTTCTAAATTTAGAGAACTTTGTAGATTTCTTAATTTAGAGAACTTTGCGATTTTACAGTTTTCACAGTTGTTACTATTTTGGTAAAAATTTCTTTTGTTATCAAATTTCGGAAATTTTCAATTTTTTCGATTTTTGAATTTAGGGAATTTTAGCATTTTTCTTGATATTTTTAATTCAAGAAAAATAACAATTTTCCAATGTTGGAATGGACATTTTCCGAAATCTTAAATTTTTCGATTTTTGAATTTTGGGAATTTTTGCTTTTTTCTTGATATTTTTAATTCAACAAATTTTACAATTTTCCAATTTTGTCAATTTCTAAATTTAGAGAACTTTGTGATTTTGTCGATTTTACAGTTTTCACTATTTTGGAAAAATTTTTTTTTTTTCAAATTTTGCGAAATTTTAATTTTTGTCGATTTTCGGAAATTTTTCAATTTTTCTCGTTTGTTTCATTTCAACAAAAATTAGAATATTCCTATTATGTAGATTTCTAAATTTAAAGAACTTTGCGATTTTTAAGTTTTCACAGCTTTTACTATTTTGAAAACAATTTAATTTTTTTATCTAATTTCGGAAATTTTCCGAAATCTTAAGTTTTTTAGATTTTTGAATTTTTTGGGAATTTTGGGAATTTTTGCATATTTCTAGATATTTTTAATTCAACAAATTTTTCAATTTGGCAATGTAGTCGATTTCCAAATTTAGAGAAGTTTGTGATTTTGTCGATTATACTGTTTTTACTATTTTGAAGAAAGTGACTTCTTTGTTCAATTTCGGAAATTTTCCGAAAATTTAAATTTTTCAGATTTTTGAATTTCTTAAATTTTTCTCGATTTTTTCAGTTCAACAAAAATTACAATATTCCAATTTTTTATATTTCTTTATTTAAAAAACTTTGCGACTTTTCAATTTTCACAATTTTAGCAATTTTGAAAAAGTTTTCTTTTATATCGAATTTCAGAAAGCTTCCGAAATTTTTGTTTTTTTTTGATTTTTGAATTTTTAGAATTTTTGCATTTTTCTCGATTTTTTCATTTCAACAAAAATTACAATTTTCCAATTTTGTAAATTTCTTAATTTAGAAAACTTTGTGATTTTGTCGATTTTACAGTTTTAACTATTTTAAAAAAATTTCCTTTTTTTATCAAATTTTCGGAAATTTTGCAAAATTTTAATTTTTTTCGATTTTTGAATTTTTAGAATTTTTGCATTTTGCTCGATTTTTTTCATTTCAACAAAAATTACAATTTTCCAATTTTGTAGATTTCTTAATTTAGAAATTTTAAATTTTTTCGATTTTTGAATTTAGGGAATTTTAGCATTTTTCTTGATATTTTTAATTCAACAAAAATTAAAATTTTCCAATTTTGGCGATTTGTTTATTTGCGATTTTTAAGTTTTCACAGTCTTTACTGTTTTGAAAAAATTTAATTTTTTTATCAAATTTCGGAAATTTTCCGAAATTTTAAATGTTGTCGATTGTTGAATTTTAGGAATTTTTGCATTTTTCTCGACTTTTTTATTTTTAACAAAATTTGCAATATTCAAATTTTGTCCATTTCTTTATTTAGGGAACTTTGCGATTTTACAGTTTTCCCAGTTTTTGCAATTTTGAAAAAATTTTCTTTTTCACCGAATTTTGGAAAGCTTCCGAAATTTTTAATTTTTTTTTTGATTTTTGAATTTTTGCATTTTTCTCGATTTTTTCATTTCAACAAAAATTACAATTTTTTAATATTGTAGATTTCTTAATTTAGAGAACTTTGTGATTTTGTCAATTTTACTGTATTTACTATTTTGAAAAACATTAATTTTTTTATCTAATTTCGGAAATTTTCCGAAATATTAAATTTTTTTTCGATTTTTGAATTTTGGGAATTTTGGGAATTTTTGCATTTTTCTATATATTTTTAATTCAACAAATTTTTCAATTTGCCAATGTAGTCGATTTCTAAACTTAGAGAAGTTTGTGATTTTGTCGATTTTACAGTTTTTACTATTTTGGAAAAATTTTCTTTCTTATCATATATTCGGAAATTTTGCAAAATTTTAATTTTTTTCGATTTTTAAATTTTTAGAATTTTTGCAATTTTCTCGATTTTTTCATTTCAACAAAAATTACAATTTTTTAATATTGTAGATTTCTTAATTTAGAGAACTTTGTGATTTTGTCAATTTTACAGTCTTTACTATTTTGAAAAAATTTTCTTTCTTATCAAATATTCGGAAATTTTGCAAAATTTTACTTTTTTTCGATTTTCCGAAATTTTTGAATTTTTCTCGTTTGTTTCATTTCAACAAAAATTAGAATATTCCTATTTTGTAGATTTCTTAATTTAAGGAACTTTGCGATTTTTAAGTTTTCACAGCTTTTACTATTTTGAAAACCATTTAATTTTTTTATCAAATTTCGGAAATTTTCCGAAATCTTAAATTTGTTCGATTTTTGAATTTCGGGATTTTTTTCATTTTTCTTGATATTTTTATTCAACAATTTTTACAGTTCTCCAATTTTGTCGATTTCTTAATTTGGAGAACTTTGTGATTTTGTCAATTTCACAGTCTTTACTATTTTGAAAAAATTTTCTTTTTTATCAAATATTCGGAAATTTTGCAAAATTTTAATTTTTTTCCATTTTTAAATTTTTAGAATTTTTGCAATTTTCTCGATTTTTTCATTTCAACAAAAATTACAATTTTTTAATATTGTAGATTTCTTAATTTAGAGAACTTTGTGATTTTGTCAATTTTACAGTCTTTACTATTTTGAAAAAATTTTCTTTCTTATCAAATATTCGGAAATTTTGCAAAATTTTAATTTTTTTTCGATTTTTGAATTTTTAGAATTTTCGCATTTTTCTCGATTTTTCCATTTCAACAAAAATTACAATTTTCCAATTTTGTAGATTTCTTAATTTAGAAAACTTTGTGATTTTGTCGATTTTACAGTTTTAACTATTTTAAAAAAATTATTTATTTTTTTTGCTTTTTGAATTTTTAGAATTTTTGCATTTTTTTCGATTTTTTTCATTTCAACAAAAATTACAATTTTCCAATTTTGTAGATTTCTTAATTTAGAAATTTTAAATTTTTTCGATTTTTGAATTTAGGGAATTTTAGCATTTTTCTTGATATTTTTAATTCAACATAAAAAATTAAATTTTTCCAATTTTGGCGATTTGTTTATTTGCGATTTTTAAGTTTTCACAGTCTTTACTATTTTGAAAAAATTTAATTTTTTTATCAAATTTCGAAAATTTTCCGAAATTTTAAATGTTGTCGATTGTTGAATTTCAGGAATTTTTGCATTTTTCTCGATTTTTTTATTTATAACAAAATTTGCAATATTCAAATTTTGTCCATTTCTTTATTTAGGAACTTTGCGATTTTACAGTTTTCCCAGTTTTTGCAATTTTGAAAAAATTTTCTTTTTCATCGAATTTTGGAAAGCTTCCGAAATTTTGAATTTTTTTTGATTTTTGAATTTTTGCATTTTTCTCGATTTTTTCATTTCAACAAAAATTACAATTTTCCAATTTTGTAGATTTCTTAATTTAGAGAATTTTGTGATTTTGTCAATATTACAGTATTAACTATTTTGAAAAAGTTTTCTTTTTTATCAAATATTCGGAAATTTTGCAAAATTTTAATTTTTTTCGATTTTTGAATTTTTAGAATTTTTGCATTTTTCTCGATTTATTCATTTCAACAAAAATTACAATTTTCCAATTTTATAGATTTCTTAGTTTAGAGAACTTTGCGATTTAACAGTTTTCACAGTTTTTACTATTTTGAAAAACATTAATTTTTTTATCTAATTTCGGAAATTTTCCGAAATCTTAAATTTTTTCGATTTTTGAATTTTGCGAACTTTGGGAATTTTTGCATTTTTCTAGATATTTTTAATTCAACAAATTTTTCAATTTGCCGATGTAGTCGATTTCTAAACTTAGAGAAGTTTGTGATTTTGTCGATTTTACAGTTTTTACTATTTTGGAAAAATTGTTTTTTTTTATCAAATTTTGTGAAATTTTTCGAAATTTTAATTTTCGTCGATTTTCGGAAATTTTTGAATTTTTCTCGTTTGTTTCATTTCAACAAAAATTAGAATATTCCTATTTTGTAGATTTCTTAATTTAAAGTTTTTTACGATTTTTAAGTTTTCACAGCTTTTACTATTGTGAAAACAATTTAATTTTTTTATCAAATTTCGGAAATTTTCCGAAATCTTAAATTTGTTCGATTTTTGAATTTCGGGAATTTTTGCATTTTTCTTGATATTTTTACTCAACAATTTTTACAGTTTTCCAATTTTGTCGATTTCTTAATTTGGAGAACTTTGTGATTTTGTCAATTTTACAGTCTTTACTATTTTTAAAAAAATTTTCTTTTTTATCAAATATTCGGAAATTTTGCAAAATTTTAATTTTTTTCGATTTTTAAATTTTTAGAATTTTAGCAATTTTCTCGATTTTTTCATTTCAACAAAAATTACAATTTTCCAATTTTGTAGATTTCTTAATTTAGAGAACTTTGTGATTTTGTCAATTTTACAGTCTTTACTATTTTGAAAAAATTTTCTTTTTTATCAAATATTCGGAAATTTTGCAAAATTTTAATTTTTTTCGATTTTTAAATTTTTAAAATTTTAGCAATTTTCTCGATTTTTTCATTTCAACAAAAATTTCAATGTTCCAATTTTGTAGATTTCTTAATTAAGAGAACTTTGCGATCTTACAGTTTTCACAGTTTTTACTATTTTGAAAAAAATTTCTTTTGTTCGGAAATTTTCCGAAATTTTAAATTTTTCGATTTTTGAATTTTGGGAATTTTTTCATTTTTCTTGATATTTTTAATTCAACAAATTTTACAATTTTCCAATTTTGTCGATTTCTAAATTTAGAGAACTTTGCGATTTAACAGTTTAAACAGTTTAAACTTTTTTAAAAAAATTTCCTTTTTTTTATCAAGTTTCGGAAATTTTAAGAAATTTTAAATTTTTTCGATTTTTGAATTTTTAGAATTTTGGGAATTTTTGCATTTTTCTGGATATTTTTAATTCAACGAATTTTTCAATTTGCCAATGTAGTCGATTTCTAAACTTAGAGAAATTTGTGATTTTGTCGATTTTACAGTTTTTACTATTTTGGAAAAATTGTTTTTTTTTTTTTCAAATTTTGGGAAATTTTGCGAAATTTTAATTTTTGTCGATTTTCGGAAATTTTTGAAATTTTCTCGTTTGTTTCATTTCAACAAAAATTAAAATATTCCTATTTTGTAGATTTCTTAATTTAAAGAACTTTGCGATTTTACAGTTTTCACAGTTGTTACTATTTTGGAAAAAATTTCTTTTGTTATCAAATTTCGGAAATTTTCCGAAATTTTAAGTTTTTTCGATTTTTGAATTAAGGGAATTTTTGCATTTTTCTCAATTTTTTTATTTTAACAAAATTTACAATATTCAAAATTTGTCAATTTCTTTATTTAGGGAACTTTGCGATTTTACAGTTTTCACAGATATTACAATTTTGGAAAAATTTTCTTTTTTATCAAATTTCGTAAAATTTCCGAAATTTTTTATTTTTTTTTGATTTTTTAATTTTTAGAATTTTTGCATTTTTCTCGATTTTTTCATTTCAACAAAAATTACAATTTTCCAATTTTGTAGATTTCTTAATTTAGAAAACTTTGTGATTTCGTCGATTTTACAGTTTTCACAGTTTTTACTATTTTGAAAAACATTAATTTTTTTATCTAATTTCGGAAATTTTCCGAAATCTTAAATTTTTTCGATTTTTGAATTTTGCGAACTTTGGGAATTTTTGCATTTTTCTAGATATTTTTAATTCAACAAATTTTTCAATTTGCCGATGTAGTCGATTTCTAAACTTAGAGAAGTTTGTGATTTTGTCGATTTTACAGTTTTTACTATTTTGGAAAAATTGTTTTTTTTTATCAAATTTTGTGAAATTTTTCGAAATTTTAATTTTCGTCGATTTTCGGAAATTTTTGAATTTTTCTCGTTTGTTTCATTTCAACAAAAATTAGAATATTCCTATTTTGTAGATTTCTTAATTTAAAGTTTTTTACGATTTTTAAGTTTTCACAGCTTTTACTATTGTGAAAAAATTTAATTTTTTTATCAAATTTCGGAAATTTTCCGAAATCTTAAATTTGTTCGATTTTTGAATTTCGGGAATTTTTGCATTTTTCTTGATATTTTTATTCAAAAATTTTTACAGTTCTCCAATTTTGTCGATTTCTTAATTTGGAGAACTTTGTGATTTTGTCAATTTTACAGTCTTTACTATTTTTAAAAAAATTTTCTTTTTTATAAAATATTCGGAAATTTTGCAAAATTTTAATTTTTTTCGATTTTTAAATTTTTAGAATTTTAGCAATTTTCTCGATTTTTTCATTTCAACAAAAATTACAATTTTAAAATTTTGTAAATTTCTTAATTTAGAGAACTTTGTGATTTTGTCAATTTTACAGTCTTTACTATTTTGAAAAAATTTTATTTTTTATCAAATATTCGGAAATTTTGCAAAATTTTAATTTTTTTCGATTTTTAAATTTTTAGAATTTTAGCAATTTTCTCGATTTTTTCATTTCAACAAAAATTTCAATGTTCCAATTTTGTAGATTTCTTAATTAAGAGAACTTTGCGATCTTACAGTTTTCACAGTTTTTACTATTTTGAAAAAAATTTCTTTTGTTCGGAAATTTTCGCATTTATCTCGATTTTTTCATTTCAAGAAAAATTACAATTTTCCAATTTTGTAGATTTCTTAGTTTAGAGAACTTTGCGATTTAACAGTTTTCACTGTTTTTACTATTTTGAAAAACATTAATTTTTTTATCTAATTTCGGAAATTTTCCGAAATCTTAAATTTGTTCGATTTTTGAATTTCGAGAATTTTTGCATTTTTCTTGATATTTTTATTCAACAAATTTTACAGTTCTCCAATTTTGTCGATTTCTTAATTTGGAGAGCTTTGTGATTTTACAGGTAAAACAATTTTTACTATTTTGAAAAAATTTCCTTTTTTTTATCAAGTTTCGGAATTTTAAGAAATTCTAATTTTTTTCGATTTTTGAATTTTTAGAATTTTTTAATTTTTTTCGATTTTTTCATTTCAACAAAAATTACAATTTTCCAATTTTGGCGATTTGTTTATTAAAAGAGCTTTGCGATTTTTAAGTTTTCACAGTCTTTACTATTTGGAAAAAATTTAATTTTTTTATCAAATTTCGGAAATTTTCCGAAATTTTAAATTTTGTCGATTGTTGAATTTTAGGAACTTTTGCATTTTTCTCAATTTTTTTATTTTTAAAAAAATTTACAATATTCAAATTTTGTCCATTTCTTTATTTATGGAACTTTGCGATTTTACAGTTTTCACAGTTTTTACAATTTTGGAAAAATTTTCTTTTTTATCGAATTTCGGAAAGTTTCCGAAATTTTTAATTTTTTTTGATTTTTGCATTTTTCTCGATTTTTTCATTTCAACAAAAATTACAATTTTCCAATTTTGTAGATTTCTTAATTTAGAGAACTTTGCGATTTTGTCAATTTTACAGTCTTTGCTATTTTGAAAAAATTTTCTTTTTTATCAAATATTCGGAAATTTTGCAAAATTTTAATTTTTTTCGATTTTTAAATTTTTAGAATTTTTGCATTTTTTTAGATTTTTTCATTTCAACAAATATTACAATTTTCCAATTTTGTAGATTTCTTAATTTAGAGAACTTTGTGATTTTGTCAATTTCACAGTTTTTACTATTTTGAAAAATTTAATTTTTTTATCTAATTTCGGAAATTTTCCGAAATCTTGAATTTTTTCGATTTTTGAATTTTGGGAATCTTAGCATTTTTCTTGATATTTTTAATTCAACAAATTTTCAAATTTTCCAATTTTGTCGATTTCTTAATTTTGAGAACTTTGTGATTTTGTCGATTTTACAGTTTTTACTATTTTGAAAAAATTTAATTTTTCTATCAAATTTCGGAAATTTTCCGAAATTTTTAATTTATTTTTAATTTTTAATTTTTTAATTTTTCTCGATTTTTTCATTTCAACAAAATTTACAATTTTTCAATTTTGTAGATTTCTTAATTTAGAAAACTTTGTGATTTTGTCGATTTTACAGTTTTAACTGTTTTGAAAAAATTTTCTTTTTTTATCAAATTTTCGGAAATTTTGCAAAATTTTAATTTTTTTCGATTTTTGAATTTTTAGAATTTTTGCATTTTTCTCGATTTTTTTCATTTCAACAAAAATTACAATTTTCCAATTTTGAAGATTTCTTAATTTAGGGAACATTGCGATTTTACAGTTTTCACAGTTGTTACTATTTTGGAAAAATTTTCTTTTGTTATCAAATTTCGGAAATTTTCAATTTTTTCGATTTTTGAATTTAGGGAATTTTAGCATTTTTCTTGATAGTTTTAATTCAACAAAATTTACAATTTTCCAATTTTTGCGATTTATTTATTTAAACAGTTTTGCGATTTTTAAGTTTTCACAGTCTTTACTATTTTGAAAATATTAAATTTTTTTTATCAAATTTCGGAAATTTTCCGAAATTTTAAATTTTGTCGATTGTTGAATTTTAGGAATTTTTGCATTTTTCTCGATTTTTTTTTTTTTTTAAATTAACAACATTCAAATTTTGTCCATTTCTTTATTTTGGGAACTTTGCGATTTTACAGTTTTTACAATTTTGGAAAAATGTTCTTTTTTATAAAATTTCGGAAAATTTTCGAAATTTTTAATTTTTTTTGATTTTTGAATTTTTAGAATTTTTGCATTTTTCTCGATTTTTTCATTTTAACAAAAATTAAAATTTTCCAATTTTGTAGATTTCTAAATTAAGAGAAGTTTGTGATTTTGTCGATTATACAAATTTTATTATTTTGAAGAAAATGTCTTCTTTATTCAATTTCGGAAATTTTCCGAAATTTTAAATTTTTCCGATTTTTGAATTTCTTAAATTTTTGAATTTTTCTCGATTTTTTCATTTTAACAAAAATTACAATTCTCCAATTTTGTAGATTTCTTAATTTAGAGAACTTTGCGATTTTACAGTTTTTACTATTTTGAAAAAAATTTCTTTTGTTATCAAATTTCGGAAATTTAAAATTTTTTCGATTTTTGAATTAACGGAATTTTAGCATTTTTCTTGATATTTTTAATTAAAAAAAAATTACAATTTTCCAATTTTGGCGATTTGTTTATTAAAAGAGCTTTGCGATTTTTAAGTTTTCACAGTCTTTACTATTTGGAAAAAATTTAATTTTTTTATCAAATTTCGGAAATTTTCCGAAATTTTAAATTTTGTCGATTTTTGAATTTTAGGAACTTTTGCATTTTTCTCAATTTTTTTATTTTTAAAAAAATTTACAATATTCAAATTTTGTTCATTTCTTTATTTATGGAACTTTGCGATTTTACAGTTTTCACAGTTTTTACAATTTTGGAAAAATTTTCTTTTTTATCGAATTTCGGAAAGTTTCCGAAATTTTTAATTTTTTTTGATTTTTGAATTTTTGCATTTTTCTCGATTTTTTCATTTCAACAAAAATTACAATTTTCCAATTTTGTAGATTTCTTAATTTAGAGAACTTTGCGATTTTGTCAATTTTACAGTCTTAGCTATTTTGAAAAAATTTTCTTTTTTATCAAATATTCGGAAATTTTGCAAAATTTTAATTTTTTTCGATTTTTAAATTTTTAGAATTTTTGCATTTTTTTAGATTTTTTCATTTCAACAAATATTACAATTTTCCAATTTTGTAGATTTCTTAATTTAGAGAACTTTGTGATTTTGTCAATTTCACAGTTTTTACTATTTTGAAAAATTTAATTTTTTTATCTAATTTCGGAAATTTTCCGAAATCTTGAATTTTTTCGAGATTTGAATTTTAAGAATCTTAGCATTTTTCTTGATATTTTTAATTCAACAAATTTTCAAATTTTCCAATTTTGTCGATTTCTTAATTTTGAGAACTTTGTGATTTTGTCGATTTTACAGTTTTTACTATTTTGAAAAAATTTAATTTTTCTATCAAATTTCGGAAATTTTCCGAAATTTTTAATTTCTTTTGATTTTTTAATTTTTGAATTTTTCTCGATTTTTTCATTTCAACAAAATTTACAATTTTTCAATTTTGTAGATTTCTTAATTTATAAAACTTTGTGATTTAGTCGATTTTACAGTTTTAACTGTTTTGAAAAAATTTTCTTTTTTTATCAAATTTTCGGAAATTTTGCAAAATTTTAATTTTTTTCGATTTTTGAATTTTTAGAATTTTTGCATTTTTCTCGATTTTTTTCATTTCAACAAAAATTACAATTCTCCAATTTTGTAGATTTCATAATTTAGAGAACTTTGCGATTTTACAGTTTTTACTATTTTGAAAAAAATTTCTTTTGTTATCAAATTTCGGAAATTTTAAATTTTTTCGATTTTTGAATTAACGGAATTTTAGCATTTTTCTTGATATTTTTAATTCAACAAAAATTACAATTTTCCAATTTTGGCGATTTCTTTATTTAAAGAGCTTTGCGAATTTTAAGTTTTCACAGTCTTTACTATTTTGAAAAAATTTAATTTTTTTATCAAATTTCGGAAATTTTCCGAAATTTTAAATTTTGTCGATTGTTGAATTTTAGGAATTTTTGCATTTTTCTCGATTTTTTTTTTTTTTTTTAAATTAACAATATTCAAATTTTGTCCATTTCTTTATTTAGGGAACTTTGCGATTTTACAGTTTTTACAATTTTGGAAAAATTTTCTTTTTTATCAAATTTCGGAAAATTTTCGAAATTTTTAATTTTTTTTGATTTTTGAATTTTTAGAATTTTTGCATTTTTCTCGATTTTTTCATTTTAACAAAAATTACAATTTTCCAATTTTGTAGATTTCTAAATTAAGAGAAGTTTGTGATTTTGTCGATTATACAGATTTTATTATTTTGAAGAAAGTGTCTACTTTATTCAATTTCGGAAATTTTCCGAAATTTTAAATTTTTCCGATTTTTTAATTTCGTAAATATTTGAATTTTTCTCGATTATTTCATTTCAACAAAATTTACAATATTCCAATTTTGTATATTTCTTAATTTAAAAAGCTTTGTGATTTTTAAGTTTTCACAGTTTTTACTATTTTGAACAAAATTTCTTTTTTTTATCAAATTTCGGAAATTTTAAATTTTTTAGGTTTTTGAATTTAGGGAATTGTAGCATTTTTCTTGATATTTTTAATTCAACAAAAATTACAATTTTCCAATTTTGGCGATTTCTTTATTTAAAGAGCTTTGCGAATTTTAAGTTTTCACAGTCTTTACTATTTGGAAAAAATTTAATTTTTTTTTCAAATTTCGGAAATTTTCCGAAATTTAAAATTTTGTCGATTGTTGAATTTTAGGAACTTTTGCATTTTTCTCAATTTTTTTATTTTTAAAAAAATTTACAATATTCAAATTTTGTCCATTTCTTTATTTATGGAACTTTGCGATTTAACAGTTTTCACAGTTTTAACAATTTTGGAAAAATTTTCTTTTTTATCGAATTTCGGAAAGTTTCCAAAAGTTTTTATTTTTTTTGATTTTTGAATTTTTAGAATTTTTGCATTTTTCTCGATTTTTTAATTTCAACAAAAATTATAATTTTAAAATATTTTAGATTTCTTAATTAAGAGAACTTTGTGATTTTGTCGATTTTACAGTTTTTACTATTTTGAAAATTTTTTTTTTTTTATCAAAATTTCAAAAGTTTTGCAAAATTTTAATTTTTATCGATTTTTGAATTTTTGGAATTTTTTAATTTTTCTCGATTTTTTCATTTTAACAAAAATTACAATTCTCCAATTTTGTAGATTTCTTAATTTAGAGAACTTTGCGATTTTACAGTTTTTACAGTTTTTACTATTTTGAAAAAAAATTTTTTTGTTATCAAATTTCGAAAATTTTCGGAAATTTGTAATTTTTTCGAGTTTTGAATTTAGTTAATTTTAGCATTTTTCTTGATATTTTTAATTCAACAAAAATTACAATTGTCCAATTTTGGCGATTTCTTTATTAAAAGAGCTTTGCGATTTTTAAGTTTTCACAGAGTTTACTATTTGGGAAAAATTTAATTTTTTTATCAAATTTCGGAAATTTTCCGAAATTTTAAATTTTGTCGATTGTTGAATTTTAGGAACTTTTGCATTTTTCTCAATTTTTTTATTTTTAAAAAAATTTACAATATTCAAATTTTGTCCATTTCTTTATTTATGGAACTTTGCGATTTAACAGTTTTCACAGTTTTTACTATTTTGGAAAACATTAATTTTTTTATCTAATTTCGGAAATTTTCCGAAATCTTAAATTTTTTCGATTTTTGAATTTTGGGAACTTTGGGAATTTTTGCATTTTTCTTGATATTTTTATTCAACAATTTTTACAGTTCTCCAATTTTGTCGATTTCTTAATTTGGAGAACTTTGTGATTTTGTCAATTTTACAGTCTTTACTATTTTGAAAAAATTTTCTTTTTATCAAATATTCGGAAATTTTGCAAAATTTTAATTTTTTTTCGATTTTTGAATTTTTAGAATTTTAGCAATTTTCTCGATTTTTTCATTTCAACAAAAATTACAATTTTCCAATTTTGTAGATTTCTTAATTTAGAGAACTTTGTGATTTTGTCAATTTTACAGTCTTTACTATTTTGAAAAAATTTTCTTTCTTATCAAATATTCGGAAATTTTGCAAAATTTTAATTTTTTTTCGATTTTTGAATTTTTAGAATTTTCGCATTTTTCTCGATTTTTTCATTTCAAGAAAAATTTCAATGTTCCAATTTTGTAGAATTCTTAGTTTAGAGAACTATGCGATTTAACAGTTTTCACTGTTTTTACTATTTTGAAAAACATTAATTTTTTTATCTAATTTCGGAAATTTTCCGAAATCTTAAATTTGTTCGATTTTTGAATTTCGAGAATTTTTGCATTTTTCTTGATATTTTTATTCAACAAATTTTACAGTTCTCCAATTTTGTCGATTTCTTAATTTGGAGAGCTTTGTGATTTTACAGTTAAAACAATTTTTACTATTTTGAAAAAATTTCCTTTTTTTTATCTAGTTTCGGAATTTTAAGAAATTCTAAATTTTTTCGATTTTTGAATTTTTAGAATTTTTTAATTTTTTTCAAATTTTTCATTTCAACAAAAATTACAATTTTCCAATTTTGTAGATTTCTTTATTTTAAGAGCTTTGCGATTTTAAAGTTTTTACAGATTTTACAATTTTGAAAATATTTAATTTTTTTATCTAATTTCGGAAATTTTCCGAAATCTTAAAATTTTTCGACTTTTGAATTTTGGGAATTTTTGCATTTTTCTTGATATTTTTATTCAACAAAAATTACAATTTTCCAATTTTGGCGATTTCTTTTTTTAAAGAACTTTTTGATTTTGTCGATTTTACTGTTTTTACCATTTTGGAAAAAATTTCTTTTGTTATCGAATTTCGGAAATTTTCAATTTTTTCGATTTTTGAATTAAGGGAATTTTAGCATTTTTCTTGATATTTTTAATTCAAGAAAAATTACAATTTTCCAACTTTTGCGATTTCTTTATTAAAAGAGCTTTGCGATTTTTAAGTTTTCAATATCTTTACTATTTTGAAAAAATTTAATTTTTTGATCAAATTTCGGAAATTTTTCCAAATTTTAAATTTTGTCGATTGTTGAATTTTAGGATTTTTTGCATTTTTCTCGATTTTTTTTTTTTAACAAAATTTACAATATTCAAAATTTGTCAATTTCTTTATTTAGGGGAATTTGCGATTTTACAGTTTTCACAGTTTTTACAATTTTGGAAAAATTTTCTTTTTATCGAATTTCGGAAAGTTTCCGAAATTTTTAATTTTTTTTGATTTTTGAATTTTTGCATTTTTCTCGATTTTTTCATTTCAACAAAAATTACAATTTTCCAATTTTGTAGATTTCTTAATTAAGAGAACTTTGCGATTTTGTCAATTTTACAGTCTTTGCTATTTTGAAAAAATTTTCTTTTTTATCAAATATTCGGAAATTTTGCAAAATTTTAATTTTTTTCGATTTTTAAATTTTTAGAATTTTTGCATTTTTTTCGATTTTTTCATTTCAACAAATATTACAATTTTCCAATTTTGTAGATTTCTTAATTTAGAGAACTTTGTGATTTTGTCAATTTCACAGTTTTTACTATTTTGAAAAATTTAATTTTTTTATATAATTTCGGAAATTTTCCGAAATCTTGAATTTTTTCGATTATTGAATTTTGGGAATCTTAGCATTTTTCTTGATATTTTTAATTCAACAAATTTTCAAATTTTCCAATTTTGTCGATTTCTTAATTTTGAGAACTTTATGATTTTGCCGATTTTACAGTTTTTACTATTTTGAAAAAATTTAATTTTTCTATCAAATTTCGGAAATTTTCCGAAATTTTAATTTTTTTTGATTTTTTAATTTTTGAATTTTTCTCGATTTTTTCATTTCAACAAAATTTACAATTTTTCAATTTTGTAGATTTCTTAATTTAGAAAACTTTGTGATTTAGTCGATTTTACAGTTAACTGTTTTGAAAAAATTTTCTTTTTTTATCAAATTTTCGGAAATTTTGCAAAATTTTAATTTTTTTCGATTTTTGAATTTTTAGAATTTTTGCATTTTTCTCGATTTTTTTCATTTCAACAAAAATTACAATTTTCCAATTTTGAAGATTTCTTAATTTAGGGAACTTTGCGATTTTACAGTTTTCACAGTTGTTACTATTTTGGAAAAACTTTCTTTTGTTATCAAATTTCGGAAATTTTCAATTTTTTCGATTTTTGAATTTAGGGAATTTTAGCATTTTTCTTGATAGTTTTAATTTAACAAAATTTACAATTTTCCAATTTTTGCAATTTATTTATTTAAAGAGTTTTGCGATTTTTAAGTTTTCACAGTCTTTACTATTTTACAAAAATTAAGTTTTTTATCAAATATCGGAAATTTTCCGAAAATTTAAATTTTGTCGATTGTTAAATTTTAGGAATTTTTGCATTTTTCTCGATTTTTTTTTTTTTTTTTTAATTAACAACATTCAAATTTTGTCCATTTCTTTTTTTAGGGAACTTTGCGATTTTACAGTTTTTACAATTTTGGAAAAATTTTCTTTTTTATAAAATTTCGGAAAATTTTCGAAATTTTTAATTTTTTTTGATTTTTGAATTTTTAGAATTTTTGCATTTTTCTCGATTTTTTCATTTTAACAAAAATTACAATTTTCCAATTTTGTAGATTTCTAAATTAAGAGAAGTTTGTGATTTTGTCGATTATACAAATTTTATTATTTTGAAGAAAATGTCTTCTTTATTCAATTTCGGAAATTTTCCGAAATTTAAATTTTTCCGATTTTTGAATTTCTTAAATTTTTGAATTTTTCTCGATTTTTTCATTTTAACAAAAATTACAATTCTCCAATTTTGTAGATTTCTTAATTTAGAGAACTTTGCGATTTTACAGTTTTTACTATTTTGAAAAAAATTTCTTTTGTTATCAAATTTCGGAAATTTTAAATTTTTTCGATTTTTGAATTAACGGAATTTTAGCATTTTTCTTGATATTTTTAATTCAACAAAAATTACAATTTTCCAATTTTGGCGATTTCTTTATTTAAAGAGCTTTGCGAATTTTAAGTTTTCACAGTCTTTACTATTTGAAAAAATTTAATTTTTTTATCAAATTTCGGAAATTTTCCGAAATTTTAAATTTTGTCGATTGTTGAATTTTAGGAATTTTTGCATTTTTCTCTTTTTTTTTTTTTTTTTTTTTTAAATTAACAATATTCAAATTTTGTCCATTTCTTTATTTAGGGAACTTTGCGATTTAACAGTTTTTACAATTTTGGAAAAATTTTCTTTTTTATCAAATTTCGGAAAGTTTCCGAAATTTTTAATTTTTTTTGATTTTTGAATTTTTAGAATTTTTGCATTTTTCTCGATTTTTTCATTTTAACAAAAATTTTCCAATTTTGTAGATTTCTAAATTAAGAGAAGTTTGTGATTTTGTCGATTATACAGATTTTATTATTTTGAAGAAAGTGTCTACTTTATTCAATTTCGGAAATTTTCCGAAATTTTAAATTTTTCCGATTTTTTAATTTCGTAAATTTTTGAATTTTTCTCGATTTTTTCATTTCAACAAAATTTACAATATTCCAATTTTGTATATTTCTTAATTTAAAAAGCTTTGTGATTTTTAAGTTTTCACAGTTTTTACTATTTTTAAAATTTTTTTTTTTTTATCAAAATTTCAAAAGTTTTGCAAAATTTTAATTTTTATCGATTTTTGAATTTTTGGAATTTTTTAATTTTTTATTTTAACAAAAATTACAATTCTCCAATTTTGTAGATTTCTTAATTTAGAGAACTTTGCGATTTTACAGTTTTTACAGTTTTTACTATTTTGAAAAAAAATTTTTTTGTTATCAAATTTCGAAAATTTTCGGAAATTTTAAATTTTTTTCGATTTTTGAATTTAGTTAATTTTAGCATTTTTCTTGATATTTTTAATTCAACAAAAATTGCAATTTTCCAATTTTGGCGATTTCTTTATTAAAAGAGCTTTGCGATTTTTAAGTTTTCACAGTCTTTACTATTTGGAAAAAATTTAATTTTTTTATCAAATTTCGGAAATTTTCCGAAATTTTAAATTTTGTCGATTGTTGAATTTTAGGAATTTTTCATTTTTCTCAATTTTTGTATTTTAACAAAATTTAAAATATTTAAAATTTGTCCATTTCTTTATTAAGGGAACTTTTGCGACTTTACAATTTTCACAGTTTTTACAATTTTCGAAAAATTTTCTTTTTTATCAAATTTTCGGAAATTTTGCAAAATTTTAATTTTTTTTTTATTTTTGAATTTTTAGAATTTTTGCAATTTTCTCGATTTTTTTCATTTCAACAAAAATTAAAATTTCCAAATTTTTTAGATTTCTTAATTAAGAGAGCTTTGTGATTTTGACGATTTTACAGTTTTTACTATTTTGAAAAAATTTTCTTTTTTTATCAAAATTTCAAAAGTTTTGCAAAATTTTAATTTTTATCGATTTTTGAATTTTTGGAATTTTTTAATTTTTCATTTTAACAAAAATTACAATTCTCCAATTTTGTAGATTTCTTAATTTAAAAAGCTTTGTGATTTTTAAGTTTTCACAGTTTTAACTATTTTGAACAACATTTCTTTTTTTTATCAAATTTCGGAAATTTTAAATTTTTTTCGATTTTTGAATTTAGTTAATTTTAGCATTTTTCTTGATATTTTTAATTCAACAAAAATTAAAATTTTCCAATTTTGGCGATTTCTTTATTTAAAGAGCTTTGCGAATTTTAAGTTTTCACAGTCTTTACTATTTTGAAAAAATTTAATTTATTTATCAAATTTCGTAAATTTTCCGAAATTGTAAATTTTGTCGATTGTTAAATTTTAGGAACTTTTGCATTTTTCTCAATTTTTTTATTTTTAAAAAAATTTACAATATTCAAATTTTGTCCATTTCTTTATTTAGGGAACTTTGCGATTTTACAGTTTTTACAATTTTGGAAAAATTTTCTTTTTTATCGAATTTCGGAAAGTTTCCGAAATTTTGAATTTTTTTTTGATTTTTGAATTTTTAGAAATTTTCCATTTTTCTCGATATTTTCATTTCAACAAAAATTAAAATGTTCCAATTTTTTAGATTTCTTAATTTAGAGAACTTTGTGATTTTGTCGATTTTACAGTTTTTACTATTTTGAAAAAATTTTCTTTTTTTTATCAAATTTTCGGAAGATTTGCAAAATTTTAATTTATTTCGATTTTTTGAATTTTTAGAATTTTCGCATTTTTCTCGATTTTTTCATTTCAACAAAAATTAAAATTTTCCAATTTTGTAGATTTCTTAATTTAGAAAACTTTGTGATTTTGTCGATTTTACAGTTTTAACTATTTTGAAAAAATTTTCTTTTTTTATCAAATTTTCGGAAATTTTGCAAAATTTTAATTTTTTTCGATTTTTGAATTTTTAGAATTTTTGCATTTTTCTCGATTTTTTTCATTTCAACAAAAATTACAATTTTCCAATTTTGAAGATTTCTTAATTTAGGGAACTTTGCGATTTTACAGTTTTCACTGTTGTTACTATTTTGGAAAAATTTTCTTTTGTTATCAAATATCGGAAATTTTCAATTTTTTCGATTTTTGAATTTAGGGAATTTTAGTATTTTTCTTGATAGTTTTGAAAAAATTAAATTTTTTTATCAAATTTCGGAAATTTTCCGAAATTTTAAATTTTGTCGATTGTTGAATTTTAGGAATTTTTAATTTTTCTCAATTTTTTTATTTTAACAAAATTTACAATATTCAAAATTTGTCCATTTCTTTATTAAGGGAACTTTTGCGATTTTACAGTTTTCACAGTTTTTACAATTTTGGAAAAATTTTCTTTTTTATCAAATTTCGGAAAATTTCCGAAATTTTTAATTTTTTTTGATTTTTGAATTTTTAGAATTTTCGCATTTTTCTCGATTTTTTCATTTCAACAAAAATTACAATTTTCCAATTTTTTAGATTTCTTAATTTAGAGAATTTTGTGATTTTGTCGATTTAACAGTTTTTAATATTTTGAAAAAATTATCTTATTTTATCAAATTTCGGAAATTTTCGGAAATTTTAAATTTTTTCGATTTTTAAATTTAGGGAATTTTAGCATTTTTCTTGATATTTTTAATTCAACAAAAATTACAATTTTCCAATTTTGGCGATTTCTTTATTTAAAGAGCTTTGCGATTTTTAAGTTTTCACAGTCTTTACTATTTTGAAAAAATTTAATTTTTTTATCAAATTTCGGAAATTTTCCGAAATTTTAGATTTTGTCGATTGCTGAATTTTACGAATTTTTGAATTTTTCTCAATTTTTTTATTTTAACAAAATTTACAATATTCAAATTTTGTCCATTTCTTTATTTAGGGAACTTTGCGATTTTACAGTTTTAACAGTGTTTACTATTTTGGAAAAATTGTCTTTTTTATCGAATTTTGGAAAGTTTCCAAAAGTTTTTATTTTTTTTGATTTTTGAATTTTTAGAATTTTTGCATTTTTCTCGATTTTTTAATTTCAACAAAAATTGAAATTTTCAAATATTTTAGATTTCTTAATTAAGAGAACTTTGTGATTTTGTCGATTTTACAGTTTTTACTATTTTGAAAAATATTTTTTTTGTTATCAAAATTTCAAAAGTTTTGCAAAATTTTAATTTTTATCGATTTTTGAATTTTTGGAATTTTTTAATTTTTCTCGATTTTTTCATTTAAACAAAAATTACAATTCTCCAATTTTGTAGATTTCTTAATTTAGAAAATTTGCGATTTTACAGTTTTCACAGTTTTTACTATTTTGAAAAAAAATTTTTTTGTTATCAAATTTCGAAAATTTTCGGAAATTTTAAATTTTTTTCGATTTTTGAATTTCATTAATTTTAGCATTTTTCTTGATATTTTTAATTCAACAAAAATTACAATTTTCCAATTTTGGCGATTTCTTTATTAAAAGAGCTTTGCGATTTTTAAGTTTTCACAGTCTTTACTATTTGCAAAAAATTTAATTTTTTATCAAATTTCGTAAATTTTCCGAAATTTTAAATTTTTTCGATTGCTAAATTTTAGGAACTTTTGCATTTTTCTCAATTTTTTTATTTTTAAAAAAATTTACAATATTCAAATTTTGTCCATTTCTTTATTTAGGGAACTTTGCGATTTTACAGTTTTCACAGTTTTTACAATTTTGGAAAAATTTTCTTTTTATCGAATTTCGGAAAGTTTCCGAAATTTTGAATTTTTTTTTGATTTTTGAATTTTAAGAATTTTTCCATTTTTCTCGATATTTTCATTTCAACAAAAATTACAATTTTCCAATTTTTTAGATTTCTTAATTTAGAGAACTTTGTGATTTTGTCGATTTTACAGTTTTTACTATTTTGAATAAATTTTCTTTTTTTTATCAAATTTTCGGAAGATTTGCAAAATTTTAATTTATTTCGATTTTTTGAATTTTTAGAATTTTCGCATTTTTCCCGATTTTTTCATTTCAACAAAAATTAATATTTTCCAATTTCTTAATTTGGAGAACTTTGCGATTTTACAGTTTTTACAGTTTTTAAAATTTTGAAAATATTTATTGTTTTTATCGAATTTTGGAAAGTTTCCGTCATTTTTAATTTTTTTTGATTTCTGAATTTTTAGAATTTTTGCATTTTACTCGATTTTTTCATTTCAACAAAAATTACAATTTTCTAGTTTTTTAGATTTCTTTATTTAGAGAACTTTGTGATTTTGTCGATATTACAGTTTTTTTCTATTTTGAAAAAATTTTATTTTTTTATCAAATTTTCGGAAATTTTTCAAAATTTTATTTTTTTTCGATGTTTGGATTTGTTAGAATTTTCGCATTTTGCTTGATTTTTTAATTTCAACAAAAATTACAATTTTCCAATTTTGTAGATTTCTTAATTTAGAGAACTTTGCGATTTTACAGTTTTCACAGTTTTTACAATTTTGGAAAATTTTTCTTTTTTATCGAATTTCGAAAAGTTTCCGAAATTTTTAATTTTTTTTGATTTTTTAATTTTTAGAATTTTTCCATTTTTCTCGATATTTTCATTTCAACAAAAATTAAAATTTTCCAATTTTTTAGACTTATTAATTTAGAGAATTTTGTGATTTTGTCGATTTTACAGTTTTTACTATTTTGAAAAAATTTTCTTTTTTTTTATCAAATTTTCGGAAATTGTCCAAAATTTGAATTTTTTTCGATTTTTTGAATTTTTAGAATTTTCGCATTTTTCTCGATTTTTTCATTTCAACAAAAATTAAAATTTTCCAATTTTGTAGATTTCTTAATTTAGAGAACTTTGCGATATTACAGTTTTTACAGTTTTTTAAATTTTGAAAATATTTTATTTTTTTATCGAATTTCAGAAAGTTTCCGTAATTTTTAATTTATTTTTTTTATTTGAATTTTTAGAATTTTTGCATTTTTCTCGATTTTTTCATTTCAACAAAAATTACAATTTTCCAAGTTTTTAGATTTCTTAATTTAGAGAGCTTTGTGATTTTGTCGATTTTACAGTTTTTACTATTCTGAAAAAATGTTATTTTTTTTATCAAATTTTCGGAAATTTAGCAAAATTTTAACTTTTTTTTTTGATTTTTGAATTCTTAGAATTTTCGCATTTTTCTCGATTTTTTCATTTCAACATAAATTAAAATTTTCCAATTTTGTAGATTTCTTAATTTAGAGAACTTTGCGATTTTACAGTTTTCACAGTTTTTACTATTTTGAAAAAATTTCTTTTGATATCAAATTTCGGAAATTTTAAATTTTTTAGATTTTTCAATTTAGGGAATTTTAGCATTTTTCTTGTATTTTTAATTCAACAAAAGTTACAATTTTCCAATTTTGGCGATTTCTTTATTTAAAGAGCTTTGCGATTTTTAAGTTTTCACAGTCTTTACTATTTTGAAAAAATTGAATTTTTTTAATCAAATTTCGTAAATTTCCCGAAATTTTAAATTTTTTCGATTGTTGAATTTTAAGAATATTTGCATTTTTCTCGTTTTTTTTTTTTTTTTTTAAATTAACAATATTCAAATTTTTCCATTTCTTTATTTAGGGAACTTTGGGATCTTACAGTTTTCACAGTTTTTACAATTTTAAAAAAAATTTTCTTTTTTATCGAATTTCGGAAAGTTTCAAAAAGTTTTTATTTTTTTGATTTTTGACTTTTTAGAATTTTTGCATTTTTCTCGTTTTTTTCATTTCAACAAAAATTACAATTTTCCAATTTTGGCGATTTCTTTATTTAAAGAGCTTTGCGATTTTTAAGTTTTCGTAGTCTTTACTTTCTTGAAAAAATTTAATTTTTTTATCAAATTTCGTAAAATTTCCGAAATTTTTAATTTTTTTGATTTTTTAATTTTTAGAATTTTTGCATTTTTCTCGATTTTTTCATTTCAACAAAAAATACAATTTTCCAATTTTGTAGATTTCTTAATTAAGAGAACTTTGTGATTTTGTCGATTTTATAGTTTTAACTATTTTTAAAAAATTGTCTTATCTCTTCAAATTTCGGATATTTTGCAAAATTTTAATTTTTTTCGATTTTGGAATTTTTAGAATTTTTGCATTTTTCTCGATTTTTTCATTTCAACAAAATTTACAATTTTCCAATTTTGTAGATTTCTTAATTTTGAGAACTTCGTGATTTTGTCGATTTTACAGTTTTTACTATTTTTAAAAAATTGTCTTATATTATCAAATTTCGGAAATTTTGCAAAATTTTAAATTTTGTCGATTTTCGGAAATTTTTGCATTTTTCTCGATTTTTTAGTTTCAACAAAACTTGCAATATTCCAATTTTGTCTTTTTTTTTATTAAGAGAACTTTGCGATTTTACAGTTTAAACAGTTTTTACTATTTTGAAAAATTTGTATTTGTTTATCAAATTTCGGAAATTCTCCGAAATTTTTATTTTTTTCGATTTTGAATTTAGGGAATTTTAGCATTTTTCTTGATATTTTTAATTCAACAAAAATTACAATTTTCCATTTTTGGCGATTTCTTAATTTAGAAAACTTTATGATTTTACATTTTTCACAGTTTTTACAATTTTGAAAAAATTTTCTTTTGTTATCAAATTTCGGAATTTTTTCCGAAATTTTAAATTTTGTCGATTTAAAAGCTTCAGAAATTTTTGAATTTTTCTCGATTTTTTTATTACAACAAAATTTACAATATTCCAATTTTGTAGATATCTATATTTAAAGATTGATTTTTTTTTTTGTTGAATTTTTCGATTGTTGAATTTTAAAAATATTTGCATTTTTCTCGTTTTTTTTTTTTTTTTAAATTAACAATATTCAAATTTTTCCATTTCTTTATTTAGGGAACTTTGGGATTTTACAGTTTTCACAGTTTTTACAATTTTAAAAAAAATTTTCTTTTTTATCGAATTTCGGAAAGTTTCAAAAAGTTTTTATTTTTTTGATTTTTGACTTTTTAGAATTTTTGCATTATTCTCGATTTTTTCATTTCAACAAAATTTACAATATTCCAATTTTGTATATTTCTAAATTAAGAGAAGTTTGTGATTTTGTCGATTAAACAAATTTTAATATTTTGAAGAAAGTGTCTTCTTTATTCAATTTCGGAAATTTTCCGAAATTTAAAATTTTTCCGATTTTTTAATTTTTAAAATTTTTGAATTTTTCTCGATTTTTTCATTTCAACAAAATTTACAATATTCCAATTTTGTATATTTCTTAATTTAAAAAGCTTTGCGATTTTTAAGTTTTCACAGTTTTTACTATTTTGAACAAAATTTCTTTTGTTATTAAATTTCGGAAATTTTCCGAAATTTTAAATTTTTTCGATTTTTAAATTAAGGGAATTTTAGCATTTTTCTTGATATTTTTAATTCAACAAAAATTACAATTTTCCAATTTTGGCGATTTCTTTATTTAGAGAACTTTGCGATTTTACAGTTTTTACAGTTTTAAAATTTTGAAAATATTTAATTTTTTTATCGAATTTCGGAAAGTTTCCGTAATTTTTAATCTTTTTTGATTTTTGAATTTTTAGAATTTTTGCAATTTTCTGGATTTTTTTCATTTCAACAAAAATTACAACTTTCAAATTTTTTAGATTTCTTAATTAAGAGAACTTTGTGATTTTGACGATTTTACAGTTTTTACTATTTTGAAAAACTTTTCTTTTTTTTATCAAAATTTCAAAAGTTTTGCAAAATTTTAATTTTTATCGATTTTTGAATTTTTGGATTTTTTTAATTTTTCTCGATTTTTTCATTTCAACAAAAATTACAATTTTCAAATTTTTTAGATTTCTTAATTTAGAGAACTTTGCGATTTTACAGTTTTTACTATTTTGAAAAAAATTTCTTTTGATATCAAATTTCGGAAATTTTAAATTTTTTCGATTTTTGAATTGAGGGAATTTTAGCATTTTTCTTGATATTTTTAATTCAACAAAAATTACAATTTTCCAATTTTGGCGATTTCTTTATTTAAAGAGCTTTGCGATTTTTAAGTTTTCACAGTCTTTACTTTCTTGAAAAAATTTAATTTTTTTTATCAAATTTCGTAAAATTTCCGAAATTTTTAATTTTTTTTGATTTTTTAATTTTTAGAATTTTTGCATTTTTCTCGATTTTTTCATTTCAACAAAAAATACAATTTTCCAATTTTGTAGATTTCTAAATTAAGAGAAGTTTGTGATTTTGTCGATTATACAGATTTTATTATTTTGAAGAAAGTGTCTACTTTATTCAATTTCGGAAATTTTCCGAAATTTTAAATTTTTCCGATTTTTGAATTTCTTAAATTTTTTAAGTTTTCTCGATTTTTTCATTTCAACAAAAATTACAATTTTCCAATTTTGTAGATTTCTTAATTTAGAGAACTTTGTGATTTTGTCGATTTTATAGTTTTTACTATTTTTAAAAAATTGTCTTATCTTTTCAAATTTCGGATATTTTGCAAAATTTTAATTTTTTTCGATTTTGGAATTTTTAGAATTTTTGCATTTTTCTCGATTTTTTCATTTCAACAAAATTTACAATTTTCCAATTTTGTAGATTTCTTAATTTTGAGAACTTCGTGATTTTGTCGATTTTACAGTTTTTACTATTTTTAAAAAATTGTCTTATCTTATCAAATTTCGGAAATTTTGCAAAATTTTAAATTTTGTCGATTTTCGGAAATTTTTTGCATTTTTCTCGATTTTTTAGTTTCAACAAAACTTGCAATGATCCAATTTTGTCTTTTTTTTTATTAAGAGAACTTTGCGATTTTACAGTTTAAACAGTTTTTACTATTTTGAAAAATTTGTATTTGTTTATCAAATTTCGGAAATTCTCCGAAATTTTTATTTTTTTCGATTTTGAATTTAGGGAATTTTAGCATTTTTCCTGATATTTTTAATTCAACAAAAATTACAATTTTCCATTTTTGGCGATTTCTTAATTTAGAAAACTTTATGATTTTACATTTTTCACAGTTTTTACAATTTTGAAAAAATTTTCTTTTGTTATCAAATTTCGGAATTTTTTCCGAAATTTTAAATTTTGTCGATTTAAAAGCTTCAGAAATTTTTGAATTTTTCTCGATTTTTTTATTACAACAAAATTTACAATATTCCAATTTTGTAGATATCTTTATTTAAAGAGCTTTGCGATTTTTAAGTTTTCACAGTCTTTACTATTTTGAAAAAAATTTCTTTTGTTATCGAATTTCGGACATTTTCGGAAATTTGATATTTTTTCGATTTTTGGATTTTGAGAATTATAGCTTTTTTCTCAATTTTTTCATTTCAACAAAATTTACAATTTTCCAATTTTGTAGATTTCTTATTTAAGAGAACTTTGTGATTTTGTCGATTTTACAGTTTTTACTATTTTGAAAAAATTTTCTTTTTTTATCAAATTTTGGGAAATTTTCCGAAATTTTAATTTTTGTCGATTTTCGGAAATTTATTAATTTTTCTCGTTTGTTTCATTTCAACAAAAATTACAATATTCCTATTTTGTAGATTTCTCAATTGAAAGAACTTTGCGATTTTTAAGTTTTCACAGTTGTTTCTATTTTGGAAATATTTTCTTTTGTTATCAAATTTCGGAAATTTTCAATTTTTTCGATTTTTGAATTTAGGGAATTTTAGCATTTTTCTTGATAGTTTTAATTCAACAAAATTTACAATTTTCCAATTTTTGCGATTTATTTATTTAAAGAGCTTTGCGATTTTTAAGTTTTCACAGTCTTTACTATTTTGAAAAAATTAAATTTTTTTATCAAATTTCGGAAAATTTCCGAAATTTTCAATTTTTTTGGTTTTTTAATTTTAAGAATTTTTGCATTTTTCTCGATTTTTTAATTTTAACAAAAATTACAATTTTCCAATTTTGTTGATTTCTAAATAAAGAGAAGTTTCTGATTTTGTCGATTTTACAGTTTTTACTATTCTGAAAAAATGTTATTTTTTTATCAAATTTTCGGAAATTTTGCAAAATTTTAACTTTTTTCGATTTTTGAATTCTTAGAATTTTCGCATTTTTCTCGATTTTTTCTTTTTAGCAAAAATTACAATTTTCCAATTTTGTAGATTTCTTAATTTAGAGAACTTTGCGATTTTACAGTTTTCACAGTTTTTACTATTTTGAAAATATTTCTTTTGATATCAAATTTCGGAAATTTTAAATTTTTTAGATTTTTGAATTTAGGGAATTTTAGCATTTTTCTTGTATTTTTAATTCAACAAAAGTTACAATTTTCCAATTTTGGCGATTTCTTTATTTAAAGAGCTTTGCGATTTTTAAGTTTTCACAGTCTTTACTATTTTGAAAAAATTTAATTTTTTTTATCAAATTTCGTAAATTTCCCGAAATTTTAAATTTTTTCGATTGTTGAATTTCAAGAATATTTGAATTTTTCTCGTTTTTTTTTTTTTTTTAATTAACAATATTCAAATTTTGTCCATTTCTTTATTTAGGAAACTTTGGGATTTTACAGTTTTCAAAGTTTTTACAATTTTAAAAAAAATTTTCTTTTTTATCGAATTTCGGAAAGTTTCCAAAAGTTTTTATTTTTTTGATTTTTGAATTTTTAGAATTTTTGCATTTTTCTCGATTTTTTCATTTCAACAAAAATTACAATTTTCCAATTTTGTAGATTTCTAAATTAAGAGAAGTTTGTGATTTTGTCGATTATACAAATTTTATTATTTTGAAGAAAGTGTCTTCTTTATTCAATTTCGAAAATTTTCCGAAATTTCAAATTTTTCCGATTTTTTAATTTTTAAAATTTTTAAATTTTTCTCGATTTTTTCATTTCAACAAAATTTACAATATTCCAATTTTGTATATTTCTTAATTTAAAAAGCTTTGCGATTTTTAAGTTTTCACAGTCTTTAGTATTTTACAAAAATTAAGTTTTTTATCAAATATCGGAAATTTTCCGAAATTTTAAATTTTGTCGATTGTTTAATTTTAGGAATTTTGGCATTTTTCTCGATTTTTTTATTTTAAACAAAATTTGCAATATTCAATTTTGTTGATTTCTAAATTAAGAGAAGTTTGTGATTTTGTCGATTATACAGATTTTATTATTTTGAAGAAATAGTCTACTTTATTCAATTTCGGAAATTTTCCGAAATTTTAAATTTTTTCGATTTTTGAATTTCTTAAATTTTTGAATTTTTCTCGATTTTTTCATTTCAACAAAACTTACAATATTCCAATTTTGTATATTTCTTAATTTAAAAAGCTTTGCGATTTTTAAGTGTTCACAGTTTTTACTAATTTGAAAATATTTAATTTTTTTATCAAATTTCGGGAATTTTCCGAAATTTTGAATTTTGTCAATTTTTGAATTAAGGGAATTTTAGCATTTTTCTCAATTTTTTTTATTTATAACAAAAATTACAAATATTCAAATTTTGTCTATTTCTTTATTTAGGGAACTTTGCGATTTTACAGTTTTCGCAAATTTAACAATTTTGGAAAAATTTTCATTTTTATCGAATTTCGGAAAGTTTCCAAAAGTTTTTATTTTTTTTGATTTTTGAATTTTTAGAATTTTTGCATTTTTCTCGATTTTTTAATTTCAACAAAAATTATAATTTTCAAATTTTTTAGATTTCTTAATTAAGAGAACTTTGTGATTTTGTCGATTTTACAGTTTTTACTATTTTGAAAAAATTTTCTTTTTTTATCAAAATTTCAAAAGTTTTGCAAAATTTTAATTTTTATCGATTTTTGAATTTTTAGAATTTTTGAATTTTTCTTGATTTTTTCATTTTAACAAAAATTACAATTCTCCAATTTTGTAGATTTCTTAATTTAGAGAACTTTGCGATTTTACCGTTTTTACAGTTTTTAAAATTTTGAAAATATTTAATTTTTTTATCGAATTTCGGAAAGTTTCCGTAATTTTTAATTTTTTCTGATTTTAGAATTTTTAGAATTTTTGAATTTTTCTCGATTTTTTCAATTCAACAAAAATTACAATTTTCCAATTTTGTAGATTTCTTAATTTAGAGAACTTTGTGATTTTGTCTATTTTACAGTTCTTACTATTTTGAAATAATTTTATTTTTTTATCAAATTTTAGGAAATTTTGCAAAATTTGAACTTTTTTCGATTTTTGAATTTTTAGAATTTTCGCATTTTTCTCGATTTTTTCATTTCAACAAAAATTACAATTTTCCAATTTTTTAGATTTCTTAATTAAGAAAATTTTGTGATTTTGTCGATTTAACAGTTTTTACTATTTTGAAAAAATTTAATTCGGAAACTTTCCGAAATTTTAAATTTTTCGATTGTTGAATTTTAGGAATTTTTGCATTTTTCTCAATTTTTTTTATTTTAACAAAATTTTAAATATTCAAATTTTGTCCATTTCTTTATTTAGGAAGCTTTGCGATTTTACATTTTTCACAGTTTTTACAATTTTGGAAACATTTTCTTTTATATCGAATTTCGGAAAGTTTCCAAAATTTTTAATTTTTTTTGATTTTTGAATTTTTAGAATTTTTGCATTTTTCTCGATTTTTTCATTTCAACAAAAATTACAATTTTCAAATTTTTTAAATTTCTTAATTTAGAGAACTTTGTGATTTTGTCGATTTTACAGTTTTTACTATTTTGAAAAAATTTTCTTTTTTCATCAAAATTTCGGAAGTTTTGCAAAATTTTAATTTTTATCGATTTTTGAATTTTTAGAATTTTTGAATTTTTCTCGATTTTTTTATTTTAACAAAAATTACAATTCTCCAATTTTGTAGATTTCTTAATTTAGAGAACTTTGCGATTTTACCGTTTTTACAGTTTTTAAAATTTTGAAAATATTTAATTTTTTTATCGAATTTCGGAAAGTTTCCGTAATTTTTAATTTTTTCTGATTTTAGAATTTTTAGAATTTTTGAATTTTTCTCGATTTTTTCATTTCAACAAAAATTACAATTTTCCAATTTTGTAGATTTCTTAATTTAGAGAACTTTGTGATTTTGTCTATTTTACAGTTCTTACTATTTTGAAATAATTTTATTTTTTTATCAAATTTTAGGAAATTTTGCAAAATTTGAACATTTTTCGATTTTTGAATTTTTAGAATTTTTGCATTTTTCTCGATTTTTTCATTTCAACAAAAATTACAATTTTCCAATTTTTTAGATTTCTTAATTAAGAAAATTTTGTGATTTTGTCGATTTAACAGTTTCTACTATTTTGAAAAAATTTAATTCGGAAACTTTCCGAAATTTTAAATTTTTCGATTGTTGAATTTTAGGAATTTTTGCATTTTTCTCAATTTTTTTTTATTTTAACAAAATTTTAAATATTCAAATTTTGTCCATTTCTTTATTTAGGAAACTTTGCGATTTTACATTTTTCACAGTTTTAACAATTTTGGAAAAATTTTCTTTTATCAAATTTCGGAAAATTTCCGAAATTTTTAATTTTTTTTTGATTTTTTTAGTTTTTGGATTTTTTGCATTTTTCTGGATTTTTTCATTTCAACAAAAATTACAATTTTCCAATTTTTTAGATTTCTTAATTTAGAGAACTTTGCAATTTTACAGTTCTTACAGTTTTTAAAATTTTGAAAATATTTGATTTTTTTATCGAATTTCGGAAAGTTTCCGTAATTTTGCATTTTTTTTTATTTTTGAATTTTTAGAATTTTTCCATTTTTCTCGAAATTTTCATTTCAACAAAAATTAAAATTTTCCAGTTTTTTAGATTTCTTAATTTAGAGAACTTTGTGATTTTGTCGATTTTACAGTTTATACTATTTTGAAAAAATTTTCTTTTTTTGTTTCAAATTTTCGGAAATTTTGCAAAATTTAATTTTTTTTCGATTTTTTTGATTTTTTAGAATTTTTGCATTTTTCTCGATTTTTGAATTTTTAGAATTTCCGCATTTTTTTCGATTTTTTCATTTCAACAAAAATTACAATTTTCAAATTTTTTAGATTTCTTAATTTAGAGAACTTTGTGATTTTGTCGATTTTACAGTTTTTACTATTTTGAAAAAATTTTCTTTTTTCATCAAAATTTCGGAAGTTTTGCAAAATTTTAATTTTTATCGATTTTAGAATTTTTAGAATTTTTGAATTTTTCTCGATTTTTTCATTTTAACAAAAATTACAATTCTCCAATTTTGTAGATTTCTTAATTTAGAGAACTTTGCGATTTTACCGTTTTTACAGTTTTTAAAATTTTGAAAATATTTAATTTTTTTATCGAATTTCGGAAAGTTTCCGTAATTTTTAATTTTTTCTGATTTTAGAATTTTTAGAATTTTTGAATTTTTCTCGATTTTTTCATTTCAACAAAAATTACAATTTTCCAATTTTGTAGATTTCTTAATTTAGAGAACTTTGTGATTTTGTCTATTTTACAGTTCTTACTATTTTGAAATAATTTTATTTTTTTATCAAATTTTAGGAAATTTTGCAAAATTTGAACTTTTTTCGATTTTTGAATTTTTAGAATTTTCGCATTTTTCTCGATTTTTTCATTTCAACAAAAATTACAATTTTCCAATTTTTTAGATTTTTTAATTAAGAAAATTTTGTGATTTTGTCGATTTAACAGTTTTTACTATTTTGAAAAAATTTAATTCGGAAACTTTCCGAAATTTTAAATTTTTCGATTGTTGAATTTTAGGAATTTTTGCATTTTTCTCAATTTTTTTTATTTTAACAAAATTTTAAATATTCAAATTTTGTCCATTTCTTTATTTAGGAAACTTTGCGATTTTACATTTTTTACAGTTTTAACAATTTTGCAAAAATTTTCTTTTATCAAATTTCGGAAAATTTCCGAAATTTTTAATTTTTTTTTGATTTTTTTAGTTTTTGGATTTTTTGCATTTTTCTGGATTTTTTCATTTCAACAAAAATTACAATTTTCCAATTTTTTAGATTTCTTAATTTAGAGAACTTTGCAATTTTACAGTTCTTACAGTTTTTAAAATTTTGAAAATATTTGATTTTTTTATCGAATTTCGGAAAGTTTCCGTAATTTTGCATTTTTTTTTATTTTTGAATTTTTAGAATTTTTCCATTTTTCTCGATATTTTCATTTCAACAAAAATTAAAATTTTCCAGTTTTTTAGATTTCTTAATTTAGAGAACTTTGTGATTTTGTCGATTTTACAGTTTATACTATTTTGAAAAAATTTTATTTTTTTATCAAAATTTCAAAAGTTTTGCAAAATTTTAATTTTTATCGATTTTTGAATTTTTAGAATTTTTGAATTTTTCTTGATTTTTTCATTTTAACAAAAATTACAATTCTCCAATTTTGTAGATTTCTTAATTTAGAGAACTTTGCGATTTTACCGTTTTTACAGTTTTTAAAATTTTGAAAATATTTAATTTTTTTATCGAATTTCGGAAAGTTTCCGTAATTTTTAATTTTTTCTGATTTTAGAATTTTTAGAATTTTTGAATTTTTCTCGATTTTTTCATTTCAACAAAAATTACAATTTTCCAATTTTGTAGATTTCTTAATTTAGAGAACTTTGTGATTTTGTCTATTTTACAGTTCTTACTATTTTGAAATAATTTTATTTTTTTATCAAATTTTAGGAAATTTTGCAAAATTTGAACATTTTTCGATTTTTGAATTTTTAGAATTTTTGCATTTTTCTCGATTTTTTCATTTCAACAAAAATTACAATTTTCCAATTTTTTAGATTTCTTTATTAAGAAAATTTTGTGATTTTGTCGATTTAACAGTTTTTACTATTTTGAAAAAATTTAATTCGGAAACTTTCCGAAATTTTAAATTTTTCGATTGTTGAATTTTAGGAATTTTTGCATTTTTCTCAATTTTTTTTTATTTTAACAAAATTTTAAATATTCAAATTTTGTCCATTTCTTTATTTAGGAAACTTTGCGATTTTACATTTTTCACAGTTTTAACAATTTTGGAAAAATTTTCTTTTATCAAATTTCGGAAAATTTCCGAAATTTTTAATTTTTTTTTGATTTTTTTAGTTTTTGGATTTTTTGCATTTTTCTGGATTTTTTCATTTCAACAAAAATTACAATTTTCCAATTTTTTAGATTTCTTAATTTAGAGAACTTTGCAATTTTACAGTTCTTACAGTTTTTAAAATTTTGAAAATATTTGATTTTTTTATCGAATTTCGGAAAGTTTCCGTAATTTTGCATTTTTTTTTATTTTTGAATTTTTAGAATTTTTCCATTTTTCTCGAAATTTTCATTTCAACAAAATATAAAATTTTCCAGTTTTTTAGATTTCTTAATTTAGAGAACTTTGTGATTTTGTCGATTTTACAGTTTATACTATTTTGAAAAAATTTTCTTTTTTTGTTTCAAATTTTCGGAAATTTTGCAAAATTTTAATTTTTTTTCGATTTTTTTGATTTTTTAGAATTTTTGCATTTTTCTCGATTTTTGAATTTTTAGAATTTCCGCATTTTTTTCGATTTTTTCATTTCAACAAAAATTACAATTTTCAAATTTTTTAGATTTCTTAATTTAGAGAACTTTGTGATTTTGTCGATTTTACAGTTTTTACTATTTTGAAAAAATTTTCTTTTTTCATCAAAATTTCGGAAGTTTTGCAAAATTTTAATTTTTATCGATTTTAGAATTTTTAGAATTTTTGAATTTTTTCTCGATTTTTTCATTTTAACAAAAATTACAATTCTCCAATTTTGTAGATTTCTTAATTTAGAGAACTTTGCGATTTTACCGTTTTTACAGTTTTTAAAATTTTGAAAATATTTAATTTTTTTATCGAATTTCGGAAAGTTTCCGTAATTTTTAATTTTTTCTGATTTTAGAATTTTTAGAATTTTTGAATTTTTCTCGATTTTTTCATTTCAACAAAAATTACAATTTTCCAATTTTGTAGATTTCTTAATTTAGAGAACTTTGTGATTTTGTCTATTTTACAGTTCTTACTATTTTGAAATAATTTTATTTTTTTATCAAATTTTAGGAAATTTTGCAAAATTTGAACTTTTTTCGATTTTTGAATTTTTAGAATTTTCGCATTTTTCTCGATTTTTTCATTTCAACAAAAATTACAATTTTCCAATTTTTTAGATTTTTTAATTAAGAAATTTTTTGTGATTTTGTCGATTTAACAGTTTTTACTATTTTGAAAAAATTTAATTCGGAAACTTTCCGAAATTTTAAATTTTTCGATTGTTGAATTTTAGGAATTTTTGCATTTTTCTCAATTTTTTTTATTTTAACAAAATTTTAAATATTCAAATTTTGTCCATTTCTTTATTTAGGAAACTTTGCGATTTTACATTTTTCACAGTTTTAACAATTTTGGAAAAATTTTCTTTTATCAAATTTCGGAAAATTTCCGAAATTTTTAATTTTTTTTTGATTTTTTTAGTTTTTGGATTTTTTGCATTTTTCTGGATTTTTTCATTTCAACAAAAATTACAATTTTCCAATTTTTTAGATTTCTTAATTTAGAGAACTTTGCAATTTTACAGTTCTTACAGTTTTTAAAATTTTGAAAATATTTGATTTTTTTATCGAATTTCGGAAAGTTTCCGTAATTTTGCATTTTTTTTTATTTTTGAATTTTTAGAATTTTTCCATTTTTCTCGATATTTTCATTTCAACAAAAATTAAAATTTTCCAGTTTTATAGATTTCTTAATTTAGAGAACTTTGTGATTTTGTCGATTTTACAGTTTATACTATTTGGAAAAATTTTCTTTTTTTGTTTCAAATTTTCGGAAATTTTGCAAAATTTTAATTTTTTTTCGATTTTTTTGATTTTTTAGAATTTTTGCATTTTTCTCGATTTTTGAATTTTTAGAATTTCCGCATTTTTTTCGATTTTTTCATTTCAACAAAAATTACAATTTTCAAATTTTTTAGATTTCTTAATTTAGAGAACTTTGTGATTTTGTCGATTTTACAGTTTTTACTATTTTGAAAAAATTTTCTTTTTTCATCAAAATTTCGGAAGTTTTGCAAAATTTTAATTTTTATCGATTTTAGAATTTTTAGAATTTTTGAATTTTTCTCGATTTTTTCATTTTAACAAAAATTACAATTCTCCAATTTTGTAGATTTCTTAATTTAGAGAACTTTGCGATTTTACCGTTTTTACAGTTTTTAAAATTTTGAAAATATTTAATTTTTTTATCGAATTTCGGAAAGTTTCCGTAATTTTTAATTTTTTCTGATTTTAGAATTTTTAGAATTTTTGAATTTTTCTCGATTTTTTCATTTCAACAAAAATTACAATTTTCCAATTTTGTAGATTTCTTAATTTAGAGAACTTTGCAATTTTACAGTTCTTACAGTTTTTAAAATTTTGAAAATATTTAATTTTTTTATCGAATTTCGGAAAGTTTCCGTAATTTTGCATTTTTTTTTATTTTTGAATTTTTAGAATTTTTCCATTTTTCTCGATATTTTCATTTCAAGAAAAATTAAAATTTTCCAGTTTTTTAGATTTCTTAATTTAGAGAACTTTGTGATTTTGTCGATTTTACAGTTTATACTATTTTGAAAAAATTTTCTTTTTTTGTTTCAAATTTTCGGAAATTTTGCAAAATTTTAATTTTTTTTCGATTTTTTGATTTTTTAGAATTTTTGCATTTTTCTCGATTTTTGAATTTTTAGAATTTTCGCATTTTTTTCGATTTTTTCATTTCAACAAAAATTACAATTTTCAAATTTTTTAGATTTCTTAATTTAGAGAACTTTGTGATTTTGTCGATTTTACAGTTTTTACTATTTTGAAAAAATTTTCTTTTTTTATCAAAATTTTGGAAGTTTTGCAAAATTTTAATTTTTTTTCGATTTATGAATTTTTTGAATTTTCGCATTTTTCTCGATTTTTTCATTTTAACAAAAATCACAATTTTCCAATTTTCTAGATTTCTTAATTTAGAGAACTTTGCGATTTTACAGTTTTTACAGTTTTTAAAATTTTGAAAATATTTAATTTTTTTATCGAATTTCGGAAAGTTTCCGTAATTTTTAATTTTTTTTGATTTTTTAATTTTTAGAATTTTTGCATTTTTCTTGATTTTTTCATTTTAACAAAAATTACAATTTTCCAATTTTGTAGATTTCTAAATTAAGAGAAGTTTGTGATTTTGTAGAGTATACAGATTTCATTATTTTGAAGAAAGTGTCTTCTTTATTCAATTTCGGAAATTTTCCGAAATTTAAAATTTTTCCGATTTCTGAATTTCTTAAATTTTTTAATTTTTCTCGATTTTTTCATTTCAACAAAATTTACAATATTCCAATTTTGTATATTTCTTAATTTAAAAAGCTTTGCGATTTTTAAGTTTTCACAGTTTTTACTATTTTGAACAAAATTTCTTTTGTTATTAAATTTCATAAATTTTCCGAAATTTTAAATTTTTTCGATTTTTGAATTAAGGGAATTTTAGCATTTTTCTTGATATTTTTAATTCAACAAAAATTACATTTTTCCAATTTTGGCGATTTCTTTATTTAAAGAGCTTTGCGATTTTTAAGTTTTCACAGTCTTTACTATTTTGAAAAAATTTAATTTTTTTATCAAATTTCGGAAATTTGCCGAAATTTTAAATTTTGTCGATTGTTGAATTTTAGGAATTTTTGCATTTTTCTCAATTTTTTTATTTCAACAAAAATTACAATTTTCAATTTTTTTAGATTTTTAAATTTTGAGAACTTTGTGATTTTGCCAATTTTACAGTTTTTACTATTTTGAAAAAATTTAATTTTTTTATCAAATTTCGGAAATTTTCCGAAATTTTAAATTTTGTCGATTGTTGAATTTTAGGAATTTTAGCATTTTTCTCAATTTTTTTATTTTAATAAAATTTACAATATTCAAATTTTGTCCATTTCATTATTTAGGAAACTTTTCGATTTTACATTTTTCACAGTTTTTAAAATTTTGGAAACATTTTCTTTTTTATCGAATTTCGGAAAGTTTCCGAAATTTTTATTTTTTTTTATTTTTGAATTTTTAGAATTTTTGCATTTTTCTCGATTTTTTCATTTCAACAAAAATTACAATTTTCAAATTTTTTAAATTTCTTAATTTAGAGAACTTTGTGATTTTGTCGATTTTACAGTTTTTACTATTCTGAAAAAATTTTATTTTTTTATCAAATTTTCGGAAATTTTGCAAAATTTTAACTTTTTTCGATTTTTGAATTCTTAGAGTTTTCGCATTTTTCTCGATTTTTTCATTTTAGCAAAAATTACAATTTTCCAATTTTGTAGATTTCTTAATTTAGAGAACTTTGCGATTTTACAGTTTTCACAGTTTTTACTATTTTGAACAAAATTTCTTTTGTTATTAAATTTCATAAATTTTCCGAAATTTTAAATTTTTTCGATTTTTGAATTAAGGGAATTTTAGCATTTTTCTTGATAATTTTAATTCAACAAAAGTTACAATTTTCCAATTTTGGCAATTTCTTTATTTAAAGAGCTTTGCGATTTTTAAGTTTTCACAGTCTTTACTATTTTGAAAAAATTTATTTTTTTTTATCAAATTTCGTAAATTTCCCGAAATTTTAAATTTTTTCTATTGTTGAATTTTAAGAATATTTGCATTTTTCTCGATTTTTTTTTCTTCTTAAATTAACAATATTCAAATTTTGTCCATTTCTTTATTTAGGGAACTTTGCGATTTTACAGTTTTTACAGTTTTTACAATTTTGGAAAATTGTTCTTTTTTATCGAATTTCGGAAAGTTTCCGAAATTTTTAATTTTTTTCGATTTTTGAATTTTTAGAATTTTCGCATTTTTCTCGATTTTTTCATTTCAACAAAAATTACAATTTTCCAATTATGTAGATTTCTTAATTTAGACAATTTTGTGATTTTGTCGATTTAACAGTTTTTACTATTTTGAACAAAATTTCTTTTGTTATTAAATTTCGGAAATTTTCCGAAATTTTAAATTTTTTCGATTTTTGAATTAAGGGAATTTTAGCATTTTTCTCAATTTTTTTTATTTATAACAAAAATTACAATATTCAAATTTTGTCCATTTCTTTATTTAGGGAACTTTGCGATTTTACAGTTTTCACAGTTTTTACAATTTTGGAAAAATTTTCTTTTTTATCGAATTTCGGAAAGTTTCCGAAATTTTGAATTTTTTTTGATTTTCGAATTTTTAGAATTTTTCCATTTTTCTCGATATTTTCATTTCAACAAAAATTAAAATTTTCCAATTTTTTAGATTTATTAATTTAGAGAACTTTGTGATTTTGTCGATTTTACAGTTTTTACTATTTTGAAAAAATTTTCTTTTTTTTTATCAAATTTTCGGAAATTTTGCAAAATTTGAATTTTTTCGATTTTTTTGAATTTTTAGAATTTTTGCATTTTTCTCGATTTTTTCATTTCAACAAAAATTACAATTTTTCAATTTTTTAGATTTCTTAATTTAGAGAACTTTGTGATTTTGTCGATTTTACAGTTTTTACTATTTTGAAAAAAATTATATTTTTTTATCAAATTTTCGGAAAGTTTGCAAAATTTTAACTTTTTCCGATTTTTGAATTCTTAGAATTTTCTCATTTTTCTCGATTTTTTCATTTTAGCAAAAATCACAATTTTCCAATTTTGTAGATTTCTTAATTTAGAGAACTTTGCGATTTAACAGCTTTCACAGTTTTTACTATTTTGAAAAAAATTTCTTTTGTTATCAAATTTCGGAAATTCTAAATTTTTTAGATTTTTGAATTTAGGGAATTTTAGCATTTTTCTTGATATTTTTAATTCAACAAAAATTACATTTTTCCAATTTTGGCGATTTCTTTATTTAAAGAGCTTTGCGATTTTTAAGTTTTCACAGTCTTTACTATTTTGAAAAAATTTAATTTTTTTATCAAATTTCGGAAATTTTCCGAAATTTTAAATTTTGTCGATTGTTGAATTTTAGGAATTCTTGCATTTTTCTCAATTTTTTTATTTTAACAAAATTTACAATATTCAAATTTTGTCCATTTCTTTACTTAGGAAACTTTGCGATTTTACATTTTTCACAGTTTTTACAATTTTGGAAAAATTTTCTTTTCTTATCAAATTTCGGAAAATTTTCGAAATTTTTATTTTTTTTTGATTTTTTAATTTTTAGAATTTTTGAATTTTTCTGGATTTTTTTCATTTTAACAAAAATTACATTTTTCCAATTTTGTAGATTTCTAAATTAAGAGAAGTTTGTGATTTTGTAGATTATACAGATTTCATTATTTTGAAGAAAGTGTCTTCTTTATTCAATTTCGGGAAATTTACGAAATTTAATTTCGATTGTTGCATTTTAGGAATAATTGCATTTTTCTCGATTTTTTTTTTTTAATTAAAAATATTCAAATTTTGTCCATTTCTTTACTTAGGAAACTTTGCGATTTTACATTTTTCACAGTTTTTACAATTTTGGAAAAATTTAATTTTTTTATCAAATTTCGGAAAATTTCCGAAATTTTTAATTTTTTTTTGATTTTTTAATTTTTGGATTTTTTGCATTTTTCTGGATTTTTTCATTTCAACAAAAATTACAATTTTCCAATTTTTTAGATTTCTTAACTTAGAGAACTTTGCGATTTTACCGTTTTTACAGTTTTTAAAACTTTGAAAATATTTAATTTTTTTATCAAATTTCGGAAATTTTCCGAAATTTTAAATTTTTTCGATTTTTGAATTAAGGGAATTTTAGCATTTTTCTCAATTTTTTTTATTTATAACAAAAATTACAATATTCAAATTTTGTCCATTTCTTTATTTAGGGAACTTTGCGATTTTACAGTTTTCACAGTTTTTACAATTTTGGAAAAATTTTCTTTTTTATCGAATTTCGGAAAGTTTCCGAAATTTTGAATTTTTTTTAATTTTTGAATTTTTAGAATTTTTCCATTTTTCTCGATATTTTCATTTAAACAAAAATTAAAATTTTCCAGTTTTTTAGATATCTTAATTTAGAGAACTTTGTGATTTTGTCGATTTTACAGTTTATACTATTTTGAAAAAATTTTCTTTTTTTGTTTCAAATTTTCGGAAATTTTGCAAAATTTTAATTTTTTTTCGATTTTTTGATTTTTTAGAATTTTTGCATTTTTCTCGATTTTTGAATTTTTAGAATTTTCGCATTTTTTTCGATTTTTTCATTTCAACAAAAATTACAATTTTCAAATTTTTTAGATTTCTTAATTTAGAGAACTTTGTGATTTTGTCGATTTTACAGTTTTTACTATTTTGAAAAAATTTTCTTTTTTTATCAAAATTTTGGAAGTTTTGCAAAATTTTAATTTTTTTTCGATTTATGAATTTTTTGAATTTTCGCATTTTTCTCGATTTTTTCATTTTAACAAAAATTACAATTTTTCAATTTTGTAGATTTCTTAATTTAGAGAACTTTGCGATTTTACAGTTTTTACAGTTTTTAAAATTTTGAAAATATTTAATTTTTTATCGAATTTCGGAAAGTTTCCGTAATTTTTAATTTTTTTTGATTTTTGAATTTTTAGAATTTTAGAATTTTTCTCGATTTTTTCATTTCACCAAAAATTACAATTTTCCAATTTTTTAGATTTCCTAATTTAGAGAACTTTGTGATTTTGTCAATTTTACAGTTTTTACTATTTTGAAATAATTTTATTTTTTTATCAAATTTTCGGAAATTTTGCAAAATTTTAACTTTTTTCGATTTATGAATTTTTTGAATTTTCGCATTTTTCTCGATTTTTTCATTTTAACAAAAATTACAATTTTCCAATTTTGTAGATTTCCTAATTTAGAGAACTTTGCGATTTTACAGTTTTCACAGTTCTTAAAATTTTGAAATTATTTAATTTTTTTATCGAATTTCGGAAAGTTTCCGTAATTTTGCATTTTTTTTTATTTTTGAATTTTTAGAATTTTTCCATTTTTCTCGATATTTTCATTTCAACAAAAATTAAAATTTTTCAATTTTTTAGATTTCTTAATTTAGAGAACTTTGTGATTTTGCCATTTTACAGTTTTTACTATTTTGAAAAATTTTATTTTTTTCCGAATTTTGAATTCTTAGAATTTTCGCATTTTTCTCGATTTTTTCATTTTAGCAAAAATCACAATTTTCCAATTTTGTAGATTTCTTAATTTAGAGAACTTTGCGATTTTACAGCTTTCACAGTTTTTACAATTTTGGAAAAATTTTCTTTTTTATCAAATTTCGGAAAATTTCCGAAATTTTTAATTTTTTTTGATTTTTTAATTTTTAGAATTTTTGCATTTTTCTGGATTTTTTCATTTTAACAAAAATTACAATTTTCCAATTTTGTAGATTTCTAAATTAAGAGAAGTTTGTGATTTTGTAGATTATACAGATTTCATTATTTTGAACAAAGTGTCTTCTTTATTCAATTTCGGAAATTTTCCGAAATTTAAAATTTTTTCGATTTTTGAATTTCTTAAATTTTTTAATTTTTCTCGATTTTTTCATTTCAACAAAATTTACAATATTCCAATTTTGTATATTTCTTAATTTAAAAAGCTTTGCGATTTTTAAGTTTTCACAGTTTTTACTATTTTGAACAAAATTTCTTTTGTTATTAAATTTCATAAATTTTCCGAAATTTTAAATTTTTTCGATTTTTGAATTAAGGGAATTTTAGCATTTTTCTTGATATTTTTAATTCAACAAAAATTACATTTTTCCAATTTTGGCGATTTCTTTATTTAAAGAGCTTTGCGATTTTTAAGTTTTCACAGTCTTTACTATTTTGAAACAATTTAATTTTTTTATCAAATTTCGGAAATTTTCCGAAATTTTAAATTTTGTCGATTGTTGAATTTTAGGAATTTTTGCATTTTTCTCAATTTTTTTATTTTAACAAAATTTACAATATTCAAATTTTGTCCATTTCTTTACTTAGGAAACTTTGCGATTTTACATTTTTCACAGTTTTTACAATTTTGGAAAAATTTTCTTTTTTATCAAATTTCGGAAAATTTCCAACATTTTTAATTTTTTTTGATTTTTTAATTTTTAGAATCTTTGCATTTTTCTGGATTTTTTCATTTTAACAAAAATTACAATTTTCCAATTTTGTAGATTTCTAAATTAAGAGAAGTTTGTGATTTTGTAGATTATACAGATTTCATTATTTTGAACAAAGTGTCTTCTTTATTCAATTTCGGAAATTTTCCGAAATTTAAAATTTTTCCGATTTCTGAATTTCTTAAATTTTTTAATTTTTCTCGATTTTTTCATTTCAACAAAATTTACAATATTCCAATTTTGTATATTTCTTAATTTAAAAAGCTTTGCGATTTTTAAGTTTTCACAGTTTTTACTATTTTGAACAAAATTTCTTTTGTTATTAAATTTCATAAATTTTCCGAAATTTTAAATTTTTTCGATTTTTGAATTAAGGGAATTTTAGCATTTTTCTTGATATTTTTAATTCAACAAAAATTACATTTTTCCAATTTTGGCGATTTCTTTATTTAAAGAGCTTTGCGATTTTTAAGTTTTCACAGTCTTTACTATTTTGAAAAAATTTAATTTTTTTATCAAATTTCGGAAATTTTCCGAAATTTTAAATTTTGTCGATTGTTGAATTTTAGGAATTTTTGCATTTTTCTCAATTTTTTTATTTTAACAAAATTTACAATATTCAAATTTTGTCCATTTCTTTACTTAGGAAACTTTGCGATTTTACATTTTTCACAGTTTTTACAATTTTGGAAAAATTTTCTTTTTTATCAAATTTCGGAAAATTTCCGAAATTTTTAATTTTTTTTTATTTTTTAATTTTTAGAATTTTTGCATTTTTCTCGATTTTTTCATTTTAACAAAAATTACAATTTTCCAATTTTGTAGATTTCTAAATTAAGAGAAGTTTGTGATTTTGTAGATTATACAGATTTCATTATTTTGAAGAAAGTGTCTTCTTTATGCATTTTTCTCGATTTTTTCATTTCAACAAAAATTACAATTTTCAATTTTTTTAGATTTTTAAATTTTGAGAACTTTGTGATTTTGCCAATTTTACAGTTTTTACTATTTTGAAAAAATTTAATTTTTTTATCAAATTTCGGAAATTTTCCGAAATTTTAAATTTTGTCGATTGTTGAATTTTAGGAATTTTAGCATTTTTCTCAATTTTTTTATTTTAATAAAATTTACAATATTCAAATTTTGTCCATTTCATTATTTAGGAAACTTTTCGATTTTACATTTTTCACAGTTTTTAAAATTTTGGAAACATTTTCTTTTTTATCGAATTTCGGAAAGTTTCCGAAATTTTTATTTTTTTTTATTTTTGAATTTTTAGAATTTTTGCATTTTTCTCGATTTTTTCATTTCAACAAAAATTACAATTTTCAAATTTTTTAAATTTCTTAATTTAGAGAACTTTGTGATTTTGTCGATTTTACAGTTTTTACTATTCTGAAAAAATTTTATTTTTTTATCAAATTGTCGGAATTTTTGCAAAATTTTAACTTTTTTCGATTTTTGAATTCTTAGAGTTTTCGCATTTTTCTCGATTTTTTCATTTTAGCAAAAATTACAATTTTCCAATTTTGTAGATTTCTTAATTTAGAGAACTTTGCGATTTTACAGTTTTCACAGTTTTTACTATTTTGAACAAAATTTCTTTTGTTATTAAATTTCATAAATTTTCCGAAATTTTAAATTTTTTCGATTTTTGAATTAAGGGAATTTTAGCATTTTTCTTGATAATTTTAATTCAACAAAAGTTACAATTTTCCAATTTTGGCAATTTCTTTATTTAAAGAGCTTTGCGATTTTTAAGTTTTCACAGTCTTTACTATTTTGAAAAAATTTATTTTTTTTTATCAAATTTCGTAAATTTCCCGAAGTTTTAAATTTTTTCTATTGTTGAATTTTAAGAATATTTGCATTTTTCTCGATTTTTTTTTTTCTTAAATTAACAATATTCAAATTTTGTCCATTTCTTTATTTAGGGAACTTTGCGATTTTACAGTTTTTACAGTTTTTACAATTTTGGAAAATTGTTCTTTTTTATCGAATTTCGGAAAGTTTCCGAAATTTTTAATTTTTTTCGATTTTTGAATTTTTAGAATTTTCGCATTTTTCTCGATTTTTTCATTTCAACAAAAATTACAATTTTCCAATTTTGTAGATTTCTTAATTTAGACAATTTTGTGATTTTGTCGATTTAACAGTTTTTACTATTTTGAAAAAAATTTAATTTTTTTATCAAATTTCGGAAATTTTCCGAAATTTTAAATTTTGTCGATTGTTGAATTTTAGGAATTCTTGCATTTTTCTCAATTTTTTTATTTTAACAAAATTTACAATATTCAAATTTTGTCCATTTCTTTACTTAGGAAACTTTGCGATTTTACATTTTTCACAGTTTTTACAATTTTGGAAAAATTTTCTTTTCTTATCAAATTTCGGAAAATTTTCGAAATTTTTATTTTTTTTTGATTTTTTAATTTTTAGAATTTTTGCATTTTTCTGGATTTTTTTCATTTTAACAAAAATTACATTTTTCCAATTTTGTAGATTTCTAAATTAAGAGAAGTTTGTGATTTTGTAGATTATACAGATTTCATTATTTTGAAGAAAGTGTCTTCTTTATTCAATTTCGGGAAATTTACGAAATTTAATTTCGATTGTTGCATTTTAGGAATAATTGCATTTTTCTCGATTTTTTTTTTTTAATTAAAAATATTCAAATTTTGTCCATTTCTTTACTTAGGAAACTTTGCGATTTTACATTTTTCACAGTTTTTACAATTTTGGAAAAATTTAATTTTTTTATCAAATTTCGGAAAATTTCCGAAATTTTTAATTTTTTTTTGATTTTTTAATTTTTGGATTTTTTGCATTTTTCTGGATTTTTTCATTTCAACAAAAATTACAATTTTCAAATTTTTTAGATTTCTTAATTTAGAGAACTTTGTGATTTTGTCGATTTTACAGTTTTTACTATTTTGAAAAAATTTTCTTTTTTTATCAAAATTTTGGAAGTTTTGCAAAATTTTAATTTTTTTTCGATTTATGAATTTTTTGAATTTTCGCATTTTTCTCGATTTTTTCATTTTAACAAAAATTACAATTTTTCAATTTTGTAGATTTCTTAATTTAGAGAACTTTGCGATTTTACAGTTTTTACAGTTTTTAAAATTTTGAAAATATTTAATTTTTTATCGAATTTCGGAAAGTTTCCGTAATTTTTAATTTTTTTTGATTTTTGAATTTTTAGAATTTTAGAATTTTTCTCGATTTTTTCATTTCACCAAAAATTACAATTTTCCAATTTTTTAGATTTCCTAATTTAGAGAACTTTGTGATTTTGTCAATTTTACAGTTTTTACTATTTTGAAATAATTTTATTTTTTTATCAAATTTTCGGAAATTTTGCAAAATTTTAACTTTTTTCGATTTATGAATTTTTTGAATTTTCGCATTTTTCTCGATTTTTTCATTTCAACAAAAATTACAATTTTCCAATTTTGTAGATTTCCTAATTTAGAGAACTTTGCGATTTTACAGTTTTCACAGTTCTTAAAATTTTGAAATTATTTAATTTTTTTATCGAATTTCGGAAAGTTTCCGTAATTTTGCATTTTTTTTTATTTTTGAATTTTTAGAATTTTTCCATTTTTCTCGATTTTTTCATTTCAACAAAAATTACAATTTTCAAATTTTTTAAATTTCTTAATTTAGAGAACTTTGTGATTTTGCCATTTTACAGTTTTTACTATTTTGAAAAATTTTATTTTTTTCCGAATTTTGAATTCTTAGAATTTTCGCATTTTTCTCGATTTTTTCATTTTAGCAAAAATCACAATTTTCCAATTTTGTAGATTTCTTAATTAAGAGAACTTTGCGATTTTACAGCTTTCACAGTTTTTACAATTTTGGAAAAATTTTCTTTTTTATCAAATTTCGGAAAATTTCCGAAATTTTTAATTTTTTTTGATTTTTTAATTTTTAGAATTTTTGCATTTTTCTGGATTTTTTCATTTTAACAAAAATTACAATTTTCCAATTTTGTAGATTTCTAAATTAAGAGAAGTTTGTGATTTTGTAGATTATACAGATTTCATTATTTTGAACAAAGTGTCTTCTTTATTCAATTTCGGAAATTTTCCGAAATTTAAAATTTTTTCGATTTTTGAATTTCTTAAATTTTTTAATTTTTCTCGATTTTTTCATTTCAACAAAATTTACAATATTCCAATTTTGTATATTTCTTAATTTAAAAAGCTTTGCGATTTTTAAGTTTTCACAGTTTTTACTATTTTGAACAAAATTTCTTTTGTTATTAAATTTCATAAATTTTCCGAAATTTTAAATTTTTTCGATTTTTGAATTAAGGGAATTTTAGCATTTTTCTTGATATTTTTAATTCAACAAAAATTACATTTTTCCAATTTTGGCGATTTCTTTATTTAAAGAGCTTTGCGATTTTTAAGTTTTCACAGTCTTTACTATTTTGAAACAATTTAATTTTTTTATCAAATTTCGGAAATTTTCCGAAATTTTAAATTTTGTCGATTGTTGAATTTTAGGAATTTTTGCATTTTTCTCAATTTTTTTATTTTAACAAAATTTACAATATTCAAATTTTGTCCATTTCTTTACTTAGGAAACTTTGCGATTTTACATTTTTCACAGTTTTTACAATTTTGGAAAAATTTTCTTTTTTATCAAATTTCGGAAAATTTCCAACATTTTTAATTTTTTTTGATTTTTTAATTTTTAGAATTTTTGCATTTTTCTGGATTTTTTCATTTTAACAAAAATTACAATTTTCCAATTTTGTAGATTTCTAAATTAAGAGAAGTTTGTGATTTTGTAGATTATACAGATTTCATTATTTTGAACAAAGTGTCTTCTTTATTCAATTTCGGAAATTTTCCGAAATTTAAAATTTTTCCGATTTCTGAATTTCTTAAATTTTTTAATTTTTCTCGATTTTTTCATTTCAACAAAATTTACAATATTCCAATTTTGTATATTTCTTAATTTAAAAAGCTTTGCGATTTTTAAGTTTTCACAGTTTTTACTATTTTGAACAAAATTTCTTTTGTTATTAAATTTCATAAATTTTCCGAAATTTTAAATTTTTTCGATTTTTGAATTAAGGGAATTTTAGCATTTTTCTTGATATTTTTAATTCAACAAAAATTACATTTTTCCAATTTTGGCGATTTCTTTATTTAAAGAGCTTTGCGATTTTTAAGTTTTCACAGTCTTTACTATTTTGAAAAAATTTAATTTTTTTATCAAATTTCGGAAATTTTCCGAAATTTTAAATTTTGTCGATTGTTGAATTTTAGGAATTTTTGCATTTTTCTCAATTTTTTTATTTTAACAAAATTTACAATATTCAAATTTTGTCCATTTCTTTACTTAGGAAACTTTGCGATTTTACATTTTTCACAGTTTTTACAATTTTGGAAAAATTTTCTTTTTTATCAAATTTCGGAAAATTTCCGAAATTTTTAATTTTTTTTTATTTTTTAATTTTTAGAATTTTTGCATTTTTCTCGATTTTTTCATTTTAACAAAAATTACAATTTTCCAATTTTGTAGATTTCTAAATTAAGAGAAGTTTGTGATTTTGTAGATTATACAGATTTCATTATTTTGAAGAAAGTGTCTTCTTTATGCATTTTTCTCGATTTTTTCATTTCAACAAAAATTACAATTTTCAATTTTTTTAGATTTTTAAATTTTGAGAACTTTGTGATTTTGCCAATTTTACAGTTTTTACTATTTTGAAAAAATTTAATTTTTTTATCAAATTTCGGAAATTTTCCGAAATTTTAAATTTTGTCGATTGTTGAATTTTAGGAATTTTAGCATTTTTCTCAATTTTTTTATTTTAATAAAATTTACAATATTCAAATTTTGTCCATTTCATTATTTAGGAAACTTTTCGATTTTACATTTTTCACAGTTTTTAAAATTTTGGAAACATTTTCTTTTTTATCGAATTTCGGAAAGTTTCCGAAATTTTTATTTATTTTTATTTTTGAATTTTTAGAATTTTTGCATTTTTCTCGATTTTTTCATTTCAACAAAAATTACAATTTTCAAATTTTTTAAATTTCTTAATTTAGAGAACTTTGTGATTTTGTCGATTTTACAGTTTTTACTATTCTGAAAAAATTTTATTTTTTTATCAAATTGTCGGAATTTTTGCAAAATTTTAACTTTTTTCGATTTTTGAATTCTTAGAGTTTTCGCATTTTTCTCGATTTTTTCATTTTAGCAAAAATTACAATTTTCCAATTTTGTAGATTTCTTAATTTAGAGAACTTTGCGATTTTACAGTTTTCACAGTTTTTACTATTTTGAACAAAATTTCTTTTGTTATTAAATTTCATAAATTTTCCGAAATTTTAAATTTTTTCGATTTTTGAATTAAGGGAATTTTAGCATTTTTCTTGATAATTTTAATTCAACAAAAGTTACAATTTTCCAATTTTGGCAATTTCTTTATTTAAAGAGCTTTGCGATTTTTAAGTTTTCACAGTCTTTACTATTTTGAAAAAATTTATTTTTTTTTATCAAATTTCGTAAATTTCCCGAAATTTTAAATTTTTTCTATTGTTGAATTTTAAGAATATTTGCATTTTTCTCGATTTTTTTTTTTTCTTAAATTAACAATATTCAAATTTTGTCCATTTCTTTATTTAGGGAACTTTGCGATTTTACAGTTTTTACAGTTTTTACAATTTTGGAAAATTGTTCTTTTTTATCGAATTTCGGAAAGTTTCCGAAATTTTTAATTTTTTTCGATTTTTGAATTTTTAGAATTTTCGCATTTTTCTCGATTTTCTCATTTCAACAAAAATTACAATTTTCCAATTTTGTAGATTTCTTAATTTAGACAATTTTGTGATTTTGTCGATTTAACAGTTTTTACTATTTTGAACAAAATTTCTTTTGTTATTAAATTTCGGAAATTTTCCGAAATTTTAAATTTTTTCGATTTTTGAATTAAGGGAATTTTAGCATTTTTCTCAATTTTTTTTATTTATAACAAAAATTACAATATTCAAATTTTGTCCATTTCTTTATTTAGGGAACTTTGCGATTTTACAGTTTTCACAGTTTTTACAATTTTGGAAAAATTTTCTTTTTTATCGAATTTCGGAAAGTTTCCGAAATTTTGAATTTTTTTTGATTTTTGAATTTTTAGAATTTTTCCATTTTTCTCGATATTTTCATTTCAACCAAAAATTAAAATTTTCCAATTTTTTAGATTTATTAATTTAGAGAACTTTGTGATTTTGTCGATTTTACAGTTCTTACTATTTTGAAAAAATTTTCTTTTTTTTTATCAAATTTTCGGAAATTTTGCAAAATTTGAATTTTTTCGATTTTTTTGAATTTTCTAGAATTTTCGCATTTTTCTCGATTTTTTCATTTCAACAAAAATTAAAATTTTCCAATTTTGTAGATTTCTTAATTTAGAGAACTTTGCGATTTTACAGTTTTTGCAGTTTTTAAAATTTTGAAAATATTTTATTTTTTTATCGAATTTCGGAAAGTTTCCGTAATTTTTAATTTATTTTTATTTTTGAATTTTTAGAATTTTTGCATTTTTCTCGATTTTTTCATTTCAACAAAAATTACAATTTTTCAATTTTTTAGATTTCTTAATTTAGAGAACTTTGTGATTTTGTCGATTTTACAGTTTTTACTATTCTGAAAAAAATTATATTTTTTTATCAAATTTTCGGAAAGTTTGCAAAATTTTAACTTTTTCCGATTTTTGAATTCTTAGAATTTTCTCATTTTTCTCGATTTTTTCATTTTAGCAAAAATCACAATTTTCCAATTTTGTAGATTTCTTAATTTAGAGAATTTTGCGATTTTACAGCTTTCACAGTTTTTACTATTTTGAAAAAAATTTCTTTTGTTATCAAATTTCGGAAATTCTAAATTTTTTAGATTTTTGAATTTAGGGAATTTTAGCATTTTTCTTGATATTTTTAATTCAACAAAAATTACATTTTTCCAATTTTGGCGATTTCTTTATTTAAAGAGCTTTGCGATTTTTAAGTTTTCACAGTCTTTACTATTTTGAAAAAATTTAATTTTTTATCAAATTTCGGAAATTTTCCGAAATTTTAAATTTTGTCGATTGTTGAATTTTAGGAATTTTTGCATTTTTCTCAATTTTTTTATTTTAACAAAATTTACAATATTCAAATTTTGTCCATTTCTTTACTTAGGAAACTTTGCGATTTTACATTTTTCACAGTTTTTACAATTTTGGAAAAATTTTCTTTTCTTATCAAATTTCGGAAAATTTCCGAAATTTTTATTTTTTTTTGATTTTTTAATTTTTAGAATTTTTGCATTTTTCTGGATCTTTTTCATTTTAACAAAAATTACATTTTTCCAATTTTGTAGATTTCTAAATTAAGAGAAGTTTGTGATTTTGTAGATTATACAGATTTCATTATTTTGAAGAAAGTGTCTTCTTTATTCAATTTCGGGAAATTTACGAAATTTAATTTCGATTGTTGCATTTTAGGAATAATTGCATTTTTCTCGATTTTTTTTTTTTAATTAAAAATATTCAAATTTTGTCCATTTCTTTACTTAGGAAACTTTGCGATTTTACATTTTTCACAGTTTTTACAATTTTGGAAAAATTTAATTTTTTTATCAAATTTCGGAAAATTTCCGAAATTTTTAATTTTTTTTTGATTTTTTAATTTTTGGATTTTTTGCATTTTTCTGGATTTTTTCATTTCAACAAAAATTACAATTTTCCAATTTTTTAGATTTCTTAACTTAGAGAACTTTGCGATTTTACCGTTTTTACAGTTTTTAAAACTTTGAAAATATTTAATTTTTTTATCAAATTTCGGAAATTTTCCGAAATTTTAAATTTTTTCGATTTTTGAATTAAGGGAATTTTAGCATTTTTCTCAATTTTTTTTATTTATAACAAAAATTACAATATTCAAATTTTGCCAATTTCTTTATTTAGGGAACTTTGCGATTTTACAGTTTTCACAGTTTTTACAATTTTGGAAAAATTTTCTTTTTTATCGAATTTCGGAAAGTTTCCGAAATTTTGAATTTTTTTTAATTTTTGAATTTTTAGAATTTTTCCATTTTTCTCGATATTTTCATTTAAACAAAAATTAAAATTTTCCAGTTTTTTAGATATCTTAATTTAGAGAACTTTGTGATTTTGTCGATTTTACAGTTTATACTATTTTGAAAAAATTTTCTTTTTTTGTTTCAAATTTTCGGAAATTTTGCAAAATTTTAATTTTTTTTCGATTTTTTGATTTTTTAGAATTTTTGCATTTTTCTCGATTTTTGAATTTTTAGAATTTTCGCATTTTTTTCGATTTTTTCATTTCAACAAAAATTACAATTTTCAAATTTTTTAGATTTCTTAATTTAGAGAACTTTGTGATTTTGTCGATTTTACAGTTTTTACTATTTTGAAAAAATTTTCTTTTTTTATCAAAATTTTGGAAGTTTTGCAAAATTTTAATTTTTTTTCGATTTATGAATTTTTTGAATTTTCGCATTTTTCTCGATTTTTTCATTTTAACAAAAATTACAATTTTTCAATTTTGTAGATTTCTTAATTTAGAGAACTTTGCGATTTTACAGTTTTTACAGTTTTTAAAATTTTGAAAATATTTAATTTTTTATCGAATTTCGGAAAGTTTCCGTAATTTTTAATTTTTTTTGATTTTTGAATTTTTAGAATTTTTGAATTTTTCTCGATTTTTTCATTTCACCAAAAATTACAATTTTCCAATTTTTTAGATTTCCTAATTTAGAGAACTTTGTGATTTTGTCAATTTTACAGTTTTTACTATTTTGAAATAATTTTATTTTTTTATCAAATTTTCGGAAATTTTGCAAAATTTTAACTTTTTTCGATTTATGAATTTTTTGAATTTTCGCATTTTTCTCGATTTTTTCATTTTAACAAAAATTACAATTTTCCAATTTTGTAGATTTCCTAATTTAGAGAACTTTGCGATTTTACAGTTTTCACAGTTCTTAAAATTTTGAAATTATTTAATTTTTTTATCGAATTTCGGAAAGTTTCCGTAATTTTGCATTTTTTTTTATTTTTGAATTTTTAGAATTTTTCCATTTTTCTCGATATTTTCATTTCAACAAAAATTAAAATTTTTCAATTTTTTAGATTTCTTAATTTAGAGAACTTTGTGATTTTGCCATTTTACAGTTTTTACTATTTTGAAAAATTTTATTTTTTTCCGAATTTTGAATTCTTAGAATTTTCGCATTTTTCTCGATTTTTTCATTTTAGCAAAAATCACAATTTTCCAATTTTGTAGATTTCTTAATTTAGAGAACTTTGCGATTTTACAGCTTTCACAGTTTTTACAATTTTGGAAAAATTTTCTTTTTTATCAAATTTCGGAAAATTTCCGAAATTTTTAAATTTTTTTGATTTTTTAATTTTTAGAATTTTTGCATTTTTCTGGATTTTTTCATTTTAACAAAAATTACAATTTTCCAATTTTGTAGATTTCTAAATTAAGAGAAGTTTGTGATTTTGTAGATTATACAGATTTCATTATTTTGAACAAAGTGTCTTCTTAATTCAATTTCGGAAATTTTCCGAAATTTAAAATTTTTTCGATTTTTGAATTTCTTAAATTTTTTAATTTTTCTCGATTTTTTCATTTCAACAAAATTTACAATATTCCAATTTTGTATATTTCTTAATTTAAAAAGCTTTGCGATTTTTAAGTTTTCACAGTTTTTACTATTTTGAACAAAATTTCTTTTGTTATTAAATTTCATAAATTTTCCGAAATTTTAAATTTTTTCGATTTTTGAATTAAGGGAATTTTAGCATTTTTCTTGATATTTTTAATTCAACAAAAATTACATTTTTCCAATTTTGGCGATTTCTTTATTTAAAGAGCTTTGCGATTTTTAAGTTTTCACAGTCTTTACTATTTTGAAACAATTTAATTTTTTTATCAAATTTCGGAAATTTTCCGAAATTTTAAATTTTGTCGATTGTTGAATTTTAGGAATTTTTGCATTTTTCTCAATTTTTTTATTTTAACAAAATTTACAATATTCAAATTTTGTCCATTTCTTTACTTAGGAAACTTTGCGATTTTACATTTTTCACAGTTTTTACAATTTTGGAAAAATTTTCTTTTTTATCAAATTTCGGAAAATTTCCAACATTTTTAATTTTTTTTGATTTTTTAATTTTTAGAATTTTTGCATTTTTCTGGATTTTTTCATTTTAACAAAAATTACAATTTTCCAATTTTGTAGATTTCTAAATTAAGAGAAGTTTGTGATTTTGTAGATTATACAGATTTCATTATTTTGAACAAAGTGTCTTCTTTATTCAATTTCGGAAATTTTCCGAAATTTAAAATTTTTCCGATTTCTGAATTTCTTAAATTTTTTAATTTTTCTCGATTTTTTCATTTCAACAAAATTTACAATATTCCAATTTTGTATATTTCTTAATTTAAAAAGCTTTGCGATTTTTAAGTTTTCACAGTTTTTACTATTTTGAACAAAATTTCTTTTGTTATTAAATTTCATAAATTTTCCGAAATTTTAAATTTTTTCGATTTTTGAATTAAGGGAATTTTAGCATTTTTCTTGATATTTTTAATTCAACAAAAATTACATTTTTCCAATTTTGGCGATTTCTTTATTTAAAGAGCTTTGCGATTTTTAAGTTTTCACAGTCTTTACTATTTTGAAAAAATTTAATTTTTTTATCAAATTTCGGAAATTTTCCGAAATTTTAAATTTTGTCGATTGTTGAATTTTAGGAATTTTTGCATTTTTCTCAATTTTTTTATTTTAACAAAATTTACAATATTCAAATTTTGTCCATTTCTTTACTTAGGAAACTTTGCGATTTTACATTTTTCACAGTTTTTACAATTTTGGAAAAATTTTCTTTTTTATCAAATTTCGGAAAATTTCCGAAATTTTTAATTTTTTTTTATTTTTGAATTTTTAGAATTTTTGCATTTTTCTCGATTTTTTCATTTTAACAAAAATTACAATTTTCCAATTTTGTAGATTTCTAAATTAAGAGAAGTTTGTGATTTTGTAGATTATACAGATTTCATTATTTTGAAGAAAGTGTCTTCTTTATGCATTTTTCTCGATTTTTTCATTTCAACAAAAATTACAATTTTCAATTTTTTTAGATTTTTAAATTTTGAGAACTTTGTGATTTTGCCAATTTTACAGTTTTTACTATTTTGAAAAAATTTAATTTTTTTATCAAATTTCGGAAATTTTCCGAAATTTTAAATTTTGTCGATTGTTGAATTTTAGGAATTTTAGCATTTTTCTCAATTTTTTTATTTTAATAAAATTTACAATATTCAAATTTTGTCCATTTCATTATTTAGGAAACTTTTCGATTTTACATTTTTCACAGTTTTTAAAATTTTGGAAACATTTTCTTTTTTATCGAATTTCGGAAAGTTTCCGAAATTTTTATTTTTTTTTATTTTTGAATTTTTAGAATTTTTGCATTTTTCTCGATTTTTTCATTTCAACAAAAATTACAATTTTCAAATTTTTTAAATTTCTTAATTTAGAGAACTTTGTGATTTTGTCGATTTTACAGTTTTTACTATTCTGAAAAAATTTTATTTTTTTATCAAATTGTCGGAATTTTTGCAAAATTTTAACTTTTTTCGATTTTTGAATTCTTAGAGTTTTCGCATTTTTCTCGATTTTTTCATTTTAGCAAAAATTACAATTTTCCAATTTTGTAGATTTCTTAATTTAGAGAACTTTGCGATTTTACAGTTTTCACAGTTTTTACTATTTTGAACAAAATTTCTTTTGTTATTAAATTTCATAAATTTTCCGAAATTTTAAATTTTTTCGATTTTTGAATTAAGGGAATTTTAGCATTTTTCTTGATAATTTTAATTCAACAAAAGTTACAATTTTCCAATTTTGGCAATTTCTTTATTTAAAGAGCTTTGCGATTTTTAAGTTTTCACAGTCTTTACTATTTTGAAAAAATTTATTTTTTTTATCAAATTTCGTAAATTTCCCGAAATTTTAAATTTTTTCTATTGTTGAATTTTAAGAATATTTGCATTTTTCTCGATTTTTTTTTTTTCTTAAATTAACAATATTCAAATTTTGTCCATTTCTTTATTTAGGGAACTTTGCGATTTTACAGTTTTTACAGTTTTTACAATTTTGGAAAATTGTTCTTTTTTATCGAATTTCGGAAAGTTTCCGAAATTTTTAATTTTTTTCGATTTTTGAATTTTTAGAATTTTTCCATTTTTCTCGATATTTTCATTTCAACAAAAATTACAATTTTCCAATTTTGTAGATTTCTTAATTTAGACAATTTTGTGATTTTGTCGATTTAACAGTTTTTACTATTTTGAACAAAATTTCTTTTGTTATTAAATTTCGGAAATTTTCCGAAATTTTAAATTTTTTCGATTTTTGAATTAAGGGAATTTTAGCATTTTTCTCAATTTTTTTTATTTATAACAAAAATTACAATATTCAAATTTTGTCCATTTCTTTATTTAGGGAACTTTGCGATTTTACAGTTTTCACAGTTTTTACAATTTTGGAAAAATTTTCTTTTTTATCGAATTTCGGAAAGTTTCCGAAATTTTGAATTTTTTTTGATTTTTGAATTTTTAGAATTTTTCCATTTTTCTCGATATTTTCATTTCAACCAAAAATTAAAATTTTCCAATTTTTTAGATTTATTAATTTAGAGAACTTTGTGATTTTGTCGATTTTACAGTTCTTACTATTTTGAAAAAATTTTCTTTTTTTTTATCAAATTTTCGGAAATTTTGCAAAATTTGAATTTTTTCGATTTTTTTGAATTTTCTAGAATTTTCGCATTTTTCTCGATTTTTTCATTTCAACAAAAATTAAAATTTTCCAATTTTGTAGATTTCTTAATTTAGAGAACTTTGCGATTTTACAGTTTTTGCAGTTTTTAAAATTTTGAAAATATTTTATTTTTTTATCGAATTTCGGAAAGTTTCCGTAATTTTTAATTTATTTTTATTTTTGAATTTTTAGAATTTTTGCATTTTTCTCGATTTTTTCATTTCAACAAAAATTACAATTTTTCAATTTTTTAGATTTCTTAATTTAGAGAACTTTGTGATTTTGTCGATTTTACAGTTTTTACTATTCTGAAAAAAATTATATTTTTTTATCAAATTTTCGGAAAGTTTGCAAAATTTTAACTTTTTCCGATTTTTGAATTCTTAGAATTTTCTCATTTTTCTCGATTTTTTCATTTTAGCAAAAATCACAATTTTCCAATTTTGTAGATTTCTTAATTTAGAGAATTTTGCGATTTTACAGCTTTCACAGTTTTTACTATTTTGAAAAAAATTTCTTTTGTTATCAAATTTCGGAAATTCTAAATTTTTTAGATTTTTGAATTTAGGGAATTTTAGCATTTTTCTTGATATTTTTAATTCAACAAAAATTACATTTTTCCAATTTTGGCGATTTCTTTATTTAAAGAGCTTTGCGATTTTTAAGTTTTCACAGTCTTTACTATTTTGAAAAAATTTAATTTTTTATCAAATTTCGGAAATTTTCCGAAATTTTAAATTTTGTCGATTGTTGAATTTTAGGAATTTTTGCATTTTTCTCAATTTTTTTATTTTAACAAAATTTACAATATTCAAATTTTGTCCATTTCTTTACTTAGGAAACTTTGCGATTTTACATTTTTCACAGTTTTTACAATTTTGGAAAAATTTTCTTTTCTTATCAAATTTCGGAAAATTTCCGAAATTTTTATTTTTTTTTGATTTTTTAATTTTTAGAATTTTTGCATTTTTCTGGATCTTTTTCATTTTAACAAAAATTACATTTTTCCAATTTTGTAGATTTCTAAATTAAGAGAAGTTTGTGATTTTGTAGATTATACAGATTTCATTATTTTGAAGAAAGTGTCTTCTTTATTCAATTTCGGGAAATTTACGAAATTTAATTTCGATTGTTGCATTTTAGGAATAATTGCATTTTTCTCGATTTTTTTTTTTTTAATTAACAATATTCAAATTTTGTCCATTTCTTTACTTAGGAAACTTTGCGATTTTACATTTTTCACAGTTTTTACAATTTTGGAAAAATTTAATTTTTTTATCAAATTTCGGAAAATTTCCGAAATTTTTAATTTTTTTTTGATTTTTTAATTTTTGGATTTTTTGCATTTTTCTGGATTTTTTTATTTCAACAAAAATTACAATTTTCCAATTTTTTAGATTTCTTAATTTAGAGAACTTTGCGATTTTACCGTTTTTACAGTTTTTAAAACTTTGAAAATATTTAATTTTTTTATCAAATTTCGGAAATTTTCCGAAATTTTAAATTTTTTCGATTTTTGAATTAAGGGAATTTTAGCATTTTTCTCAATTTTTTTTAATTATAACAAAAATTACAATATTCAAATTTTGTCCATTTCTTTATTTAGGGAACTTTGCGATTTTACAGTTTTCACAGTTTTTACAATTTTGGAAAAATTTTCTTTTTTATCGAATTTCGGAAAGTTTCCGAAATTTTGAATTTTTTTTGATTTTTGAATTTTTAGAATTTTTCCATTTTTCTCGATATTTTCATTTCAACAAAAATTAAAATTTTCCAGTTTTTTAGATATCTTAATTTAGAGAACTTTGTGATTTTGTCGATTTTACAGTTTATACTATTTTGAAAAAATTTTCTTTTTTTGTTTCAAATTTTCGGAAATTTTGCAAAATTTTAATTTTTTTTCGATTTTTTGATTTTTTAGAATTTTTGCATTTTTCTCGATTTTTGAATTTTTAGAATTTTCGCATTTTTTTCGATTTTTTCATTTCAACAAAAATTACAATTTTCAAATTTTTTAGATTTCTTAATTTAGAGAACTTTGTGATTTTGTCGATTTTACAGTTTTTACTATTTTGAAATAATTTTATTTTTTTATCAAATTTTCGGAAATTTTGCAAAATTTTAACTTTTTTCGATTTATGAATTTTTTGAATTTTCGCATTTTTCTCGATTTTTTCATTTTAACAAAAATTACAATTTTCCAATTTTGTAGATTTCCTAATTTAGAGAACTTTGCGATTTTACAGTTTTCACAGTTCTTAAAATTTTGAAATTATTTAATTTTTTTATCGAATTTCGGAAAGTTTCCGTAATTTTGCATTTTTTTTTATTTTTGAATTTTTAGAATTTTTCCATTTTTCTCGATTTTTTCATTTCAACAAAAATTACAATTTTCAAATTTTTTAAATTTCTTAATTTAGAGAACTTTGTGATTTTGTCGATTTTACAGTTTTTACTATTCTGAAAAAATTTTATTTTTTTATCAAATTTTCGGAAATTTTTCAAAATTTTAACTTTTTTCGATTTTTGAATTCTTAGAATTTTCGCATTTTTCTCGATTTTTTCATTTTAGCAAAAATTACAATTTTCCAATTTTGTAGATTTCTTAATTTAGAGAACTTTGCGATTTTACAGTTTTCACAGTTTTTACTATTTTGAACAAAATTTCTTTTGTTATTAAATTTCATAAATTTTCCGAAATTTTAAATTTTTTCGATTTTTGAATTAAGGGAATTTTAGCATTTTTCTTGATAATTTTAATTCAACAAAAGTTACAATTTTCCAATTTTGGCAATTTCTTTATTTAAAGAGCTTTGCGATTTTTAAGTTTTCACAGTCTTTACTATTTTGAAAAAATTTATTTTTTTTTATCAAATTTCGTAAATTTCCCGAAATTTTAAATTTTTTCTATTGTTGAATTTTAAGAATATTTGCATTTTTCTCGATTTTTTTTTTTTCTTAAATTAACAATATTCAAATTTTGTCCATTTCTTTATTTAGGGAACTTTGCGATTTTACAGTTTTTACAGTTTTTACAATTTTGGAAAAAATTCCTTTTGTTATCAAATTTCGGAAATTTTAAATTTTTTAGATTTTTGAATTTAGGGAATTTTCGCATTTTTCTCAATTTTTTTTATTTATAACAAAAATTACAATATTCAAATTTTGTCCATTTCTTTATTTAGGGAACTTTGCGATTTTACAGTTTTCACAGTTTTTACAATTTTGGAAAAATTTTCTTTTTTATCGAATTTCGGAAAGTTTCCGAAATTTTGAATTTTTTTTGATTTTTGAATTTTTAGAATTTTTCCATTTTTCTCGATATTTTCATTTCAACAAAAATTACAATTTTCAAATTTTTTAGATTTCTTAATTTAGAGAACTTTGTGATTTTGCCATTTTACAGTTTTTACTATTTTGAAAAATTTTATTTTTTTCCGAATTTTGAATTCTTAGAATTTTCGCATTTTTCTCGATTTTTTCATTTTAGCAAAAATCACAATTTTCCAATTTTGTAGATTTCTTAATTTAGAGAACTTTGCGATTTTACAGCTTTCACAGTTTTTACTATTTTGAAAAAAATTCCTTTTGTTATCAAATTTCGGAAATTTTAAATTTTTTAGATTTTTGAATTTAGGGAGTTTTAGCATTTTTCTTGATATTTTTAATTCAACAAAAGTTACAATTTTCCAATTTTGGCGATTTCTTTATTTAAAGAGCTTTGCGATTTTTAAGTTTTTACAGTCTTTACTATTTTAAGAAAAATTTATTTTTTTTTATCAAATTTCGGAAATTTCCCGAAATTTTAAATTTTTTCGATTTTTGAATTAAGGGAATTTTAGCATTTTTCTCAATTTTTTTTATTTATAACAAAAATTACAATATTCAAATTTTGTCCATTTCTTTATTTAGGGAACTTTGCGATTTTACATTTTTCACAGTTTTTACAATTTTGGAAAAATTTTCTTTTTTCTATCAAATTTCGGAAAGTTTCCGAAATTTTGAATTTTTTTTGATTTTTGAATTTTTAGAATTTTTTAATTTTTCTCGATATTTTCATTTCAACAAAAATTAAAATTTTCCAATTTTTTAGATTTATTAATTTAGAGAACTTTGTGATTTTGTCGATTTAACAGTTTTTACTATTTTAAAAAAAATTTTCTTTTTTTTATCAAATTTCGGAAATTTTGCAAAATTTGATTTTTTTCGATTTTTTGAATTTTAGGAATTTTTGCATTTTTCTCAATTTTTTTATTTTAACAAAATTTACAATATTCAAATTTTGTCCATTTCTTTACTTAGGAAACTTTGCGATTTTACATTTTTCACAGTTTTTACAATTTTGGAAAAATTTTCTTTTTTATCAAATTTCGGAAAATTTCCGAAATTTTTAATTTTTTTTGATTTTTTAATTTTTAGAATTTTTGAATTTTTCTGGATTTTTTCATTTTAACAAAAATTACAATTTTCCAATTTTGTAGATTTCTAAATTAAGAGAAGTTTGTGATTTTGTAGATTATACAGATTTCATTATTTTGAACAAAGTGTCTTCTTTATTCAATTTCGGAAATTTTCCGAAATTTAAAATTTTTCCGATTTTTGAATTTCTTAAATTTTTTAATTTTTCTCGATTTTTTCATTTCAACAAAATTTACAATATTCCAATTTTGTATATTTCTTAATTTAAAAAGCTTTGCGATTTTTAAGTTTTCACAGTTTTTACTATTTTGAACAAAATTTCTTTTGTTATTAAATTTCATAAATTTTCCGAAATTTTAAATTTTTTCGATTTTTGAATTAAGGGAATTTTAGCATTTTTCTTGATATTTTTAATTCAACAATAATTACATTTTTCCAATTTTGGCGATTTCTTTATTTAAAGAGCTTTGCGATTTTTAAGTTTTCACAGTCTTTACTATTTTGAAAAAATTTAATTTTTTTATCAAATTTCGGAAACTTTCCGAAATTTTAAATTTTGTCGATTGTTGAATTTTAGGAATTTTTGCAATTTTCTCGATTTTTTCATTTCAACAAAAATTACAATTTTCAATTTTTTTAGATTTTTAAATTTTGAGAACTTTGTGATTTTGCCAATTTTACAGTTTTTACTATTTTGAAAAAATTTAATTTTTTTATCAAATTTCGGAAATTTTCCGAAATTTTAAATTTTGTCGATTGTTGAATTTTAGGAATTTTTGCATTTTTCTCAATTTTTTTATTTTAACAAAATTTACAATATTCAAATTTTGTCCATTTCATTATTTAGGAAACTTTGCGATTTTACATTTTTCACAGTTTTTAAAATTTTGGAAACATTTTCTTTTTTATTGAATTTCGGAAAGTTTCCGAAATTTTTATTTTTTTTTATTTTTGAATTTTTAGAATTTTTGCATTTTTCTCGATTTTTTCATTTCAACAAAAATTACAATTTTCAAATTTTTTAGATTTCTTAATTTAGAGAACTTTGTGATTTTGCCATTTTACAGTTTTTACTATTTTGAAAAATTTTATTTTTTTCCGAATTTTGAATTCTTAGAATTTTCGCATTTTTCTCGATTTTTTCATTTTAGCAAAAATCACAATTTTCCAATTTTGTAGATTTCTTAATTTAAAGAGCTTTGCGATTTTTAAGTTTTTACAGTCTTTACTATTTTAAGAAAAATTTATTTTTTTTTATCAAATTTCGGAAATTTCCCGAAATTTTAAATTTTTTAGATTTTTGAATTAAGGGAATTTTAGCATTTTTCTCAATTTTTTTTATTTATAACAAAAATTACAATATTCAAATTTTGTCCATTTCTTTATTTAGGGAACTTTGCGATTTTACATTTTTCACAGTTTTTACAATTTTGGAAAAATTTTCTTTTTTATCAAATTTCGGAAAGTTTCCGAAATTTTGAATTTTTTTTGATTTTTGAATTTTTAGAATTTTTTAATTTTTCTCGATATTTTCATTTCAACAAAAATTAAAATTTTCCAATTTTTTAGATTTATTAATTTAGAGAACTTTGTGATTTTGTCGATTTAACAGTTTTTACTATTTTAAAAAAAATTTTCTTTTTTTTATCAAATTTCGGAAATTTTGCAAAATTTGATTTTTTTCGATTTTTTGAATTTTAGGAATTTTTGCATTTTTCTCAATTTTTTTATTTTAACAAAATTTACAATATTCAAATTTTGTCCATTTCTTTACTTAGGAAACTTTGCGATTTTACATTTTTCACAGTTTTTACAATTTTGGAAAAATTTTCTTTTTTATCAAATTTCGGAAAATTTCCGAAATTTTTAATTTTTTTTGATTTTTTAATTTTTAGAATTTTTGAATTTTTCTGGATTTTTTCATTTTAACAAAAATTACAATTTTCCAATTTTGTAGATTTCTAAATTAAGAGAAGTTTGTGATTTTGTAGATTATACAGATTTCATTATTTTGAACAAAGTGTCTTCTTTATTCAATTTCGGAAATTTTCCGAAATTTAAAATTTTTCCGATTTTTGAATTTCTTAAATTTTTTAATTTTTCTCGATTTTTTCATTTCAACAAAATTTACAATATTCCAATTTTGTATATTTCTTAATTTAAAAAGCTTTGCGATTTTTAAGTTTTCACAGTTTTTACTATTTTGAACAAAATTTCTTTTGTTATTAAATTTCATAAATTTTCCGAAATTTTAAATTTTTTCGATTTTTGAATTAAGGGAATTTTAGCATTTTTCTTGATATTTTTAATTCAACAATAATTACATTTTTCCAATTTTGGCGATTTCTTTATTTAAAGAGCTTTGCGATTTTTAAGTTTTCACAGTCTTTACTATTTTGAAAAAATTTAATTTTTTTATCAAATTTCGGAAACTTTCCGAAATTTTAAATTTTGTCGATTGTTGAATTTTAGGAATTTTTGCAATTTTCTCGATTTTTTCATTTCAACAAAAATTACAATTTTCAATTTTTTTAGATTTTTAAATTTTGAGAACTTTGTGATTTTGCCAATTTTACAGTTTTTACTATTTTGAAAAAATTTAATTTTTTTATCAAATTTCGGAAATTTTCCGAAATTTTAAATTTTGTCGATTGTTGAATTTTAGGAATTTTTGCATTTTTCTCAATTTTTTTATTTTAACAAAATTTACAATATTCAAATTTTGTCCATTTCATTATTTAGGAAACTTTGCGATTTTACATTTTTCACAGTTTTTAAAATTTTGGAAACATTTTCTTTTTTATTGAATTTCGGAAAGTTTCCGAAATTTTTATTTTTTTTTATTTTTGAATTTTTAGAATTTTTGCATTTTTCTCGATTTTTTCATTTCAACAAAAATTACAATTTTCAAATTTTTTAAATTTCTTAATTTAGAGAACTTTGTGATTTTGTCGATTTTACAGTTTTTACTATTCTGAAAAAATTTTATTTTTTTATCAAATTTTCGGAAATTTTTCAAAATTTTAACTTTTTTCGATTTTTGAATTCTTAGAATTTTCACATTTTTCTCGATTTTTTCATTTTAGCAAAAATTACAATTTTCCAATTTTGTAGATTTCTTAATTTAGAGAACTTTGCGATTTTACAGTTTTCACAGTTTTTACTATTTTGAACAAAATTTCTTTTGTTATTAAATTTCATAAATTTTCCGAAATTTTAAATTTTTTCGATTTTTGAATTAAGGGAATTTTAGCATTTTTCTTGATAATTTTAATTCAACAAAAGTTACAATTTTCCAATTTTGGCAATTTCTTTATTTAAAGAGCTTTGCGATTTTTAAGTTTTCACAGTCTTTACTATTTTGAAAAAATTTATTTTTTTTTATCAAATTTCGTAAATTTCCCGAAATTTTAAATTTTTTCTATTGTTGAATTTTAAGAATATTTGCATTTTTCTCGATTTTTTTTTTTTCTTAAATTAACAATATTCAAATTTTGTCCATTTCTTTATTTAGGGAACTTTGCGATTTTACAGTTTTTACAGTTTTTACAATTTTGGAAAATTGTTCTTTTTTATCGAATTTCGGAAAGTTTCCGAAATTTTTAATTTTTTTCGATTTTTGAATTTTTAGAATTTTCGCATTTTTCTCGATTTTTTCATTTCAACAAAAATTACAATTTTCCAATTTTGTAGATTTCTTAATTTAGACAATTTTGTGATTTTGTCGATTTAACAGTTTTTACTATTTTGAACAAAATTTCTTTTGTTATTAAATTTCGGAAATTTTCCGAAATTTTAAATTTTTTCGATTTTTGAATTAAGGGAATTTTAGCATTTTTCTTTTTGAAAATATTTTATTTTTTTATCGAATTTCGGAAAGTTTCCGTAATTTTTAATTTATTTTTATTTTTGAATTTTTAGAATTTTTGCATTTTTCTCGATTTTTTCATTTCAACAAAAATTACAATTTTTCAATTTTTTAGATTTCTTAATTTAGAGAACTTTGTGATTTTGTCGATTTTACAGTTTTTACTATTCTGAAAAAAATTATATTTTTTTATCAAATTTTCGGAAAGTTTGCAAAATTTTAACTTTTTCCGATTTTTGAATTCTTAGAATTTTCTCATTTTTCTCGATTTTTTCATTTTAGCAAAAATCACAATTTTCCAATTTTGTAGATTTCTTAATTTAGAGAACTTTGCGATTTTACAGCTTTCACAGTTTTTACTATTTTGAAAAAAATTTCTTTTTTTATCAAATTTCGGAAATTTTAAATTTTTTAGATTTTTGAATTTAGGGAATTTTAGCATTTTTCTTGATATTTTTAATTCAACAAAAATTACATTTTTCCAATTTTGGCGATTTCTTTATTTAAAGAGCTTTGCGATTTTTAAGTTTTCACAGTCTTTACTATTTTGAAAAAATTTAATTTTTTTATCAAATTTCGGAAATTTTCCGAAATTTTAAATTTTGTCGATTGTTGAATTTTAGGAATTTTTGCATTTTTCTCAATTTTTTTATTTTAACAAAATTTACAATATTCAAATTTTGTCCATTTCTTTACTTAGGAAACTTTGCGATTTTACATTTTTCACAGTTTTTACAATTTTGGAAAAATTTTCTTTTTTATCAAATTTCGGAAAATTTCCGAAGTTTTTAATTTTTTTTTATTTTTTAATTTTTAGAATTTTTGCATTTTTCTGGATTTTTTTCATTTTAACATAAATTACAATTTCCCAATTTTGTAGATTTCTAAATTAAGAGAAGTTTGTGATTTTGTAGATTATACAGATTTCATTATTTTGAAGAAAGTGTCTTCTTTATTCAATTTCGGGAAATTTACGAAATTTAATTTCGATTGTTGCATTTTAGGAATATTTGCATTTTTCTCGATTTTTTTTTTTTAATTAACAATATTCAAATTTTGTCCATTTCTTTACTTAGGAAACTTTGCGATTTTACATTTTTCACAGTTTTTACAATTTTGGAAAAATTTAATTTTTTTATCAAATTTCGGAAAATTTCCGAAATTTTTAATTTTTTTTTTTTTTTTTAATTTTTAGAATTTTTGCATTTTTCTGGATTTTTTCATTTTAACAAAAATTACAATTTTCCAATTTTGTAGATTTCTAAATTAAGAGAAGTTTGTGATTTTGTAGATTATACAGAATTTTAGGAATTTTTGCATTTTTCTCAATTTTTTTATTTTAACAAAATTTACAATATTCAAATTTTGTCCATTTCTTTACTTAGGAAACTTTGCGATTTTACATTCTTCACAGTTTTTACAATTTTGGAAAAATTTTCTTTTTTATCAAATTTCGGAAAATTTCAGAAATTTTTAATTTTTTTTGATTTTTTAATTTTTAGAATTTTTGCATTTTTCTGGATTTTTTCATTTTAACAAAAATTACAATTTTCCAATTTTGTAGATTTCTAAATTAAGAGAAGTTTGTGATTTTGTAGATTATACAGATTTCATTATTTTGAAGAAAGTGTCTTCTTTATTCAATTTCGGAAATTTTCCGAAATTTAAAATTTTTCCGATTTTTGAATTTCTTAAATTTTTTAATTTTTATCGATTTTTTCATTTCAACAAAATTTACAATATTCCAATTTTGTATATTTCTTAATTTAAAAAGCTTTGCGATTTTTAAGTTTTCACAGTTTTTACTACTTTGAACAAAATTTCTTTTGTTATTAAATTTCATAAATTTTCCGAAATTTTAAATTTTTTCGATTTTTGAATTAAGGGAATTTTAGCATTTTTCTTGATATTTTTAATTCAACAAAAATTACATTTTTCCAATTTTGGCGATTTCTTTATTTAAAGAGCTTTGCGATTTTTAAGTTTTCACAGTCTTTACAATTTTGAAAAAATTTAATTTTTTTATCAAATTTCGGAAATTTTCCGAAATTTTAAATTTTGTCGATTGTTGAATTTTAGGAATTTTTGCATTTTTCTCAATTTTTTTATTTTAACAAAATTTACAATATTCAAATTTTGTCCATTTCATTATTTAGGAAACTTTGCGATTTTACATTTTTCACAGTTTTTAAAATTTTGGAAACATTTTCTTTTTTATCGAATTTCGGAAAGTTTCCGAAATTTTTAATTTTTTTTTTATTTTTGAATTTTTAGAATTTTTGCATTTTTCTCGATTTTTTCATTTCAACAAAAATTACAATTTTCAAATTTTTTAAATTTCTTAATTTAGAGAACTTTGTGATTTTGTCGATTTTACAGTTTTTACTATTCTGAAAAAATGTTATTTTTTATCAAATTTTCGGAAATTTTGCAAAATTTTAACTTTTTTCGATTTTTGAATTCTTAGAATTTTCGCATTTTTCTCGATTTTTTCATTTTAGCAAAAATTACAATTTTCCAATTTTGTAGATTTCTTAATTTAGAGAACTTTGCGATTTTACAGTTTTCACAGTTTTTACTATTTTGAACAAAATTTCTTTTGTTATTAAATTTCATAAATTTTCCGAAATTTTAAATTTTTTCGATTTTTGAATTAAGGGAATTTTAGCATTTTTCTTGATAATTTTAATTCAACAAAAGTTACAATTTTCCAATTTTGGCGATTTCTTTATTTAAAGAGCTTTGCGATTTTTAAGTTTTCACAGTCTTTACTATTTTGAAAAAATTTATTTTTTTTTATCAAATTTCGTAAATTTCCCGAAATTTTAAATTTTTTCGATTTTTGAATTTTTAGAATTTTCGCATTTTTCTCGATTTTTTCATTTCAACAAAAATTACAATTTTCCAATTTTGTAGATTTCTTAATTTAGACAATTTTGTGATTTTGTCGATTTAACAGTTTTTTCTATTTTGAACAAAATTTCTCTTGTTATTAAATTTCGGAAATTTTCCGAAATTTTAAATTTTTTCGATTTTTGAATTAAGGGAATTTTAGCATTTTTCTCATTTTTTTTTATTTATAACAAAAATTACAATATTCAAATTTTGTCCATTTCTTTATTTAGGGAACTTTGCGATTTTACAGTTTTCACAGTTTTTACAATTTTGGAAAAATTTTCTTTTTTATCGAATTTCGGAAAGTTTCCGAAATTTTGAATTTTTTTTTATTTTTGAATTTTTAGAATTTTTCCATTTTTCTCGATATTTTCATTTCAACAAAAATTAAAATTTTCCAATTTTTTAGATTTATTAATTTAGAGAACTTTGTGATTTTGTCGATTTTACAGTTTTTACTATTTTGAAAAAATTTTCTTTTTTTTTATCAAATTTTCGGAAATTTTGCAAAATTTGAATTTTTTCGATTTTTTTGAATTTTTAAAATTTTCGCATTTTTCTCGATTTTTTCATTTCAACAAAAATTAAAATTTTCCAATTTTGTAGATTTCTTAATTTAGAGAACTTTGCGATTTTACAGTTTTTGCAGTTCTTAAAATTTTGAAAATATTTTATTTTTTTATCGAATTTCGGAAAGTTTCCGTAATTTTTAATTTATTTTTATTTTTGAATTTTTAGAATTTTTGCATTTTTCTCGATTTTTTCATTTCAACAAAAATTACAATTTTTAAATTTTTTAGATTTCTTAATTTAGACAATTTTGTGATTTTGTCGATTTTACAGTTCTTACTATTCTGAAAAAATTTTATTTTTTTATCAAATTTTCGGAAAGTTTGCAAAATTTTAACTTTTTCCGATTTTTGAATTCTTAGAATTTTCGCATTTTTCTCGATTTTTTCATTTTAGCAAAAATTACAATTTTCCAATTTTGTAGATTTCTTAATTTAGAGAACTTTGCGATTTTACAGCTTTCACAGTTTTTACTATTTTGAAAAAAATTTCTTTTGTTATCAAATTTCGGAAATTTTAAATTTTTTAGATTTTTGAATTTAGGGAATTTTAGCATTTTTCTTGATATTTTTAATTCAACAAAAATTACATTTTTCCAATTTTGGCGATTTCTTTATTTAAAGAGCTTTGCGATTTTTAAGTTTTCACAGTCTTTACTATTTTGAAAAAATTTAATTTTTTTATCAAATGTCGATTGTCGATTGTTGAATTTTAGGAATTTTTGCATTTTTCTCATTTTTTTTATTTTAACAAAATTTACAATATTCAAATTTTGTCCATTTCTTTACTTAGGAAACTTTGCGATTTTACATTTTTCACAGTTTTTACAATTTTGGAAAAATTTTCTTTTTTATCAAATTTCGGAAAATTTCCGAAATTTTTAATTTTTTTGATTTTTTAATTTTTAGAATTTTTGCATTTTTCTGGATTTTTTTCATTTTAACAAAAATTACAATTTTCCAATTTTGTAGATTTCTAAATTAAGAGAACTTTGTGATTTTGTAGATTATACAGATTTCATTATTTTGAAGAAAGTGTCTTCTTTATTCAATTTCGGGAAATTTACGAAATTTAATTTCGATTGTTGCTTTTTAGGAATAATTGCATTTTTCTCGATTTTTTTTTTTTTAATTAACAATATTCAAATTTTGTCCATTTCTTTACTTAGGAAACTTTGCGATTTTAAATTTTTCACAGTTTTTACAATTTTGGAAAAATTTAATTTTTTTATCAAATTTCGGAAAATTTCCGAAATTTTTAATTTTTTTTTATTTTTTAATTTTTAGAATTTTTGCATTTTTCTGGATTTTTTCATTTCAACAAAAATTACAATTTTCCAATTTTGTAGATTTCTAAATTAAGAGAAGTTTGTGATTTTGTAGATTATACAGAATTTTAGGAATTTTTGCATTTTTCTCAATTTTTTTATTTTAACAAAATTTATAATATTCAAATTTTGTCCATTTCTTTACTTTGGAAACTTTGCGATTTTACATTTTTCACAGTTTTTACAATTTTGGAAAAATTTTCTTTTTTATCAAATTTCGGAAAATTTCCAAAATTTTTAATTTTTTTTGAATTTTTAATTTTTAGAATTTTTGCATTTTTCTGGATTTTTTCATTTTAACAAAAATTACAATTTTCCAATTTTGTAGATTTCTAAATTAAGAGAAGTTTGTGATTTTGTAGATTATACAGATTTCATTATTTTGAACAAAGTGTCTTCTTTATTCAATTTCGGAAATTTTCCGAAATTTAAAATTTTTCCGATTTTTGAATTTCTTAAATTTTTTAATTTTTCTCGATTTTTTCATTTCAACAAAATTTACAATATTCCAATTTTGTATATTTCTTAATTTAAAAAGCTTTGCGATTTTTAAGTTTTCACAGTTTTTACTATTTTGAACAAAATTTCTTTTGTTATTAAATTTCATAAATTTTCCGAAATTTTAAATTTTTTCGATTTTTGAATTAAGGGAATTTTAGCATTTTTCTTGATATTTTTAATTCAACAAAAATTACATTTTTCCAATTTTGGCGATTTCTTTATTTAAAGAACTTTGCGATTTTTAAGTTTTCACAGTCTTTACTATTTTGAAAAAATTTAATTTTTTTATCAAATTTCGGAAATTTTGCAAAATTTTAACTTTTTTCGATTTTTGAATTCTTAGAATTTTTGCTTTTTCTCGATTTTTTCATTTTAGCAAAAATTACAAATTTCCAATTTTGTAGATTTCTTAATTTAGAGAACTTTGCGATTTTACAGTTTTCACAGTTTTTACTATTTTGAACAAAATTTCTTTTGTTATTAAATTTCATAAATTTTCCGAAATTTTAAATTTTTTCGATTTTTGAATTAAGGGAATTTTAGCATTTTTCTTGATAATGTTAATTCAACAAAAGTTACAATTTTCCAATTTTGGCGATTTTTTTATTTAAAGAGCTTTGCGATTTTTAAGTTTTCACAGTCTTTACTATTTTGAAAAAATTTATTTTTTTTTATCAAATTTCGTAAATTTCCCGAAATTTTAAATTTTTTCGATTGTTGAATTTTAAGAATATTTGCATTTTTCTCGATTTTTTTTTTTTTTAAATTAACAATATTCAAATTTTGTCCATTTCTTTATTTAGGGAACTTTGCGATTTTACAGTTTTTACAGTTTTTACAATTTTGGAAAAATGTTCTTTTTTATCGAATTTCGGAAAGTTTCCGAAATTTTTAATTTTTTTCGATTTTTGAATTTTTAGAATTTTCGCATTTTTCTCGATTTTTTCATTTCAACAAAAATTACAATTTTCCAATTTTGTAGATTTCTTAATTAAGACAATTTTGTGATTTTGTCGATTTAACAGTTTTTACTATTTTGAACAAAATTTCTTTTGTTATTAAATTTCGGAAATTTTCCGAAATTTTAAATTTTTTCGATTTTTGAATTAAGGGAATTTTAGCATTTTTCTCAATTTTTTTTATTTATAACAAAAATTACAATATTCAAATTTTGTCCATTTCTTTATTTAGGGAACTTTGCGATATTACAGTTTTCACAGTTTTTACAATTTTGGAAAAATTGTCTTTTTTATCGAATTTCGGAAAGTTTCCGTAATTTTTAATTTATTTTTTTTTTTGAATTTTTAGAATTTTTGCATTTTTCTCGATTTTTTCATTTCAACAAAAATTACAATTTTTCAATTTTTTAGATTTCTTAATTTAGAGAACTTTGTGATTTTGTCGATTTTACAGTTTTTACTATTCTGAAAAAATTATATTTTTTTATCAAATTTTCGGAAAGTTTGCAAAATTTTAACTTTTTCCGATTTTTGAATTCTTAGAATTTTCTCATTTTTCTCGATTTTTTCATTTTAGCAAAAATCACAATTTTCCAATTTTGTAGATTTCTTAATTTAGAGAACTTTGCGATTTTACAGCTTTCACAGTTTTTATTATTTTGAAAAAAATTTCTTTTGTTATCAAATTTCGGAAATTTTAAATTTTTTAGATTTTTGAATTTAGGGAATTTTAGCATTTTTCTTGATATTTTTAATTCAACAAAAATTACATTTTTCCAATTTTGGCGATTTCTTTATTTAAAGAGCTTTGCGATTTTTAAGTTTTCACAGTCTCTACTATTTTGAAAAAATTTAATTTTTTTATCAAATTTCGGAAATTTTCCGAAATTTTAAATTTTGTCGATTGTTGAATTTTAGGAATTTTTGCATTTTTCTCAATTTTTTTATTTTAACAAAATTTACAATATTCAAATTTTGTCCATTTCTTTACTTAGGAAACTTTGCGATTTTACATTTTTCACAGTTTTTACAATTTTGGAAAAATTTTCTTTTTTATCAAATTTCGGAAAATTTCCGAAATTTTTAATTTTTTTTTAATTTTTTAATTTTTAGAATTTTTGCATTTTTCTGGATTTTTTCATTTTAACAAAAATTACAATTTTCCAATTTTGTAGATTTCTAAATTAAGAGAAGTTTGTGACTTTGTAGATTATACAGGATTTTAGGAATTTTTGCATTTTTCTCAATTTTTTTATTTTAACAAAATTTATAATATTCAAATTTTGTCCATTTCTTTACTTTGGAAACTTTGCGATTTTACATTTTTCACAGTTTTTACAATTTTGGAAAAATTTTCTTTTTTATCAAATTTCGGAAAATTTCAGAAATTTTTAATTTTTTTTGATTTTTTAATTTTTAGAATTTTTGCATTTTTCTGGATTTTTTCATTTTAACAAAAATTACAATTTTCCAATTTTGTAGATTTCTAAATTAAGAGAAGTTTGTGATTTTGTAGATTATACAGATTTCATTATTTTGAAGAAAGTGTCTTCTTTATTCAATTTCGGAAATTTTCCGAAATTTAAAATTTTTCCGATTTTTGAATTTCTTAAATTTTTTAATTTTTCTCGATTTTTTCATTTCAACAAAATTTACAATATTCCAATTTTGTATATTTCTTAATTTAAAAAGCTTTGCGATTTTTAAGTTTTCACAGTTTTTACAATTTTGAACAAAATTTCTTTTGTTATTAAATTTCATAAATTTTCCGAAATTTTAAATTTTTTCGATTTTTGAATTAAGGGAATTTTAGCATTTTTCTTGATATTTTTAATTCAACAAAAATTACATTTTTCCAATTTTGGCGATTTCTTTATTTAAAGAGCTTTGCGATTTTTAAGTTTTCACAGTCTTTACTATTTTGAAAAAATTTAATTTTTTTATCAAATTTCGGAAATTTTCCGAAATTTTAAATTTTGTCGATTGTTGAATTTTAGGAATTTTTGCATTTTTCTCAATTTTTTTATTTTAACAAAATTTACAATATTCAAATTTTGTCCATTTCATTATTTAGGAAACTTTGCGATTTTACATTTTTCACAGTTTTTAAAATTTTGGAAACATTTTCTTTTTTATCGAATTTCGGAAAGTTTCCGAAATTTTTATTTTTTTTTTATTTTTGAATTTTTAGAATTTTTGCATTTTTCTCGATTTTTTCATTTCAACAAAAATTACAATTTTCAAATTTTTTAAATTTCTTAATTTAGAGAACTTTGTGATTTTGTCGATTTTACAGTTTTTACTATTCTGAAAAAATGTTATTTTTTATCAAATTTTCGGAAATTTCGCAAAATTTTAACTTTTTTCGATTTTTGAATTTTTAGAATTTTCGCATTTTTCTCGATTTTTTCATTTCAACAAAAATTACAATTTTCCAATTTTGTAGATTTCTTAATTAAGACAATTTTGTGATTTTGTCGATTTAACAGTTTTTACTATTTTGAACAAAATTTATTTTGTTATTAAATTTCGGAAATTTTCCGAAATTTTAAATTTTTTCGATTTTTGAATTAAGGGAATTTTAGCATTTTTCTCAATTTTTTTTATTTATAACAAAAATTACAATATTCAAATTTTGTCCATTTCTTTATTAAGGAAACTTTGCGATTTTACAGTTTTCACAGTTTTTACAATTTTGGAAAAATTGTCTTTTTTATCGAATTTCGGAAAGTTTCCGAAATTTTGAATTTTTTTTGATTTTTGAATTTTTAGAATTTTTCCATTTTTCTCGATATTTTCATTTCAACAAAAATTAAAATTTTTCAATTTTTTAGATTTATTAATTTAGAGAACTTTGTGATTTTGTCGATTTTACAGTTTTTACTATTTTGAAAAAATTTTCTTTTTTTTTATCAAATTTTCGGAAATTTTGCAAAATTTGAATTTTTTCGATTTTTTGAATTTTTAGAATTTTCGCATTTTTCTCGATTTTTTAATTTCAACAAAAATTAAAATTTTCCAATTTTGTAGATTTCTTAATTTAGAGAACTTTGCGATTTTACAGTTTTTTCAGTTTTTAAAATTTTGAAAATATTTTATTTTTTTATCGAATTTCGGAAAGTTTCCGTAATTTTTAATTTATTTTTATTTTTGAATTTTTAGAATTTTTGCATTTTTCTCGATTTTTTCATTTCAACAAAAATTACAATTTTCCAATTCTGTAGATTTCTAAGTTAAGAGAAGTTTGAGATTTTGTCGATTATACAGTTTTTACTATTTTGGAGAAAGTGTCTTCTTTATTCAATTTCGGAAATTTAAGAAATTCTAAATTTTTTCGATTTTTGAATTTTTAGAATTTTCGCATTTTTTTCGATGTTTTCATTTCAACAAAAATTACAATTTTCAAATTTTTTAGATTTCTTAATTTTGAGAACTTTGTGATTTTGCCGATTTTACAGTTTTTACTATTTTGAAAAAATTTTCTTTTTTTATCAAAATTTCGGAAGTTTTGCAAAATTTTAATTTTTATCGATTTTTGAATTTTTAGAATTTTCGCTTTTTTCTCGATTTTTTCATTTTAACAAAAATTGCAATTCTCCAATTTTGTAGATTTCTTAATTTAGAGAACTTTGCGATTTTACAGTTTTTAAAATTTTGAAAATATTTAATTTTTTTATCGAATTTCGGAAAGTTTCCGTAATTTTTAATTTTTTTTGATTTTTGAATTTTTAGAATTTTAGAATTTTTCTCGATTTTTTCATTTCAACAAAAATTACAATTTTTCAATTTTTTAGATTTCTTAATTTAGAGAACTTTGCGATTTTACAGTTTTTAAAATTTTGAAATAATTTTATTTTTTTATCAAATTTTCGAAAATTTTGCAAAATTTTAACATTTTTCAATTTTTGAATTTTTTGAATTTTCGCATTTTTCTCGATTTTTTCATTTTAACAAAAATTAAAATTTTCCAATTTTGTAGATTTCCTAATTTAGAGAACTTTGCGATTTTACAGTTTTCACAGTTTTTAAAATTTTGAAATTATTTAATGTTTTTATCGAATTTCGGAAAGTTTCCGTAATTTTGCATTTTTTGTATTTTTGAATTTTTAGAATTTTTCCATTTTTCTCGATATTTTCATTTCAACAAAAATTAAAATTTTTCAATTTTTTAGATTTCTTAATTTAGAGAACTTTGTGATTTTGTCGATTTTACAGTTTTTACTATTTTGAAAAAATTTTCTTTTTTTTATCAAATTTTCGGAAATTTTGCGAAATTGTATTTTTTTTTTTTCGATTTTTTGAATTTTTAGAATTTTCGCATTTTTCTCGATTTTTTCATTTCAACAAAAATTGCAATTTTTCAATTTTGTAGATTTCTAAGTTAAGCGAATTTTGAGATTTTGTCGATAATACAGTTTTTACTATTTTGGAGAATGTGTCTTCTTTATTCAATTTCGGAAATTTTCCGAAATTTTAAATTTTTCCGATTTTTGAATTTTTTAAATTTTTGAATTTTTCTCGATTTTTTAATTTCAACAAAATTTACAATATTCCAATTTTGTATATTTCTTAATTTAAAAAACTTTGCAATTTTTCAGATTTAACAGTTTTTACTATTTCGAAAAAAATTTCTTTTGTTATCAAATTTTGGAAATTTTCCGAAATTTTAAATTTTTTCGATTTTTGAATTTAGGGAATTTTAGCATTTTTCTTGATACTTTTAATTCAACCAATTTTACAATTTTCAAATTTTGGCGATTTCTCAATTTGGAGAACTTTGTGATTTTACAGTTTAAACAGTTTTTACAATTTTGAAAAAATTTCAGTTTTTACTATTTTGAAAAATTTAATTTTTTATCTAATTTCGGAAATTTTCCGAAATCTTAAATTTTTTCGATTTTTGAATTTTGGGAATTTTTGCATTTTTCTTGATATTTTTAATTCAACAAATTTTACAATTTTCCAATTTTGTCGATTTCTAAATTTAGAGAACATTGTGATTTTGTCGATTTTAAAGTTTTTACTATTTTGGAAAAATTGTTTTTTTTTATCAAATTTTGGAAAATTTTCCGAAATTTTTAATTTTTTTTGATTTTTGAATTTTTCTCGATTTTTCAATTTCAACAAAATTTACAATTTTCCAATTTTGTAGATTTCTTAATTTTGAGAACTTTGTGATTTTGTCGATTTTACAGTTTTTACTATTTTGAAAAAATTGTTTTTTTTTATCAAATTTTGGGAAATTTGGCGGAATTTTAATTTCTGTCGATTTTCGGAAATTTTTTAATTTTTCTCGTTTGTTTCATTTCAACAAAAATTACAATATTCCTATTTTGTAGATTTCTTAATTTAAAGAACTTTGCGACTTTTCAGTTTTCACAGTTTTTACTATTTTGAAAAAAATTTATTTTTTTACCAAATTTCGGAAATTTTCCGAAATTTAAATTTTTTTCGATTTTTGAATTTGGGGAATTTTAGAATTTTTCTTGATATTTTTATTCAACAAATTTTACAGTTCTCCAATTTTATCGATTTCTTAATTTGGTGAACTTTGTGATTTTACAGTTTAAACAGTTTTCACTATTTTAAAAAAATTTCCTTTTTTTTTTATTAAGTTTCGGAAATTTTTCGAAATTTTAAATGTTGTCGATTGTTGAATTTTAGGAATTTTTTAATTTTTCTCGATTTTTTTATTTATAACAAAATTTACAATTTTCACATTTTGTCCATTTCTTTATTTAGGGAACTTTGCGATTTTACAGTTTTCACAGTTCTTACAATTTTGAAAAAATTTCAGTTTTTACTATTTTGAAAAATTTAATTTTTTTATCTAATTTCGGAAATTTTCCCAAATTTAAAATTTTTTCGATTTTTGAATTTCTTAAATTTTTTAATTTTTCTCGATTTTTTAAATTCAACAAATCTTACATTATTCCAAATTGTCGATTTCTTAATTGAAAGAACTTTTAGTTTTTGTCGATTTTACAGTTCTTACTATTTTGAAAAAATTGTCTTATTTTATAAAATTTTCCGAAATTTTGCAAAATTGTAAATTTTGTCGATTTTCGGAAATTTTTGCATTTATCTCGATTTTTTTATTTCAACAAAACTTGCAATATTCCAATTTTGCCAATTTCTTTATTTAAAGAACATTGCGATTTAACAGTTTTCACAGTTTTTTCTATTTTAAAACCAATTTAATTTTTTTATCAAATTTCGGTTTTTGAATTTTGGCAATTTTTGCATTTTTCTTGATATTTTTATTCAACAAATTTTACAGTTCGCCAATTTTGTCGATTTCTTAATTTGGAGAACTTTGTGATTTAACAGTTTAAACAGTTTTTACTATTTCGAAAAAATTTTTTTTTTTTTATTAAATTTCGGAAATTTTCCGAAATTTTAAATTTTTCCGATTTTTGAATTTCTTAAATTTTTTAATTTTTCTCGATTTTTTAAATTCAACAAATCTTACATTATTCCAAATTGTCAATTTCTTAATTGAAACAACTTTTAGTTTTTGTCGATTTTACAGTTCTTACTATTTTGTAAAAATTGTCTTATTTTATCAAATTTTGGGAAATTTTGCGAAATTTTAATTTTTGTCGATTTTCGGAAATTTTTTAATTTTTCTCGTTTGTTTCATTTCAACAAAAATTACAATATTCCTATTTTGTAGATTTCTTAATTTAAAGAACTTTGCGACTTTTCAGTTTTCACAGTTTTTACTATTTTGAAAAAAATTTCTTTTGTTATCAAATTTCGGAAATTTTCCGAAATTTTAAATTTTTTCGATTTTTGAATTTAGGGAATTTCAGCATTTTTCTTGATATTTTTAATTCAAGAAAAATTACAATTTTCCAATTTTGGCGATTTCTTTATTTAAAGAGCTTTGCGATTTTTAAGTTTTCAGAATCTTTACTATTTTGAAAAAATTTAATTTCTTTTCAAATTTCGGAAATTTTCCGATATTTTTATTGTTGTCGATTGTTGAATTTTAGGAGTTTTTGCATTTTTCTCGATTTTTTTATTTTTAACAAATCTTACAATTTTCACATTTTGTCCATTTCTTTATTTAGGGAACTTTGCGATTTTACAGTTTTCACAGTTTTTACAATTTTGAAAAATTTTCAGTTTTTACTATTTTGAAAAAATTTAATTTCTTTATCAAATTTCGGAAATTTTCCGATATTTTTATTGTTGTCGATTGTTGAATTTTAGGAACTTTTGCATTTTTCTCAATTTTTTTATTTTTAAAAAAATTTAAAATTTTCAAATTTTGTCCATTTCTTTATTTATGGAACTTTGCGATTTAACAGTTTTCACAGTTTTTACAATTTTGGAAAAATTTTCTTTTTTATCGAATTTCGGAAAGTTTCCGAAATTTTTAATTTTTTTTTATTTTTGAATTTTTGCATTTTTCTCGATTTTTTCATTTCAACAACTATTACAATTTTTCAATTTTGTAGATTTCTTAATTTAGAGAACTTTGCGATTTTACAGTTTTCACAGTCTTTGCTATTTTGAAAAAATTATTTTTTTTATCAAATATTCGGAAATTTTGCAAAATTTTAATTTTTTTCGATTTTTAAATTTTTAGAATTTTTGCATTTTTCTCGATTTTTTCATTTCAACAAAAATTACAATTTTCCAATTTTGTAGATTTCTTAATTTAGAGAACTTTGCGTTTTTGTCAATTTTACAGTCTTTGCTATTTTGAAAAAATTTTCTTTTTTATCAAATATTCGGAAATTTTGCAAAATTTTAATTTTTTTCGATTTTTAAATTTTTAGAATTTTTGCATTTTTCTCGATTTTTTCATTTCAACAAATATTACAATTATTCAATTTTGTAGATTTCTTAATTTAGAGAACTTTGTGATTTTGTCAATTTCACAGTTTTTACTATTTTGAAAAATTTAATTTTTTTATCTAATTTCGGAAATTTTCCGAAATCTTGAATTTTTTCGATTTTTGAATTTTGGGAATCTTAGCATTTTTCTTGATATTTTTAATTCAACAAATTTTCAAATTTTCTAATTTTGTCGATTTCTTAATTTTGAGAACTTTGTGATTTTGTCGATTTTACAGTTTTTACTATTTTGAAAAATTTTAATTTTTCTATCAAATTTCGGAAATTTTCCGAAATTTTTAATTTTTTTTGATTTTTTAATTTTTTAATTTTTATCGATTTTTTCATTTCAACAAAATTTACAATTTTTCAATTTTATAGATTTCTTAATTTAGAAAACTTTGTGATTTTGTCAATTTTACAGTTTTAACTATTTTGAAAAAATTTTCTTTTTTCATCAAATTTTCAGAAATTTTGCAAAATTTTAATTTTTATCGATTTTTGAATTTTTGGAATTTTTTAATTTTTCTCGATTTTTTCATTTTAACAAAAATGACAATTCTCCAATTTTGAAGATTTCTTAATTTAGGGAACTTTGCGATTTTACAGTTTTCACAGTTGTTACTATTTTGGAAAAATTTTCTTTTGTTATCAAATTTCGGAAATTTTCAATTTTTTCGATTTTTGAATTTAGGGAATTTTAGCATTTTTCTTGATAGTTTTAATTCAACAAAATTTACAATTTTCCAATTTTTGCGATTTATTTATTTAAAGAGCTTTGCGATTTTTAAGTTTTCACAGTCTTTACTATTTTGAAAATTTTAAATTTTTTTATCAAATTTCGGAAATTTTCCGAAATTTTAAATTTTGTCGATTGTTGAATTTTAGGAACTTTTGCATTTTTCTCAATTTTTTTATTTTTAAAAAAATTTACAATATTCAAATTTTGTCCATTTCTTTATTTAGGGAACTTTGCGATTTTACAGTTTTCACAGTTTTTACAATTTTGGAAAAATTTTCTTTTTTATCGAATTTCGGAAAGTTTCCGAAATTTTGAATTTTTTTTTGATTTTTGAATTTTTAGAATTTTTCCATTTTTCTCGATATTTTCAGTTCAACAAAAATTAAAATTTTCCAATTTTTTAGATTTCTTAATTTAGAGAACTTTGTGATTTTGTCGATTTTACAGTTTTTACTATTTTGAAAAAATTTTCTTTTTTTTATCAAATTTTCGGAAGATTTGCAAAATTTTAATTTATTTCGATTTTTTGAATTTTTAGAATTTTCGCATTTTTCTCGATTTTTTCATTTCAACAAAAACTAAAATTTTCCAATTTTGTAGATTTCTTAATTTAGAAAACTTTGTGATTTTGTCGATTTTACAGTTTTAACTATTTTGAAAAAATTTTCTTTTTTTATCAAATTTTCGGAAATTTTGCAAAATTTTAATTTTTTTCGATTTTTGAATTTTTAGAATTTTTGCATTTTTCTCGATTTTTTTCATTTCAACAAAACTTACAATTTTCCAATTTTGAAGATTTCTTAATTTAGGGAACTTTGCGATTTTACAGTTTTCACTGTTGTTACTATTTTGGAAAAATTTTCTTTTGTTATCAAATATCGGAAATTTTCAATTTTTTCGATTTTTGAATTTAGGGAATTTTAGTATTTTTCTTGATAGTTTTGAAAAAATTAAATTTTTTTATCAAATTTCGGAAATTTTCCGAAATTTTAAATTTTGTCGATTGTTGAATTTTAGGAATTTTTCATTTTTCTCAATTTTTTTTATTTTAACAAAATTTACAATATTCAAAATTTGTCCATTTCTTTATTAAGGGAACTTTGGGATCTTACAGTTTTCACAGTTTTTACAATTTTAAAAAAAATTTTCTTTTTTATCGAATTTAGGAAAGTTTCCAAAAGTTTTTATTTTATTTTGATTTTTGAATTTTTAGAATTTTTGCATTTTTCTCGATTTTTTCATTTCAACAAAAATTACAATTTTCCAATTTTGTAGATTTCTTAATTTAGGAAACTTTGCGATTTTACAGTTTTCACTGTTGTTACTATTTTGGAAAAATTTTCTTTTGTTATCAAATATCGGAAATTTTCAATTTTTTCGATTTTTGAATTTAGGGAATTTTAGCATTTTTCTTGATAGTTTTAATTCAACAAAATTTACAATTTTCCAATTTTTGCAATTTATTTATTTAAAGAGCTTTGCGATTTTTAAGTTTTCACAGTCTTTACTATTTTGAAAAAATTAAATTTTTTTATCAAATTTCGGAAAATTTCCGAAATTTTCAATTTATTTGGTTTTTTAATTTTTAGAATTTTTGCATTTTTCTCGATTTTTTCATTTTAACAAAAATTACAATTTTCCAATTTTGTTGATTTCTAAATTAAGAGAAGTTTCTGATTTTGTCGATTTTACAGTTTTTACTATTCTGAAAAAATGTTATTTTTTTATCAAATTTTCGGAAATTTTGCAAAATTTTAACTTTTTTCGATTTTTGAATTCTTAGAATTTTCGTATTTTTCTCGATTTTTTCTTTTTAGCAAAAATTGCAATTTTCCAATTTTGTAGATTTCTAAATTAAGAGAAGTTTGTGATTTTGTCGATTATACAAATTTTATTATTTTGAAGAAAGTATCTTCTTTATTCAATTTCGAAAATTTTCCGAAATTTCTAATTTTTCCGATTTTTTAATTTCTTAAATTTTTGAATTTTTCTCGATTTTTTCATTTCAACAAAATTTACAATATTCCAATTTTGTATATTTCTTAATTTAAAAAGCTTTGCGATTTTTAAGTTTTCACAGTTTTTACTATTTTGAACAAAATTTCTTTTTTTATTAAATTTCGGAAATTTTCCGAAATGTTAAATTTTTTCGATTTTTGAATTAAGGGAATTTTAGCATTTTTCTTGATATTTTTAATTCAACAAAAATTACAATTTTCCAATTTTGGCGATTTCTTTATTTAGAGAACTTTGCGATTTTACAGTTTTTACAGTTTTTAAAATTTTGAAAATATTTAATTTTTTTATCGAATTTCGGAAAGTTTCCGTAATTTTTAATCTTTTTTGATTTTTGAATTTTTAGAATTTTTGCAATTTTCTCGATTTTTTTCATTTCAACAAAAATTACAATTTTCAAATTTTTTAGATTTCTTAATTAAGAGAACTTTGTGATTTTGACGATTTTACAGTTTTTACTATTTTGAAAAAATTTTCTTTTTTTATCAAAATTTCAAAAGTTTTGCAAAATTTTAATTTTATCGATTTTTGAATTTTTGGAATTTTTTAATTTTTCTCGATTTTTTCATTTCAACAAAAATTACAATTTTCAAATTTTTTAGATTTCTTAATTTAGAGAACTTTGCGATTTTACAGTTTTTACTATTTTGAAAAAAATTTCTTTTGATATCAAATTTCGGAAATTTTAAATTTTTTCGATTTTTGAATTGAGGGAATTTTAGCATTTTTCTTGATATTTTTAAATCAACAAAAATTACAATTTTCCAATTTTTGGCGATTTTTTTATTTAAAGAGCTTTGCGATTTTTAAGTTTTCACAGTCTTTACTTTCTTGAAAAAATTTAATTTTTTTATCAAATTTCGTAAAATTTCCGAAATTTTTATTTTTTTTTGATTTTTTAATTTTTAGAATTTTTGCATTTTTCTCGATTTTTTAATTTCAACAAAAAATACAATTTTCCAATTTTGTAGATTTCTAAATTAAGAGAAGTTTGTGATTTTGTCGATTATACAGATTTTATTATTTTGAAGAAAGTGTCTACTTTATTCAATTTCGGAAATTTTCCGAAATTTAAAATTTTTCCGATTTTTGAATTTCTTAAATTTTTTAATTTTTCTCGATTTTTTCATTTCAACAAAATTTACAATATTCCAATTTTGTATATTTCTTAATTTAAAAAGCTTTGCGATTTTTAAGTTTTCACAGTCTTTAGTATTTTACAAAAATTAAGTTTTTTATCAAATATCGGAAATTTTCCGAAATTTTAAATTTAGTCGATTGTTTAATTTTAGGAATTTTGGCATTTTTCTTGATATTTTTTATTCAACAAATTTTACAATTTGTTATCGATTTCTAAATTTAGAGGAGTTTGTGATTTTGTCGATTATACAGTTTTTACTATTTTGAAGAAAGTGTCTTCTTTATTAAATTTCGGAAATTTTCCAAAATTTTAAGTTTTTTCGATTTTTGAATTTCTTAAATTTTTCAATTTTTCTCGATTTTTCAGTTCAACAAAATTTACAATATTCCAATTTTGTATATTTCTTAATTTAAAAAACTTTGCGACTTTTCAGTTTTCACAGTTTTTACTATTTTGAACAAAATTTCTTTTGTTATTAAATTTCGGAAATTTTCCGAAATTTTAAATTTGTTAGATTTTTGAATTTAGGGAATTTTAGCATTTTTCATGATATTTTTAATTCAAGAAAAATTGCAATTTTCCAACCTTGGCGATTTCTTTATAAAAAGAGCTTTGCGATTTATAAGTTTTCACAATCTTTACTATTTTGAAAAAATTGAATTTTTGTATCAAATTTCGAAAATTTTCCGAAATTTTAAATTTTGTCGATTGTTCAATTTTAGGAATTTTTGCATTTATCTCAATTTTTTTATTTTAACAAAATTTACAATATTTAAATTTTGTCCATTTCTTTATTTATTGAACTTTGCGATTTTACAGTTTTTACCGTTTTTACAATTTTGGAAAAATTTTCTTTTTTATCAAATTTCGTAAAACTTCCGAAATTTTTAATTTTTTTTGATTTTTGAATTTTTAGAATTTTTGCAATTTTTTCGATTTTTTCATTTCAACAAAAATTACAATTTTCTAATTGTGTAGATTTCTACGTAAAGAGAAGTTTGTGATTTTGTCGATTATACAGTTTTTACTATGTTGGAGAAAGTGTATTCATTATTCAATTTCGGAAATTTTCCGAAATTTTAAATTTTTCCGATTTTGGAATTTATTAAATTTTTTAATTTTTCTCGATTTTTTCATTTTAACAAAATTAACAATATTCCAATTTTGCAAATTTCTTTATTTAAAAAACTTTGCGATTTTTTAGTTTTCACAGTTTTTACTATTTTGAAAAAAATTTCTTTTGTTATCAAATTTCGAAAATGTTCCGAAATTTTAAATTTTTTTCGATTTTTGAATAAAGGGATTTTTAGCATTTTTCTTGATATTTTTAATTCAACAAAAATTACAATTTCCAATTTCGGCGATTTCTTTATTTAAAGAGCTTTGCGATTTTTAAGTTTTCACAGTTTTTACAATTTTGGAAAAACTTTCTTTTCTATAAAATTCCGGAAAATTTCCGAAATTTTTAATTTTTTTTTTATTTTTTAATTTTTAGAATTTTTGAATTTTTCTCGATTTTTTCATTTCAACAAAAATTACAATTTTCCAATTTTGTAGATTTCTAAATTAAGAGAAGTTTGTGATTTTTTCGATTTAACAGTTTTTACTATTTTGAAAAAAATTTCTTTTGTTATCAAATTTCGGAAATTTTTAAATTTTTTAGATTTTTGAATTTAGGGAATTTTAGCATTTTTCTTGATATTTTTAATTCAACAAAAATTACAATTTTCCAATTTTGGCGATTTATTTTTTTAAAAAGTTTTGCGATTTTTAAGTTTTCACAGTTTTTACAATTTTGAAAAAATTTAATTTTTTTATCAAATTTCGGAAATTTTCCGAAATTTTAAATTTTTTCAATTGTTGAATTTTAGAAATATTTGCATTTTTCTCGATTTTTTTTTTTTTAAATTAACAATATTCAAATTTTGTCCATTTCTTTATTTAGGGAAATTTGCGATTTTACAGTTTTTACAATTTTGGAAAAATTTTATTTTTTATCGAATTTCGGAAAGTTTCCGAAATTTTTAATTTTTTTTTCGATTTTTGAATTTTTCGAATTTTCGCATTTTTCTCGATTTTTTCATTTCAACAAAAATTACAATTTTCCAATTTTTTAGATTTCTTAATTTAGAGAATTTTGTGATTTTGTCGATTTAACAGTTTTTACTATTTTGAAAAAAGTTTCTTTTTTTATCATATTTCGGAAATTTTCGGAAATTTTAAATTTTTTCGATTTTTGAATTTAGGGAATTTTAGCATTTTTTTTTATATTTTTAATTCAACAAAAATTACAATTTTCCAATTTTGGCGATTTATTTTTTTAAAAAGCTTTGCGATTTTTAAGTTTTCACAGTTTTTACAATTTTGAAAAAATTTAATTTTTTTATCAAATTTCGGAAATTTTTCGAAATCTTAAATTTTGTCGATTGTTGAATTTTAGGAATTTTTGCATTTATCTCTTTTTTTTTATTTTTTACAAAATTTACAATATTCAAATTTTGTCCATTTCTTTATTTAGGGAAGTTTGCGACTTTACAGTTTTCACAGTTTTTACTTTTTTGAAAAAATTTTTTTTTTTTATCATATTTCGGAAATTTTCCGAAATTTTAAATTTTGTCGATTGTTGAATTTTAGGATTTTTGCATTTATCTTAATTTTTTTATTTTAACAAAATTTACAATATTCAAATTTTGTCCATTTCTTAATTTAGAGAACTTTGCGATTTTTAAGTTTTCACAGTGTTTACTATTTTGAGAAAATTTTCTTTTGTATCGAATTTCGGAAATTTTCCAAAATTTTTAATTTTTTTTTTTTTGAATTTTTAGAATTTTTCTCGATTTTTTCATTTCAACAAAAATTACAATTTTTAAATTTTTTAGATTTCTTAATTAAAAGAACTTTGTGATTTTACAGTTTTATCAGTTTTTAAAATTTTGAAAATATTTAATTTTTTTATCGAATTTCGGAAAGTTTCCGTAATTTATAATTTTTTTTGATTTTTGGATTTTTAGAATTTTTGAATTTTTCTCGAATTTTTCAATTGTCAATTTTACAGTTTTTACTATTTTGAAAAAATTGTATTTTATATAAAATTTTCGAAAATTTTGCAAAATTTTAACTTTTTTTTGATTTTTAGAATTTTCGCATTTTTCTCGATTTTTTCATTTTAACAAAAATTACAATTTTCCAATTTTGTAGATTTCTTAATTTACAGAACTTTGCGATTTTACAGTTTTTAAAATTTTGAAAATATTTAATTTTTTTATCGAATTTCGGAAAGTTTCCATAATTTTTAATTTTTTTGTGATTTTTGAATTTTTAGAACTTTCGTATTTTTCTCGATTTTTTCATTTCAACAAAAATTACAATTTTCCAATTTTGTAGATTTCTTAATTTAGAGAACTTTGCGATTTTACAGTTTTTACAGTTTTTAAAATTTTGAAAATTTTTAATTTTTTTATCGAATTTCGGAAAGTTTCCGTAATTTTTAATTTTTTTTTATTTTTGAATTTTTAGAATTTTTGCATTTTTCTCGATTTTTTCATTTCAACAAAAATTACATTTTTCCAATTTTTTAGATTTCTTACTTAAGAGAATTTTGTGATTTTGTCAATTTTACAGTTTTTACTATTTTGAAAAAATTTTATTTTTTTATCAAATTTTCGGAAATTTTGCAAAATTTTAACTTTTGTCGACTTTTGAATTTTTAGAATTTTAGCATTTTTCTCGGTTTTTTTCATTTCAACAAAAATTACAATTTTCCAATTTTGTAGATTTCTTAATTTAGAGAACTTTGCGATTTTACAGTTTTCACAGTTTTTACTATATTGAAAAATTTTCTTTTGTTATAAAATTTTGGATATTTTAAATTTTTTAGGTTTTTGAATTTAGGGAATTTTAGCATTTTTCTTGATCATTTAAATTCAACAAAAGTTACAATTTTCCAATTTTGGCGATTTCTTTATTTAAAGAGCTTTGCGATTTGAAAGTTTTCACAGTCTTTACTATTTTGAAAAAATTTAATTTTTTTTATCAAATTTCGGAAATTTTCCGAAATTTTAAATTTTTTCGATTGTTGAATTTTAGGAATATTTGCATTTTTCTCGATTTTTGTATTTTTAACAAAATTTACAATATTCAAATTTTGTCTGATTCTTTATTTAGGGAACTTTGCGATTTTATAGTTTTCACAGTTTTTACAATTTTGGAAAAATGTTCTTTTTTATCGAATTTCGGAAAGTTTCCGAAACTTTGAATTTTTTTTTATTTTTGAATTTTTTGAACTTTTGCATTTTTTTCGATTTTTTCATTTCAACAAAAATTACAATTTTCCAATTTTGTAGATTTCTAAGTTAAGAGAAGTTTGAGATTTTATCGATTATACAGTTTTTACTATTTTGGAGAAAGTGTCTTCTTTATTCAATTTCGGAAATTTTCCGAAATTTTAAATTTTTCCGATTTTTGAATTTTTTAAATTTTTGAAAATTTCTCGATTTTTTAATTTCAACAAAATTTACAATATTCCAATTTTGTATATTTCTTAATTTAAAAAACTTTGCGATTTTTCAGATTTAACAGTTTTTACTATTTTGAAAAAAATTTCTTTTGTTATCAAATTTCGAAAATTTTCCGAAATTTTAATTTTTTTTTTTTTTTTTAATATAGCGATTTTTAAGTTTTCACAGTTTTTACAATTTTGAAAAAATTTTCTTTTGTTATCAAAATTCGGAGTTTTTCCGAAATTTTAAATTTTGTCGATTTAAAAGGTTCAGAAATTTTTGCATTTTTCTCGATTTTTTCATTTCAAAAAAATTTACAATATTCCAATTTTGCATATTTCTTTATTTAAAGAGCTTTGCAATTTTAAAGTTTTTACAGTCTTTACTATTTTGAAAATATTTAATTTTTTTATCTAATTTCGGAAATTTTCCGAAATCTTAAATTTTTCGACTTTTGAATTTTGGCAATTTTTGCATTTTTCTTGATATTTTTATTCAACAAAAATTACAATTTTCCAATTTTGGCGATTTCTTTATTTAAAGATCTTTGTGAATTTGTCGATTTTACAGTTATTACTATTTTGAAAAAATTTTCTTTTGTTATCAAATTTTCGGAAATTTTTCAAAATTTTAATTTTTTTTCGATTTTTGAATTTTTCGAATTTTTTAATTTTTCTCGATTTTTTCATTTCAACAAAAATTAAAATTTTCCAATTTTGTAGATTTCTTAATTTAGAGAACTTTGCGATTTTACAGTTTTTACAATTTTGAAAATATTTAATTCTTTTATCTAATTTCGGAAATTTTCCGAAATCTTAAATTTTTTCGACTTTTGAATTTTGGGAATTTTTGCATTTTTCTTGATATTTTTATTCAACAAATTTTACAGATCTCCAATTTCGTCGATTTCCTAATTTGGAGAACTTTGTGATTTTACAGTTTAAACAGTTTTTACTATTTGGAAAAAAATTCCTTTTTTTATCAAGTTTCGGAATTTTAAGAAATTCTAAATTTTTTTGATTTTTGAATTTTTAGAATTTTCGCATTTTTTTCGATTTTTTTATTTCAACAAAAATTACAATTTTCCAATTTTGTAGATTTCTTAATTTAGAGAATTTTGCGATATTACAGTTTTCACGGTTCTTACTATTTTGAAAAAAATTTCTTTTGTTCGGAAATTTTCGGAAATTTTAAATTTTTTCGATTTTTGAATTAAGGGAATTTTAGCATTTTTCTTGATATTTTTAATTCAACAAAAATTACAATTTTCAAATTTTGGCGATTTCTTTATTTAAAGAGCTTTGCGATTTTTAAGTTTTCACAGTCTTTACAATTTTGAAAAAATTTAATTTTTTTATCAAATTTCGGAAATTTTCCGAAATTTTTTTTTTTTTTCGATTTTTGAATTTTTAGAATTTTCGCATTTTGCTCGATTTCTTCATTTCAACAAAAATTACAATTTTCCAATTTTGTAGATTTCTTAATTTAGAGAACTTTGCGATTTTACAGTTTTCACAGTTTTTACTATTTTGAAAAAAAATTCTTTTGTTATCAAATTTCGGAAATTTTAAATTTTTTCGATTTTTGAATTAAGGGAATTTTAGCATTTTTCTTGATATTTTTAATTCAACAAAAATTACAATTTTCCAATTTTGGCGATTTGTTTATTTAAAGAGCTTTGCGATTTTTAAGTTTTCACAGTCCTTACTATTTTGAAAAAATTTAATTTTTTATCATATTTAGGAAATTTTCCGAAATTTTTAATTTTTTTCGATTTTTAGAATTTTCGCATTTTTCTCGATTTTTTCATTTCAACAAAAATTACAATTTTCCAATTTTTTAGGTTTCTTAATTTAGAGAATTTTGTGATTTTGTCGATTTAACAGTTTTTACTATTTTGAAACATTTTTCTTTTTTTATCAAATTTCGGAAATTTTAAATTTTTTCGATTTTTGAATTTAGGGAATTTTAGCATTTTTCTTGATATTTTTAATTCAACAAAAATTACAATTTTCCAATTTTGGCGATTTATTTATTTATAGAGCTTTGCGATTTTTAAGTTTTCACAGTTTTTACTATTTTGAACAAATTTATTTTTTTTTTATCGAATTTCGGAAATTTTCCAAAATTTTAAATTTTGTCGATTGTTCAATTTTAGGAATTTTTGCATTTATCTCAATTTTTTTATTTTAACAAAATTTACAATATTTAAATTTTGTCCATTTCTTTATTTAGGGAACTTTGCGATTTTACAGTTTTCACAGTTTTAACAATTTTGGAAAAAATTTTCTTTTATATGGAATTTCGGAAAGTTTCCGAAATTTTTAATTTTTTTTTTTTATTGAATTTTTAGAATTTTTGCATTTTTCTCGATTTTTTAATTTCAACAAAAATTACAATTTTCCAATTTTGTAGATTTCTTAATTTACAGAACTTTGCGATTTTACAGTTTTTAAAATTTTGAAAATATTTAATTTTTTTATCGAATTTCGGAAAGTTTCCGTAATTTTTAATTTTTTTGTGATTTTTGAATTTTTAGAACTTTCGTATTTTTCTCGATTTTTTCATTTCAACAAAAATTACAATTTTCCAATTTTGGCGATTTCTTAATTTAAAAAGCTTTGCGATTTTTAAGTTTTCACAGTTTTTACTATTTTGAAAAAAATTTCTTTTGTTATCAAATTTCGGAAATTTTCCGAAATTTTAAATTTTTTCTATTTTTTAATATAGGGAATTTTAGCATTTTCTTGATATTTTTAATTCATTAAAAATAACAATTTTCCAATTTTGGCGATTTCTTTATTTAAAGAGCCTTGCGATTTTTAAGTTTTCACAGTTTTTACAATTTTAAAAAAATTTTCTTTTGTTATCAAATTTCGGAAATTTTCCGAAATTTTAAATTTTTTCTATTTTTTAATATAGGGAATTTTAGCATTTTCTTGATATTTTTAATTCATTAAAAATTACAATTTTCCAATTTTGGCGATTCCTTTATTTAAAGAGCCTTGCGATTTTTAAGTTTTCACAGTCTTTACTATTTTGAAAAATGTAATATTTTTATCAAATTTCGGAAATTTTCCGAAATTTTAAATTATGTCGATTGTTGAATTTTAAGAATCTTGCATTTTTCTCAATTTTTTTATTATTAACAAAATTTACAATATTCAATTTTTGTCCATTTCTTTATTTAGGGAACTTTGCGATTTTACAGTTTTCACAGTTTTAACAATTTTGGAAAAAATTTTCTTTTATATGGAATTTCGGAAAGTTTCCGAAATTTTTAATTTTTTTTTATTATTGAATTTTTAGAATTTTTGCATTTTTCTCGATTTTTTAATTTCAACAAAAATTACAATTTTCCAATTTCGTAGATTTCCGAATTAAGAGAATTTTATGATTTTGTCGATTATACAGTTTTTACTATTTTGGAGAAAGTGTCTTCTTTATTCAATTTCGGAAATTTTCCGAAATTTAAAATTTTTCCGATTTTTTAATTTCTTAAAATTTTTTAATTTTTCTTGATTTTTTCATTTCAACAAAATTTACTATATTCCAATTTTGTATATTTCTTAAGTTAAAAAACTTTGCGATTTTTCAGTTTTCACAGTTTTTACTATTTTGAAAAAATTTTCTTTTGTTTTCAAATTTCGGAAATTTTCCGAAATTTTAAATTTCTTTGATTTTTGAATTTAGGGAGCTTTAGCATTTTTCTTGATATTTTAAATTCAACAAAAATTACAATTTTCCAATTTTGGCGATTTCTTAATTTAGAGAACTTCGTGATTTTACAGTTTAAACAGTTTCTACTATTTTGAAAAAATTTCCTTTTTTTTTATCAAGTTTCGGAAATTTTCCGAAATTTTAAATTTTTCCGATTTTGGAATTTATTAAATTTTTGAATTTTTCTCGATTTTTTCATTTCAACAAAATTAACAATATTCCAATTTTGCAAATTTCTTTATTTAAAAAACTTTGCGATTTTTTAGTTTTCACAGTTTTTACTATTTTGAAAAAAATTTCTTTTGTTATCAAATTTCGAAAATGTTCCGAAATTTTAAATTTTTTTCGATTTTTGAATAAAGGGAATTTTAGCATTTTTCTTGATATTTTTAATTCAACAAAAATTACAATTTCCAATTTCAACGATTTCTTTATTTAAAGAGCTTTGCGATTTTTAAGTTTTCACAGTTTTTACAATTTTGAAAAAATTTTTTTTTGTTATCAAAATTCGGAATTTTTCCGAAATTTTAAATTTTTGTCAATTTAAAAGTTTCAGAAATTTTTGAATTTTTCTCGATTTTTTCATTTCAACAAAATTTACAATATTCCAATTTTATGGATTTCTTTATTTAAAGAGCTTTGCAATTTTGAAGTTTTCACAGTCTTTACTATTTTGACAAAATTTAATTTTTTTATAAAATTTCGAAATTTTTCCGAAATTTTAAATGTTGTCGATTGTAGAATTTTAAGAATTTTTGCATTTTTCTCGTTTTTTTTATTTTTAACAAAATTTACAATATTCAAATTTTGTCCATTTCTTTATTTAGGGAACTTTGCGATTTTACAGTTTTCGCAGTTTTTACAATTTTGTAAAAATTTTCTTTTTTTATCGAATTTCGGAAATTTTGCAAAATTTTAATTTTTTTCGATTTTTGAATTTTTAGAATTTTTTAATTTTTCCCGATTTTTTCATTTCAACAAAAATTACAATTTTCCAATTTTGTAGATTTCTTAATTAAGAGAACTTTGCGATTTTACAGTTTTCACAGTTTTTACTATTTTGAAAAATTTTAATTTTTTTATCTAATTTCGGAAATTTTCCGAAATGTTAATTTTTTTCGACATTTGATTTTGGGAATTTTTTAATTTTTCTTGATATTCAACAAATTTTACAGTTCTCCAATTTTGTCGATTTCTTAATTTGGAGAACATCGTGATTTTACAGTTTAAACAGTTTCTACTATTTTGAAAAAATTTCTATTTTTTATCAAGTTTCGGAAATTTTAAGAAATTTTAAATTTTTTCGATTTTGAATTTTTTGAATTTTGCCATTTTTCTCGATTTTTTCATTTCAACAAAAATTACAATTTTCCAATTTTGTAGATTTCTTAATTTAGAGAACCTTGCGATTTTACAGTTTTCTCAGTTTTTACTATTTTGAAAAAATTTAATTTTTTTATCGAATTTCGAAAATTTTCCGAAATTTTAAATTTTGTCGATGGTTGAATTTTAGGAGTTTTTGCATTTTTCTCGATTTTCGTATTTTTAACAAAATTTACAATATTTAAATTTTGTCCATTTCTTTATTTAGGGAACTTTGCGATTTTACAGTTTTCACAGTTTTTACTATTTTGAAAAAAATTTCTTTTGTTATCAAATTTCGAAAATTTTTGGAAATTTTAAATTTTTTTCGATTTTTGAATTAAGGGAATTTAAGCATTTTTCTTGATATTTTTAATTCAACAAAAATTACAATTTTCCAATTTTGGCGATTTCTTTATTAAAAGAGCTTTGCGATTTTTAAGTTTTCACAGTCTTTGCTATTTGGAAAAAATTTAATTTTTTTATCAAATTTCGGAAATTTTCCGAAATTTTAAATTTTGTCGATTGTAGAATTTTAGGAACTTTTGCATTTTTCTCGATTTTTTTATTTTTAAAAAAATTTACAATATTCAAATTTTGTCCATTTTTTTATTTAGGGAACTTTGCGATTTTACAGTTTTCACAGTTTTTACAATTTTGGAAAAATTTTCTTTTTTATCGAATTTCGGAAAGTTTCCGAAATTTTGAATTTTTTTTTATTTTTGATTTTTTAGAATTTTTCCATTTTACTCGATATTTTCATTTCAACAAAAATTAAAATTTTCCAATTTTTTAGGTTTCTTAATTTAGAGAACTTTGTGATTTTGTCGATTTTACAGTTTTTACTATTTTAAAAAAGTTTTCCTTTGTTATCAAAATTCGGAATTTTTTTCGAAATTTTAAATTTTGTCGATTTAAAAGTTTTAGAAATTGTTGAAATTTTCTTGATTTTTTCATTTCAACAAAATTTATAATATTCCAATTTTGTAGATTTCTTAATTTAGAGAACTTTGCGATTTTACAGTTTTCACAGTTTTTACTATTTTGAAAAAAATTTTTTTTGTTATCAAATTTCGGAAATTTTAAATTTTTTAGATTTTTGAATTTAGGGAATTTTAGCATTTTTCTTGATATTTTTAATTCAACAAAAGTTACAATTTTCCAATTTTGGCGATTTCTTTATTTAAAGAGCTTTGAGATTTTAAAGTTTTCACAGTCTTTACTATTTTGAAAAAATTTAACTTTTTTTATCAAATTTCGTAAATTTTCCGAAATTTTAAATTTTTTCAATTGTTGAATTTTAGGAATATTTGCATTTTTCTCGATTTTTTTTTTTTTTTAATTTACAATATTCAAATTTTGTCCATTTTTTTATTTAGGGAACTTTGCGATTTTACAGTTTTCACAGTTTTCACAATTTTGGAAAAATTTTCTTTTTTATCGAATTTCGGAAAGTTTCCGAAATTTTGAATTTTTTTTTAATTTTGAATTTTTAGAATTTTTCCATTTTTCTCGATATTTTCATTTCAACCAAAAATTAAAATTTTCCAATTTTTTAGATTTCTTAATTTAGAGAACTTTGCGATTTAACAGTTTTTACAGTTTTTAAAATTTTGAAAATATTTAATTTTTTTATCGAATTTCGGAAAGTTTCCGTAATTTTTAATTTCTTTTGATTTTTAAATTTTTAGAATTTTCGCATTTTTCTCGATTTTTTTCATTTTAACAAAAATTACAATTTTCCAATTTTGTAGATTTCTTAATTTAGAGAATTTTGTGATTTTGTCGATTTAACAGTTTTTACTATTTTGAAAAAAATTTTTTTTGTTCTCAAATTTCGGAAATTTTAAATTTTTTAGATTTTTGAATTTAGGGAATTTTAGCATTTTTCTTGATATTTTTAATTCAACGAAAATTACAATTTTCCAATTTTGGCGATTTCTTTATTTAAAGAGCTTTGCGATTTTAAAGTTTTCACAGTCTTTACTATTTTGAAAAAATTTAATTTTTTTTATCAAATTTCGGAAATTTTCCGAAATTTTAAATTTTTTCAATTGTTGAATTTTAGAAATATTTGCTTTTTTCTCGATTTTATTTTTTTTTTAAATTAACAATATTCAAATTTTGTCCAATTCTTTATTTAGGGAACTTTGCGATTTTACAGTTTTTACAGTTTTTACAATTTTGGAAATTTTTAATTTTTTCCGATTTTTGAATTTTTAGAATTTTCGCATTTTTCTCGATTTCATTTTAACAAAAATTACAATTTTGCAATTTTGTATATTTCTTAATTTAGAGAACTTTGCGATTTTACAGTTTTCACAGTTTTTACTATTTTGAAAAAAATTTCTTTTGTTATCAAATTTTCCGAAATTTTAAATTTTGTTGATTGTTGAATTTTAGGAATTTTTGCATTTTTCTAAATTTTTTTATTTATAACAAAAATTACAATATTCAAATTTTGTCCATTTCTTTATTTAGGGAACTTTGCGATTTTACAGTTTTCACAGTTTTTACAATTTTGGAAAAACTTTCTTTTCTATAAAATTTCGGAAAATTTCCGAAATTTTTAATTTTTGATTTTTTAATTTTTAGAATTTTTGAATTTTTCTCGATTTTTTCATTTCAACAAAAATTACAATTTTCCAATTTTGAAAATTTAACAGTTTTTACTATTTTGAAAAAAATTTCTTTTGTTATCAAATTTCGGAAATTTTTAAATTTTTTAGATTTTTGAATTTAGGGAATTTTGGCATTTTTCTTGATATTTTTAATTCAACAAAAATTACAATTTTCCAATTTTGGCGATTTGTTTTTTTAAAAAGTTTTGCGATTTTTAAGTTTTTACAATTTTGAAAAAATTTAATTTTTTTATCAAATTTCGGAAATTTTCCGAAATTTTAAATTTTTTCAATTGTTGAATTTTAGAAATATTTGCATTTTTCTCGATTTTTTTTTTTTAAATTAACAATATTCAAATTTTGTCCATTTCTTTATTTAGGGAAATTTGAGATTTTACAGTTTTTACAATTTTGGAAAAATTTTCTTTTTTATCGAATTTCGGAAAGTTTCCGAAATTTTTAATTTTTTTTTCGTTTTTTGAATTTTTCGAATTTTCGCATTTTTCTCGATTTTTTCATTTCAACAAAAATTACAATTTTCCAATTTTTTAGATTTCTTAATTTAGAGAATTTTGTGATTTTGTCGATTTAACAGTTTTTACTATTTTGAAAAAAGTTTCTTTTTTTATCATATTTCGGAAATTTTCGGAAATTTTAAATTTTTTCGATTTTTGAATTTAGGGAATTTTAGCATTTTTCTTGATATTTTTAATTCAACAAAAGTTACAATTTTCCAATTTTGGCGATTTCTTTATTTAAAGAGCTTTGCGATTTTTAAGTTTTCACAGTCTTTACTATTTTGAAAAAATTTAATTTTTTTTATCAAATTTCGGAAATTTTCCGAAATTTTAAATTTTTTCGATTGTTGAATTTTAGGAATATTTGCATTTTTCTCGATTTTTGTATTTTTAACAAAATTTACAATATTCAAATATTGTCTGATTTATTATTTAGGGAACTTTGCGATTTTATAGTTTTCACAGTTTTTACAATTTTGGAAAAATGTTCTTTTTTATCGAATTTCGGAAATTTTCCGAAACTTTTAATTTTTTTTTATTTTTGAATTTTTAGAATTTTTGCATTTTTCTCGATTTTTTCATTTCAACAAAAATTACAATTTTCCAATTTTGTAGATTTCTAAGTTAAGAGAAGTTTGAGATTTTATCGATTATACAGTTTTTACTATTTTGGAGAAAGTGTCTTCTTTATTCAATTTCGGAAATTTTCCGAAATTGTAAATTTTTCCGATTTTTGAATTTTTTAAATTTTTGAAAATTTCGCGATTTTTTAATTTCAACAAAATTTCCAATTTTGGATATTTCTTAATTTAAAAAACTTTGCGATTTTTCAGATTTAACAGTTTTTACTATTTTGAAAAAAATTTCTTTTGTTATCAAATTTCGAAAATTTTCCGAAATTTTAAATTTTTTCTATTTTTTAATATAGCGATTTTTAAGTTTTCACAGTTTTTACAATTTTGAAAAAATTTTCTTTTGTTATCAAAATTCGGAGTTTTTCCGAAATTTTAAATTTTGTCGATTTAAAAGGTTCAGAAATTTTTGCATTTTTCTCGATTTTTTCATTTCAAAAAAATTTACAATATTCCAATTTTGCAGATTTCTTTATTTAAAGAACTTTGCAATTTTAAAGTTTTTACATTCTTTACTATTTTGAAAATATTTAATTTTTTTATCTAATTTCGGAAATTTTCCGAAATCTTAAATTTTTTCGACTTTTGAATTTTGGCAATTTTTGCATTTTTCTTGATATTTTTATTCAACAAAAATTACAATTTTCCAATTTTGGCGATTTCTTTATTTAAAGATCTTTGTGAATTTGTCGATTTTACAGTTATTACTATTTTGAAAAAATTTTCTTTTGTTATCAAATTTTCGGAAATTTTTCAAAATTTTAATTTTTTTTCGATTTTTGAATTTTTCGAATTTTTTAATTTTTCTCAATTTTTTCATTTCAACAAAAATTAAAATTTTCCAATTTTGTAGATTTCTTAATTTAGAGAACTTTTCCTTTTGTTATCAAGTTTCGGAATTTTAAGAAATTCTAAATTTTTTTGATTTTTGAATTTTTAGAATTTTCGCATTTTTTTCGATTTTTTTATTTCAACAAAAATTACAATTTTCCAATTTTGTAGATTTCTTAATTTGGAGAACTTTGCGATATTACAGTTTTCACGGATCTTACTATTTTGAAAAAAATTTCTTTTGTTCGGAAATTTTCGGAAATTTTAAATTTTTTCGATTTTTGAATTAAGGGAATTTTAGCATTTTTCTTGATATTTTTAATTCAACAAAAATTACAATTTTCCAATTTTGGCGATTTCTTTATTTAAAGAGCTTTGCGATTTTTAAGTTTTCACAGTCTTTACAATTTTGAAAAAATTTAATTTTTTTATCAAATTTCGGAAATTTTCCGAAATTTTTAATTTTTTTCGATTTTTGAATTTTTAGAATTTTCGCATTTTGCTCGATTTTTTCATTTCAACAAAAATTACAATTTTCCAATTTTGTAGATTTCTTAATTTAGAGAACTTTGCGATTTTACAGTTTTCACAGTTTTTACTATTTTGAAAAAAAATTCTTTTGTTATCAAATTTCGGAAATTTTAAATTTTTCCGATTTTTGAATTAAGGGAATTTTAGCATTTTTCTTGATATTTTTAATTCAACAAAAATTACAATTTTCCAATTTTGGCGATTTGTTTATTTAAAGAGCTTTGCGATTTTTAAGTTTTCACAGTCCTTACTATTTTGAAAAAATTTAATTTTTTATCATATTTCGGAAATTTTCCGAAATTTTTAATTTTTTTCGATTTTTAGAATTTTCGCATTTTTCTCGATTTTTTCATTTCAACAAAAATTACAATTTTCCAATTTTTTAGATTTCTTAATTTAGAGAATTTTGTGATTTTGTCGATTTAACAGTTTTTACTATTTTGAAACATTTTTCTTTTTTTATCAAATTTCGGAAATTTTAAATTTTTTCGATTTTTGAATTTAGGGAATTTTAGCATTTTTCTTGATATTTTTAATTCAACAAAAATTACAATTTTCCAATTTTGGCGATTTGTTTATTTGCGATTTTTAAGTTTTTACAGTCTTTACTATTTTGAAAAAATTTAATTTTTTTTATCAAATTTCGGAAATTTTCCGAAATTTTAAATTTTGTCGATTGTAGAATTTTAGGAACTTTTGCATTTTTCTCGATTTTTTTATTTTTAAAAAAATTTACAATATTCAAATTTTGTCCATTTTTTTTATTTAGGGAACTTTGCGATTTTACAGTTTTCACAGTTTTTACAATTTTGGAAAAATTTTCTTTTTTATCGAATTTCGGAAAGTTTCCGAAATTTTGAATTTTTTTTTATTTTTGATTTTTTAGAATTTTTCCATTTTACTCGATATTTTCATTTCAACAAAAATTAAAATTTTCCAATTTTTTAGGTTTCTTAATTTAGAGAACTTTGTGATTTTGTCGATTTTACAGTTTTTACTATTTTAAAAAAGTTTTCCTTTGTTATCAAAATTCGGAATTTTTTTCAAAATTTTAAATTTTGTCGATTTAAAAGTTTTAGAAATTGTTGAAATTTTCTTGATTTTTTCATTTCAACAAAATTTATAATATTCCAATTTTGTAGATTTCTTAATTTAGAGAACTTTGCGATTTTACAGTTTTCACAGTTTTTACTATATTGAAAAAAATTTTTTTTGTTATCAAATTTCGGAAATTTTAAATTTTTTAGATTTTTGAATTTAGGGAATTTTAGCATTTTTCTTGATATTTTTAATTCAACAAAAGTTACAATTTTCCAATTTTGGCGATTTCTTTATTTAAAGAGCTTTGAGATTTTAAAGTTTTCACAGTCTTTACTATTTTGAAAAAATTTAACTTTTTTTATCAAATTTCGTAAATTTTCCGAAATTTTAAATTTTTTCAATTGTTGAATTTTAGGAATATTTGCATTTTTCTCGATTTTTTTTTTTTTTTTAATTTACAATATTCAAATTTTGTCCATTTTTTTATTTAGGGAACTTTGCGATTTTACAGTTTTCACAGTTTTCACAATTTTGGAAAAATTTTCTTTTTTATCGAATTTCGAAAAGTTTCCGAAATTTTGAATTTTTTTGAATTTTGAATTTTTAGAATTTTTCCATTTTTCTCGATATTTTCATTTCAACCAAAAATTAAAATTTTCCAATTTTTTAGATTTCTTAATTTAGAGAACTTTGCGATTTAACAGTTTTTACAGTTTTTAAAATTTTGAAAATATTTAATTTTTTTATCGAATTTCGGAAAGTTTCCGTAATTTTTAATTTTTTTTGATTTTTAAATTTTTAGAATTTTCGCATTTTTCTCGATTTTTTTCATTTTAACAAAAATTACAATTTTCCAATTTTGTAGATTTCTTAATTTAGAGAATTTTGTGATTTTGTCGATTTAACAGTTTTTACTATTTTGAAAAAAATTTTTTTTGTTCTCAAATTTCGGAAATTTTAAATTTTTTTGATTTTTGAATTTAGGGAATTTTAGCATTTTTCTTGATATTTTTAATTCAACGAAAATTACAATTTTCCAATTTTGGGGATTTCTTTATTTAAAGAGCTTTGCGATTTTAAAGTTTTCACAGTCTTTACTATTTTGAAAAAATTTAATTTTTTTTATCAAATTTCGGAAATTTTCCGAAATTTTAAATTTTTTCAATTGTTGAATTTTAGAAATATTTGCTTTTTTCTCGATTTTATTTTTTTTTTAAATTAACAATATTCAAATTTTGTCCAATTCTTTATTTAGGGAACTTTGCGATTTTACAGTTTTTACAGTTTTTACAATTTTGGAAATTTTTAATTTTTTCCGATTTTTGAATTTTTAGAATTTTCGCATTTTTCTCGATTTCATTTTAACAAAAATTACAATTTTGCAATTTTGTATATTTCTTAATTTAGAGAACTTTGCGATTTTACAGTTTTCACAGTTTTTACTATTTTGAAAAAAATTTCTTTTGTTATCAAATTTTCCGAAATTTTAAATTTTGTTGATTGTTGAATTTTAGGAATTTTTGCATTTTTCTCAATTTTTTTATTTATAACAAAAATTACAATATTCAAATTTTGTCCATTTCTTTATTTAGGGAACTTTGCGATTTTACAGTTTTCACAGTTTTTACAATTTTGGAAAAACTTTCTTTTCTATCAAATTTCGGAAAATTTCCGAAATTTTTAATTTTTTTTTGATTTTTTAATTTTTAGAATTTTTGAATTTTTCTCGATTTTTTCATTTCAACAAAAATTACAATTTTCCAATTTTGTAGATTTCTAAATTAAGAGAAGTTTGTGATTTTGTCGATTTAACAGTTTTTACTATTTTGAAAAAAATTTCTTTTGTTATCAAATTTCGGAAATTTTTAAATTTTTTAGATTTTTGAATTTAGGGAATTTTGGCATTTTTCTTGATATTTTTAATTCAACAAAAATTACAATTTTCCAATTTTGGCGATTTGTTTTTTTAAAAAGTTTTGCGATTTTTAAGTTTTTACAATTTTGAAAAAATTTAATTTTTTTATCAAATTTCGGAAATTTTCCGAAATTTTAAATTTTTTCAATTGTTGAATTTTAGAAATATTTGCATTTTTCTCGATTTTTTTTTTTTTTAAATTAACAATATTCAAATTTTGTCCATTTCTTTATTTAGGGAAATTTGAGATTTTACAGTTTTTACAATTTCGGAAAAATTTTCTTTTTTATCAAATTTCGGAAAGTTTCCGAAATTTTTAATTTTTTTTTCGTTTTTTGAATTTTTCGAATTTTCGCATTTTTCTCGATTTTTTCATTTCAACAAAAATTACAATTTTCCAATTTTTTAGATTTCTTAATTTAGAGAATTTTGTGATTTTGTCGATTTAACAGTTTTTACTATTTTGAAAAAAGTTTCTTTTTTTATCATATTTCGGAAATTTTCGGAAATTTAAAATTTTTTCGATTTTTGAATTTAGGGAATTTTAGCATTTTTCTTGATATTTTTAATTCAACAAAAGTTACAATTTTCCAATTTTGGCGATTTCTTTATTTAAAGAGCTTTGCGATTTTTAAGTTTTCACAGTCTTTACTATTTTGAAAAAATTTAACTTTTTTTATCAAATTTCGGAAATTTTCCGAAATTTTAAATTTTTTCGATTGTTGAATTTTAGGAATATTTGCATTTTTCTCGATTTTTGTATTTTTAACAAAATTTACAATATTCAAATATTGTCTGATTCTTTATTTAGGGAACTTTGCGATTTTATAGTTTTCACAGTTTTTACAATTTTGGAAAAATGTTCTTTTTTATCGAATTTCGGAAAGTTTCCGAAACTTTGAATTTTTTTTTATTTTTGAATTTTTTAAATTTTTGCATTTTTCTCGATTTTTTCATTTCAACAAAAATTACAATTTTCCAATTTTGTAGATTTCTAAGTTAAGAGAAGTTTGAGATTTTATCGATTATACAGTTTTTACTATTTTGGAGAAAGTGTCTTCTTTATTCAATTTCGGAAATTTTCCGAAATTTTAAATTTTTCCGATTTTTGAATTTTTTAAATTTTTGAAAATTTCTCGATTTTTTAATTTCAACAAAATTTACAATATTCCAATTTTGTATATTTCTTAATTTAAAAAACTTTGCGATTTTTCAGATTTAACAGTTTTTACTATTTTGAAAAAAATTTCTTTTGTTATCAAATTTCGAAAATTTTCCGAAATTTTAATTTTTTTTTTTTTTTTTTATATAGCGATTTTTAAGTTTTCACAGTTTTTACAATTTTGAAAAAATTTTCTTTTGTTATCAAAATTCGGAGTTTTTCCGAAATTTTAAATTTTGTCGATTTAAAAGGTTCAGAAATTTTTGCATTTTTCTCGATTTTTTCATTTCAAAAAAATTTACAATATTCCAATTTTGCATATTTCTTTATTTAAAGAGCTTTGCAATTTTAAAGTTTTTACAGTCTTTACTATTTTGAAAATATTTAATTTTTTTATCTAATTTCGGAAATTTTCCGAAATCTTAAATTTTTCGACTTTTGAATTTTGGCAATTTTTGCATTTTTCTTGATATTTTTATTCAACAAAAATTACAATTTTCCAATTTTGGCGATTTCTTTATTTAAAGATCTTTGTGAATTTGTCGATTTTACAGTTATTACTATTTTGAAAAAATTTTCTTTTGTTATCAAATTTTCGGAAATTTTTCAAAATTTTAATTTTTTTTCGATTTTTGAATTTTTCGAATTTTTTAATTTTTCTCGATTTTTTCATTTCAACAAAAATTAAAATTTTCCAATTTTGTAGATTTCTTAATTTAGAGAACTTTGCGATTTTACAGTTTTTACAATTTTGAAAATATTTAATTCTTTTATCTAATTTCGTAAATTTTCCGAAATCTTAAATTTTTTCGACTTTTGAATTTTGGGAATTTTTGCATTTTTCTTGATATTTTTATTCAACAAATTTTACAGATCTCCAATTTTGTCGATTTCCTAATTTGGAGAACTTTGTGATTTTACAGTTTAAACAGTTTTTACTATTTGGAAAAAAATTCCTTTTTTTATCAAGTTTCGGAATTTTAAGAAATTCTAAATTTTTTTGATTTTTGAATTTTTAGAATTTTCGCATTTTTTTCGATTTTTTTATTTCAACAAAAATTACAATTTTCCAATTTTGTAGATTTCTTAATTTAGAGAATTTTGCGATATTACAGTTTTCACGGTTCTTACTATTTTGAAAAAAATTTCTTTTGTTCGGAAATTTTCGGAAATTTTAAATTTTTTCGATTTTTGAATTAAGGGAATTTTAGCATTTTTCTTGATATTTTTAATTCAACAAAAATTACAATTTTCCAATTTTGGCGATTTCTTTATTTAAAGAGCTTTGCGATTTTTAAGTTTTCACAGTCTTTACAATTTTGAAAAAATTTAATTTTTTTATCAAATTTCGGAAATTTTCCGAAATTTTTTTTTTTTTTCGATTTTTGAATTTTTAGAATTTTCGCATTTTGCTCGATTTCTTCATTTCAACAAAAATTACAATTTTCCAATTTTGTAGATTTCTTAATTTAGAGAACTTTGCGATTTTACAGTTTTCACAGTTTTTACTATTTTGAAAAAAAATTCTTTTGTTATCAAATTTCGGAAATTTTAAATTTTTTCGATTTTTGAATTAAGGGAATTTTTGCATTTTTCTTGATATTTTTAATTCAACAAAAATTACAATTTTCCAATTTTGGCGATTTGTTTATTTAAAGAGCTTTGCGATTTTTAAGTTTTCACAGTCCTTACTATTTTGAAAAAATTTAATTTTTTATCATATTTAGGAAATTTTCCGAAATTTTTAATATTTTTCGATTTTTAGAATTTTCGCATTTTTCTCGATTTTTTCATTTCAACAAAAATTACAATTTTCCAATTTTTTAGGTTTCTTAATTTAGAGAATTTTGTGATTTTGTCGATTTAACAGTTTTTACTATTTTGAAACATTTTTCTTTTTTTATCAAATTTCGGAAATTTTAAATTTTTTCGATTTTTGAATTTAGGGAATTTTAGCATTTTTCTTGATATTTTTAATTCAACAAAAATTACAATTTTCCAATTTTGGCGATTTATTTATTTATAGAGCTTTGCGATTTTTAAGTTTTCACAGTTTTTACTATTTTGAACAAATTTATTTTTTTTTTATCGAATTTCGGAAATTTTCCAAAATTTTAAATTTTGTCGATTGTTCAATTTTAGGAATTTTTGCATTTATCTCAATTTTTTTATTTTAACAAAATTTACAATATTTAAATTTTGTCCATTTCTTTATTTAGGGAACTTTGCGATTTTACAGTTTTCACAGTTTTAACAATTTTGGAAAAAATTTTCTTTTATATGGAATTTCGGAAAGTTTCCGAAATTTTTAATTTTTTTTTTTTATTGAATTTTTAGAATTTTTGCATTTTTCTCGATTTTTTAATTTCAACAAAAATTACAATTTTCCAATTTTGTAGATTTCTTAATTTACAGAACTTTGCGATTTTACAGTTTTTAAAATTTTGAAAATATTTAATTTTTTTATCGAATTTCGGAAAGTTTCCGTAATTTTTAATTTTTTTGTGATTTTTGAATTTTTAGAACTTTCGTATTTTTCTCGATTTTTTCATTTCAACAAAAATTACAATTTTCCAATTTTGGCGATTTCTTAATTTAAAAAGCTTTGCGATTTTTAAGTTTTCACAGTTTTTACTATTTTGAAAAAAATTTCTTTTGTTATCAAATTTCGGAAATTTTCCGAAATTTTAAATTTTTTCTATTTTTTAATATAGGGAATTTTAGCATTTTCTTGATATTTTTAATTCATTAAAAATAACAATTTTCCAATTTTGGCGATTTCTTTATTTAAAGAGCCTTGCGATTTTTAAGTTTTCACAGTTTTTACAATTTTAAAAAAATTTTCTTTTGTTATCAAATTTCGGAAATTTTCCGAAATTTTAAATTTTTTCTATTTTTTAATATAGGGAATTTTAGCATTTTCTTGATATTTTTAATTCATTAAAAATTACAATTTTCCAATTTTGGCGATTCCTTTATTTAAAGAGCCTTGCGATTTTTAAGTTTTCACAGTCTTTACTATTTTGAAAAATGTAATATTTTTATCAAATTTCGGAAATTTTCCGAAATTTTAAATTATGTCGATTGTTGAATTTTAAGAATCTTGCATTTTTCTTAATTTTTTTATTATTAACAAAATTTACAATATTCAATTTTTGTCCATTTCTTTATTTAGGGAACTTTGCGATTTTACAGTTTTCACAGTTTTAACAATTTTGGAAAAAATTTTCTTTTATATGGAATTTCGGAAAGTTTCCGAAATTTTTAATTTTTTTTTATTATTGAATTTTTAGAATTTTTGCATTTTTCTCGATTTTTTAATTTCAACAAAAATTACAATTTTCCAATTTCGTAGATTTCCGAATTAAGAGAATTTTATGATTTTGTCGATTATACAGTTTTTACTATTTTGGAGAAAGTGTCTTCTTTATTCAATTTCGGAAATTTTCCGAAATTTAAAATTTTTCCGATTTTTTAATTTCTTAAAATTTTTTAATTTTTCTTGATTTTTTCATTTCAACAAAATTTACTATATTCCAATTTTGTATATTTCTTAAGTTAAAAAACTTTGCGATTTTTCAGTTTTCACAGTTTTTACTATTTTGAAAAAATTTTCTTTTGTTTTCAAATTTCGGAAATTTTCCGAAATTTTAAATTTCTTTGATTTTTGAATTTAGGGAGCTTTAGCATTTTTCTTGATATTTTAAATTCAACAAAAATTACAATTTTCCAATTTTGGCGATTTCTTAATTTAGAGAACTTCGTGATTTTACAGTTTAAACAGTTTCTACTATTTTGAAAAAATTTCCTTTTTTTTTATCAAGTTTCGGAAATTTTCCGAAATTTTAAATTTTTCCGATTTTGGAATTTATTAAATTTTTGAATTTTTCTCGATTTTTTCATTTCAACAAAATTAACAATATTCCAATTTTGCAAATTTCTTTATTTAAAAAACTTTGCGATTTTTTAGTTTTCACAGTTTTTACTATTCTGAAAAAAATTTCTTTTGTTATCAAATTTCGAAAATGTTCCGAAATTTTAAATTTTTTTCGATTTTTGAATAAAGGGAATTTTAGCATTTTTCTTGATATTTTTAATTCAACAAAAATTACAATTTCCAATTTCAACGATTTCTTTATTTAAAGAGCTTTGCGATTTTTAAGTTTTCACAGTTTTTACAATTTTGAAAAAATCTTTTTTTGTTATCAAAATTCGGAATTTTTCCGAAATTTTAAATGTTTGTCAATTTAAAAGTTTCAGAAATTTTTGAATTTTTCTCGATTTTTTCATTTCAACAAAATTTACAATATTCCAATTTTATGGATTTCTTTATTTAAAGAGCTTTGCAATTTTGAAGTTTTCACAGTCTTTACTATTTTGACAAAATTTAATTTTTTTATAAAATTTCGAAATTTTTCCGAAATTTTAAATGTTGTCGATTGTAGAATTTTAAGAATTTTTGCATTTTTCTCGTTTTTTTTATTTTTAACAAAATTTACAATATTCAAATTTTGTCCATTTCTTTATTTAGGGAACTTTGCGATTTTACAGTTTTCGCAGTTTTTACATTTTTGTAAAAATTTTCTTTTTTTATCGAATTTCGGAAATTTTGCAAAATTTTAATTTTTTTCGATTTTTGAATTTTTAGAATTTTTTAATTTTTCCCGATCTTTTCATTTCAACAAAAATTACAATTTTCCAATTTTGTAGATTTCTTAATTAAGAGAACTTTGCGATTTTACAGTTTTCACAGTTTTTACTATTTTGAAAAATTTTAATTTTTTTATCTAATTTCGGAAATTTTCCGAAATGTTAATTTTTTTCGACATTTGATTTTGGGAATTTTTTAATTTTTCTTGATATTCAACAAATTTTACAGTTCTCCAATTTTGTCGATTTCTTAATTTGGAGAACATCGTGATTTTACAGTTTAAACAGTTTCTACTATTTTGAAAAAATTTCTATTTTTTATCAAGTTTCGGAAATTTTAAGAAATTTTAAATTTTTTCGATTTTGAATTTTTTGAATTTTGCCATTTTTCTCGATTTTTTCATTTCAACAAAAATTACAATTTTCCAATTTTGTAGATTTCTTAATTTAGAGAACCTTGCGATTTTACAGTTTTCTCAGTTTTTACTATTTTGAAAAAATTTAATTTTTTTATCGAATTTCGAAAATTTTCCGAAATTTTAAATTTTGTCGATGGTTGAATTTTAGGAGTTTTTGCATTTTTCTCGATTTTCGTATTTTTAACAAAATTTACAATATTTAAATTTTGTCCATTTCTTTATTTAGGGAACTTTGCGATTTTACAGTTTTCACAGTTTTTACTATTTTGAAAAAAATTTCTTTTGTTATCAAATTTCGAAAATTTTTGGAAATTTTAAATTTTTTTCGATTTTTGAATTAAGGGAATTTAAGCATTTTTCTTGATATTTTTAATTCAACAAAAATTACAATTTTCCAATTTTGGCGATTTCTTTATTAAAAGAGCTTTGCGATTTTTAAGTTTTCACAGTCTTTGCTATTTGGAAAAAATTTAATTTTTTTATCAAATTTCGGAAATTTTCCGAAATTTTAAATTTTGTCGATTGTAGAATTTTAGGAACTTTTGCATTTTTCTCGATTTTTTTATTTTTAAAAAAATTTACAATATTCAAATGTTGTCCATTTTTTTATTTAGGGAACTTTGCGATTTTACAGTTTTCACAGTTTTTACAATTTTGGAAAAATTTTCTTTTTTATCGAATTTCGGAAAGTTTCCGAAATTTTGAATTTTTTTTTATTTTTGATTTTTTAGAATTTTTCCATTTTACTCGATATTTTCATTTCAACAAAAATTAAAATTTTCCAATTTTTTAGGTTTCTTAATTTAGAGAACTTTGTGATTTTGTCGATTTTACAGTTTTTACTATTTTAAAAAAGTTTTCCTTTGTTATCAAAATTCGGAATTTTTTTCGAAATTTTAAATTTTGTCGATTTAAAAGTTTTAGAAATTGTTGAAATTTTCTTGATTTTTTCATTTCAACAAAATTTATAATATTCCAATTTTGTAGATTTCTTAATTTAGAGAACTTTGCGATTTTACAGTTTTCACAGTTTTTACTATTTTGAAAAAAATTTTTTTTGTTATCAAATTTCGGAAATTTTAAATTTTTTAGATTTTTGAATTTAGGGAATTTTAGCATTTTTCTTGATATTTTTAATTCAACAAAAGTTACAATTTTCCAATTTTGGCGATTTCTTTATTTAAAGAGCTTTGAGATTTTAAAGTTTTCACAGTCTTTACTATTTTGAAAAAATTTAACTTTTTTTATCAAATTTCGTAAATTTTCCGAAATTTTAAATTTTTTCAATTGTTGAATTTTAGGAATATTTGCATTTTTCTCGATTTTTTTTTTTTTTTTAATTTACAATATTCAAATTTTGTCCATTTTTTTATTTAGGGAACTTTGCGATTTTACAGTTTTCACAGTTTTCACAATTTTGGAAAAATTTTCTTTTTTATCGAATTTCGGAAAGTTTCCGAAATTTTGAATTTTTTTTTAATTTTGAATTTTTAGAATTTTTCCATTTTTCTCGATATTTTCATTTCAACCAAAAATTAAAATTTTCCAATTTTTTAGATTTCTTAATTTAGAGAACTTTGCGATTTAACAGTTTTTACAGTTTTTAAAATTTTGAAAATATTTAATTTTTTTATCGAATTTCGGAAAGTTTCCGTAATTTTTAATTTCTTTTGATTTTTAAATTTTTAGAATTTTCGCATTTTTCTCGATTTTTTTCATTTTAACAAAAATTACAATTTTCCAATTTTGTAGATTTCTTAATTTAGAGAATTTTGTGATTTTGTCGATTTAACAGTTTTTACTATTTTGAAAAAAATTTTTTTTGTTCTCAAATTTCGGAAATTTTAAATTTTTTAGATTTTTGAATTTTGGGAATTTTAGCATTTTTCTTGATATTTTTAATTCAACGAATATTACAATTTTCCAATTTTGGCGATTTCTTTATTTAAAGAGCTTTGCGATTTTAAAGTTTTCACAGTCTTTACTATTTTGAAAAAATTTAATTTTTTTTATCAAATTTCGGAAATTTTCCGAAATTTTAAATTTTTTCAATTGTTGAATTTTAGAAATATTTGCTTTTTTCTCGATTTTATTTTTTTTTTAAATTAACAATATTCAAATTTTGTCCAATTCTTTATTTAGGGAACTTTGCGATTTTACAGTTTTTACAGTTTTTACAATTTTGGAAAAATGTTCTTTTTTATCGAATTTCGGAAATTTTCCGAAACTTTTAATTTTTTTTTATTTTTGAATTTTTAGAATTTTTGCATTTTTCTCGATTTTTTCATTTCAACAAAAATTACAATTTTCCAATTTTGTAGATTTCTAAGTTAAGAGAAGTTTGAGATTTTATCGATTATACAGTTTTTACTATTTTGGAGAAAGTGTCTTCTTTATTCAATTTCGGAAATTTTCCGAAATTGTAAATTTTTCCGATTTTTGAATTTTTTAAATTTTTGAAAATTTCTCGATTTTTTAATTTCAACAAAATTTCCAATTTTGGATATTTCTTAATTTAAAAAACTTTGCGATTTTTCAGATTTAACAGTTTTTACTATTTTGAAAAAAATTTCTTTTGTTATCAAATTTCGAAAATTTTCCGAAATTTTAAATTTTTTCTATTTTTTAATATAGCGATTTTTAAGTTTTCACAGTTTTTACAATTTTGAAAAAATTTTCTTTTGTTATCAAAATTCGGAGTTTTTCCGAAATTTTAAATTTTGTCGATTTAAAAGGTTCAGAAATTTTTGCATTTTTCTCGATTTTTTCATTTCAAAAAAATTTACAATATTCCAATTTTGCAGATTTCTTTATTTAAAGAACTTTGCAATTTTAAAGTTTTTACATTCTTTACTATTTTGAAAATATTTAATTTTTTTATCTAATTTCGGAAATTTTCCGAAATCTTAAATTTTTTCGACTTTTGAATTTTGGCAATTTTTGCATTTTTCTTGATATTTTTATTCAACAAAAATTACAATTTTCCAATTTTGGCGATTTCTTTATTTAAAGATCTTTGTGAATTTGTCGATTTTACAGTTATTACTATTTTGAAAAAATTTTCTTTTGTTATCAAATTTTCGGAAATTTTTCAAAATTTTAATTTTTTTTCGATTTTTGAATTTTTCGAATTTTTTAATTTTTCTCAATTTTTTCATTTCAACAAAAATTAAAATTTTCCAATTTTGTAGATTTCTTAATTTAGAGAACTTTTCCTTTTTTTATCAAGTTTCGGAATTTTAAGAAATTCTAAATTTTTTTGATTTTTGAATTTTTAGAATTTTCGCATTTTTTTCGATTTTTTTATTTCAACAAAAATTACAATTTTCCAATTTTGTAGATTTCTTAATTTGGAGAACTTTGCGATATTACAGTTTTCACGGTTCTTACTATTTTGAAAAAAATTTCTTTTGTTCGGAAATTTTCGGAAATTTTAAATTTTTTCGATTTTTGAATTAAGGGAATTTTAGCATTTTTCTTGATATTTTTAATTCAACAAAAATTACAATTTTCCAATTTTGGCGATTTCTTTATTTAAAGAGCTTTGCGATTTTTAAGTTTTCACAGTCTTTACAATTTTGAAAAAATTTAATTTTTTTATCAAATTTCGGAAATTTTCCGAAATTTTTAATTTTTTTCGATTTTTGAATTTTTAGAATTTTCGCATTTTGCTCGATTTTTTCATTTCAACAAAAATTACAATTTTCCAATTTTGTAGATTTCTTAATTTAGAGAACTTTGCGATTTTACAGTTTTCACAGTTTTTACTATTTTGAAAAAAAATTCTTTTGTTATCAAATTTCGGAAATTTTAAATTTTTTCGATTTTTGAATTAAGGGAATTTTAGCATTTTTCTTGATATTTTTAATTCAACAAAAATTACAATTTTCCAATTTTGGCGATTTGTTTATTTAAAGAGCTTTGCGATTTTTAAGTTTTCACAGTCCTTACTATTTTGAAAAAATTTATTTTTTTATCATATTTCGGAAATTTTCCGAAATTTTCAATTTTTTTCGATTTTTAGAATTTTCGCATTTTTCTCGATTTTTTCATTTCAACAAAAATTACAATTTTCCAATTTTTTAGATTTCTTAATTTAGAGAATTTTGTGATTTTGTCGATTTAACAGTTTTTACTATTTTGAAACATTTTTCTTTTTTTATCAAATTTCGGAAATTTTAAATTTTTTCGATTTTTGAATTTAGGGAATTTTAGCATTTTTCTTGATATTTTTAATTCAACAAAAATTACAATTTTCCAATTTTGGCGATTTGTTTATTTGCGATTTTTAAGTTTTTACAGTCTTTACTATTTTGAAAAAATTTAATTTTTTTTATCAAATTTCGGAAATTTTCCGAAATTTTAAATTTTGTCGATTGTAGAATTTTAGGAACTTTTGCATTTTTCTCGATTTTTTTATTTTTAAAAAAATTTACAATATTCAAATTTTGTCCATTTTTTTTATTTAGGGAACTTTGCGATTTTACAGTTTTCACAGTTTTTACAATTTTGGAAAAATTTTCTTTTTTATCGAATTTCGGAAAGTTTCCGAAATTTTGAATTTTTTTTTATTTTTGATTTTTTAGAATTTTTCCATTTTACTCGATATTTTCATTTCAACAAAAATTAAAATTTTCCAATTTTTTAGGTTTCTTAATTTAGAGAACTTTGTGATTTTGTCGATTTTACAGTTTTTACTATTTTAAAAAAGTTTTCCTTTGTTATCAAAATTCGGAATTTTTTTCGAAATTTTAAATTTTGTCGATTTAAAAGTTTTAGAAATTGTTGAAATTTTCTTGATTTTTTCATTTCAACAAAATTTATAATATTCCAATTTTGTAGATTTCTTAATTTAGAGAACTTTGCGATTTTACAGTTTTCACAGTTTTTACTATATTGAAAAAAATTTTTTTTGTTATCAAATTTCGGAAATTTTAAATTTTTTAGATTTTTGAATTTAGGGAATTTTAGCATTTTTCTTGATATTTTTAATTCAACAAAAGTTACAATTTTCCAATTTTGGCGATTTCTTTATTTAAAGAGCTTTGAGATTTTAAAGTTTTCACAGTCTTTACTATTTTGAAAAAATTTAACTTTTTTTTATCAAATTTCGTAAATTTTCCGAAATTTTAAATTTTGTCGATTGTTGAATTTTAGGAATATTTGCATTTTTCTCGATTTTTTTTTTTTTTTTAATTTACAATATTCAAATTTTGTCCATTTTTTTATTTAGGGAACTTTGCGATTTTACAGTTTTCACAGTTTTCACAATTTTGGAAAAATTTTCTTTTTTATCGAATTTCGAAAAGTTTCCGAAATTTTGAATTTTTTTTGAATTTTGAATTTTTAGAATTTTTCCATTTTTCTCGATATTTTCATTTCAACCAAAAATTAAAATTTTCCAATTTTTTAGATTTCTTAATTTAGAGAACTTTGCGATTTAACAGTTTTTACAGTTTTTAAAATTTTGAAAATATTTAATTTTTTTATCGAATTTCGGAAAGTTTCCGTAATTTTTAATTTTTTTTGATTTTTAAATTTTTAGAATTTTCGCATTTTTCTCGATTTTTTTCATTTTAACAAAAATTACAATTTTCCAATTTTGTAGATTTCTTAATTTAGAGAATTTTGTGATTTTGTCGATTTAACAGTTTTTACTATTTTGAAAAAAATTTTTTTTGTTCTCAAATTTCGGAAATTTTAAATTTTTTAGATTTTTGAATTTAGGGAATTTTAGCATTTTTCTTGATATTTTTAATTCAACGAAAATTACAATTTTCCAATTTTGGGGATTTCTTTATTTAAAGAGCTTTGCGATTTTAAAGTTTTCACAGTCTTTACTATTTTGAAAAAATTTAATTTTTTTTATCAAATTTCGGAAATTTTCCGAAATTTTAAATTTTTTCAATTGTTGAATTTTAGAAATATTTGCTTTTTTCTCGATTTTATTTTTTTTTTAAATTAACAATATTCAAATTTTGTCCAATTCTTTATTTAGGGAACTTTGCGATTTTACAGTTTTTACAGTTTTTACAATTTTGGAAATTTTTAATTTTTTCCGATTTTTGAATTTTTAGAATTTTCGCATTTTTCTCGATTTCATTTTAACAAAAATTACAATTTTGCAATTTTGTATATTTCTTAATTTAGAGAACTTTGCGATTTTACAGTTTTCACAGTTTTTACTATTTTGAAAAAAATTTCTTTTGTTATCAAATTTTCCGAAATTTTAAATTTTGTTGATTGTTGAATTTTAGGAATTTTTGCATTTTTCTCAATTTTTATACCCGCTACCCATAGGGTAGAAGGGTATTATAACTTAGTGCCAACAGAAAATGTATGTAACAGGCAGAAGGAGGCATCTCCGACCACATAAACTATATATATTCTTGATCAGTGTCAACAGCCGAGACGATATAGCCATGTCCGTCTGTCCGTCTGTCCGTCTGTATGAACACCTAGATCTCAGAGACTATAAGAGCTAGAGCTACCAAATTTAGGGACAGTACTCCTATATGTCCTACGCAGATCAAGTTTATTTCAAAAGTTGGATGCCACGCCCCTTTCCGCCCCCAAAAGACTGTAAAAGCCGTAATAATAGACCTAGAGCATTGAATTTTGGTATGCATAATAATAATTATATTCTAAATGATTCCTGTGAATTTGGTTGAGATCGAATGAAAAACAAGAAAGTTATTAAAGAATCAATTTTATATGCAAAATTCACTTGCAGCTGCCCGCGCTTTGTTTGTTTAGTTGACAGTGTGACCATAACGGTGTTGCGGTATTTTACCCGCTATTTTCAAATATATACAAAAAAACAAGTTTTAGTATATTTGGTATGTTTTTTGTTTAAATATAATTTAATTTTTTTGTTTTTTCTCGAAATGGGTTGCGGGTATCATACGGTCGAGCACTCTCGACTGTAGCTTTCTTACTTGTTTTATTTATAACAAAAATTACAATATTCAAATTTTGTCCATTTCTTTATTTAGGGAACTTTGCGATTTTACAGTTTTCACAGTTTTTACAATTTTGGGAAAAAATTTCTTTTCTATAAAATTTCGGAAAATTTCCGAAATTTTTAATTTTTGATTTTTTAATTTTTAGAATTTTTGAATTTTTCTCGATTTTTTCATTTCAACAAAAATTACAATTTTCCAATTTTGTAGATTTCTAAATTAAGAGAAGTTTGTGATTTTGTCGATTTAACAGTTTTTACTATTTTGAAAAAAATTTCTTTTGTTATCAAATTTCGGAAATTTTTAAATTTTTTAGATTTTTGAATTTAGGGAATTTTGGCATTTTTCTTGATATTTTTAATTCAACAAAAATTACAATTTTCCAATTTTGGCGATCCAATTTTAAATTTTTTCTATTTTTTAATATAGCGATTTTTAAGTTTTCACAGTTTTTACAATTTTGAAAAAATTTTCTTTTGTTATCAAAATTCGGAGTTTTTCCGAAATTTTAAATTTTGTCGATTTAAAAGGTTCAGAAATTTTTGCATTTTTCTCGATTTTTTCATTTCAAAAAAATTTACAATATTCCAATTTTGCAGATTTCTTTATTTAAAGAACTTTGCAATTTTAAAGTTTTTACATTCTTTACTATTTTGAAAATATTTAATTTTTTTATCTAATTTCGGAAATTTTCCGAAATCTTAAATTTTTTCGACTTTTGAATTTTGGCAATTTTTGCATTTTTCTTGATATTTTTATTCAACAAAAATTACAATTTTCCAATTTTGGCGATTTCTTTATTTAAAGATCTTTGTGAATTTGTCGATTTTACCGTTATTACTATTTTGAAAAAATTTTCTTTTGTTATCAAATTTTCGGAAATTTTTCAAAATTTTAATTTTTTTTCGATTTTTGAATTTTTCGAATTTTTTAATTTTTCTCAATTTTTTCATTTCAACAAAAATTAAAATTTTCCAATTTTGTAGATTTCTTAATTTAGATAACTTTTCCTTTTTTTATCAAGTTTCGGAATTTTAAGAAATTCTAAATTTTTTTGATTTTTGAATTTTTAGAATTTTCGCATTTTTTTCGATTTTTTTATTTCAACAAAAATTACAATTTTCCAATTTTGTAGATTTCTTAATTTAGAGAACTTTGCGATTTTACAGTTTTCACAGTTTTTACTATTTTGAAAAAAATTTTTTTTGTTATCAAATTTCGGAAATTTAAAATTTTTTAGGTTTTTGAATTTAGGGAATTTTAGCATTTTTCTTGATATTTTTAATTCAACAAAAGTTACAATTTTCCAATTTTGGCGATTTCTTTATTTAAAGAGCTTTGCGATTTATAAGTTTTCACAATCTTTACTATTTTGAAAAAATGGAATTTTTGTATCAAATTTCGGAAATTTTCCGAAATTTTAAATTTTTTCGATTGTTGAATTTTAGGAATTTTGGCATTTTTCTCGATTTTTTTATTTTTAAACAAATTTACAATATTTAAATTTTGTCCATATTTTTATTTAGGGAACTTTGCGATTTAACAGTTTTTACCGTTTTTACAATTTTGGAAAAATTTTCTTTTTTATCAAATTTCGGAAAATTTCCGAAATTTTTAATTTTTTTTTGATATTTTAATTTTTAGAATTTTTGCATTTTTCTCGATTTTTTCATTTCAACAAAAATTACAATTTTCCAATTTTGTAGATATCTAAATTAAGAGAAGTTTGTGATTTTGTCGATTATACAGATTTTATTATTTTGAAGAAGGAGTCTTCTTTATTCAATTTCGGAAATTTTTCGAAATTTTAAAATTTTCCGATTTTTGAATTTCTTAAATTTTTGAATTTTTCTCGATTTTTTCATTTCAACAAAATTTACAATATTCCAATTTTGTATATTTCTTAATTTAAAAAGCTTTGCGATTTTTAAGTTTTCACAGTTTTTACTATTTTGAAAAAAATTTCTTTTGTTATCAAATTTCGGAAATTTTCCGAAATTTTAAATTTTTTCTATTTTTTAATATAGGGAATTTTAGCATTTTCTTGATATTTTTAATTCATTAAAAATTACAATTTTCCAATTTTGACGATTTCTTTATTTAAAGAGCTTTGCGATTTTTAAGTTTTCACAGTTTTTACAATTTTAAAAAAATTTTCTTTTGTTATCAAAATTCGGAATTTTTCCGAAATTTTAAATTTTGTCGATTTAAAAGTTTCAGAAATCTTTGCATTTTTCTCGATTTTTTTATTCAACAAATTTTACAGTTTTCCAATTTTGTCGATTTCTTAATTTGGAGAACTTTGTGATTTTACAGTTTAAACAGTTTTTACTATTTGGAAAAAATTTCGTTTTTTTTTTATAAAATTTTCGGAAATTTTGCAAAATTTTACCTTTTTTCGATTTTTGAATTTTTAGAATTTTCGCATTTTTCTCGATTTTTTCATTTAAAAAAAAATTACAATTTTCCAATTTTGTAGATTTCTTAATTTAGAGAACATTGCGATTTTACAGTTTTCACAGTTTTTACTATTTTGAAAAAAATTTCTTTTGTTCGGAAATTTTCCGAAATTTAAAATTTTTTCGATTTTTGAATTTAGGGAATTTTAGCATTTTTCTTGATATTTTTAATTCAACAAAAATTACAATTTTTCAATTTTGTAGATTTCTTAATTTAGAGAGCTTTGCGATTTTTAAGTTTTCACAGTTTTTACAATTTTAAAAAAATTTTCTTTTGTTATCAAAATTCGGAATTTTTCCGAAATTTTAAATTTTGTCGATTTAAAAGTTTCAGAAATCTTTGCATTTTTCTCGATTTTTTATTCAACAAATTTTACAGTTTTCCAATTTTGTCGATTTCTTAATTTGGAGAACTTTGTGATTTTACAGTTTAAACAGTTTTTACTAATTGGGAAAAATTTTTTTTTTTATATAAAATTTTCGGAAATTTTGCAAAATTTTACCTTTTTTCGATTTTTGAATTTTTAGAATTTTCGCAATTTTCTCGATTTTTTCATTTCAACAAAAATTACAATTTTCCAATTTTGTAGATTTCTTAATTTAGAGAACATTGCGATTTTACAGTTTTCACAGTTTTTACTATTTTGAAAAAAATTTCTTTTGTTCGGAAATTTTCGGAAATTTAAAAATTTTTCGATTTTTGAATTTAGGGAATTTTAGCATTTTTCTTGATATTTTTAATTCAACAAAAATTACAATTTTTCAATTTTGTAGATTTCTTAATTTAGAGAACTTTGCGATTTTACAGTTTTCACAGTTTTTACTATTTTGAAAAAAATTTTTTTTGTTATCAAATTTCGGAAATTTTAAATTTTTTAGGTTTTTGAATTTAGGGAATTTTAGCATTTTTCTTGATATTTTTAATTCAACAAAAGTTACAATTTTCCAATTTTGGCGATTTCTTTATTTAAAGAGCTTTGAGATTTTAAAGTTTTCACAGTCTTTACTATTTTGAAAAAATTGAATTTTTGTATCAAATTTCGGAAATTTTCCGAAATTTTAAATTTTCTCGATTGTTGAATTTTAGGAATTTTGGCATTTTTCTCGATTTTTTTATTTTTAAAAAAATTTACAATATTTAAATTTTGTCCATTTTTTTATTTAGGGAACTTTGCGATTTTACAGTTTTCACAGTTTTTACAATTTTGGAAAAATTTTCTTTTTTATCGAATTTCGGAAAGTTTCCGAAATTTTGAATTTTTTTTCATTTTTGATTTTTTAGAATTTTTCCATTTTTCTCGATATTTTCATTTCAACAAAAATTAAAATTTTCCAATTTTTTAGGTTTCTTAATTTAGAGAACTTTGTGATTTTGTCGATTTTACAGTTTTTACTATTTTAAAAAAGTTTTCCTTTGTTATCAAAATTCGGAATTTTTTTCGAAATTTTAAATTTTGTCGATTTAAAAGTTTTAGAAATTGTTGAAATTTTCTTGATTTTTTCATTTCAACAAAATTTATAATATTCCAATTTTGTAGATTTCTTAATTTAGAGAACTTTGCGATTTTACAGTTTTCACAGTTTTTACTATTTTGAAAAAAATTTTTTTTGTTATCAAATTTCGGAAATTTTAAATTTTTTAGATTTTTGAATTTAGGGAATTTTAGCATTTTTCTCGATTTTTTCATTTCAACAAAAATTACAATTTTCCAATTTTGGCGATTTCTTTATTTAAAGAGCTTTGAGATTTTAAAGTTTTCACAGTCTTTACTATTTTGAAAAAATTTAACTTTTTTTATCAAATTTCGTAAATTTTCCGAAATTTTAAATTTTTTCAATTGTTGAATTTTAGGAATATTTGCATTTTTCTCGATTTTTTTTTTTTTTTTAAATTTACAATATTCAAATTTTGTCCATTTCTTTATTTAGGGAACTTTGCGATTTTACAGTTTTCACAGTTTTTACAATTTTGGAAAAATTTTCTTTTTTATCGAATTTCGGAAAGTTTCCGAAATTTTGAATTTTTTTTGATTTTTGAATTTTTAGAATTTTTCCATTTATCTCGATATTTTCATTTCAACCAAAAATTAAAATTTTCCAATTTTTTAGATTTCTTAATTTAGAGAACTTTGCGATTTTACAGTTTTTACAGTTTTGAAAATTTTGAAAATATTTAATTTTTTTATCGAATTTCGGAAAGTTTCCGTAATTTTGAATTTTTTTTGAATTTTTAGAATTTTCGCATTTTTCTCGATTTTTTCATTTTAACAAAAATTACAATTTTCCAATTTTGTAGATTTCTTAATTTAGAGAATTTTGTGATTTTGTCGATTTAACAGTTTTTACTATTTTGAAAAAAATTTTTTTTGTTCTCAAATTTCGGAAATTTTAAATTTTTTAGATTTTTGAATTTAGGGAATTTTAGCATTTTTCTTGATATTTTTAATTCAACGAAAATTACAATTTTCCAATTTTGGCGATTTCTTTATTTAAAGAGCTTTGCGATTTTAAAGTTTTCACAGTCTTTACTATTTTGAAAAAATTTAATTTTTTTTATCAAATTTCGGAAATTTTCCGAAATTTTAAATTTTTTCAATTGTTGAATTTTAGAAATATTTGCATTTTTCTCGATTTTATTTTTTTTTTAAATTAACAATATTCAAATTTTGTCCAATTCTTTATTTAGGGAACTTTGCGATTTTACAGTTTTTACAGTTTTTACAATTTTGGAAATTTTTAATTTTTTCCGATTTTTGAATTTTTAGAATTTTCGCATTTTTCTCGATTTTTTTCATTTTAACAAAAATTACAATTTTGCAATTTTGTATATTTCTTAATTTAGAGAACTTTGCGATTTTACAGTTTTCACAGTTTTTACTATTTTGAAAAAAATTTCTTTTGTTATCAAATTTTCCGAAATTTTAAATTTTGTTGATTGTTGAATTTTAGGTATTTTTGCATTTTTCTCAATTTTTTTATTTATAACAAAAATTACAATATTCAAATTTTGTCCATTTCTTTATTTAGGGAACTTTGCGATTTTACAGTTTTCACAGTTTTTACTATTTTGAAAAAAATTTCTTTTGTTATCAAATTTCGGAAATTTTTAAATTTTTTAGATTTTTGAATTTAGGGAATTTTAGCATTTTTCTTGATATTTTTAATTCAACAAAAATTACAATTTTCCAATTTTGGCGATTTATTTTTTTAAAAAGTTTTGCGATTTTTAAGTTTTCACAGTTTTTACAATTTTGAAAAAATTTAATTTTTTGATCAAATTTCGGAAATTTTCCGAAATTTTAAATTTTTTCAATTGTTGAATTTTAGGAATATTTGCATTTTTCTCGATTTTTGTATTTTTAACAAAATTTACAATATTCAAATATTGTCTGATTTATTATTTAGGGAACTTTGCGATTTTATAGTTTTCACAGTTTTTACAATTTTGGAAAAATGTTCTTTTTTATCGAATTTCGGAAAGTTTCCGAAACTTTTAATTTTTTTTTATTTTTGAATTTTTTGAATTTTTGCATTTATCTCGATTTTTTCATTTCAACAAAAATTACAATTTTCCAATTTTGTAGATTTCTAAGTTAAGAGAAGTTTGAGATTTTATCGATTATACAGTTTTTACTATTTTGGAGAAAGTGTCTTCTTTATTCAATTTCGGAAATTTTCCGAAATTTTAAATTTTTCCGATTTTTGAATTTTTTAAATTTTTGAAAATTTCTCGATTTTTTAATTTCAACAAAATTTCCAATTTTGTATATTTCTTAATTTAAAAAACTTTGCGATTTTTCAGATTTAACAGTTTTTACTATTTTGAAAAAAATTTCTTTTGTTATCAAATTTCGAAAATTTTCCGAAATTTTAAATTTTTCCTATTTTTTAATATAGCGATTTTTAAGTTTTCACAGTTTTTACAATTTTGTAAAAATTTTCTTTTTTATCGAATTTCGGAAATTTTGAAAAATTTTAATTTTTTTCGATTTTTGAATTTTTAGAATTTTTTAATTTCTCTCGATTTTTTTCATTTCAACAAAAATTACAATTTTCCAATTTTGTAGATTTCTTAATTAAGAGAACTTTGCGATTTTACAGTTTTCACAGTTTTTACTATTTTGAAAAAATTTAATTTTTTTATCTAATTTCGGAAATTTTCCGAAATCTTAATTTTTTTCGACATTTGATTTTGGGAATTTTTTAATATTTCTTGATATTCAACAAATTTTACAGTTCTCCAATTTTGTCGATTTCTTAATTTGGAGAACATCGTAATTTTACAGTTTAAACAGTTTCTACTATTTTGAAAAAATTTCTATTTTTTATCAAGTTTCGGAAATTTTAAGAAATTTTAAATTTTTTTGATTTTGAATTTTTTGAATTTGCCATTTTTCTCGATTTTTTCATTTCAACAAAAATTACAATTTTCCAATTTTGTAGATTTCTTAATTTAGAGAACCTTGCGATTTTACAGTTTTCACAGTTTTTACTATTTTGAAAAAATTAAATTTTTTTATCGAATTTCGGAAATTTTCCGAAATTTTAAATTTTGTCGATGGTTGAATTTTAGGAGTTTTTGCATTTTTCTCGATTTTCGTATTTTTAACAAAATTTACAATATTTAAATTTTGTCCATTTCTTTATTTAGGGAACTTTGCGATTTTACAGTTTTCACAGGTTTTACTATTTTGAAAAAAATTTCTTTTGTTATCAAATTTCGAAAATTTTTGGATATTTGAAATTTTTTTCGATTTTTGAATTTAGGGAATTTAAGCATTTTTCTTGATATTTTTAATTCAACAAAAATTACAATTTTCCAATTTTGGCGATTTCTTTATTAAAAGAGCTTTGCGATTTTTAAGTTTTCACAGTCTTTGCTATTTGGAAAAAATTTAATTTTTTTATCAAATTTCGGAAATTTTCCGAAATTTTAAATTTTGTCGATTGTAGAATTTTAGGAACTTTTGCATTTTTCTCGATTTTTTTATTTTTAAAAAAATTTACAATATTTAAATTTTGTCCATTTTTTTATTTAGGGAACTTTGCGATTTTACAGTTTTCACAGTTTTTACAATTTTGGAAAAATTTTCTTTTTTATCGAATTTCGGAAAGTTTCCGAAATTTTGAATTTTTTTTTATTTTTGATTTTTTAGAATTTTTCCATTTTTCTCGATATTTTCATTTCAACAAAAATTAAAATAATCCAATTTTTTAGGTTTCTTAATTTAGAGAACTTTGTGATTTTGTCGATTTTACAGTTTTTACTATTTTAAAAAAGTTTTCCTTTGTTATCAAAATTCGGAATTTTTTTCGAAATTTTAAATTTTGTCGATTTAAAAGTTTTAGAAATTGTTGAAATTTTCTTGATTTTTTCATTTCAACAAAATTTATAATATTCCAATTTTGTAGATTTCTTAATTTAGAGAACTTTGCGATTTTACAGTTTTCACAGTTTTTACTATTTTGAAAAAAATTTTGTTTGTTATCAAATTTCGGAAATTTTAAATTTTTTAGATTTTTGAATTTAGGGAATTTTAGCATTTTTCTTGATATTTTTAATTCAACAAAAGTTACAATTTTCCAATTTTGGCGATTTCTTTATTTAAAGAGCTTTGAGATTTTAAAGTTTTCACAGTCTTTACTATTTTGAAAGAATTTAACTATTTATATCAAATTTCGTAAATTTTCCGAAATTTTAAATTTTTTCAATTGTTGAATTTTAGGAATATTTGCATTTTTCTCGATTTTTTTTTTTTTTTTAAATTTACAATATTCAAATTTTGTCCATTTCTTTATTTAGGGAACTTTGCGATTTTACAGTTTTCACAGTTTTTACAATTTTGGAAAAATTTTCTTTTTTATCGAATTTCGGAAAGTTTCCGAAATTTTGAATTTTTTTTGATTTTTGAATTTTTAGAAATTTTTCCATTTTTCTCGATATTTTCATTTCAACCAAAAATTAAAATTTTCCCATTTTTTAGATTTCTTAATTTAGAGAACTTTGCGATTTTACAGTTTTTACAGTTTTTAAAATTTTGAAAATATTTAATTTTTTTATCGAATTTCGGAAAGTTTCCGAAATCTTAAATTTTTTCGACTTTTGAATTTTGGGAATTTTTGCATTTTTCTTGATATTTTTATTCAACAAATTTTACAGTTCTCCAATTTTGTCGATTTCTTAATTTGGAGAGCTTTGCGATTTTTAAGTTTTCACAGTTCTTACAATTTTAAAAAAATTTAATTTTTTTTTATCAAATTTCGGAAATTTTCCGAAATTTTAATTTTTTTTCGATTTTTGAATTTTTAGAATTTTAGCATTTTTCTCGGTTTTTTTCATTTCAACAAAAATTACAATTTTCCAATTTTGTAGATTTCTTAATTTAGAGAACTTTGCGATTTTACAGTTTTCACAGTTTTTACTATATTGAAAAAATTTCTTTTGTTATAAAATTTTTTGATATTTTAAATTTTTTAGGTTTTTGAATTTAGGGAGTTTTAGCATTTTTCTTGATAATTTTAATTCAACAAAAGTTACAATTTTCCAATTTTGGTGATTTCTTTATTTAAAGAGCTTTGCGATTTTAAAGTTTTCACAGTCTTTACTATTTTGAAAAAATTTAATTTTTTTTTATCAAATTTCGGAAATTTTCCGAAATTTTAAATTTTTTCAATTGTTGAATTTTAGAAATATTTGCATTTTTCTCGATTTTATTTTTTTTTTAAATTAACAATATTCAAATTTTGTCCATTTCTTTATTTAGGGAACTTTGCGATTTTACAGTTTTTACAGTTTTTACAATTTTGGAAATTTTTAATTTTTTCCGATTTTTGAATTTTTAGAATTTTCGCATTTTTCTCGATTTTTTCATTTTAACAAAAATTACAATTTTGCAATTTTGTATATTTCTTAATTTAGAGAACTTTGCGATTTTACAGTTTTCACAGTTTTTACTATTTTGAAAAAAATTTCTTTTGTTATCAAATTTTCCGAAATTTTAAATTTTGTTGATTGTTGAATTTTAGGAATTTTTGCATTTTTCTCAATTTTTTTATTTATAACAAAAATTACAATATTCAAATTTTGTCCATTTCTTTATTTAGGGAACTTTGCGATTTTACAGTTTTCACAGTTTTTACAATTTTGGAAAAACTTTCTTTTCTATAAAATTTCGGAAAATTTCTGAAATTTTTAATTTTTTTTTGATTTTTTAATTTTTAGAATTTTTGAATTTTTCTCGATTTTTTCATTTCAACAAAAATTACTAATTTTCAAATTTTGTAGATTTCTAAATTAAGAGAAGTTTGTGATTTTGTCGATTTAACAGTTTTTACTATTTTGAAAAAAATTTCTTTTGTTATCAAATTTCGGAAATTTTTAAATTTTTTAGATTTTTGAATTTAGGGAATTTTAGCATTTTTCTTGATATTTTTAATTCAACAAAAATTACAATTTTCCAATTTTGGCGATTTATTTTTTTAAAAAGTTTTGCGATTTTTAAGTTTTCACAGTTTTTACAATTTTGAAAAAATTTAACTTTTTTATCAAATTTCGGAAATTTTCCGAAATTTTAAATTTTTTCAATTGTTGAATTTTAGAAATATTTGCATTTTTCTCGATTTTTTTTTTTTATTAAATTAACAATATTCAAATTTTGTCCATTTCTTTATTTAGGGAAATTTGCGATTTAACAGTTTTTACAATTTTGGAAAAATTTTCTTTTTTATCGAATTTCGGAAAGTTTCCGAAAATTTTAATTTTTTTTCGATTTTTGAATTTTTTGAATTTTCGCATTTTTTTCGATTTTTTCATTTCAACAAAAATTACAATTTTCCAATTTTTTAGATTTCTTAATTTAGAGAATTTTGTGATTTTGTCGATTTAACAGTTTTTAGTTTTAATTTCGGAAATTTTCCGATATCCTAAATTCGACTTTTGAATTGTGGCAATTTTTGCATTTTTCTTGAAATTTTTATTCAACAAAAATTACAATTTTCCAATTTTGGCGATTTCTTTATTTAAAGATCTTTGTGAATTTGTCGATTTTACAGTTATTACTATTTTGAAAAAATTTTCTTTTGTTATCAAATTTTCGGAAATTTTTCAAAATTTTAATTTTTTTTCGATTTTTGAATTTTTCGAATTTTTTAATTTTTCTCGATTTTTTCATTTCAACAAAAATTAAAATTTTCCAATTTTGTAGATTTCTTAATTTAGAGAACTTTGCGATTTTACAGTTTTTACAATTTTGAAAATATTTAATTCTTTTATCTAATTTCGGAAATTTTCCGAAATCTTAAATTTTTTCGACTTTTGAATTTTGGGAATTTTTGCATTTTTCTTGATATTTTGATTCAACAAATTTTACAGATCTCCAATTTTGTCGATTTCTTAATTTGGAGAGCTTTGTGATTTTACAGTTTAAACAGTTTTTACTATTTGGAAAAAAATTCCTTTTTTTATCAAGTTTCGGAATTTTAAGAAATTCTAAATTTTTTTGATTTTTGAATTTTTACAATTTTCGCATTTTGCTCGATTTTTTCATTTCAACAAAAATTACAATTTTCCAATTTTGTAGATTTCTTAATTTAGAGAACTTTGCGATTTTACAGTTTTCACAGTTTTTACTATTTTGAAAAAAGTTTCTTTTTTTATCATATTTCGGAAATTTTAAATTTTTTCGATTTTTGAATTTAGGGAATTTTAGCATTTTTCTTGATATTTTTAATTCAACAAAAGTTACAATTTTCCAATTTTGGCGATTTGTTTATTTAAAGAGCTTTGCGATTTTTAAGTTTTCACAGTCCTTACTATTTTGAAAAAATTTAATTTTTTATCATATTTCGGAAATTTTCCGAAATTTTTAATTTTTTTCGATTTTTAGAATTTTCGCATTTTTCTCGATTTTTTCATTTTAACAAAAATTACAATTTTCCAATTTTTTAGATTTCTTAATTAAGAGAATTTTGTGATTTTGTCGATTTAACAGTTTTTACTAGTTTGAAACATTTTTCTTTTTTTATCAAATTTCGGAAATTTTAAATTTTTTCGATTTTTGAATTAAGGGAATTTTAGCATTTTTCTTGATATTTTTAATTCAACAAAAATTACAATTTTCCAATTTTGGCGATTTGTTTATTTAAAGAGCTTTGCGAATTTACAGTTTTCACAGTTTTTACTATTTTGAAAAAATTTAATTTTTTTATCTAATTTCGGAAATTTTCCGAAATCTTAATTTTTTTCGACATTTGATTTTGGGAATTTTTTAATTTTTCTTGATATTCAACAAATTTTACAGTTCTCCAATTTTGTCCATTTCTTAATTTGGAGAACATCGTGATTTTACAGTTTAAACAGTTTCTACTATTTTGAAAAAATTTCTATTTTTTATCAAGTTTCGGAAATTTTAAGAAATTTCAAATTTTTTTGATTTTGAATTTTTTGAATTTTGCCATTTTTCTCGATTTTTTCATTTCAACAAAAATTAAAATTTTCCAATTTTGTAGATTTCTTAATTTAGAGAACCTTGCGATTTTACAGTTTTCACAGTTTTTACTATTTTGAAAAAATTTAATTTTTTTATCGAATTTCGGAAATTTTCCGAAATTTTAAATTTTGTCGATGGTTGAATTTTAGGAGTTTTTGCATTTTTCTCGATTTTCGTATTTTTAACAAAATTTACAATATTTAAATTTTGTCCATTTCTTTATTTAGGGAACTTTGCGATTTTACAGTTTTCACAGTTTTTACTATTTTGAAAAAAATTTCTTTTGTTATCAAATTTCGAAAATTTTTGGAAATTTGAAATTTTTTTCGATTTTTGAATTTAGGGAATTTAAGCATTTATCTTGATATTTTTAATTCAACAAAAATTACAATTTTCCAATTTTGGCGATTTCTTTATTAAAAGAGCTTTGCGATTTTTAAGTTTTCACAGTCTTTGCTATTTGGAAAAAATTTAATTTTTTTATCAAATTTCGGAAATTTTCCGAAATTTCAAATTTTGTCGATTGTAGAATTTTAGGAACTTTTGCATTTTTCTCGATTTTTTTATTTTTAAAAAAATTTACAATATTCAAATTTTGTCCAATTTTTTTATTTAGGGCACTTTGCAATTTTACAGTTTTCACAGTTTTTACAATTTTGGAAAAATTTTCTTTTTTATCGAATTTCGGAAAGTTTCCGAAATTTTGAATTTTTTTTTATTTTTGATTTTTTAGAATTTTTCCATTTTTCTCGATATTTTCATTTCAACAAAAATTAAAATTTTCCAATTTTTTAGGTTTCTTAATTTAGAGAACTTTGTGATTTTGTCGATTTTACAGTTTTTACTATTTTAAAAAAGTTTTCCTTTGTTATCAAAATTCGGAATTTTTTTCGAAATTTTAAATTTTGTCGATTTAAAAGTTTTAGAAATTGTTGAAATTTTCTTGATATTTTCATTTCAACAAAATTTATAATATTCCAATTTTGTAGATTTCTTAATTTAGAGAACTTTGCGATTTTACAGTTTTCACAGTTTTTACTATTTTGAAAAAAATTTTTTTTGTTATCAAATTTCGGAAATTTAAAATTTTTTAGATTTTTGAATTTTGGGAATTTTAGCATTTTTCTTGATATTTTTAATTCAACAAAAGTTACAATTTTCCAATTTTGGCGATTTGTTTATTTAAAGAGCTTTGAGATTTTAAAGTTTTCACAGTCTTTACTATTTTGAAAAAATTTAACTTTTTTTATCAAATTTCGTAAATTTTCCGAAATTTTAAATTTTTTCAATTGTTGAATTTTAGGAATATTTGCATTTTTCTCGATTTTTTTTTTTTTTTAAATTTACAATATTTAAATTTTGTCCATTTCTTTATTTAGGGAACTTTGCGATTTTACAGTTTTCACAGTTTTTACAATTTTGGAAAAATTTTCTTTTTTATCTAATTTCTGAAAGTTTCCGAAACTTTGAATTTTTTTTGATTTTTGAATTTTTAGAATTTTTCTCGATATTTTCATTTCAACCAAAAATTAAAATTTTCCAATTTTTTACATTTTTTAATTAAGAGAACTTTGCGATTTTACAGTTTTTACAGTTTTTAAAATTTTAAAAATATTTAATTTTTTTATCGAATTTCGGAAAGTTTCCGTAATTTTTAATTTTTTTTGATTTTTGAATTTTTAGAATTTTCGCATTTTTCTCGATTTTTTCATTTTAACAAAAATTACAATTTTCCAATTTTGTAGATTTCTTAATTTAGAGAATTTTGTGATTTTGTCGATTTAACAGTTTTTACTATTTTGAAAAAAAATTTTTTTGTTCTCAAATTTCGGAAATTTTAAATTTTTTAGATTTTTGAATTTAGGGAATTTTAGCATTTTTCTTGATATTTTTAATTCAACGAAAATTACAATTTTCCAATTTTGGCGATTTCTTTATTTAAAGAGCTTTGCGATTTTAAAGTTTTCACAGTCTTTACTATTTTGAAAAAATTTGATTTTTTTTTATCAAATTTCGGAAATTTTCCGAAATTTAAAATTTTTTCAATTGTTGAATTTTAGAAATATTTGCATTTTTCTCGATTTTATTTTTTTTTTAAATTAACAATATTCAAATTTTGTCCATTTCTTTATTTAGGGAACTTTGCGATTTTACAGTTTTCACAGTTTTTACTATTTTGAAAAAAATTTCTTTTGTTATCAAATTTTCCGAAATTTTAAATTTTGTTGATTGTTGAATTTTAGGAATTTTTGCATTTTTCTCATTTTTTTTTTTTATAACAAAAATTACAATATTCAAATTTTGTCCATTTCTTTATTTAGGGAACTTTGCGATTTTACAGTTTTCACAGTTTTTACAATTTTGGAAAAACTTTCTTTTCTATAAAATTTCGGAAAATTTCCGAAATTTTTAATTTTTTTTTGATTTTTTAATTTTTAGAATTTTTGAATTTTTCTCGATTTTTTCATTTCAACAAAAATTACAATTTTCCAATTTTGTAGATTTCTAAATTAAGAGAAGTATGTGATTTTGTCGATTTAACAGTTTTTACTATTTTGAAAAAAATTCTTTTGTTATCAAATTACGGAAATTTTTAAATTTTTTAGATTTTTGAATTTAGGGAATATTAGCATTTTTCTTGATATTTTTAATTCAACAAAAATTACAATTTTTCAATTTTTCAGATTTCTTAATTTAGAGAATTTTGTGATTTTGTCGATTTAACAGTTTTTACTATTTTGAAAAAAGTTTCTTTTTTTATCATATTTCGGAAATTTTCGGAAATTTTAAATTTTTTCGATTTTTGAATTTTAGGAATTTTTGCATTTATCTCAATTTTTTAATTTTAACAAAATTTACAATATTCAAATTTTGTCCATTTCCTGATTTAGAGAACTTTGCGATTTTACAGTTTTCACAGTTTTTACAATTTTAAAAAAATTTAATTTTTTTAACAAATTTCGGAAATTTTTCGAAATTTTAAATTTTGTCGATTGTTGAATTTTAGGAATTTTTGCATTTATCTCAATTTTTTTATTTTTTACAAAATTTACAGTATTCATATTTTGTCCATTTCTTTATTTAGGGAAGTTTGCGACTTTACAGTTTTCACAGTTTTTACTATTTTGAAAAAATTTTCTTTTTTTATCATATTCGGAAATTTTCCGAAATTTTAAATTTTGTCGATTGTTGAATTTTAGGAATTTTTGCATTTATATCAATTTTTTTATTTTAACAAAATTTACAATATTCAAATTTTGTCCATTTCTTAATTTAGAGAACTTTGCGATTTTTAAGTTTTCACAGTGTTTACCATTTTGAAAAAATTTTCTTTTGCTTCGAATTTCGGAAAGTTTCCAAAATTTTTAATTTTTTTTTATTTTTGAATTTTTAGAATTTTTGCATTTTTCTCGATTTTTTCATTTCAACAAAAATTACAATTTTCCAATTTTGTAGATTTCTAAGTTAAGAGAAGTTTGAGATTTTATCGATTATACAGTTTTTACTATTTTGGAGAAAGTGTCTTCTTTATTCAATTTCGGAAATTTTCCGAAATTTTAAATTTTTCCGATTTTTGAATTTTTTAAATTTTTGAAAATTTCTCGATTTTTTAATTTCAACAAAATTTACAATATTCCAATTTTGTATATTTCTTAATTTAAAAAACTTTGCGATTTTTCAGATTTAACAGTTTTTACTATTTTGAAAAAAATTTCTTTTGTTATCAAATTTCGAAAATTTTCCGAAATTTTAAATTTTTTCTATTTTTTAATATAGCGAATTTTAGCATTTTTCTTGATATTTTTAATTCAACAAAAATTACAATTTTCCAATTTTGGCGATTTCTTTATTTAAAGAGCTTTGCGATTTTTAAGTTTTCACAGTTTTTACAATTTTGAAAAAATTTTCTTTTGTTATCAAAATTCAGAGTTTTTCCGAAATTTTAAATTTTGTCGATTTAAAAGGTTTAGAAATTTTTGCATTTTTCTCGATTTTTTTATTCAACAAATTTTACAGTTTTCCAATTTTGTCGATTTCTTAATTTGGAAAACTTTGTGATTTAACAGTTTAAACAGTTTTTACTATTTGGAAAAAATTTCCTTTTTTTTATAAAATTTTCGGAAATTTTGCAAAATTTTACCTTTTTTCGATTTTTGAATTTTTAGAATTTTCGCATTTTTCTCGATTTTTTCATTTCAACAAAAATTACAATTTTCCAATTTTGTAGATTTCTTAATTTTGAGAACATTGCGATTTTACAGTTTTCACAGTTTTTACTATTTTGAAAAAAATTTCTTTTGTTCGGAAATTTTCCGAAATTTAAAATTTTTTCGATTTTGGAATTTAGGAAATTTTATCATTTTTCTTGATATTTTTAATTCAACAAAAATTACAATTTTTCAATTTTGTAGTTTTCTTAATTTAGAGAACTTTGCGATTTTACAGTTTTCACAGTTTTTACTATATTGAAAAAATTTCTTTTGTTATAAAATTTTTTGATATTTTAAATTTTTTAGGTTTTTGAATTTAGGGAATTTTAGCATTTTTCTTGATAATTTTAATTCAACAAAAGTTACAATTTTCCAATTTTGGCGATTTCTTTATTTAAAGAGCTTTGCGATTTGAAAGTTTTCACAGTCTTTACTATTTTGAAAAAATTAAATTTTTGTTATCAAATTTCGGAAATTTTCCGAAATTTTAAATTTTGTCGATTTAAAAGTTTCAGAAATCTTTGAATTTTTCTCGATTTTTTTATTCAACAAATTTTACAGTTTTCCAATTTTGGCGATTTCTTTATTTAAAGATCTTTGTGAATTTGTCGATTTTACAGTTATTACTATTTTGAAAAAATTTTCTTTTGTTATCAAAATTCGGAATTTTTCCGAAATTTTAAATTTTGTCGATTTAAAAGGTTCAGAAATTTTTGCATTTTTCTCGATTTTTTCATTTCAAAATAATTTACAATATTCCAATTTTGCAGATTTCTTTATTTAAAGAGCTTTGCAATTTTGAAGTTTTTACAGTCTTTACTATTTTGAAAATATTTAATTTTTTTACAACAGTTTTTACTATTTTAAAAAAATTTGCTTTTTTTTTAACAAGTTTCGGAAATTTTCCAAAATTTTAAATGTTGTCGATTGTTGAATTTTAGGAATATTAGCATTTTTCTCGATTTTTTTATTTTTAAAAATTTAATTTTTTTATTTAATTTCGGAAATTTTTCAAAATTTTAATTTTTTTTCGATTTTTGAATTTTTAGAATTTTTTAATTTTTCTCGATTTTTTCATTTCAACAAAAATTAAAATTTTCCAATTTTGTAGATTTCTTAATTTAGAGAACTTTGCGATTTTACAGTTTTTACAGTTTTTACAATTTTGAAAATATTTAATATTTTTATCTAATTTCGGAAATTTTCCGAAATCTTAAATTTGTTCGACTTTTGAATTTTTAGAATTTCAGCATTTTTCTCGGTTTTTTTCATTTCAACAAAAATTACAATTTTCCAATTTTGTAGATTTCTTAATTTAGAGAGCTTTGCGATTTGAAAGTTTTCACAGTCTTCACTATTTTGAAAAAATTTAATTTTTTTTATCAAATTTCGGAAATTTTCCGAAATTTTAAATTTTTTTTCGATTGTTGAATTTTAGGAATATTTGCATTTTTCTCGATTTTTGTATTTTTAACAAAATTTACAATATTCAAATTTTGTCTGATTCTTTATTTAGGGAACTTTGCGATTTTATAGTTTTCACAGTTTTTACAATTTTGGAAAAATGTTCTTTTTTATCGAATTTCGGAAAGTTTCCGAAACTTTTAATTTTTTTTTATTTTTGAATTTTTTGAATTTTGCATTTTTCTCGATTTTTTCATTTCAGCAAAAATTACAATTTTCCAATTTTGTAGATTTCTAAGTTAAGAGAAGTTTGAGATTTTATCGACTATACAGTTTTTACTATTTTGGAGAAAGTGTCTTCTTTATTCAATTTCGGAAATTTTCCGAAATTTTAAATTTTTCCGATTTTTGAATTTCTTAAATTTTTCAATTTTTCTCGATTTTTTCATTTCAACAAAAATTACAATTTTCCAATTTTGGCGATTTCTTTATTTAAAGAACTTTGCGATTTTTAAGTTTTCACAGTCTTTACTATTTTGAAAAATGTAATATTTTTATCAAATTTCGGAAAATTTCCGAAATTTTAAATTATGTCGATTGTTGAATTTTAAGAATCTTGCATTTTTCCCAATTTTTTTTATTATTAACAAAATTTACAATATTCAAATTTTGTCCATATCTTTATTTAGGGAACTTTGCGATTTTACAGTTTTCACAGTTTTAACAATTTTGGAAAAATTTTTCTTTTATATGGAATTTCGGAAAGTTTCCGAAATTTTAAATTTTTTTTTATTTTTGAACTATTGAAATTTTCCGAAATTTTAAATTTCTTTGATTTTTAAATTTAGGGAGTTTTAGCATTTTTCTTGATATTTTAAATTCAACAAAAATTACAATTTTCCAATTTTGGCGATTTCTTAATTTGGAGAACTTCGTGATTTTACAGTTTAAACAGTTTCTACTATTTTGAAAAATTTCCTTTTTTTTATCAAGTTTCGGAAATTTTAAGAAATTTTAAATTTTTTCGACTTTTGAATTTTTTGAATTTTCGCATTTTTCTCGATTTTTTTATTTCAACAAAAATTACAATTTTGTAGATTTCTTAATTGAGAGAACTTCGCAATTTAACAGCTTTCACAGTTTTTACTACTTTGAAAAACATTAATTTTTTTATGTAATTTCGGAAATTTTCCGAAATCTTAAATTTTTTCGATTTTTGAATTTTGGGAATTTTTGCATTTTTCTTGATATTTTTTATTCAACAAATTTTACAATTTGTTATCGATTTCTAAATTTAGAGAAGTTTGTGATTTTGTCGATTATACAGTTTTTACTATTTTGAAGAAAGTGTCTTCTTTATTAAATTTCGGAAATTTTCCGAAATTTTAAATTTTTCCGATTTTTGAATTTCTTAAATTTTTCAATTTTTCTCGATTTTTTCAGTTCAACAAAATTTACAATATTCCAATTTTGTATATTTCTTAATTTAAAAAACTTTGCGACTTTTCAGTTTTCTCAGTTTTTACTATTTTGAACAAAATTTCTTTTGTTATCAAATTTCGGAAATTTTCCGAAATTTTAAATTTGTTAGATTTTTGAATTTAGGGAATTTTAGCATTTTTCATGATATTTTTAATTCAAGAAAAATTACAATTTTCCAACCTTGGCGATTTCTTTATTAAAAGAGCTTTGCGATTTATAAGTTTTCACAATCATTACTATTTTGAAAAAATTGAATTTTTGTATCAAATTTCGGAAATTTTCCGAAATTTTAAATTTTGTCGATTGTTGAATTTTAGGAATTTTGGCATTTTTCTCAATTTTTTCATTTTTAACAAAATTTACAATATTCAAATTTTGTCCATTTCTTTATTTAGGGAACTTTGCGATTTTACAGTTTTTACAGTTTTTACAATTTTGGAAAAATGTTATTTATTATCGAATTTCGGAAAGTTTCCGAAATTTTTAATTTTTTTGATTTTTTAATTTTTAGAATTTTTGCAATTTATTCGATTTTTTCATTTCAACAAAAATTACAATTTTCTAATTTTGTAGATTTCTAAGTAAAGAGAAGTTTGTGATTTTGTCGATTATACAGTTTTTACTATTTTGGAGAAAGTGTCTTCATTATTCAATTTCGGAAATTTTCCGAAATTTTAAATTTTTCCGATTTTTGAATTTATTAAATTTTTGAATTTTTCTCGATTTTTTCATTTCATTAAAATTAACAATATTCCAATTTTGCAAATTTCTTTATTTAAAAAACTTTGCGATTTTTTAGTTTTCACAGTTTTTACTATTTTGAAAAAAATTTCTTTTGTTATCAAATTTCGAAAATGTTCCGAAATTTTAAATTTTTTTTTCGATTTTTGAATAAAGGGAATTTTAGCATTTTTCTTGATATTTTTAATTCAACAAAAATTACAATTTCCAATTTCGGCGATTTCTTTATTTAAAGAGCTTTGCGATTTTTAAGTTTTCACAGATTTTACAATTTTGAAAAAATTTTCTTTTGTTATCAAAATTCGGAATTTTTCCGAAATTTTAAATTTTGTCAATTTAAAAGTTTCAGAAATTTTTGCATTTTTCTCGATTTTTTCATTTCAACAAAATTTACAATATTCCAATTTTATAGATTTCTTTATTTAAAGAGCTTTGCAATTTTGAAGTTTTCACAGTCTTTACTATTTTGACAAAATTTAATTTTTTTATAAATGTTGTCGATTGTTGAATTTTAGGAATTTTTGCGATTTTCTCGTTTTTTTTTTATTTTCAACAAAATTTACAATATTTAAATTTTGTCCATTTCTTTATTTAGGGAACTTTGCGATTTAACAGTTTTCGCAGTTTTTACAATTTTGTAAAAATTTTCATTTTTTTTCGAATTTCGGAAAATTTTTGAAATGTTTAATTTTTTTCGATTTTTAAATTTTTAGAATTTTTTAATTTTTCTCGATTTTTTCATTTCAACAAAAATTACAATTTTCCAATTTTGGCGATTTCTTTATTTAAAGAGCTTTGCGCTTTTAAAGTTATCACAGTCTTTACTATTTTGAAAAAATTTAATTTTTTTCATCAAATTTCGCAAATTTTCCGAAATTTTAAATTTTTTCTATTTTTTAATATAGGGAATCTTAGCATTTTTCTTGATATTTTTAATTCAACATAAGTTACAATTTTCCAATTTTGGCGATTTCTTTATTTAAAGAGCTTTGCGCTTTTAAAGTTTTCACAGTCTTTACTATTTTGAAAAAATTTAATTTTTTTTCATCAAATTTCGCAAATTTTCCGAAATTTTAAATTTTTTCTATTTTTTAATATAGGGAATCTTAGCATTTTTCTTGATATTTTTAACTCAACAAAAATTACAATTTTCCAATTTTGGCGATTTCTTTATTTAAAGAACTTTGCGATTTTTAAGTTTTCACAGTTTTTACTATTTTGAAAAAAATTTTAAATTTTTTTCGATTTTTGAATAAAGGGAATTTTAGCATTTTTCTTGATATTTTTAATTCAACAAAAATTACAATTTCCAATTTCGGCGATTTCTTTATTTAAAGAGCTTTGCGATTTTTAAGTTTTCACAGTTTTTACAATTTTGAAAAAATTTTCTTTTGTTATCAAAATTCGGAATTTTTCCGAAATTTTAAATTTTGTCAATTTAAAAGTTTCAGAAATTTTTGCATTTTTCTCGATTTTTTCATTTCAACAAAATTTACAATTTTCCAATTTTGTAGATTTCTTAATTAAGAGAACTTTGCGATTTTACAGTTTTCACAGTTTTTACTATTTTGAAAAAATTTAATTTTTTTATTTAATTTTGGAAATTTTCCGAAATCTTAATTTTTTTCGACATTTGATTTTGGGAATTTTTGAATTTTTCTTGATATTCAACAAATTTTACAGTTCTCCAATTTTGTCGATTTCTTAATTTGGAGAACATCGTGATTTTACAGTTTAAACAGTTTCTACTATTTTGAAAAAATTTCTATTTTTTATCAAGTTTCGGAAATTTTAAGAAATTTTAAATTTTTTCGATTTTGAATTTTTGCATTTTTCTCGATTTTTTCATTTCAACAAAAATTACAATTTCCCAATTTTGTAGATTTCTTAATTTAGAGAACCTTGCGATTTTACAGTTTTCACAGTTTTTACTATTTTGAAAAAATTTAATTTTTTTATCGAATTTCGGAAATTTTCCGAAATTTTAAATTTTGTCGATGGTTGAATTTTAGGAGTTTTTGCATTTTTCTCGATTTTCGTATTTTTAACAAAATTTACAATATTTAAATTTTGTCCATTTCTTTATTTAGGGAACTTTGCGATTTTACAGTTTTCACAGTTTTTACTATTTTGAAAAAAATTTCTTTTGTTATCAAATTTCGAAAATTTTTGGAAATTTTAAATTTTTTTCGATTTTTGAATTTAGGGAATTTTAGCATTTTTCTTGATATTTTTAATTCAACAAAAATTACAATTTTACAATTTTGGCGATTTCTTTATTAAAAGAGCTTTGTGATTTTTAAGTTTTCACAGTCTTTACTATTTGGAAAAAATTTAATTTTCTTATCAAATTTCGCAAATTTTCCGAAATTTTAAAGTTTGTCGATTGTAGAATTTTAGGAACTTTTGCATTTTTCTCAATTTTTTTATTTTTAAAAAAATTTACAATATTCAAATTTTGTCCATTTCTTTATTTAGGGAACTTTGCGATTTTACAGTTTTCACAGTTTTTACAATTTTGGAAAAATTTTCATTTTTTATCGAATTTTTGAAAGTGTCTGAAATTTTAAATTTTTTTTTATTTTTGAATTTTTAGAATTTTTCCATTTTTCTCGATGTTTTCATTTCAACAAAAATTCAAATTTTCCAATTTTTTAGATTTCTTAATTCAGAGAACTTTGTGATTTTGTCGATTATACAGTTTTTACTATTTTGGAGAAAGTGTCTTCATTATTCAATTTCGGAAATTTTCCGAAATTTTAAATTTTTCCGATTTTTGAATTTATTAAATTTTTGAATTTTTCTCGATTTTTTCATTTCATTAAAATTAACAATATTCCAATTTTGCAAATTTCTTTATTTAAAAAACTTTGCGATTTTTTAGTTTTCACAGTTTTTACAATTTTGAAAAAATTTTCTTTTGTTATCAAAATTCGGAATTTTTCCGAAATTTTAAATTTTGTCAATTTAAAAGTTTTAGAAATTGTTGAAATTTTCTTGATTTTTTCATTTCAACAAAAATTACAATTTTCCAGTTTTTTAGATTTCTTAATTTAGAGAACTTTGTGATTTTGTCGATTTTACAGTTTTTACTTTTTTGAAAAAATTTTATTTTTTTATCAAATTTTCGGAAATTTTGCTAAATTTTAAATTTTTTCGATTTTTGAATTTTTAGAATTTTCGCATTTTTCTCGATTTTTTCATTTTAACAAAAATTACAATTTTGTATATTTCTTAATTTAGAGAACTTTGCGATTTTACAGTTTTCACAGTTTTTACTATTTTGAAAAAAATTTCTTTTGTTATCAAATTTTCCGAAATTTTAAATTTTGTTGATTGTTGAATTTTAGGAATTTTTGCATTTTTCTCATTTTTTTTTTTTATAACAAAAATTACAATATTCAAATTTTGTCCATTTCTTTATTTAGGGAACTTTGCGATTTTACAGTTTTCACAGTTTTTACAATTTTGGAAAAACTTTCTTTTCTATCAAATTTCGGAAAATTTCCGAAATTTTTAATTTTTTTTTGATTTTTTAATTTTTAGAATTTTTGAATTTTTCTCGATTTTTTCATTTCAACAAAAATTACAATTTTCCAATTTTGTAGATTTCTAAATTAAGAGAAGTTTGTGATTTTTTCGATTTAACAGTTTTTACTATTTTGAAAAAAATTCTTTTGTTATCAAATTACGGAAATTTTTAAATTTTTTAGATTTTTGAATTTAGGGAATTTTAGCATTTTTCTTGATATTTTTAATTCAACAAAAATTACAATTTTCCAATTTTTCAGATTTCTTAATTTAGAGAATTTTGTGATTTTGTCGATTTAACAGTTTTTACTATTTTGAAAAAAGTTTCTTTTTTTATCATATTTCGGAAATTTTCGGAAATTTTAAATTTTTTCGATTTTTGAATTTTAGGAATTTTTGCATTTATCTCAATTTTTTAATTTTAACAAAATTTACAATATTCAAATTTTGTCCATTTCCTAATTTAGAGAACTTTGCGATTTTTAAGTTTTCACAGTTTTTACAATTTTGAAAAAATTTAATTTTTTTATCAAATTTCGGAAATTTTTTCGAAATTTTAAATTTTGTCGATTGTTGAATTTTAGGAATTCTTGCATTTATCTCAATTTTTTTATTTTTTACAAAATTTACAGTATTCAAATTTTGTCCATTTCTTTATTTAGGGAAGTTTGCGACTTTACAGTTTTCACAGTTTTTACTATTTTGAAAAAATTTTCTTTTTTTATCATATTCGGAAATTTTCCGAAATTTTAAATTTTGTCGATTGTTGAATTTTAGGAATTTTTGCATTTATCTCAATTTTTTATTTTAACAAAATTTACAATATTCAAATTTTGTCCATTTCTTAATTTAGAGAACTTTGCGATTTTTAAGTTTTCACAGTGTTTACTATTTTGAAAAAATTTTCTTTTGCTTCGAATTTCGGAAAGTTTCCAAAATTTTTAATTTTTTTTTATTTTTGAATTTTTAGAATTTTTGCATTTTTCTCGATTTTTTCATTTCAACAAAAATTACAATTTTCCAATTTTGTAGATTTCTAAGTTAAGAAAAGTTTGAGATTTTATCGATTATACAGTTTTTACTATTTTGGAGAAAGTGTCTTCTTTATTCAATTTCGGAAATTTTCCGAAATTTTAAATTTTTCCGGTTTTTGAATTTTTTAAATTTTTGAAAATTTCTCGATTTTTTAATTTCAACAAAATTTACAATATTCCAATTTTGTATATTTCTTAATTTAAAAAACTTTGCGATTTTTCAGATTTAACAGTTTTACTATTTTGAAAAAAATTCCTTTTTTTATCAAGTTTCGGAATTTTAAGAAATTCTAAATTTTTTTGATTTTTGAATTTTTAGAATTTTCGCATTTTTTTCGATTTTTTCATTTCAACAAAAATTACAATTTTCCAATTTTGTAGATTTCTTAATTTTGAGAACATTGCGATTTTACAGTTTTCACAGTTTTTACTATTTTGAAAAAAATTTCTTTTGTTCGGAAATTTTCCGAAATTTAAAATTTTTTCGTTTTTACTATATTGAAAAAATTCCTTTTGTTATAAAATTTTTTGATATTTTAAATTTTTTAGGTTTTTGAATTTAGGGAATTTTAGCATTTTTCTTGATAATTTTAATTCAACAAAAGTTACAATTTTCCAATTTTGGCGATTTCTTTATTTAAAGAGCTTTGCGATTTGAAAGTTTTCACAGTCTTTACTATTTTGAAAAAATTAAATTTTTGTTATCAAATTTCGGAAATTTTCCGAAATTTTAAATTTTGTCGATTTAAAAGTTTCAGAAATCTTTGAATTTTTCTCGATTTTTTTATTCAACAAATTTTACAGTTTTCCAATTTTGGCGATTTCTTTATTTAAAGATCTTTGTGAATTTGTCGATTTTACAGTTATTACTATTTTGAAAAAATTTTCTTTTGTTATCAAAATTCGGAATTTTTCCGAAATTTTAAATTTTGTCGATTTAAAAGGTTCAGAAATTTTTGCATTTTTCTCGATTTTTTCATTTCAAAAAAATTTACAATATTCCAATTTTGCAGATTTCTTTATTTAAAGAGCTTTGCAATTTTGAAGTTTTTACAGTCTTTACTATTTTGAAAATATTTAATTTTTTTACAACAGTTTTTACTATTTTAAAAAAATTTGCTTTTTTTTTAACAAGTTTCGGAAATTTTCCAAAATTTTAAATGTTGTCGATTGTTGAATTTTAGGAATATTAGCATTTTTCTCGATTTTTTTATTTTTAAAAATTTAATTTTTTTATTTAATTTCGGAAATTTTTCAAAATTTTAATTTTTTTTCGATTTTTGAATTTTTAGAATTTTTTAATTTTTCTCGATTTTTTCATTTCAACAAAAATTAAAATTTTCCAATTTTGTAGATTTCTTAATTTAGAGAACTTTGCGATTTTACAGTTTTTACAGTTTTTACAATTTTGAAAATATTTAATTTTTTTATCAAATTTTCGGAAATTTTGCAAAATTTTAACTTTTTTCGATTTTTGAATTTTTAGAATTTTAGCATTTTTCTCGGTTTTTTTCATTTCAACAAAAATTACAATTTTCCAATTTTGTAGATTTCTTAATTTAGAGAGCTTTGCGATTTGAAAGTTTTCACAGTCTTCACTATTTTGAAAAAATTTAATTTTTTTTATCAAATTTCGGAAATTTTCCGAAATTTTAAATTTTTTTCGATTGTTGAATTTTAGGAATATTTGCATTTTTCTCGATTTTTGTGTTTTTAACAAAATTTACAATATTCAAATTTTGTCTGATTCTTTATTTAGGGAACTTTGCGATTTTATAGTTTTCACAGTTTTTACAATTTTGGCAAAATGTTCTTTTTTATCGAATTTCGGAAAGTTTCCGAAACTTTTAATTTTTTTTTTTTTTTTAATTTTTTGAATTTTGCATTTTTCTCGATTTTTTCATTTCAGCAAAAATTACAATTTTCCAATTTTGTAGATTTCTAAGTTAAGAGAAGTTTGAGATTTTATCGATTATACAGTTTTTACTATTTTGGAGAAAGTGTCTTCTTTATTCAATTTCGGAAATTTTCCGAAATTTTAAATTTTTCCGATTTTTGAATTTATTAAATTTTTGAATTTTTCTCGATTTTTTCATTTCAACAAAAATTACAATTTTCCAATTTTGGCGATTTCTTTATTTAAAGAACTTTGCGATTTTTAAGTTTTCACAGTCTTTACTATTTTGAAAAATGTAATATTTTTATCAAATTTCGGAAAATTTCCGAAATTTTAAATTATGTCGATTGTTGAATTTTAAGAATCTTGCATTTTTCCCAATTTTTTTTATTATTAACAAAATTTACAATATTCAAATTTTGTCCATTTCTTAATTTAGGGAACTTTGCGATTTTACAGTTTTCACAGTTTTAACAATTTTGGAAAAATTTTTCTTTTATATGGAATTTCGGAAAGTTTCCGAAATTTTAAATTTTTTTTTATTTTTGAACTTTTGAAATTTTCCGAAATTTAAAATTTCTTTGATTTTTAAATTTAGGGAGTTTTAGCATTTTTCTTGATATTTTAAATTCAACAAAAATTACAATTTTCCAATTTTGGCGATTTCTTAATTTGGAGAACTTCGTGATTTTACAGTTTAAACAGTTTCTACTATTTTGAAAAAATTTCCTTTTTTTTATCAAGTTTCGGAAATTTTAAGAAATTTTAAATTTTTTCGATTTTTGAATTTCTTGAATTTTCGCATTTTTCTCGATTTTTTCATTTCAACAAAAATTACAATTTTCCAATTTTGTAGATTTCTTAATTGAGAGAACTTCGCAATTTAACAGCTTTCACAGTTTTTACTACTTTGAAAAACATTAATTTTTTTATCTAATTTCGGAAATTTTTCGAAATCTTAAATTTTTTCGATTTTTGAATTTTGGGAATTTTTGCATTTTTCTTGATATTTTTTATTCAACAAATTTTACAATTTGTTATCGATTTCTAAATTTAGAGAAGTTTGTGATTTTGTCGATTATACAGTTTTTACTATTTTGAAGAAAGTGTCTTCTTTATTAAATTTCGGAAATTTTCCGAAATTTTAAATTTTTCCGATTTTTGAATTTCTTAAATTTTTCAATTTTTCTCGATTTTTTCAGTTCAACAAAATTTACAATATTCCAATTTTGTATATTTCTTAATTTAAAAAACTTTGCGACTTTTCAGTTTTCTCAGTTTTTACTATTTTGAACAAAATCTTTTGTTATCAAATTTCGGAAATTTTCCGAAATTTTAAATTTGTTAGATTTTTGAATTTAGGGAATTTTAGCATTTTTCATGATATTTTTAATTCAAGAAAAATTACAATTTTCCAACCTTGGCGATTTCTTTATTAAAAGAGCTTTGCGATTTATAAGTTTTCACAATCATTACTATTTTGAAAAAATTGAATTTTTGTATCAAATTTCGGAAATTTTCCGAAATTTTAAATTTTGTCGATTGTTGAATTTTAGGAATTTTGGCATTTTTCTCAATTTTTTCATTTTTAACAAAATTTACAATATTCAAATTTTGTCCATTTCTTTATTTAGGCAACTTTGCGATTTTACAGTTTTTACAGTTTTTACAATTTTGGAAAAATGTTATTTATTATCGAATTTCGGAAAGTTTCCGAAATTTTTAATTTTTTTGATTTTTTAATTTTTAGAATTTTTGCAATTTATTCGATTTTTTCATTTCAACAAAAATTACAATTTTCTAATTTTGTAGATTTCTAAGTAAAGAGAAGTTTGTGATTTTGTCGATTATACAGTTTTTACTATTTTGGAGAAAGTGTCTTCATTATTCAATTTCGGAAATTTTCCGAAATTTTAAATTTTTCCGATTTTTGAATTTATTAAATTTTTGAATTTTTCTCGATTTTTTCATTTCATTAAAATTAACAATATTCCAATTTTGCAAATTTCTTTATTTAAAAAACTTTGCGATTTTTTAGTTTTCACAGTTTTTACTATTTTGAAAAAAATTTCTTTTGTCAATTTAAAAGTTTCAGAAATTTTTGCATTTTTCTCGATTTTTTCATTTCAACAAAATTTACAATATTCCAATTTTATAGATTTCTTTATTTAAAGAGCTTTGCAATTTTGAAGTTTTCACAGTCTTTACTATTTTGACAAAATTTAATTTTTTTATAAATGTTGTCGATTGTTGAATTTTAGGAATTTTTGCATTTTTCTCGTTTTTTTTATTTTTAACAAAATTTACAATATTTAAATTTTGTCCATTTCTTTATTTAGGGAACTTTGCGATTTTACAGTTTTCGCAGTTTTTACAATTTTGTAAAAATTTTCTTTTTTTTATCGAATTTCGGAAAATTTTCGAAATGTTTAATTTTTTTCGATTTTTAAATTTTTAGAATTTTTTAATTTTTCTCGATTTTTTCATTTCAACAAAAATTACAATTTTCCCATTTTGTAGATTTCTTAATTAAGAGAACTTTGCGATTTTACAGTTTTCACAGTTTTTACTATTTTGAAAAAATTTAATTTTTTTATCTAATTTCGGAAATTTTCCGAAATCTTAATTTTTTTCGAGATTTGATTTTGGGAATTTTTTAATTTTTCTTGATATTCAACAAATTTTACAGTTCTCCAATTTTGTCGATTTCTTAATTTGGAGAACATCGTGATTTTACAGTTTAAACAGTTTCTACTATTTTGAAAAAATTTCTATTTTTTATCAAGTTTCGGAAATTTTAAGAAATTTTAAATTTTTTCGATTTTGAATTTTTGCATTTTTCTCGATTTTTTCATTTCAACAAAAATAACAATTTCCCAATTTTGTAGATTGCTTAATTTAGAGAACCTTGCGATTTTACAGTTTTTACTATTTTGAAAAAATTTAATTTTTTTATCGAATTTTCAGAAATTTTAAATTTTGTCGATGGTTGAATTTTAGGAGTTTTTGCATTTTTCTCGATTTTCGTATTTTTAACGAAATTTACAATATTTAAATTTTGTCCATTTCTTTATTTAGGGAACTTTGCGATTTTACAGTTTTCACAGTTTTTACTATTTTGAAAAAAATTTCTTTTGTTATCAAATTTCGAAAATTTTTGGAAATTTTAAATTTTTTTCGATTTTTGAATTTAGGGAATTTTAGCATTTTTCTTGATATTTATAATTCAACAAAAATTACAATTTTCCAATTTTGGCGATTTCTTTATTAAAAGAGCTTTGCGATTTTTAAGTTTTCACAGTCTTTACTATTTGGAAAAAATTTAATTTTTTTATCAAATTTCGGAAATTTTCCGAAATTTTAAAATTTGTCGATTGTAGAATTTTAGGAACTTTTGCATTTTTCTCAATTTTTTTATTTTTAAAAAAATTTACAATATTCAAATTTTGTCCATTTCTTTATTTAGGGAACTTTGCGATTTTACAGTTTTCACAGTTTTTACAATTTTGGAAAAATTTCCTTTTTTATCGAATTTCCGAAAGTGTCCGAAATTTTGAATTTTTTTTATTTTTGAATTTTTAGAATTTTTCCATTTTTCTCGATATTTTCATTTCAACAAAAATTCAAATTTTCCAATTTTTTAGATTTCTTAATTCAGAGAACTTTGTGATTTTGTCGATTATACAGTTTTTACTATTTTGGAGAAAGTGTCTTCATTATTCAATTTCGGAAATTTTCCGAAATTTTAAATTTTTCCGATTTTTGAATTTATTAAATTTTTGAATTTTTCTCGATTTTTTCATTTCATTAAAATTAACAATATTCCAATTTTGCAAATTTCTTTATTTAAAAAACTTTGCGATTTTTTAGTTTTCACAGTTTTTACTATTTTGAAAAAAATTTCTTTTGTTATCAAATTTCGAAAATGTTCCGAAATTTTAAATTTTTTTCGATTTTTGAATAAAGGGAATTTTAGCATTTTTCTTGATATTTTTAATTCAACAAAAATTACAATTTCCAATTTCGGCGATTTCTTTATTTAAAGAGACTTGCGATTTTTAAGTTTTCACAGTTTTTACAATTTTAAAAAAATTTTCTTTTGTTATCAAAATTCGGAATTTTTTTTCGAAATTTTAAATTTTGTCGATTTAAAAGTTTTAGAAATTGTTGAAATTTTCTTGATTTTTTCATTTCAACGAAATTTACAATATTCCAATTTTGTAGATTTCTTAATTTAGAGAACTTTGCGATTTTACAGTTTTCACAGTTTTTACTAGTTTGAAAAAAATTTTTTTTGTTATCAAATTTCGGAAATTTTACATTTTTTAGATTTTTGAATTTAGGGAATTTTAGCATTTTTCTTGATATTTTTAATTCAACAAAAGTTACAATTTTCCAATTTTGGCGATTTCTTTATTTAAAGAGCTTTGAGATTTTAAAGTTTTCACAGTCTTAACTAATTTGAAAAAATTTAACTTTTTTTATCAAATTTCGTAAATTTTCCGAAATTTTAAATTTTTTCAATTGTTGAATTTTAGGAATATTTGCTTTTTTCTCGATTTTTTTTTTTTTTTTAATTTACAATATTCAAATTTTGTCCATTTCTTTATTTAGGGAACTTTGCGATTTTACAGTTTTCACAGTTTTTACAATTTTGCAAAAATTTTCTTTTTTATCGAATTTTGGAAAGTTTCCGAAATTTTAATTTTTTTTTGTTTTTTGAATTTTTAGAATTTTTCCATTTTTCTCGATATTTTTATTTCAACCAAAAATTAAAATTTTCCAATTTTGTAGATTTCTTAATTTAGAGAACTTTGCGATTTTACAGTTTTTACAGTTTTTAAAATTTTGAAAATATTTAATTTTTTTATCGAATTTCGGAAAGTTTCCGTAATTTTTAATTTTTTTTTGATTTTTGAATTTTTAGAATTTTTGCATTTTTCTCGATTTTTTCATTTCAACAAAAATTACAATTTTCCAGTTTTTTAGATTTCTTAATTTAGAGAACTTTGTGATTTTGTCGATTTTACAGTTTTTACTTTTTTGAAAAAATTTTATTTTTTTATCAAATTTTCGGAAATTTTGCTAAATTTTAACTTTTTTCGATTTTTGAATTTTTAGAATTTTCGCATTTTTCTCGATTTTTTCATTTTAACAAAAATTACAATTTTCCAATTTTGTAGATTTCTTAATTTTGAGAATTTTGTGATTTTGTCGATTTAACAGTTTTTACTATTTTGAAAAAAATTTTTTTTGTTCTCAAATTTCGGAAATTTTAAAATTTTTAGATTTTTGAATTTAGGGAATTTTAGCATTTTTCTTGATATTTTTAATTCAACGAAAATTACAATTTTCCAATTTTGGCGATTTCTTTATTTAAAGAGCGATTTTTAAGTTTTCGCAGTCTTTACTATTTTGAAAAAATTTAATTTTTTTTATCAAATTTCGGAAATTTTCCGAAAATTTAAATTTTTTCAATTGTTGAATTTTAGAAATATTTGCATTTTTCTCGATTTTTTTTTTTATTTAAATTAACAATATTCAAATTTTGTCCATTTCTTTATTTAGGGAACTTTGCGATTTTACAGTTTTTACAGTTTTTACAATTTTGGAAAAATTTTCTTTTTTATCGAATTTCGGAAAGTTTCCGAAATTTTTAATTTTTTCCGATTTTTGAATTTTTAGAATTTTCGCATTTTTCTCGATTTTTTCATTTTAACAAAAATTACAATTTTGTATATTTCTTAATTTAGAGAACTTTGCGATTTTACAGTTTTCACAGTTTTTACTATTTTGAAAAAAATTTCTTTTGTTATCAAATTTTCCGAAATTTTAAATTTTGTTGATTGTTGAATTTTAGGAATTTTTGCATTTTTCTCAATTTTTTTATTTATAACAAAAATTACAATATTCAAATTTTGTCCATTTCTTTACTTTGGAAACTTTGCGATTTTACAGTTTTCACAGTTTTTACAATTTTGGAAAAACTTTCTTTTCTATCAAATTTCGGAAAATTTCCGAAATTTTTAATTTTTTTTTGATTTTTTAATTTTTAGAATTTTTGAATTTTTCTCGATTTTTTCATTTCAACAAAAATTACAATTTTCCAATTTTGTAGATTTCTAAATTAAGAGAAGTTTGTGATTTTGTCGATTTAACAGTTTTTACTATTTTGAAAAAAATTCTTTTGTTATCAAATTACGGAAATTTTTAAATTTTTTAGATTTTTGAATTTAGGGAATTTTAGCATTTTTCTTGATATTTTTAATTCAACAAAAATTACAATTTTCCAATTTTTTAGATTTCTTAATTTAGAGAATTTTGTGATTTTGTCGATTTAACAGTTTTTACTATTTTGAAAAAAATTTTTTTTTTTATCATATTCGGAAATTTTCCGAAATTTTAAATTTTGTCGATTGTTGAATTTTAGGAATTTTTGCATTTATCTCAATTTTTTTATTTTAACAAAATTTACAATATTCAAATTTTGTCCATTTCTTAATTTAGAGAACTTTGCGATTTTTAAGTTTTCACAGTGTTTACTATTTAGAAAAAATTTTCTTTTGTTTCGAATTTCGGAAAGTTTCCAAAATTTTTAATTTTTTTTTATTTTTGAATTTTTAGAATTTTTGAATTTTTCTCGATTTTTTCATTTCAACAAAAATTACAATTTTTAAATTTTTTAGATTTCTTAATTAAAAGAACTTTGTGATTTTGTCGATTTTACAGTTTTTACTATTTTGAAAAAATTTTCTTGTTTTATCAAAATTTCGGAAGTTTTGCAAAATTTTAATTTTTATCGATTTTTGAATTTTTAGAATTTTAGAATTTTTCTGGATTTCATTTTAACAAAAATTACAATTCTCCAATTTTGTAGATTTCTTAATTTAGAGAACTTTGCGATTTTACAGTTTTTACAGTTTTTAAAATTTTGAAAATATTTAATTTTTTTATCGAATTTCGGAAAGTTTCCGTAATTTATAATTTTTTTTTTATTTTTGATTTTTTAGAATTTTCGTATTTTTCTCGATTTTTTCATTTCAACAAAAATTACAATTTTCCAATTTTGTAGATTTCTTAATTTAAAAAAATTTGCGATTTTTCAGATTTAACAGTTTTTACTATTTTGAAAAAAAATTCTTTTGTTATCAAATTTTGAAAATTTTCCGAAATTTAAAATTTTTTCTATTTTTTAATATAGCGAATTTTAGCATTTTTCTTGATATTTTTAATTCAACAAAAATTACAATTTTCAAATTTTGGCGATTTCTTTATTTAAAGAGCTTTGCGATTTTTAAGTTTTCACAGTTTTTACAATTTTGAAAAAAATTTTCTTTTGTTATCAAAATTCAGAGTTTTTCCGAAATTTTAAATTTTGTCGATTTAAAAGTTTCAGAAATTTTTGAATTTTTCTCGATTTTTTCATTTCAAAAAATTTTACAATATTCCAATTTTGCAGATTTCTTTGTTCAAAAAGTTTGCAATTTTGAAGTTTTTACAGTCTTTACTATTTTGAAAATATTTAATTTTTTTTATCTAATTTCGGAAATTTTCCGAAATCTTAAATTTTTTCGACTTTTGAATTTTGGGAATTTTTGCATTTTTCTTGATGTTTTTATTCAACAAATTTTACAGTTCTCCAATTTTGTCGATTTCTTAATTTGGAGAACTTTGTGATTTTACAGTTTAAACAGTTTTTACTATTTGGAAAAAAATTCCTTTTTTTTATCAAGTTTCGGAATTTTAAGAAATTCAAAATTTTTTTGATTTTTGAATTTTTAGAATTTTCGCATTTTTTTCGATGTTTTCATTTCAACAAAAATTACAATTTTCCAATTTTGTAGATTTCTTAATTTAGAGAACTTTGCGATATAACAGTTTTCACAGTTCTTACTATTTTGAAAAAAATTTCTTTTGTTCGGAAATTTTCCGAAATTTAAAATTTTTTCGATTTTTGAATTTAGGGAATTTTAGCATTTTTCTTGATATTTTCAATTCAACGAAAATTACAATTTTCCAATTTTGGCGATTTCTTTATTTAAAGATCTTTGTGAATTTGTCGATTTTACAGTTATTACTATTTTGAAAAAATTTTCTTTTGATATCAAATTTTCGGAAATTTTTCAAAATTTTATTTTTTTTCGATTTTTGAATTTTTCGAATTTTTTAATTTTTCTCGATTTTTTCATTTCAACAAAAATTAAAATTTTCCAATTTTGTAGATTTCTTAATTTAGAGAACTTTGCGATCTTACAGTTTTTACAATTTTGAAAAAATTTTCTTTTGTTATCAAAATTCGGAATTTTTCCGAAATTTTAAATTTTGTCGATTTAAAAGTTTCAGAAATCTTTGAATTTTTCTCGATTTTTTTATTCAACAAATTTTACAGTTTTCCAATTTTGTCGTTTTCTTAATTTGGAGAACTTTGTGATTTTACAGTTTAAACAGTTTTTACTATTTGGAAAAAAATTTCTTTTGTTCGGAAATTTTCCGAAATTTAAAATTTTTTCGATTTTTGAATTTAGGGAATTTTAGCATTTTTCTTGATATTTTTAATTCAACAAAAATTACAATTTTTAAATTTTGTAGATTTCTTAATTTAGAGAACTTTGCGTTTTTACAGTTTTCACAGTTTTTACTATTTTGAAAAAAATTTTTTTTGTTATCAAATTTCGGAAATTTTAAATTTTTTAGGTTTTTGAATTTAGGGAATTTTAGCATTTTTCTTGATATTTTTAATTCAACAAAAGTTACAATTTTCCAATTTTGGCGATTTCTTTATTTAAAGAGCTTTGCGCTTTTAAAGTTTTCACAGTCTTTACTATTTTGAAAAAATTTAATTTTTTTCATCAAATTTCGCAAATTTTCCGAAATTTTAAATTTTTTCTATTTTTTAATATAAGGAATTTTAGCATTTTTCTTGATATTTTTAACTCAACAAAAATTACAATTTTCCAATTTTGGCGATTTCTTTATTTAAAGAACTTTGCGATTTTTAAGTTTTCACAGTCTTTACTATTTTGAAAAATGTAATATTTTTATCAAATTTCGGAAATTTTCCGAAATTTTAAATTATGTCGATTGTTGAATTTTAAGAATCTTGCATTTTTCCCAATTTTTTTTATTATTAACAAAATTTACAATATTCAAATTTTGTCCATTTCTTTATTTAGGGAACTTTGCGATTTTACAGTTTTCACAGTTTTAACAATTTTGGAAAAATTTTTCTTTTATATGGAATTTCGGAAAGTTTCCGAAATTTTAAATTTTATTTTATTTTTGAACTTTTGAAATTTTCTCGATTTTTTCATTTCAACAAAAATTACAATTTTCCAATTTCGTAGATTTCTGAATTAAGAGAATTTTATGATTTTGTCGATTATACAGTTTTTACTATTTTGGAGAAAGTGTCTTCTTTATTCAATTTCGGAAATTTTCCGAAATTTAAAATTTTTCCAATTTTTTAATTTCTTAAAATTTTTTAATTTTTCTTGATTTTTTCATTTCATTAAAATTTACTATATTCCAATTTTGTATATTTCTTAATTTAAAAAACTTTGCGATTTTCAGATTTAACAGTTTTTACTATTTTGAAAAAAATTTCTTTTGTTTTCAAATTTCGGAAATTTTCCGAAATTTTAAATTTCTTTGATTTTTAAATTTAGGGAGTTTTAGCATTTTTCTTGATATTTTAAATTCAACAAAAATTACAATTTTCCAATTTTGGCGATTTCTTAATTTGGAGAACTTCGTGATTTTACAGTTTAAACAGTTTCTACTATTTTGAAAAAATTTCCTTTTTTTTATCAAGTTTCGGAAATTTTAAGAAATTTTAAATTTTTTCGATTTTTGAATTTCTTGAATTTTCGCATTTTTCTCGATTTTTTCATTTCAACAAAAATTACAATTTTGTAGATTTCTTAATTGAGAGAACTTCGCAATTTAACAGCTTTCACAGTTTTTACTACTTTGAAAAACATTAATTTTTTTATCTAATTTCGGAAATTTTCCGAAATCTTAAATTTTTTCGATTTTTGAATTTTGGGAATTTTTGCATTTTTCTTGATATTTTTTATTCAACAAATTTTACAATTTGTTATCGATTTCTAAATTTAGAGAAGTTTGTGATTTTGTCGATTATACAGTTTTTACTATTTTGAAGAAAGTGTCTTCTTTATTAAATTTCGGAAATTTTCCGAAATTTTAAATTTTTCCGATTTTTGAATTTCTTAAATTTTTCAATTTTTCTCGATTTTTTCAGTTCAACAAATTTTACAATATTCCAATTTTGTATATTTCTTAATTTAAAAAACTTTGCGACTTTTCAGTTTTCTCAGTTTTTACTATTTTGAACAAAATTTCTTTTGTTATCAAATTTCGGAAATTTTCCGAAATTTTAAATTTCCTAGATTTTTGTATTTAGGGAATTTTAGCATTTTTCATGATATTTTTAATTCAAGAAAAATTACAATTTTCCAGCCTTGGCGATTTCTTTATTAAAAGAGCTTTGCGATTTATAAGTTTTCACAATCTTTACTATTTTGAAAAAATTGAATTTTTGTATCAAATTTCGGAAATTTTCCGAAATTTTAAATTTTGTCAATTTAAAAGTTTCAGAAATTTTTGCATTTTTCTCGATTTTTTCATTTCAACAAAATTTACAATATTCCAATTATATAGATTTCTTTATTTAAAGAGCTTTACAATTTTGAAGTTTTCACAGTCTTTACTATTTTGACAAAATTTAATTTTTTTATAAATGTTGTCGATTGTTGAATTTTAGGAATTTTTGCATTTTTCTCGTTTTTTTTTATTTTTAAAAAAAAATATTACAATATTTAAATTTTGTCCATTTCTTTATTTAGGGCACTTTGCGATTTTACAGTTTTCGCAGTTTTTACAATTTTGTAAAAATTTTCTTTTTTTATCGAATTTCGGAAAATTTTCGAAATGTTTAATTTTTTTCGATTTTTAAATTTTTAGAATTTTTTAATTTTTCTCGATTTTTTCATTTCAACAAAAATTACAATTTTCCAATTTTGTAGATTTCTTAATTAAGAGAACTTTGCGATTTTACAGTTTTCACAGTTTTTACTATTTTGAAAAAATTTAATTTTTTTATCTAATTTCGGAAATTTTCCGAAATCTTAATTTTTTTCGACATTTGATTTTGGGAATTTTTGAATTTTTCTTGATATTCAACAAATTTTACAGTTCTCCAATTTTGTCGATTTCTTAATTTGGAGAACATCGTGATTTTACAGTTTAAACAGTTTCTACTATTTTGAAAAAATTTCTATTTTTTATCAAGTTTTGGAAATTTTAAGAAATTTTAAATTTTTTCGATTTTGAATTTTTGCATTTTTCTCGATTTTTTCATTTCAACAAAAATTACAATTTCCCAATTTTGTAGATTGCTTAATTTAGAGAACCTTGCGATTTTACAGTTTTCACAGTTTTTACTATTTTGAAAAAATTTAATTTTTTTATCGAATTTCGGAAATTTTCAGAAATTTTAAATTTTGTCGATGGTTGAATTTTAGGAGTTTTTGCATTTTTCTCGATTTTCGTATTTTTAACAAAATTTACAATATTTAAATTTTGTCCATTTCTCTATTTAGGGAACTTTGCGATTTTACAGTTTTCACAGTTTTTACTATTTTGAAAAAATTTCTTTTGTTATCAAATTTCGAAAATTTTTGGAAACTTTAAATTTTTTTCGATTTTTGAATTTAGAGAATTTAAGCATTTTTCTTGATATTTTTAATTCAACAAAAATTACAATTTTCCAAATTTTGGCGATTTCTTTATTAAAAGAGCTTTGCGATTTTAAAGTTTTCAGTCTTAACTAATTTGAAAAAATTTAATTTTTTTTATCAAATTTCGTAAATTTTCCGAAATTTTAAATTTTTTCAATTGTTGAATTTTAGGAATATTTGCTTTTTTCTCGATTTTTTTTTTTTGTTTTAATTTACAATATTCAAATTTTGTCCATTTCTTTATTTAGGGAACTTTGCGATTTTACAGTTTTCACAAATTTTACAATTTTGGAAAAATTTTCTTTTTTATCGAATTTCGGAAAGTTTCCGAAATTTTAATTTTTTTTTGATTTTTGAATTTTTAGAATTTTTCCATTTTTCTCGATATTTTTATTTCAACCAAAAATTAAAATTTTCCAATTTTGTAGATTTCTTAATTTAGAGAACTTTGCGATTTTACAGTTTTTACAGTTTTTAAAATTTTGAAAATATTTAATTTTTTTATCGAATTTCGGAAAGTTTCCGTAATTTTTAATTTTTTTTTGATTTTTGAATTTTTAGAATTTTTGCATTTTTCTCGATTTTTTCATTTCAACAAAAATTACAATTTTCCAGTTTTTTAGATTTCTTAATTTAGAGAACTTTGTGATTTTGTCGATTTTACAGTTTTTACTTTTTTGAAAAAATTTTATTTTTTTTATCAAATTTTCGGAAATTTTGCTAAATTTTAACTTTTTTCGATTTTTGAATTTTTAGAATTTTCGCATTTTTCTCGATTTTTTCATTTTAACAAAAATTACAATTTTCCAATTTTGTAGATTTCTTAATTTAGAGAATTTTGTGATTTTGTCGATTTAACAGTTTTTACTATTTTGAAAAAAATTTTTTTTGTTCTCAAATTTCGGAAATTTTAAATTTTTTAGATTTTTGAATTTAGGGAATTTTAGCATTTTTCTTGATATTTTTAATTCAACGAAAATTACAATTTTCCAATTTTGGCGATTTCTTTATTTAAAGAGCGATTTTAAAGTTTTCGCAGTCTTTACTATTTTGAAAAAATTTAATTTTTTTTATCAAATTTCGGAAATTTTCCGAAAATTTAAATTTTTTCAATTGTTGAATTTTAGAAATATTTGCATTTTTCTCGATTTTTTTTTTTTTAAGTTTTCACGATTTTTAAGTTTTCACAGTCTTTACTATTTTAAAAAAATTTTAATTTTTTTTATCAAATTTCGGAAATTTTCCGAAATTTTAAATTTTTTCAATTGTTGAATTTTAGAAATATTTGCATTTTTCTCGATTTTTTTTTTTTTTTAAATTAACAATATTCAAATTTTGTCCATTTCTTTACTTTGGAAACTTTGCGATTTTACAGTTTTCACAGTTTTTACAATTTTGGAAAAACTTTCTTTTCTATCAAATTTCGGAAAATTTCCGAAATTTTTAATTTTTTTTTGATTTTTTAATTTTTAGAATTTTTGAATTTTTCTCGATTTTTTCATTTCAACAAAAATTACAATTTTCCAATTTTGTAGATTTCTAAATTAAGAGAAGTTTGTGATTTTGTCGATTTAACAGTTTTTACTATTTTGAAAAAAATTCTTTTGTTATCAAATTACGGAAAATTTTAAATTTTTTAGATTTTTGAATTTAGGGAATTTTAGCATTTTTCTTGATATTTTTAATTCAACAAAAATTACAATTTTCCAATTTTTCAGATTTCTTAATTTAGAGAATTTTGTGATTTTGTCGATTTAACAGTTTTTACTATTTTGAAAAAAATTTTTTTTTTTATCATATTCGGAAATTTTCCGAAATTTTAAATTTTGTCGATTGTTGAATTTTAGGAATTTTTGCATTTATCTCAATTTTTTTATTTTAACAAAATTTACAATATTCAAATTTTGTCCATTTCTTAATTTAGAGAACTTTGCGATTTTTAAGTTTTCACAGTGTTTACTATTTTGAAAAAATTTTCTTTTGTTTTGAATTTCGGAAAATTTCCAAAATTTTTAATTTTTTTTTATTTTTGAATTTTTAGAATTTTTGCATTTTTCTCGATTTTTTCATTTCAACAAAAATTACAATTTTCAAATTTTTTAGATTTCTTAATTAAGATACATTTGTGATTTTGTCGATTTTACAGTTTTTACTATTTTGAAAAAATTTTCTTGTTTTATCAAAATTTCGGAAGTTTTGCAAAATTTTAATTTTATCGATTTTTGAATTTTTAGAATTTTAGAATTTTTCTGGATTTTTTCATTTTAACAAAAATTACAATTCTCCAATTTTGTAGATTTCTTAATTTAGAGAACTTTGCGATTTTACAGTTTTTACAGTTTTTAAAATTTTGAAAATATTTAATTTTTTTATCGAATTTCGGAAAGTTTCCGTAATTTATAATTTTTTTTTTATTTTTGATTTTTTAGAATTTTCGTATTTTTCTCGATTTTTTCATTTCAACAAAAATAACAATTTTCCAATTTTGTAGATTTCTTAATTTAAAAAACTTTGCGATTTTTCAGATTTAACAGTTTTTACTATTTTGAAAAAAATTTCTTTTGTTATCAAATTTCGAAAATTTTCCGAAATTTTAAATTTTTTCTATTTTTTAATATAGCGAATTTTAGCATTTTTCTTGATATTTTTAATTCAACAAAAATTACAATTTTCCAATTTTGGCGATTTCTTTATTTAAAGAGCTTTGCGATTTTTAAGTTTTCACAGTTTTTACAATTTTGAAAAAATTTTCTTTTGTTATCAAAATTCAGAGTTTTTCCGAAATTTTAAATTTTGTCGATTTAAAAGGTTCAGAAATTTTTGCATTTTTCTCGATTTTTTCATTTCAAAAAAATTTACAATATTCCAATTTTGCAGATTTCTTTATTTAAAGAGCTTTGCAATTTTGAAGTTTTTACAGTCTTTACTATTTTGAAAATATTTAATTTTTTTATCTAATTTCGGAAATTTTCCGAAATCTTAAATTTTTTCGACTTTTGAATTTTGGCAATTTTTGCATTTTTCTTGATATTTTTATTCAACAAAAATTACAATTTTCCAATTTTGGCGATTTCTATATTTAAAGATTTTTGTGAATTTGTCGATTTTACAGTTATTACTATTTTGAACAAATTTTCTTTTGTTATCAAATTTTCGGAAATTTTTCAAAATTTTAATTTTTTTTCGATTTTTGAATTTTTAGAATTTTTTAATTTTTCTCGATTTTTTCATTTCAACAAAAATTAAAATTTTCCAATTTTTTAGATTTCTTAATTTAGAGAACTTTGTGATTTTGTCGATTTTACAGTTTTTACTATTTTAAAAAAGTTTTCTTTTGTTATCAAAATTCGGAATTTTTTCGAAATTTTAAATTTTGTCGATTTAAAAGTTTTAGAAATTGTTGAAATTTTCTTGATTTTTTCATTTCAGCAAAATTTACAATATTCCAATTTTGTAGATTTCTTAATTTAGAGAACTTTGCGATTTAACAGTTTGCACAGTTTTTACTATTTTGAAAAAAATTTTTTTTGTTATCAAATTTCGGAAATTTTAAATTTTTTAGATTTTTGAATATAGGGAATTTTAGCATTTTTCTTGATATTTTTAATTCAACAAAAGTTACAATTTTCCAATTTTGGCGATTTCTTTATTTAAAGAGCTTTGAGATTTTAAAGTTTTCACAGTCTTTACTATTTTGAAAAAATTTAACTTTTTTTATCAAATTTCGTAAATTTTCCGAAATTTTAAAGTTTTTTAATTGTTGAATTTTAGGAATATTTGCATTTTTCTCGATTTTTTTTTTTTTTTTAAATTTACAATATTCAAATTTTGTCCATTTCTTTGTTTAGGGAACTTTGCGATTTTACAGTTTTCACAGTTTTTACAATTTTGGAAAAATTTTCTTTTTTATCGAATTTCGGAAAGTTTCCGAAATTTTGAATTTTTTTTGATATTTGAATTTTTAGAATTTTTCTATTTTTCTCGATATTTTCATTTCAACCAAAAATTAATATTTTCCATTTTTTTAGATTTCTTAATTTAGAGAACTTTGCGATTTTACAGTTTTTACAGTTTTTAAAATTTTGAAAATATTTAATTTTTTTATCGAATTTCGGAAAGTTTCCCTAATTTTTAATTTTTTTTGATTTTTGAATTTAGAGAACTTTGTGATTTTGTCGATTTAACAGTTTTTACTATTTTGAAAAAATTTTATTTTTTTATCAAATTTTCGGAAATTTTGCTAAATTTTAACTTTTTTCGATTTTTGAATTTTTAGAATTTTCGCATTTTTTTCGATTTTTTCATTTTAACAAAAATTACAATTATCCAATTTTGTAGATTTCTTAATTTAGAGAATTTTGTGATTTTGTCGATTTAACAGTTTCTACTATTTTGAAAACATTTTTTTTTGTTCTCAAATTTCGGAAATTTTAAATTTTTTAGATTTTTGAATTTAGGGAATTTTAGCATTTTTCTTGATATTTTTAATTCAACGAAAATTACAGTTTTCCAGTTTTGTAGATTTCTTTATTTAAAGAGCTTTGCGATTTTAAAGTTTTCACAGTCTTTACTATTTTGAAAAAATTAAATTTTTTTTATCAAATTTCGGAAATTTTCCGAAATTTGAAATTTTTTCAATTGTTGAATTTTAGAAATATTTGCATTTTTCTCGATTTTTTTTTTTTTTAATTAACAGTATTCAAATTTTGTCCATTTGTTTATTTAGGGAACTTTGCGATTTTACAGTTTTCACAGTTTTTACTATTTTGAAAAAAATTTCTTTTCTATCAAATTTCGGAAAATTTCCGAAATTTTAAAATTTTTTTTTGATTTTTTAATTTTTAGAATTTTTTAATTTTTCTCGATTTTTTCATTTCAACAAAAATTACAATTTTCCAATTTTGTAGATTTCTAAATTAAGAGAAGTTTGTGATTTTGTCGATTTAACAGTTTTTACTATTTTGAAAAAAATTTCTTTTGTTATCAAATTACGGAAATTTTTAAATTTTTTAGATTTTTGAATTTAGGGAATTTTAGCATTTTTCTTGATATTTTTTTTTTATTCAACAAAAATTACAATTTTCCAATTTTGTCGATTTATTTTTTTAAAAAGCTTTGCGATTTTTAAGTTTTCACAGTTTTTACAATTTTGAAAAAATTTAATTTTTTTAGCAAATTTCGGAAATTTTCCGAAATTTTAAATTTTTTCAATTGTTGAATTTTAGAAATATTTGCATTTTTCTCGATTTATTTTTTTTTTTAAATTAACAATATTCAAATTTTATCCATTTCTTTATTTAGGGAAATTTGCGATTTTACAGTTTTTACAATTTTGGAAAAATTTTCTTTTTTATCGAATTTCGGAAAGTTTCCGAAATTTTTAATTTTTTTTTCGATTTTTGAATTTTTCGAATTTTCGCATTTTTCTCGATATTTTCATTTCGATATTTTTCAGTTTTTACTATTTTAAAAAAGTTTTCTTTTGTTATCAAAATTCGGATTTTTTTCGAAATTTTAAATTTCGTCGATTTAAAAGTTTTAGAAATTGTTGAAATTTTCTTGATTTTTTCATTTCAGCAAAATTTACAATATTCCAATTTTGTAGATTTCTTAATTTAGAGAACTTTGCGATTTAACAGTTTGCACAGTTTTTACTATTTTGAAAAAAATTTTTTTTGTTATCAAATTTCGGAAATTTTACATTTTTTAGATTTTTGAATTTAGGGAATTTTAGCATTTTTCTTGATATTTTTAATTCAACAAAAGTTACAATTTTCCAATTTTGGCGATTTCTTTATTTAAAGAGCTTTGAGATTTTAAAGTTTTCACAGTCTTTACTATTTTGAAAAAATTTAACTTTTTTTATCAAATTTCGTAAATTTTCCGAAATTTTAAAGTTTTTTAATTGTTGAATTTTAGGAATATTTGCATTTTTCTCGATTTTTTTTTTTTTTTTAAATTTACAATATTCAAATTTTGTCCATTTCTTTGTTTAGGGAACTTTGCGATTTTACAGTTTTCACAGTTTTTACAATTTTGGAAAAATTTTCTTTTTCATCGAATTTCGGAAAGTTTCCGAAATTTTGAATTTTTTTTGATTTTTAATTTTTAGAATTTTTTTATTTTTCTCGATATTTTCATTTCAACCAAAAATTAATATTTTCAAATTTTTTAGATTTCTTAATTTAGAGAACTTTGCGATTTCACAGATTTTACAGTTTTTAAAATTTTGAAAATATTTAATTTTTTTATCGAATTTCGGAAAGTTTCCCTAATTTTTAATTTTTTTTAATTTTTGAATTTAGAGAACTTTGTGATTTTGTCGATTTAACAGTTTTTACTATTTTGAAAAAATTTTATTTTTTTATCAAATTTTCGGAAATTTTGCTAAATTTTAACTTTTTTCGATTTTTGAATTTTTAGAATTTTCGCATTTTTCTCGATTTTTTCATTTTAACAAAAATTACAAATTTGCAATTTTGTAGATTTCTTAATTTAGAAAACTTTGCGATTTTACAGTTTTCACAGTTTTTACTATTTTGAAAAAAATTTCTTTTCTATCAAATTTCGGAAAATTTCCGAAATTTTTAATTTTTTTTTGATTTTTTAATTTTTAGAATTTTTGAATTTTTCTCGATTTTTTCATTTCAACAAAAATTACAATTTTCCAATTTTGTAGATTTCTAAATTAAGAGAAGTTTGTGATTTTGTCGATTTAACAGTTTTTACTATTTTGAAAAAAATTTCTTTTGTTATCAAATTACGGAAATTTTTAAATTTTTTAGATTTTTGAATTTAGGGAATTTTAGCATTTTTCTTGATTTTTTTTTTTTATTCAACAAAAATTACAATTTTCCAATTTTGTCGATTTATTTTTTTAAAAAGTTTTGCGATTTTTAAGTTTTCAAAGTTTTTACAATTTTGAAAAAATTTAATTTTTTTAGCAAATTTCGGAAATTTTCCGAAATTTTAAATTTTTTCAATTGTTGAATTTTAGAAATATTTGCATTTTTCTCGATTTATTTTTTTTATTAAATTAACAATATTCAAATTTTGTCCATTTCTTTATTTAGGGAAATTTGCGATTTTACAGTTTTTACAATTTTGGAAAAATTTTCTTTTTTATCGAATTTCGGAAAGTTTCCGAAATTTTTAATTTTTTTTTTCGATTTTTGAATTTTTCGAATTTTCGCATTTTTCTCGATATTTTCATTTCAACAAAAATTACAATTTTCCAATTTTTTAGATTTCTTAATTTAGAGAATTTTGTGATTTTGTCGATTTAACAGTTTTTACTATTTTGAAAAAAGTTTCTTTTTTTATCATATTTCGGAAATTATCGGAAATTTTAAATTTTTTAGATTTTTGAATTTAGGGAATTTTAGCATTTTTCTTGATATTTTTAATTCAATAAAAATTACAATTTTCCAATTTTGGCGATTTATTTTTTTAAAAAGCTTTGCGATTTTTAAGTTTTCACAGTTTTTACAATTTTGAAAAAATTTAATTTTTTTTATCAAATTTCGGAAATTTTTTGAAATTTTAAATTTTGTCGATTGTTGAATTTTAGGAATTTTTGCATTTATCTCAATTTTTTTATTTCTTACAAAATTTACAATATTCAAATTTTGTCCATTTCTTTATTTAGGGAAGTTTGCGACTTTACAGTTTTCACAGTTTTTACTATTTTGAAAAAATTTTCTTTTTTTATCATATTTCGGAAATTTTCCGAAATTTTAAATTTTGTCGATTGTTGAATTTTAGGAATTTTTGCATTTTTCTCGGTTTTTTTCATTTCAACAAAAATTACAATTTTCCAATTTTTTAGATTTCTTACTTAAGAGAATTTTGTGATTTTGTCGATTTTACAGTTTTTACTATTTTTAAAAAATTTAATTTTTTATCAAATTTTCGGAAATTTTGCTAAATTTTAAATTTTTTCTATTTTTTAATATAGGGAATTTTATCATTTTTCTTGATATTTTTAATTCAACAAAAATTACAATTTTCAAATTTTGGCGATTTCTTTATTTAAAGAGCTTTGCGATTTTTAAGTTTTCACAGTTTTTACAATTTTGAAAAAATTTTCTTTTGTTATCAAAATTCGGAGTTTTTCCGAAATTTTAAATTTTGTCGATTTAAAAGGTTCAGAAATTTTTGCATTTTTCTCGATTTTTTCATTTCAACAAAATTTACAATATTCCAATTTTGCAGATTTCATTATTTAAAGAACTTTGCAATTTTGAAGTTTTTACAGTCTTTACTATTTTGAAAATATTTAATTTTTTTATCTAATTTCGGAAATTTTCCGAAATCTTAAATTTTTTCGACTTTTGAATTTTGGCAATTTTTGCATTTTTCCTGATATTTTTAATTCAACAAAAATTACAATTTTCCAATTTTGGCGATTTCTTTATTTAAAGAACTTTGTGAATTTGTCGATTTTACAGTTATTACTATTTTGAAAAAATTTTCTTTTTTTTATCAAATTTTCGGAAATTTTTCAAAATTTTAATTTTTTTTCGATTTTTGAATTTTTAGAATTTTAGCATTTTTCTCGGTTTTTTTCATTTCAACAAAAATTACAATTTTCCAATTTTGTAGATTTCTTAATTTAGAGAACTTTGCGATTTTACAGTTTTCACAGTTTTTACTATATTGAAAAAATTTCTTTTGTTATAAAATTTTTTGATATTTTAAATTTTTTAGGTTTTTGAATTTAGGGAATTTTAGCATTTTTCTTGATAATTTTAATTCAACAAAAGTTACAATTTTCCAATTTTGGCGATTTCTTTATTTAAAGAGCTTTGCGATTTGAAAGTTTTCACAGTCTTTACTATTTTGAAAAAATTTAATTTTTTTTATCAAATTTCGGAAATTTTCCGAAATTTTAAATTTTTTCGATTGTTGAATTTTAGGAATATTTGCATTTTTCTCGATTTTTGTATTTTTAACAAAATTTACAATATTCAAATTTTGTCTGATTCTTTATTTAGGGAACTTTGCGATTTTATAGTTTTCACAGTTTTTACAATTTTGGAAAAATGTTCTTTTTTATCGAATTTCGGAAAGTTTCCGAAACTTTTAATTTTTTTTTATTTTTGAATTTTTGCATTTTTCTCGATTTTTTCATTTCAACAAAAATTACAATTTTCCAATTTTGTAGATTTCTAAGTTAAGAGAAGTTTGAGATTTTATCGATTATACAGTTTTTACTATTTTGGAGAAAGTGTCTTCTTTATTCAATTTCGGAAATTTTCCGAAATTTTAAATTTTTCCGATTTTTGAATTTTTTAAATTTTTGAAAATTTCTCGATTTTTTAATTTCAACAAAATTTACAATATTCCAATTTTGTATATTTCTTAATTTAAAAAACTTTGCGATTTTTCAGATTTAACAGTTTTTACTATTTCGAAAAAAATTTCTTTTGTTATCAAATTTCGAAAATTTTCCGAAATTTTAAATTTCTTTGATTTTTGAATTTAGGGGTTTTGGAATTTTTCTTGATATTTTTAATTCAACAAATTTTACAATTTTCAAATATTGTCGATTTCTAAATTTAGAGAAATTTGTGATTTTGTCGATTATACGGTTTTTACTATTTGGAAGAAATTGTCTTCTTTATTAAATTTCGGATATTTTCCAAAATTTAAAATTTTTTTCGATTTTTGAATTTCTTAAATTTTTTAATTTTTCTCGATTTCTTAAATTCAACAAATCTTACAATATTCCAATGTTGTCGATTTCTTTATTGAAAGAACTTTGTGTTTTTGTCGAATTTAAAGTTTTTCTATTTTGAAAAAATTGTCTTATTTTTATAAAATTTTCGAAAATTTTGCAAAATTTTAAATTTTGTCGATTTTCGGAAATTTTTGCATTTTTCTTGATATTTTTATTCAACAAATTTTACTGTTCTCCAATTTTGTCGATTTCTTAATTTTGAGAACTTCGTGATTTTACAATTTAAACAGTTTCTTTTATTTTGAAAAAATTTCTTTTTTTTATCAAGTTTCGGAAATTTTAAGAAATTTTAAATTTTTTCGATTTTTGAAATTTTTTAATTTTTGCATTTTTCTCGATTTTTTCATTTAAACAAAAATTACAATTTTCCAATTTTGTAGATTTCTAAGTTAAAAGAAGTTTGAGATTTTGTCGATTATACAGTTTTTACTATTTTGGAGAAAGTGTCTTCTTTATTCGATTTCGGAAAATTTCCGAAATTTTAAATTTTTCCGATTTTTGAATTTTTTAAATTTTTGAATTTTTCTCGAATTTTAATTTCAACAAAATTTACAATATTCAAATTTTATCCATTTCTTTATTTAGGGAACTTTGCGTTTTTACAGTTTTCACAGTTTTTACTATTTTGAAAATATTTAATTTTTTTATCTAATTTCGGGAAGTTTCCGAAATCTTAAATTTTTTCGACTTTTGAATTTTGGCAATTTTTGCATTTTTCTTTATATTTTTATTCAACAAAAATTACAATTTTCCAATTTTGGCGATTTCTTTATTTAAAGAACTTTGTGAATTTGTCGATTTTACAAAAAAAATTTTCTTTTTTTTATCAAATTTTCGGAAATTTTTCCGAAATATTAAATTTTTTCCGATTTTTGAATTTTTAGAATTTTCGCATTTTTCTCGATTTTTTCATTTTAACAAAAATTACAAATTTGCAATTTTGTAGATTTCTTAATTTAGAGAACTTTGCGATTTTACAGTTTTCACAGTTTTTACTATTTTGAAAAAAATTTCTTTTCTATCAAATTTCGGAAAATTTCCGAAATTTTTAATTTTTTTTTGATTTTTTAATTTGTAGAATTTTAGAATTTTTCTCGATTTTTTCATTTCAACAAAAATTACAATTTTAAAATTTTGTAGATTTCTAAATTAAGAGAAGTTTGTGATTTTGTCGATTTAACAGTTTTTACTATTTTGAAAAAAATTTCTTTTGTTATCAAATTACGGAAATTTTTAAATTTTTTAGATTTTTGAATTTAGGGAATTTTACCATTTTTCTTGATATTTTTTTTTTATTCAACAAAAATTACAATTTTCCAATTTTGTCGATTTATTTTTTTAAAAAGCTTTGCGATTTTTAAGTTTTCACAGTTTTTACAATTTTTAAAAAATTTAATTTTTTTAGCAAATTTCGGAAATTTTCCGAAATTTTAAATTTTTTCAATTGTTGAATTTTAGAAATATTTGCATTTTTCTCGATTTATTTTTTTTTTTAAATTAACAATATTCAAATTTGTCCATTTCTTTATTTAGGGAAATTTGCGATTTTACAGTTTTTACAATTTTGGAAAAATTTTCTTTTTTATCGAATTTCGGAAAGTTTCCGAAATTTTTAATTTTTTTTCGATTTTTGAATTTTTCGAATTTTCGCAATTTTCTCGATATTTTCATTTCAACAAAAATTACAATTTTCCAATTTTTTAGATTTCTTAATTTAGAGAATTTTGTGATTTTGTCGATTTAACAGTTTTTACTATTTTGAAAAAAGTTTCTTTTTTTATCATATTTCGGAAATTATCGGAAATTTTTTCGATTTTTGAATTTAGGGAATTTTAGCATTTTTCTTGATATTTTTAATTCAATAAAAATTACAATTTTCCAATTTTGGCGATTTATTTTTTTAAAAAGCTTTGCGATTTTTAAGTTTTCACAGTCTCTACAATTTTGAAAAAATTTAATTTTTTTATCAAATTTCGGAAATTTTTTGAAATTTTAAATTTTGTCGATTGTTGAATTTTAGGAATTTTTGCATTTATCTCAATTTTTTTATTTCTTACAAAATTTACAATATTCAAATTTTGTCCATTTCTTTATTTAGGGAAGTTTGCGACTTTACAGTTTTCACAGTTTTTACTATTTTGAAAAAATTTTCTTTTTTTATCATATTTCGGAAATTTTCCGAAATTTTAAATTTTGTCGATTGTTGAATTTTAGGAATTTTTGCATTTTTCTCGGTTTTTTTCATTTCAACAAAAATTACAATTTTCCAATTTTTTAGATTTCTTACTTAAGAGAATTTTGTGATTTTGTCGATTTTACAGTTTTTACTATTTTTAAAAAATTTAATTTTTTTTATCAAATTTTCGGAAATTTTGCTAAATTTTAAATTTTTTCTATTTTTTAATATAGGGAATTTTATCATTTTTCTTGATATTTTTAATTCAACAAAAATTACAATTTTCAAATTTTGGCGATTTCTTTATTTAAAGAGCTTTGCGATTTTTATGTTTTCACAGTTTTTACAATTTTGAAAAAATTTTCTTTTGTTATCAAAATTCGGAGTTTTTCCGAAATTTTAAATTTTGTCGATTTAAAAGGTTCAGAAATTTTTGCATTTTGCTCGATTTTTTCATTTCAACAAAATTTACAATATTCCAATTTTGCAGATTTCTTTATTTAAAGAACTTTGCAATTTTGAAGTTTTTACAGTCTTTACTATTTTGAAAATATTTCATTTTTTTATCTAATTTCGGAAATTTTCCGAAATCTTAAATTTTTTCGACTTTTGAATTTTGGCAATTTTTGCATTTTTCCTGATATTTTTAATTCAACAAAAATTACAATTTTCCAATTTTGGCGATTTCTTTATTTAAAGAACTTTGTGAATTTGTCGATTTTACAGTTATTACTATTTTAAAAAAAATTTTCTTTTTTTTATCAAATTTTCGGAAATGTTTCAAAATTTTAATTTTTTTTCGATTTTTGAATTTTTAGAATTTTAGCATTTTTCTCGGTTTTTTTCATTTCAACAAAAATTAAAATTTTCCAATTTTGTAGATTTCTTAATTTAGAGAATTTTGCGATTTTACAGTTTTCACAGTTTTTACTATATTGAAAAAATGTCTTTTGTTATAAAATTTTTTGATATTTTAAATTTTTTAGGTTTTTGAATTTAGGGAATTTTAGCATTTTTCTTGATAATTTTAATTCAACAAAAGTTACAATTTTCCAATTTTGGCGATTTCTTTATTTAAAGAGATTTGCGATTTGAAAGTTTTCACAGTCTTTACTATTTTGAAAAAATTTAATTTTTTTTATCAAATTTCGGAAATTTTCCGAAATTTTAAATTTTTTCGATTGTTGAATTTTAGGAATATTTGCATTTTTCTCGATTTTTGTATTTTTAACAAAATTTACAATATTCAAATTTTGTCTGATTCTTTATTTAGGGAACTTTGCGATTTTATAGTTTTCACAGTTTTTACAATTTTGGAAAAATGTTCTTTTTTATCGAATTTCGGAAAGTTTCCGAAACTTTTAATTTTTTTTTATTTTTGAATTTTTGCATTTTTCTCGATTTTTTCATTTCAACAAAAATTACAATTTTCCAATTTTGTAGATTTCTAAGTTAAGAGAAGTTTGAGATTTTATCGATTATACAGTTTGGAGAAAGTGTCTTCTTTATTCAATTTCGGAAATTTTCCGAAATTTTAAATTTTTCCGATTTTTGAATTTTTGAAAATTTCTCGATTTTTTAATTTCAACAAAATTTACAATATTCCAATTTTGTATATTTCTTAATTTAAAAAACTTTGCGATTTTTCAGATTTAACAGTTTTTACTATTTTGAAAAAAATTTCTTTTGTTATCAAATTTCGAAAATTTTCCGAAATTTTAAATTTCTTTGATTTTTGAATTTAGGGGTTTTGGAATTTTTCTTGATATTTTTAATTCAACAAATTTTACAATTTTCAAATATTGTCGATTTCTAAATTTAGAGAAATTTGTGATTTTGTCGATTATACGGTTTTTTCTATTTGGAAGAAATTGTCTTCTTTATTAAATTTCGGATATTTTCCAAAATTTAAAATTTTTTTCGATTTTTGAATTTCTTAAATTTTTTAATTTTTCTCGATTTCTTAAATTCAACAAATCTTACAATATTCCAATGTTGTCGATTTCTTTATTGAAAGAACTTTGTGTTTTTGTTGAATTTAAAGTTTTTCTATTTTGAAAAAATTGTCTTATTTTTATAAAATTTTCGAAAATTTTGCAAAATTTTAAATTTTGTCGATTTTCGGAAATTTTTGCATTTTTCTTGATATTTTTATTCAACAAATTTTACTGTTCTCCAATTTTGTCGATTTCTTAATTTGGAGAACTTCGTGATTTTACAATTTAAACAGTTTCTTTTATTTTGAAAAAATTTCTTTTTTTTATCAAGTTTCGGAAATTTTAAGAAATTTTAAATTTTTTCGTTTTTTGAAATTTTTTAATTTTCGCATTTTTCTCGATTTTTTCATTTAAACAAAAATTACAATTTTCCAATTTTGTAGATTTCTAAGTTAAAAGAAGTTTGAGATTTTGTCGATTATACAGTTTTTACTATTTTGGAGAAAGTGTCTTCTTTATTCGATTTCGGAAAATTTCCGAAATTTTAAATTTTTCCGATTTTTGAATTTTTAAAATTTTTGAATTTTTCTCGATTTTTTAATTTCAACAAAATTTACAATATTCAAATTTTATCCATTTCTTTATTTAGGGAACTTTGCGTTTTTACAGTTTTCACAGTTTTTACTATTTTGAAAATATTTAATTTTTTTATCTAATTTCGGGAATTTTCCGAAATCTTAAATTTTTTCGACTTTTGAATTTTGTCAATTTTTGCATTTTTCTTGATATTTTTATTCAACAAAAATTACAATTTTCCAATTTTGGCGATTTCTTTATTTAAAGAACTTTGTGAATTTGTCGATTTTACAGTTATAACTATTTTGAAAAAATTTTCTTTTTTTATCAAATTTTCGGAAATTTTTCAAAATTTTAATTTTTTTTCGATTTTTGAATTTTTAGAATTTTTTAATTTATCTCGATTTTTTCATTTCAACAAAAATTAAAATTTTCCAATTTTGAAAAAAAATTCCTTTTGTTCGGAAATTTTCGGAAATTTAAAATTTTTTCGATTTTTGAATTTAGGGAATTTTAGCATTTTTCTTGATATTTTTAATTCAACGAAAATTACAATTTTCCAATTTTGGCGATTTCTTTATTTAAAGAGCTTTGCGATTTTTAAGTTTTCACAGTCTTTACTATTTTTAAAAAAATGTAATATTTTTATCAAATTTCGGAAATTTTCCGAAATTTTAAATTATGTCGATTGTTGAATTTTAGGAATTTTTGCATTTTACTCAATTTTTTAATTTTTAACAAAATTTACAATATTCAAATTTTGTCTATTTCTTTATTTAGGGAACTTTGCGATTTTACAGTTTTCACAGTTTTAACAATTTTGGAAAAAAATGTCTTTTTTCTCGAATTTCGGAAAGTTTCCGAAATTTTTAATTTTTTTCGATTTTTGAATTTTTAGAATTTTTGCATTTTTCTCGATTTTTTCATTTCAAGAAAATTTACAATTTTCCAACTTTGGCGATTTCTTTATTAAAAGAGCTTTGCGATTTTTAAGTTTTTACAATCTTTACTATTTTGAAAAAATTTAATTTTTGAATCAAATTTCGGAAATTTTCCGAAACTTTAAATTTTGTCGATTGTTGAATTTTAGGAATTTTTGCATTTTACTCAATTTTTTAATTTATAACAAAATTTACCATATTCAAATTTTGTCCCTTTTTTATTAAGGGAAATTTGCGATTTTAAAATTTTCACAGTTATTACAATTTTGAAAAAAAAATTTTTTTTTATCGAATTTCGGAAAGGTTCCGAAATTTTTAATTTTTTTTTGATTTTTGAATTTTTAGAATTTTTGCATTTTTCTCGATTTTTTCATTTCAACAAAAATTACAATTTTCCAATTTTGTAGATTTCTTAATTTAGAGAACTTTGTGATTTTGTCAATTTCACAGTTTTCACTGTTTTGAAAAATTTAATTTTTTTTTTTTAATTTCGGAAATTTTCCGAAATCTTAAATTTTTTCGATTTTTGAATTTTGGGAATTTTTGCATTTTTCTTGATATTTTTAATTCAACAAATTTTACAATTTTCAAATATTGTCGATTTCTAAATTTAGAGAAATTTGTGATTTTGTCGATTATACGGTTTTTACTATTTTGAAGAAATTGTCTTCTTTATTAAATTTCGGATATTTTCCAAAATTTAAAATTTTTTTCGATTTTTGAATTTCTTAAATTTTTTAATTTTTCTCGATTTCTTAAATTCAACAAAACTTACAATACTTCAATGTTGTCGATTTCTTTATTGAAAGAACTTTGTATTTTTGTCGAATTTAAAGTTTTTACTATTTTGAAAAAATTGTCTTATTTTATAAAATTTTCGAAAATTTTGCAAAATTTTAAATTTTGTCGATTTTCGGAAATTTTTGCATTTTTCTCGATTTTTTAATTTCAACAAAACTTGCAATATTCCAATTTTGTCTTTTTCTGTATTTAGAGAAGTTTGCGATTTAACTGTTTAAACAGTTTTTACTATTTTGAAAAAGTTTTATTTGTTTATCAAATTTCGGAAATTTTCGGAAATTTTAAATATTTTCGATTTTTGAATTTAGGGAATTTTAGCATTCTTCTTGATATTTTTAACTCAACAAAAATTACAGTTTTCAAATTTTGGCGATTTCTTTATTTAAAGAGCTTTGCGATTTTGAAGTTTTCACAGTCTTTACTATTTTGAAAAAAATTAATTTTTTTTATCAAATTTCGGAAATTTTCCGAAATTTTAAATTTTTCCGATTTTGGAATTTATTAAATTTTTGAATTTTTCTCGATTTTTTCATTTCAACAAAATTAACAATATTCCAATTTTGCATATTTCTTAATTTAAAAAACTTTGCGATTATTTAGTTTTCACAGGTTTTACTATTTTGAAAAAAATGTCTTTTGTTCTCAAATTTCGAAAATTTTCCGAAATTTAAAATTTTTTCGATTTTTGAAAAAAGGGAATTTTAGCATTTTTCTTGATATTTTTAATTCAACAAAAATTACAATTTCCAATTTTAGCGATTTCTTTATTTAAAGAGCTTTTCGATTTTTAAGTTTTCACAGTTTTTACAATTTTGAAAAAATTTTCTTTTGTTATCAAAATTCGGAATATTTCCGAAATTTTAAATTTTGTCAATTTAAAATTTTCAGAAATTTTTGGATTTTTCTCGATTTTTTCATTTCAACAAAATTTACAATATTCCAATTTTGTAGATTTCTTTATTTAAAGAGCTTTGCAATTTTGAAATTTTCAGTCTTTACTATTTTGAAAAAATTTAATTTTTTTATCAAATTTCGGAAATTTTTCGAAATTTTAAATGTTGTCGATTGTTGAATTTTAGGAATTTTTGAATTTTAATTTTTCTCGATTTTTTCATTTCAACAAAAATTACGATTTTCCAATTTTGTTGATTTCTTAATTTAGAGAACTTTGCGATTTTACAGTTTTCACAGCTTTTACTATTTTGAAAAAATTTAATTTTTTTTATCTAATTTCGGAAATTTTTCGAAATCTTAAATTTTGTCGACTTTTGAATTTTGGGAAATTTTCCGAAATTTTAAATTTTGTCGATTGTTGAATTTTAGGAATTTTTGCATTTTTCTCGATTTTTTTTTTTTTTAATTTACAATATTCAAAGTTTGTCCATTTCTTTATTTAGAGAACTTTGCGATTTTACAGTTTTTACAGTTTTTACAATTTTGGAAAAATGTTTTTTTTTAATCAAATTTCTTAAAGTTTCCGAAATTTTTAATTTTTTTTCGATTTTTGAATTTTTAGAATTTTTTAATTTTTCTCGATTTTTTCATTTCAACAAAAATTACAATTTTCCAATTGTGTAGATTTCTTAATTTGGAGAACTTTGCGATTTTAAAGTTTTTACAGTTTTTACAATTTTTAAAATATTTAATTTTTTTATCTAATTTCGGAAATTTTCCGAAATCTTAAATTTTTTCGACTTTTCAATTTTGGGAATTTTTGCATTTTTCTTGATATTTTTATTCAACAAAATTTTACAGTTCTCCAATTTTGTCGATTTCTTAATTTGGAGAACATTGTGATTTTAAAGTTTAAGCAGTTTTTACTATTTTGAAAAAATTTCCTTTTTTTATCAAGTTTCGGAAATTTTAAGAAATTCTAAATTTTTTCGATTTTTGAATTTAGGGAATTTTAGCATTTTTCTTGATATTTTTAACTCAACAAAAATTACAGTTTTCCAATTTTGGCGATTTCTTTATTTAAAGAGCTTTGCGATTTTAAAGTTTTCACAGTCTTTACTATTTTGAAAAAATTTTCTTTTGTTATCAAAATTCCGAATTTTTCCGAAATTTTAAATTTTGTCAATTTAAAAGTTTCAGAAATTTTTGCATTTTTCTCGATTTTTTCATTTCAACAAAATTGACAATATTCCAATTTTGTAGATTTCTTTATTTAAAGAGCTTTGCAATTTTGAAATTTTCACAGTCTTTACAATTTTGAAAAAATTTAATTTTTTTATCTAATTTCGGAAATTTTCCGAAATCTTAAATTTTTTCGATTTTTGAATTTAGGGAATTTTAGCATTTTTCTTGATATTTTTAACTCAACAAAAATTACAGTTTTCCAATTTTGGCGATTTCTTTATTTAAAGAGCTTTGCGATTTTAAAGTTTTCACAGTTTTTACTATTTTGAAAAAATTTAATTTTTTTATCTAATTTCGGAAATTTTCCGAAATCTTAATTTTTTTCGACTTTTGAATTTTGGGATTTTTTGAATTTTTCTTGATATTTTTATTCAACAAATTTTACAGTTCTCCAATTTTGTCGATTTCTTAATTTGGAGAACTTCGTGATTTTACAGCTTTAACAGTTTCTACTATTTTGAAAAAATTTCTATTTTTTATCAAGTTTCGGAAATTTTAAGAAATTTTAAATTTTTTCGTTTTTTGAATTTTTTGAATTTTCGCATTTTTCTCGATTTTTTCATTTCAACAAAAATTACAATTTTCCAATTTTGTAGATTTCTTAATTTAGAGAACTTTGCGATTTTACAGTTTTCACAGTTTTTACTATTTTGAAAAAAATTTCTTTTGTTATCAAATTTCGGAAATTTTCCTAAATTTTAAATTTTTTCGATTTTTGAATTTAGGGAATTTTAGCATTTTTCTTGAAATCTTTAATTCAACAAAAATTAAAATTTTCCAAATTTGGCGATTTCTTTATTTAAAGAACTTTGCAATTTTTAAGTTTTCACAGTCTTTACCATTTTGAAAAAATTTTATTTTTTTTATCAAATTTGGGAAATTTTCCGAAATTTTAAATTTTGTCGATTGTTGAATTTTAGGAATTTTTGCATTTTTCTCAATTTTTGTATTTTTAACAAAATTTACAATATTCAAATTTTATCCATTTCTTTATTTAGGGAACTTTGCGATTTTACAGTTTTCACAGTTTTTACAATTTTGGAAAAATTTTCTTTTTTATCGAATTTCGGAAAGTTACCGAAATTTATAATTTTTCTGGATTTTTGAGTTTTTCGAATTTTTTAATTTTTCTCGATTTTTTCATTTCAACAAAAATTACAATTTTCCAATTTTGTAGATTTCTTACTTTAGAGAACTTTGCGATTTTACAGTTTTCACAGTTTTCACTATTTTGAAAAAATGTAATTGTTTTATCTAATTTCGAAAATTTTCGAAATCTTAAATTTTTTCGACTTTTGAATTTTGGGAATTTTTGCATTTTTCTTGATATTTTTATTCAACAAATTTTAAAGTTCTCCAATTTTCCGAAATTTTTTCGATTTTTAAATTCAGGGAATTTTAGCATTTTTCTTGATATTTTTAATTCAACAAAAATTACAATTTTTAGAATTTTTAGAATTTTTGCATTTTTCTCGATTTTTTTTATTTCAACAAAAATTACAATTTTCCAATTTTCTAAAATTCTTAATTTAGAAAACTTTGTGATTTAGTCGATTTTACAGTTTTTACTATTTTGAAAAATTTTTTTTTTTTTTCAAATTTTCGGAAATTTTCCGAAATCTTAAATTTGTTCGACTTTTGAATTTTGGGAATTTTTTCAGAAATTTTCCGAAATTTTAAGTTTTTTCGATTTTTGAATTTAGGGAATTTAAGCATTTTTCTTGATATTTTTAATTCAACAAAAATTACAATTTTTAGAATTTTTGCATTTTTCTCGATTTTTTTTATTTCAACAAAAATTACAATTTTCCAATTTTGTAGATTTCTTAATTTAGAGAACTTTGCGATTTTACAGTTTTCACAGTTTTTACAATTTTGAAAAAATTTAATTGTTTTATCTAATTTCGAAAATTTTCGAAATCTTAAATTATTTCGACTTTTGAATTTTGGGAATTTTTGCATTTTTCTTGATATTTTTATTCAACAAATTTTAAAGTTCTCCAATTTTCCGAAATTTTTTCGATTTTTAAATTCAGGGAATTTTAGCATTTTTCTTGATATTTTTAATTCAACAAAAATTACAATTTTTAGAATTTTTGCATTTTTCTCGATTTTTTCATTTCAAAAAAATTACAATTTTCCAGTTTTGTAGATTTCTAAATTTAAACAGCTTTGCGATTTTTAAGTTTTCACAGTCTTTACTATTTTGAAAAAAATTTCTTTTGTTATCCAATTTCGGAAATTTTCCGAAATTTTAAATTTTGTCGATTGCTGAATTTTAGGAGTTTTTGCATTTTTCTCGATTTTCGTATTTTTAACAAAATTTACAATATTTAAATTTTGTCCATTTCTTTATTTAGGGAACTTTGCGATTTTACAGTTGTTACAGTTTTTACTATTTTAAAAAAATTAATTTTTTTTATCTGATTTCGGAAATTTTCCGAAACCTTAAATTTTTTCGATTTTTGAATTTTGGGAATTTTTGAATTTTTCTTGATATTTTTAATTGAACAAATTTTACAATTTTCCAATGTTGTCGATTTCTATATTTAAAGAAATTTGTGATCTTGTCAATTACTCAGTTTTTACTATTTTGAAGAAATTGTCTTCTTTATTCAATTTCGGAAATTTATTTGCATTTTTCTCGATTTTTTTATTTATAACAAAAATTACAATATTCAAATTTTGTCCATTTCTTTATTTAGAGAACTTTGCGATTTTACAGTTTTCACAGTTTTTACAATTTTGGAAAAATTTTCTTTTATATCAAATTTCGGAAAATATCCGAAATTTCTAATTTTTTTTGATTTTTTAATTTTTAGAATTTTAGAATTTTTCTCGATTTTTTCATTTCAACAAAAATTACAATTTTCCAATTTTGTAGATTTCTAAATAAGGAGAAGTTTGGGATTTTGTCGATTTAACAGTTTTTACTATTTTGAAAATTTTTTGTTTTTTTATCAAATTTCGGAAATTTTAAATTTTTTCGATTTTTGAATTTAGGGAATTTTAGCATTTTTCTTGATATTTTTAATTCATCAAAAATTAAATTATCCAATCTTGGCGATTTCTTTATTTAAAGAGCTTTGCGATCTTTAAGTTTTCACAGTCTTTACTATATTGAAAAAATTTAATTTTTTTATCAAATTTCGGAAATTTTCCGAAATTTTAAATTTTGTCGATTGTTGAATTTTAGGAATTTTTGCATTTTTCTCAATTTTTTTATTTATAACAAAAATTACAATAATCAAATTTTGTCCATTTCTTTATTTAAGGAACTTTGCGATTTTACAGTTTTCACAGTTTTTACAATTTTGGAAATATTTAATGTTTTTATCGAATTTCGGAAAGTTTCCGTATTTTTATTTTTTTTTTATTTTGAATTTTTAGAATTTTTGCATTTATCTCGATTTTTTCATTTCAACAAAAATTACAATTTTCATATTTTTTAGATTTCTTAATTAAGATACATTTGTGATTTTGTCGATTTTACAGTTTTTACTATTTTGAAAAAATTTTCTTTTTTTATCAAAATTTCAAAAGTTTTGCAAAATTTTAATTTTTATCGATTTTTGAATTTTTTCAATTTTTTAATTTTTCTCGATTTTTTCATTTCAACAAAAATTACAATTTTCCAATTTTGTAGATTTCTTAATTTAGAGAACTTTGCGATTTTACAGTTTTTAAAATTTTGAAAATATTTAATGTTTTTATCGAATTTCGGAAAGTTTCCGTAATTTTTAATTTTTTTTGATTTTTGAATTTTTAGAATTTTAGAATTTTTCTCGATTTTTTCATTTCAACAAAAATTACAATTTTTCAATTTTGTAGATTTTTTAATTTAGAGAACTTTATGATTTTGTCAATTTCACAGTTTTTACTATTTTGAAAAAATTATATTTTATATCAAATTTTCGGAAATTTTGCAAAGTTTTAACTTTTTTCGTTTTTTAGAATTTTCGCATTTTTCTCGATTTTTTCATTTTAACAAAAATTAAAATTTTCCAATTTTGTAGATTTCTTAATTTAGAAAACTTTGCGATTTCACAGTTTTCACAGTTCTTACTATTTTGAAAAAAATTTATTTTGTTCGGAAATTTTCCGAAATTTAAAATTTTTTCGATTTTTGAATTTTGGGAATTTTAGCATTTTTCTTGATATTTTTAATTCAACGAAAATTACAATTTTCCAATTTTGGCGATTTCTTTATTTAAAGAACTTTGCGATTTTTTAAGTTTTCACAGTCTTTACTATTTTTAAAAAAATTTAATATTTTTATCAAATTTCGGAAATTTTCCGAAATTTTAGATTATGTCGATTGTTAAATTTTAGGAGTTTTTGCATTTTTCTCAATTTTTTCATTTTTAACAAAATTTACAATATTCAAATTTTGTCAATTTCTTTATTTAGGGAACTTTGTGATTTTACAGTTTTCACAGTTTTAACAATTTTGGAAAAAAATTTCTTTTTTATGGAATTTCGGAAAGTTTCCGAAATTTTAAATTTTTTTTGATTTTTGAATTTTTAGAATTTTTGCATTTTTTTCGATTTTTTAATTTCAACAAAAATTACAATTTTCCAATTTCGTAGATTTCTGAATTAAGAGAATTTTATGATTTTGTCGATTATACAGTTTTTACTATTTTGAAAAAAGTGTCTTGTTTATTCAATTTCGGAAATTTTCCGAAATTTTAAATTTTTCCGATTTTTTAATTTTTTTTAAATTTTTCAATCTTTTTCGATTTTTTCATTTCGACAAAATTTACTATATTCCAATTTTGTATATTTCTTAATTTAAAAAATTTTGCGATTTTTCAGTTTTCACAGTTTTTACTATTTTGAAAAACATTAATTTTTTTTATCTAATTTCGGAAAATTTCCGAAATCTTAAATTTATTCGATTTTTGAATTTTGGGAATTTTAGCATTTTTCTTGATATTTTTAATTTAACAAAAATTACAATTTTCCAATTTTGGCGATTTCTTTAAAATTTTGGAAATTTTCCGAAATTTTAAATTTTTTCAATTGTTGAATTTTAGGAATATTTGCATTTTTCTCGATTTTTTTATTTATAACAAAAATTACAATATTCAAATTTTGTCCATTTCTTTATTTAGGGAACTTTGCGATTTTACAGTTTTCACAGTTTTTACAATTTTGGAAAAATTTTCTTTTATTTCAAATTTCGGAAAATTTCCGAAATTTTTAATTTTTTTTGATTTTTTAATTTTTAGAATTTTTGAATTTTTCTCGATTTTTTCATTTCAACAAAAATTACAATTTTCCAATTTTGTAGATTTCTAAATTAAGAGAAGTTTGTGATTTTGTCGATTTAACAGTTTTTACTATTTTGAAAATTTTTTCTTTTTTTATCAAATTTCGGAAATTTTAAATTTTTCCGATTTTTGAATTTAGGGAATTTTAGCATTTTTCTTGATATTTTTAATTCAACAAAAATTACAATTTTCCAATCTTGGCGATTTCTTTATTTAAAGAGCTTTGCGATTTTTAAGTTTTCACAGTCTTTACTGTATTGAAAAAATTTAATTTTTTTATCAAATTTCGGAAATTTTCCGAAATTTTAAATTATGTCGATTGTTAAATTTTAGGAGTTTTTGCATTTTTCTCAATTTTTTCATTTTTAACAAAATTTACAATATTCAAATTTTGTCAATTTCTTTATTTAGGGAACTTTGTGATTTTACAGTTTTCACAGTTTTAACAATTTTGGAAAAAAATTTCTTTTTTATGGAATTTCGGAAAGTTTCCGAAATTTTAAATTTTTTTTGATTTTTGAATTTTTAGAATTTTTGAATTTTTCTCGATTTTTTCATTTCAACAAAAATTACAATTTTCAAATTTTTTAGATTTCTTAATTAAGATACATTTGTGATTTTGTCGATTTTACAGTTTTTACTATTTTGAAAAAATTTTCTTTTTTTATCAAAATTTCAAAAGTTTTGCAAAATTTTAATTTTATCGATTTTTGAATTTTTGGAATTTTTCTCGATTTTTTCATTTTAACAAAAATTACAATTCTCCAATTTTGTAGATTTCTTAATTTAGAGAACTTTGCGATTTTACAGTTTTCACAGTTTCTACTATTTAGAAAAAAATTTCTTTTGTTATCAAATTTCGAAAATTTTCGGAAATTTTAAATTTTTTTCGATTTTTGAATTTAGGGAATTTTAGCATTTTTCTTGATATTTTTAATTCAACAAAAATTACAATTTTCCAATTTTGGCGATTTCTTTATTAAAAGAGCTTTGCGATTTTTAAGTTTTCACAGTTTTTACTATTTGGAAAAAATTTAATTTTTTATCAAATTTCGGAAATTTTCCGAAATTTTAAATTTTGTCGATTGTTGAATTTTAGGAACTTTTGCATTTTTCTCGATTTTTTTATTTTTAAAAAAATTTACAATATTCAAATTTTGTCCATTTCTTTATTTAGGGAACTTTGCGATTTTACAGTTTTCACAGTTTTTACAATTTTGGAAAAATTTAATTGTTTTATCTAATTTCGAAAATTTTCGAAATCTTAAATTTTTTCGACTTTTGAATTTTGGGAATTTTTGCATTTTTCTTGATATTTTTATTCAAAAAATTTTAAAGTTCTCCAATTTTCCGAAATTTTTTCGATTTTTAAATTCAGGGAATTTTAGCATTTTTCTTGATATTTTTAATTCAACAAAAATTACAATTTTTAGAATTTTTGCATTTTCTCGATTTTTTTTATTTCAACAAAAATTACAATTTTCCAATTTTCTAAAATTCTTAATTTAGAGAACTTTGTGATTTAGTCGATTTTACAGTTTTTAATATTTTGAAAAATTTTTCTTTTTTATCAAATTTTCGGAAATTTTGCAACATTTAAATTTTTTTCGATTTTTTAATTTTTTTAATTTTTTAATTGTTTTCGATTTTTTCATTTCAACAAAAATTACAATTTTCCAATTTTGTAGATTTCTTAATTTAGAGAACTTTGCGATTTTACAGTTTTCACAGTTTTTACTATTTTGAACAATTTTTGATTTTTTTTATCTAATTTCGGAAATTTTCCGAAATCTTAAATTTGTTCGACTTTTGAATTTTGGGAATTTTTTCGGAAATTTTTCGAAATTTTAAGTTTTTTCGATATTTGAATTTAGGGAATTTTAGCATTTTTCTTGATATTTTTAATTCAACAAAAATTAAAATTTTCCAATTTTGGCGATTTCTTTATTTAAAGAGCTTTGCGATTTTAGAGTTTTCACAGTCTTTACTATTTTGAAAAAATTTAATTTTTTTATCGAATTTCGGAAAAATTCCGAAATTTTTAATTTTATTTTGATTTTTGAATTTTTGCATTTTTCTCGATTTTTTCATTTCAAAAAAATTACAATTTTCCAATTTTGTAGATTTCTAAATTTAAACAGCTTTGCGATTTTTAAGTTTTCACAGTCTTTACCATTTTGAAAAAAATTTCTTTTGTTATCGAATTTCGGAAATTTTCCGAAATTTGAAATTTTGTCGATTGCTGAATTTTAGGAGTTTTTGCATTTTTCTCGAATTTCGTATTCTTAACAAAATTTACAATATTTAAATTTTGTCCATTTCTTTATTTAGGGAACTTTGCGATGTTACAGTTGTTACAGTTTTTACTATTTTAAAAAAATTTATTTTTTTTTTATCTGATTTCGGAAATTTTCCGAAATCTTAAATTTTTTCAATTTTTGAATTTTGGGAATTTTTGAATTTTTCTTGATAGTTTTAATTGAACAAATTTTACAATTTTCCAATGTTGTCGATTTCTATATTTAAAGAAATTTGTGATCTTGTCAATTACTCAGTTTTTACTATTTTGAAGAAATTGTCTTCTTTATTCAATTTCGGAAATTTTCCGATATTTTAAATTTTTCCGATTTTTGAATTTCTTAAATTTTTGAATTTTTCTCGATTTTTTCATTTCAACATAATTTACAATATTCCAATCTTGTAGATTTCTTTATTTAAAGAGCTTTGCGATTTTTAAGTTTTCACAGTTTTTACAATTTTGAAAAAATTTTCTTTTGTTATCAAAATTCGGAATTTTTCCGATATTTTAAATGTTGTCGATTGTTGAATTTTAGGAATATTTGCATTTTTCTCGATTTTTTTTTTTTAAATTAACAATATTAAAATTTTGTCCATTTCTTTATTAAGGGAACTTTGCGATATTACAGTTTTTACAGTTTTTAAAATTTTGAAAAAAATTTCTTTTGTTATCAAATTTCAAAAATTTTCGGAAATTTTAAATTTTTTTCGATTTTTGAATTTAGGGAATTTTAGCATTTTTCTTGATATTTTTAATTCAACAAAAATTACAATTTTCCAATTTTGGCGATTTCTTTATTAAAAGAGCTTTGCGATTTTTAAGTTTTCACAGTTTTTACTATTTGGAAAAAATTTAATTTTTTATCAAATTTCGGAAATTTTCCGAAATTTTAAATTTTGTCGATTGTTGAATTTTAGGAACTTTTGCATTTTTCTCGATTTTTTTATTTTTAAAAAAATTTACAATATTCAAATTTTGTCCATTTCTTTATTTAGGGAACTTTGCGATTTTACAGTTTTCACAGTTTTTACAATTTTGGAAAAATTTAATTGTTTTATCTAATTTCGAAAATTTTCGAAATCTTAAATTTTTTCGACTTTTGAATTTTGGGAATTTTTGCATTTTTCTTGATATTTTTATTCAAAAAATTTTAAAGTTCTCCAATTTTCCGAAATTTTTTCGATTTTTAAATTCAGGGAATTTTAGCATTTTTCTTGATATTTTTAATTCAACAAAAATTACAATTTTTAGAATTTTTGCATTTTCTCGATTTTTTTTATTTCAACAAAAATTACAATTTTCCAATTTTCTAAAATTCTTAATTTAGAGAACTTTGTGATTTAGTCGATTTTACAGTTTTTAATATTTTGAAAAATTTTTCTTTTTTATCAAATTTTCGGAAATTTTGCAACATTTAAATTTTTTTCGATTTTTTAATTTTTTTAATTTTTTAATTGTTTTCGATTTTTTCATTTCAACAAAAATTACAATTTTCCAATTTTGTAGATTTCTTAATTTAGAGAACTTTGCGATTTTACAGTTTTCACAGTTTTTACTATTTTGAACAATTTTTGATTTTTTTTATCTAATTTCGGAAATTTTCCGAAATCTTAAATTTGTTCGACTTTTGAATTTTGGGAATTTTTTCGGAAATTTTTCGAAATTTTAAGTTTTTTCGATATTTGAATTTAGGGAATTTTAGCATTTTTCTTGATATTTTTAATTCAACAAAAATTAAAATTTTCCAATTTTGGCGATTTCTTTATTTAAAGAGCTTTGCGATTTTAGAGTTTTCACAGTCTTTACTATTTTGAAAAAATTTAATTTTTTTATCGAATTTCGGAAAAATTCCGAAATTTTTAATTTTATTTTGATTTTTGAATTTTTGCATTTTTCTCGATTTTTTCATTTCAAAAAAATTACAATTTTCCAATTTTGTAGATTTCTAAATTTAAACAGCTTTGCGATTTTTAAGTTTTCACAGTCTTTACCATTTTGAAAAAAATTTCTTTTGTTATCGAATTTCGGAAATTTTCCGAAATTTGAAATTTTGTCGATTGCTGAATTTTAGGAGTTTTTGCATTTTTCTCGAATTTCGTATTCTTAACAAAATTTACAATATTTAAATTTTGTCCATTTCTTTATTTAGGGAACTTTGCGATGTTACAGTTGTTACAGTTTTTACTATTTTAAAAAAATTTATTTTTTTTTTATCTGATTTCGGAAATTTTCCGAAATCTTAAATTTTTTCAATTTTTGAATTTTGGGAATTTTTGAATTTTTCTTGATAGTTTTAATTGAACAAATTTTACAATTTTCCAATGTTGTCGATTTCTATATTTAAAGAAATTTGTGATCTTGTCAATTACTCAGTTTTTACTATTTTGAAGAAATTGTCTTCTTTATTCAATTTCGGAAATTTTCCGATATTTTAAATTTTTCCGATTTTTGAATTTCTTAAATTTTTGAATTTTTCTCGATTTTTTCATTTCAACATAATTTACAATATTCCAATCTTGTAGATTTCTTTATTTAAAGAGCTTTGCGATTTTTAAGTTTTCACAGTTTTTACAATTTTGAAAAAATTTTCTTTTGTTATCAAAATTCGGAATTTTTCCGATATTTTAAATGTTGTCGATTGTTGAATTTTAGGAATAATTGCATTTTTCTCGATTTTTTTTTTTTAAATTAACAATATTAAAATTTTGTCCATTTCTTTATTAAGGGAACTTTGCGATATTACAGTTTTTACAGTTTTTAAAATTTTGAAAAAAATTTCTTTTGTTATCAAATTTCAAAAATTTAAAATTTTTTCGATTTTTGAATTTAGGGAGTTTTAGCATTTTTCTTGATATTTTTAATTCAACAAAAATTACAATTTTCCAATTTTGGCGATTTCTTTATTTAGGGAACTTTGCGATTTTACAGTTTTCACAGTTTTTACTATTTTGAACAATTTTTGATTTTTTTTATCTAATTTCGGAAATTTTCCGAAATCTTAAATTTGTTCGACATTTGAATTTTGGGAATTTTTTCGGAAATTTTCCGAAATTTTAAGTTTTTTCGATATTTGAATTTAGGGAATTTTAGCATTTTTCTTGATATTTTTAATTCAACAAAAATTACAATTTTCCAATTTTGGCGATTTCTTTATTTAAAGAGCTTTGCGATTTTAGAGTTTTCACAGTCTTTACTATTTTGAAAAAATTTAATTTTTTTATCGAATTTCGGAAAAATTCCGAAATTTTTAATTTTATTTTGATTTTTGAATTTTTGCATTTTTCTCGATTTTTTCATTTCAAAAAAATTACAAATTTCCAATTTTGTAGATTTCTAAATTTAAACAGCTTTGCGATTTTTAAGTTTTCACAGTCTTTACCATTTTGAAAAAAATTTCTTTTGTTATCGAATTTCGGAAATTTTCCGAAATTTGAAATTTTGTCGATTGCTGAATTTTAGGAGTTTTTGCATTTTTCTCGATTTTCGTATTTTTAACAAAATTTACAATATTTAAATTTTGTCCATTTCTTTATTTAGGGAACTTTGCGATGTTACAGTTGTTACAGTTTTTACTATTTTAAAAAAATTTATTTTTTTTTTATCTGATTTCGGAAATTTTCCGAAATCTTAAATTTTTTCAATTTTTGAATTTTGGGAATTTTTGAATTTTTCTTGATATTTTTAATTGAACAAATTTTACAATTTTCCAATGTTGTCGATTTCTATATTTAAAGAAATTTGTGATCTTGTCAATTACTCAGTTTTTACTATTTTGAAGAAATTGTCTTCTTTATTCAATTTCGGAAATTTTCCGATATTTTAAATTTTTCCGATTTTTGAATTTCTTAAATTTTTGAATTTTTCTCGATTTTTTCATTTCAACATAATTTACAATATTCCAATCTTGTAGATTTCTTTATTTAAAGAGCTTTGCGATTTTTAAGTTTTCACAGTTTTTACAATTTTGAAAAAATTTTCTTTTGTTATCAAAATTCGGAATTTTTCCGATATTTTAAATGTTGTCGATTGTTGAATTTTAGGAATATTTGCATTTTTCTCGATTTTTTTATTTATAACAAAAATTACAATATTCTAATTTTGTCCATTTCTTTATTTAGGGAACTTTGCGATTTTACAGTTTTCACAGTTTTTGCAATTTTGGAAAAATTTTCTTTTTTATCGAATTTCGGAAAGTTTCCGAAATATTGAATTTTTTTTGATTTATGAATTTTTAGAATTTTTCCATTTTTCTCGATATTTTCATTTCAACCAAAAATTAAAATTTTCCAATTTTTTAGATTTCTTAATTTAGAGAAGTTTGTGATTTTGTCGATTTTACAGTTTTTACTATTTTGAAAAAATTTTCTTTTTTTTATCATATTTCGGAAATTTTCGGAAATTTTAAATTTTTTCGATTTTTGAATTTAGGGAATTTTAGCATTTTTCTTGATATTTTTAATTCAACAAAAATTACAATATTCAAATTTTGTCCATTTCTTTATTTAGGGAACTTTGCGATTTTACAGTTTTTACAATTTTGGAAAAATGTTCTTTTTTATCGAATTTCGGAAATTTTAAGAAATTTTAAACTTTTTTGATTTTTGAATTTTTAGAATTTTCGCATTTTTTTCGATTTTTTCATTTCAACAAAAATTACAATTTTCCAATTTTGTAGATTTCTTAATTTAGAGAACTTTGCGATATTACAGTTTTCACAGTTCTTACTATTTTGAAAAAAATTTCTTTTGTTCGGAAATTTTCCGAAATTTAAAATTTTTTCGATTTTTGAATTTAGGGAATTTTAGCATTTTTCTTGATATTTTTAATACAACGAAAATTACAATTTTCCAATTTTGGCGATTTCTTTATTTAAAGAACTTTGCGATTTTTTAAGTTTTCACAGTCTTTACTATTTTTAAAAATATGTAATATTTTTATCAAATTTCGGAAATTTTCCGAAATTTTAAATTATGTCGATTGTTAAATTTTGGGAATTTTTGCATTTTTCTCAATTTTTTCATTTTTAACAAAATTTACAATATTCAAATTTTGTCAATTTTTTTATTTAGGGAACTTTGAGATTTTACAGTTTTCACAGTTTAAAAAATTTTGGAAAAAAATTTCTTGTTTATTCAATTTCGGAAATTTTCCGAAATTTTAAATTTTTCCGATTTTTTAATTTTTTAAAATTTTTCAATTTTTCTCGATTTTTTCATTTCAACTATATTCCAATTTTGTATATTTCTTAATTTAAAAAATTTTGCGATTTTTCAGTTTTCTCATTTTTTACTATTTTAAAAAACATTAATTTTTTTTATCTAATTTCGAAAATTTTGCGAAATCTTAAATTTATTCGATTTTTGAATTTTGGGAATTTTTGCATTTTTCTTGATATTTTTAATTCAACACATTTAACAATTTGTTGTCGATTTCTTAATTTAGAGAAGCTTGTGATTTTGTCGATTATACAGTGTTTACTATTTTGAAGAAAGTGTCTTCTTTATTAAATTTCGGAAATTTTCCGAAATTTAAAATTTTTCCGATTTTTTAATTTTTTAAATTTTTAAATTTTTCTCGATTTTTTGAGTTCAACAAAATTTACAATATTCCAATTTTGTATATTTCTTAATTTAAAAAACTTTGCGACTTTTCAGTTTTCATTGTTTTTACTATTTTGAACAAAATTTCTTTTGTTATCAAATTTCGGAAATTTTCCGAAATGTTAAATTTGTTAGATTTTTGAATTTAGGGAATTTAAGCATTTTTCTTGATATTTTAAATTCAAGAAAAATAACAATCTTCCAACCTTGGCGATTTCTTTATTAAAAGAGCTTTGCGATTTATAAGTTTTCACAATCTTTACTATTTTGAAAAAATTTAATTTTTTTATCAAATTTCGGAAATTTTCCGAAATTTTAAATTTTGTCGATTGTTGAATTTTAGGAATTTTTGCATTTTTCTCGATTTTTTTATTTATAACAAAATTTACCATATTCAAATTTTGTCCCTTCTTTTTATTAAGGGAACTTTGAGTTTTTTTAATTTTCACAGTTTTTACAATTTTGAAAAAATGTTCTTTTTTATCGAATTTCGGAAAGCTTCCGATATGTTTAATATTTTAATTTTTGAATTTTTAGAATTTTTGCATTTTTCTCGATTTTTTCATTTCAACAAAAATTACAATTTTCCAATTTTGTAGATTTCTTAATTTAGGGAACTTTGTGATTTTGTCAATTTTACAGTCTTTACAATTTTGGAAAAATTTTCTTTTTAACCAAATTTTCGGAAATTTTGCAAAATCTTAATTTTTTTAGATTTTTGAATTTTTAGAATTTTTGCATTTTTCTCGATTTTTTCATTTTATCAAAAATTACAATTTTCAAATTTTGGCGATTTCTTTATTAAAAGAGCTTTGCGATTTTTAAGTTTTCACAGTCTTTACTATTTTGAAAAAATTTAATTTTTTTATCAAATTTCGGAAATTTTCCGAAATTTTAAATTTTGTCGATTGTTGAATTTTAGGAATTTTTGCATTTTTCTGTTTTTTTTTTTTATTTTTAACAAAATTTACAATATTCAAATTTTGTCCATTTCTTTATTTAGGGATATGTGCGATTTTACAGTTTTCACAGTCTTTACTATTTTGAAAAAATTTAATTTTTTTATCAAATTTCGGAAATTTTCCGAAATTTTAAATTTTGTCGATTGTTGAATTTTAGGAATTTTGGCATTTTTCCTGATATTTTTAATTCAACAAATTTTACAATTTTCAAATATTGTCGATTTCTAAATTTAGAGAAATTTGTGATTTTGTCGTTTATACGGTTTTAACTATTTTGAAGAAATTGTCTTCTTTATTAAATTTCGGATATTTTCCAAAATTTAACATTTTTTTCGATTTTTGAACTTCTTAAATTTTTTAATTTTTCTCGATTTCTTAAATTCAAGAAATCTTACAATATTCCAATGTTGTCGATTTCTTTATTGAAAGAACTTTGTGTTTTTGTCAAATTTAAAGTTTTTACTATTTTGAAAAAATTGTCTTATTTTATAAAATTTTCAAAAATTTTGCAAAATTTTAAATTTTTCGATTTTCGGAAATTTTTGCATTTATTTTCGATTTTTTAATTTCAACAAAACTTGCAATATTCCAATTTTGTCTTTTTCTTTATTTAGAGAACTTTGCGATTTTACTGTTTAAACAGTTTTTACTATTTTGAAAAAATTGTATTTGTTTATCAAATTTCGGAAATTTTCGGAAATTTTAAATTTTTTCGATTTTTGAATTTTAGGAATTTTTGCATTTTTCTCGATTTTTTTTTTTTTTAAATTTGCAATATTCAAATTTTGTCCATTTCTTTATTTAGGGAACTTTGCGATTTTACAGTTCTTACAGTTTTTACAATTTTGAAAAAATGTTCTTTTTTATCGAATTTCGGAAAGTTTCCAAAAATTTTTAATTTTATTTTGATTTTTGAATTTTTTGAATTTTTGCAATTTTTTCGATTTTTTCATTTCAACAAAATTTACAATATTCCAATTTTGTAGATTTCTTTATTTAAAGAGCTTTGCAATTTTGAAATTTTCACAGTTTTTACTATTTTGAAAAAATGTCTTTTGTTCTCAAATTTCGGAAATTTTCCGAAATCTTAAATTTTTTCGACTTTTGAATTTTGGGAATTTTTGCATTTTTCTTGATATTTTTATTCAACAAATTTTACAGTTCTCCAATTTTGTCGATTTCTTAATTTGGAGAACTTTGCGATTTTACTGTTTAAACAGTTTTTACTATTTTGAAAAAATTTAATTTTTTTATCAAATTTCGGAAATTTTCCGAAATTTTAAATGTTGTCGATTGTTGAATTTTAGGAATTTTTGCATTTTTCTCGATTTTTTTATTTTTAACAAAATTTACAATATTCAAATTTTGTCCATTTCGTTATTTAAAGAGCTTTGCAATTTTGAAATTTTCACAGTCTTTACTATTTTGAAAATATTTAATTTTTTTATCAAATCTCGGAAATTTTCCGAAATTTTTCATTTTATTTTTATTTTTGAGTTTTTCGAATTTTTTAATTTTCTTTGTATCTAAAAATCTTAAATTTTTTCGACTTTTGAATTTTGGAAATTTTTTCGGAAATTTTCCGAAATTTTAAATTTTTTCGATTTTTGAATTTAGGGCATTTTAGCATTTTTCTTGATATTTTTAATTCAAGAAAAATTACAATTTTCCAATTTTGGCGATTTGTTTATTTAAAGAGCTTTGCGATTTTTAAGTTTTCACAGTTTTTATTTTGAAAAAATTTTCTTTTTTTATCAAATTTTCGGAAATTTTGCAAAAATCTTAATTTTTTTCGATTTTTGAATTTTTAGAATTTTTGCATTTTTCTCGATTTTTTCATTTCATCAAAAATTACAATTTTCCAATTTTGTAGATTTCTTTATTAAAAGAGCTTTGCGATTTTAAAGTTTTCACAGTTTTTACTATTTTGAAAAAATGTCTTTTGTTCTCAAATTTCGGAAATTTTCCGAAATCTTAAATTTTTTCGACTTTTGAATTTTGGGAATTTTTGCATTTTTCTTGATATTTTTATTCAACAAATTTTACAGTTCTCCAATTTTGTCGATTTCTTAATTTGGAGAACTTCGTGATTTTACAGTTTAAACAGTTTCTACTATTTTGAAAAAATTTCTATTTTTTATCAAGTTTCGGAAATTTAGAGAAATTTTAAATTTTTTCGATTTTTGAATTTTTTGAATTTTCGCATTTTTCTCGATTTTTTCATTTCAACAAAAATTACAATTTTCCAAGTTTGTAGATTTCTTAATTTAGAGAACTTTGCGATTTTTAAGTTTTCACAGTCTTTACCATTTTGAAAAAATGTAATTTTTTTTATCAAATTTGGGAAATTTTAAATTTTGTCGATTGTTGAATTTTAGGAATTTTTGCATTTTTCTCAATTTTTGTATTTTTAACAAAGTTTACAATATTCAAATTTTATCCATTTCTTTATTTAGGAAACTTTGCGATTTTACAGTTTTTACTATTTTAAAAAAATTTATATTTTTTTATCTGATTTCGGAAATTTTCCGAAATCTTAAATTTTTTCAATTTTTGAATTTTGGGAATTTTTGAATTTTTCTTGATATTTTTAATTGAACAAATTTTACAATTTTCCAATGTTGTCGATTTCTATATTTAAAGAAATTTGTGATCTTGTCGATTACTCAGTTGTTACAATTTTGAAGAAATTGTCTTCTTTATTCAATTTCTGAAATTTCCCGAAATTTTAAATTTTTCCGATTTCTGAGTTTCTTTAATTTTTGAATGTTTCTCGATTTTTTCATTTCAACATAATTTACAATATTCCAATTTTGTAGATTTCTTTATTTAAAGAGCTTTGCGGTTTTTAAGTTTTCACAGTTTTTACAATTTTGAAAAAATTTTCTTTTGTTATCAAAATTCGGAATTTTTCCGAAATTTTATATTTTGTCGATTTAAAAGTTTCAGAAATTTTTGCATTTTTCTCGATTTTTTCATTTCAACAAAATTTACAATATTCCAATTTTGTAGATTTTTTTATTTAAAGTGCTTTGCGATTTTTAAGTTTTCACAGTTTTTACTATTTTGAAAAAATTTTCTTTTTTTATCAAATTTTCGGAAATTTTGCAAAATTTTAATTTTTTTCGATTTTTGAATTTTTTGAATTTTGGAACTTTTCTCGATTGTTTCATTTCAACAAAACTTACAATTTTCCAATTTTGTAGATTTCTTAATTTAGAGAACTTTGCGATTTTACAGTTTTTACAGTTTTTACAATTTTGAAAATATTTAATTGTTTCATCTATTTTCGGAAATTTTTCGAAATCTTAAATTTTTTGGACTTTTGAATTTTGGGAATTTTTGCATTTTTCTTGATATTTTCATTATACAAATTTTACAGTTCTCCAATTTTGTCGATTTCTTAATTTAGAGAACTTTGTGATTTTACAGTTAAAACAGTTTTTACTATTTTGAAAAAATTTCCTTTTTTTTTATCAAGTTTCGGAATTTTAAGAAATTCTAAATTTTTTCGGTTTTTGAATTTTTAGAATTTTCGCATTTTTTTCGATTTTTTCATTTCAACAAAAATTACAATTTTCCAATTTTGAAGATTTCTTAATTTAGTGAACTTTGCGATTTTACAGTTTTCACAGTTTTTACTATTTTGAAAACATTTAATTTTTTTATCTAATTTCGAAAATTTACCGAAATCTTAAATTTATTCGACTTTTGTATTTTTAGTATTTTTAGCATTTTCCTTGATATTTTTAATTCAACAAAAATTACAATTTTTAGAATTTTTAGAATTTTTAGAATTTTTGCATTTTTCTCGATTTTTTTTATTTCAACAAAAATTACAATTTTCCAATTTTGTAGATTTCTTAATTAAGATACATTTGTGATTTTGTCGATTTTACAGTTTTTACTATTTTTAAAAAATTTCCTTTTTTATCAAAATTTCAAAAGTTTTGCAAAATTTTAATTTTTATCGATTTTTGAATTTTTGGAATTTTTGAATTTTTCTCGATTTTTTCATTTTAACAAAAATTACAATTCTCCAATTTTGTAGATTTCTTAATTTAGAGAACTTTGCGATTTAACAGTTTTCACAGTTTCTACTATTTAGAAAAAAATTTCTTTTGTTATCAAATTTCGAAAATTTTCGGAAATTTTAAATTTTTTTCGATTTTTGAATTTTGGGAATTTTTGCATTTTTCTTGATATTTTTATTCAACAAATTTTACAGTTCTCCAATTTTGTCGATTTCTTAATTTGGAGAACTTCGTGATTTTACAGCTTTAACAGTTTCTACTATTTTGAAAAAATTTCTATTTTTTATCAAGTTTCGGAAATTTTAAGAAATTTTAAATTTTTTCGATTTTTGAATTTTTTGAATTTTCGCATTTTTCTCGATTTTTTCATTTCAACAAAAATTACAATTTTCCAATTTTGTAAATTTCTTAATTTAGAGAACTTTGCGATTTTACAGTTTTTACTATTTTGAAAAAAATTTCTTCTGTTATCAAATTTCGGAAATTTTCCGAAATTTTAAATTTTTTCGATTTTTGAATTTAGGGAATTTTAGCATTTATCTTGAAATCTTTAATTTAACAAAAATTACAATTTTCCAATTTTTTCGATTTCTTTATTTAAAGAACTTTGCAATTTTGAAATTTTCACAGTTTTTACAATTTTGGAAACATTTTTTTTTTTATTGAATTTCGGAGTTACCGAAATTTTTAATTTTTCTGGATTTTTGAGTTTTTCAAATTTTTTAATTTTTCTCGATTTTTTCATTTCAACAAAAAATACAATTTTCCAATTTTGTAGATTTCTTACTTTAGAGAACTTTGCGATTTTACAGTTTTCACAGTTTTTAATTTCGGAAATTTTCCGAAATCTTAAATTTGTTCGACTTTTGAATTTAGGGAATTTTTTCGGAAATTTTCCGAAATTTTAAGTTTTTTCGATTTTTGAATTTAGGGAATTTTAGCATTTTTCTTGATATTTTTAATTCAACAAAAATTACAATTTTCCAATTTTGGCGATTTCTTTATTTAAAGAGCTTTGCGATTTTACAGTTGTTACAGTTTTTACTATTTTAAAAATATTTATTTTTATTATCTGATTTCGGAAATTTTCCGAAACCTTAAATTTTTTCAATTTTTGAATTTTGGGAATTTTTGAATTTTTCTTGATATTTTTAATTGAACAAATTTTACAATTTTCCAATGTTGTCGATTTCTATATTTAAAGAAATTTGTGATCTTGTCAATTACTCAGTTTTTACTATTTTGTAGAAATTGTCTTCTTTATTCAATTTCGGAAATTTTCCGAAATTTTAAATTTTTCCGATTTTTGAATTTCTTAAATTTTTGAATTTTTCTCGATTTTTTAATTTCAACATAATTTACAATATTCCAATTTTGTAGATTTCTTTATTTAAAGAGTTTTGCGATTTTTAAGTTTTCACAGTTTTTACAATTTTGAAAAAATTTTCTTTTGTTATAAAAATTTGGAATTTTTCCGATATTTTAAATGTTGTCGATTGTTGAATTTTAGGAATATTTGCATTTTTCTCGATTTTTTTTTTTTTAAATTAACAAAATTCAAATTTTGTCCATTTCTTTATTTAGGGAACTTTGCGATTTTACAGTTTTCACAGTTTTTACAATTTTGGAAAAATTTTCTTTTATATCAAATTTCGGAAAATTTCCGAAATTTTTATTTTTTTTTGATTTTTTAATTTTTAGAATTTTTTAATTTTTCTCGATTTTTTCGTTTCAACAAAAATTACAATTTTCCAATTTTGTAGATTTCTAAATTAAGAGAAGTTTGTGATTTTGTCGATTTAACAGTTTTTACTATTTTAAAATATTTTTCTTTTTTTATCAAATTTCTGAAATTTTACATTTTTTCGATTTTTGAATTTAGGGAATTTTAGCATTTTTCTTGATATTTTTAATTCAACAAAAATTACAATTTTCCAATTTTGTAAATTTCTTAATTTAGAGAACTTTGCGATTTTACAGTTTTTACTATATTGAAAAAATTTTCTTTTGTTATCAAATTTCGGAAATTTTAAATTTTTTAGATTTTTGAATTTAGGGAATTTTAGCATTTTTCTTGATATTTTTAATTCAACAGAAATTACAATTTCCCAATTTTTTAGATTTCTTAATTTAGAGAAGTTTGTGATTTTGTCGATTTTACAGTTTTTACTATTTTGAAAAAATTTTCTTTTTTTTATCAAATTTTCGGAAATTTTGCAAAATTTTAATTTGTCTCGATTTTTTGAATTTTTAGAATTTTCGCATTTTTATCGATTTTTTCATTTCAACAAAAATTACAATTTTCCAATTTTGTAGATTTCTTAATTTAGAGAACTTTGCGATTTTACAGTTTCTACTATTTTGAAAAAAAATTCTTTGTTATCAAATTTCGATAATTTTTAAATTTTTTAGATTTTTGAATTTAGGGAATTTTAGAATTTTTCTTGATATTTTTAATTCAACAAAAGTTACAATTTTCCAATTTTGGCGATTTCTTTATTTAAAGAGCTTTGCGATTTTAAAGTTTTCACAGTCTTTACTATTTTGAAAAAATTTAATTTTTTTTATCAAATTTCGTAAATTTTCCGAAATTTTAAATTTTTTCGATTGTTGAATTTTAGGAATATTTGCATTTTTCTCGATTTTTTTTTTTTTTGAAATTAACAATATTCCAATTTTGTAGATTTCTTAATTTAGAGAACTTTGCGATCTAACAGTTTTCACAGTTTTTACTATTTTGAACAATTTTAATTTTTTTTATCTAATTTCGGAAATTTTCCGAAATCTCAAATTTGTTCGACTTTTGAATTTAGGGAATTTTTTCGGAAATTTTCCGAAATTTTAAGTTTTTTCGATTTTTGAATTTAGGGAATTTTAGCATTTTTCTTGATATTTTTAATTCAACAAAAATTACAAATTTCCAATTTTGGCGATTTCTTTATCTAAAGAGCTTTGCGATTTTAAAGTTTTCACAGTCTTTACTATTTTGAAAAAATTTAATTTTTTTTATCAAATTTCGTAAATTTTCCGAAATTTTTAATTTTGTCGATTGTTGAATTTTAGGAATTTTGGCATTTTTCTCAATTTTTTTATTTATAACAAAAATTACAATATTCAAATTTTTTCCATTTCTTTATTTAGGGAACTTTCCGATTTTACAGTTTTCACACTTTTTACAATTTTGGAAAAATTTTCTTTTTTATCGAATTTCGGAAAGTTTCCGAAATTTTGAATTTTTTTTGATTTTTGAATTTTTAGAATTTTTCCATTTTTCTCGATATTTTCATTTCAACAAAAATTACAATTTTCCAATTTTGTAGATTTCTTAATTTAGAGAACTTTGCGATTTTACAGTTTTCACAGTTTTTTACTATTTTAAAAAAAAATTTCTTTTGTTATCAAATTTCGGAAATTTTCCGAAATTTTAAATTTTTTCGATTTTTGAATTTAGGGAATTTTAGCATTTTTCTTGAAATCTTTAATTTAACAAAAATTACAATTTTCCAATTTTTTCGATTTCTTTATTTAAAGAACTTTGCAATTTTTAAGTTTTCACAGTCTTTACCATTTTGAAAAAATGTAATTTTTTTTATCAAATTTGGGAACTTTTCCGAAATTTTAAGTTTTGTCGATTGTTGAATTTTAGGAATTTTTGCATTTTTCTCATTTTCTGTATTTTTAACAAAATTTACAATATTCAAATTTTATCCATTTCTTTATTTAGGGAACTTTGCGATTTAACAGTTTTCACAGTTTTTACAATTTTGGAAAAATTTTCTTTTTTATCGAATTTTGGAAAGTTACCGAAATTTTTAATTTTTCTGGATTTTTGAGTTTTTCGAATTTTTTAATTTTTCTCGATTTTTTCATTTCAACAAAAATTACAATTTTACAATTTTGTAGATTTCTTACTTTAGAGAACTTTGCGATTTTACAGTTTTCACAGTTTTTACTATTTTGAAAAAATTTAATGGTTTTATCTAATTTCGAAAATTTTCGAAATCTTAAATTTTTTCGACTTTTGAATTTTGGGAATTTTTGCATTTTTCTTGATATTTTTATTCAACAAATTTTAAAGTTCTCAAATTTTCCGAAATTTTTTCGATTTTTAAATTCAGGGAATTTTAGCATTTTTCTTGATATTTTTAATTCAGCAAAAATTACAATTTTTAGAATTTTTAGAATTTTTGCATTTTTCTCGATTTTTTTTATTTCAACAAAAATTACAATTTTTCAATTTTCTAAAATTCTTAATTTAGAGAACTTTGTGATTTAGTCGATTTTACAGTTTTTACTATTTTGAAAAAATTTTCTTTTTTATCAAATTTTCGGAAAATTTGCAACATTCAAATTTTTTTCGATTTTTTAATTTTTTGAATTTTTTAATTGTTTTCGATTTTTTCATTTCAACATAATTTACAATATTCCAATTTTGTAGATTTCTTTATTTAAAGAGCTTTGCGATTTTTAAGTTTTCACAGTTTTTACAATTTTGAAAAAATTTTCTTTTGTTATAAAAATTCGGAATTTTCCGATATTTTAAATGTTGTCGATTGTTGAATTTTAGGAATATTTGCATTTTTCTCGATTTTTTTTATTTCAACAAAAATTACAATTTTCCAATTTTCTAAAATTCTTAATTTAGAGAACTTTGTGATTTTGTCGATTTTACAGTTTTTACAATTTTGGAAAAATGTTTTTTTTTATCGAATTTTGGAAATTTTAAGAAATATTAAACTTTTTTGATTTTTGAATTTTTAGAATTTTCGCTTTTTTTTTTTGATTATTTCATTTCAACAAAAATTACAATTTTCCAATTTTGTAGATTTCTTAATTTAGAGAACTTTGCGATTTTACAGTTTTCACAGTTTTTACTATTTTGAAAAAATTTAATTTTTTTATCTAATTTCGGAAATTTTCCGAAGTCTTAAATTTTTTCGACTTTTGAATTTTGGGAATTTTTTCGGAAATTTTCCGAAATTTTAAATTTTTTCGATTTTTGAATTTTGGGAATTTTTTTTTTTCTTGATATTTTTAATTCAACAAAAGTTACAATTTTCCAATGTTGTCGATTTCTATATTTAAAGAAATTTGTGATCTTGTCAATTACTCAGTTTTTACTATTTTGTAGAAATTGTCTTCTTTATTCAATTTCGGAAATTTTCCGAAATTTTAAATTTTTCCGATTTTTGAATTTCTTAAATTTTTGAATTTTTCTCGATTTTTTAATTTCAACATAATTTACAATATTCCAATTTTGTAGATTTCTTTATTTAAAGAGTTTTGCGATTTTTAAGTTTTCACAGTTTTTACAATTTTGAAAAAATTTTCTTTTGTTATAAAAATTCGAAATTTTTCCGATATTTTAAATGTTGTCGATTGTTGAATTTTAGGAATATTTGCATTTTTCTCGATTTTTTTTTTTTTAAATTAACAAAATTCAAATTTTGTCCATTTCTTTATTTAGGGAACTTTGCGATTTTACAGTTTTCACAGTTTTTACAATTTTGGAAAAATTTTCTTTTATATCAAATTTCGGAAAATTTCCGAAATTTTTATTTTTTTTGATTTTTTAATTTTTAGAATTTTTTAATTTTTCTCGATTTTTTCGTTTCAACAAAAATTACAATTTTCCAATTTTGTAGATTTCTAAATTAAGAGAAGTTTGTGTTAGGGAATTTTAGCATTTTTCTTGATATTTTTAATTCAACAAAAATTACAATTTTCCAATTTTGTAAATTTCTTAATTTAGAGAACTTTGCGATTTTACAGTTTTTACTATATTGAAAAAATTTTCTTTTGTTATCAAATTTCGGAAATTTTAAATTTTTTAGATTTTTGAATTTAGGGAATTTTAGCATTTTTCTTGATATTTTTAATTCAACAGAAATTACAATTTTCCAATTTTTTAGATTTCTTAATTTAGAGAAGTTTGTGATTTTGTCGATTTTACAGTTTTTACTATTTTGAAAAAATTTTCTTTTTTTTATCAAATTTTCGGAAATTTTGCAAAATTTTAATTTGTCTCGATTTTTTGAATTTTTAGAATTTTCGCATTTTTATCGATTTTTTCATTTCAACAAAAATTACAATTTTCCAATTTTGTAGATTTCTTAATTTAGAGAACTTTGCGATTTTACAGTTTCTACTATTTTGAAAAAAAATTCTTTGTTATCAAATTTCGATAATTTTTAAATTTTTTAGATTTTTGAATTTAGGGAATTTTAGAATTTTTCTTGATATTTTTAATTCAACAAAAGTTACAATTTTCCAATTTTGGCGATTTCTTTATTTAAAGAGCTTTGCGATTTTAAAGTTTTCACAGTCTTTACTATTTTGAAAAAATTTAATTTTTTTTATCAAATTTCGTAAATTTTCCGAAATTTTAAATTTTTTCGATTGTTGAATTTTAGGAATATTTGCATTTTTCTCGATTTTTTTTTTTTTTGAAATTAACAATATTCCAATTTTGTCCATTTCTTTATTTAGGGAACTTTGCGATTTTACAGTTTTTACAATTTTGGAAAAATGTTCTTTTTGATCGAATTTCGGAAAGTTTCCGAAATTTTTAATTTTTTTTTAGATTTTTTAATTTTTGGAATTTTCGCATTTTTATCGATTTTTTCATTTCAACAAAAATTACAATTTTCCAATTTTGTAGATTTCTTAATTTAGAGAATTTTGTGATTTTGTAGATTTAACAGTTTTTACTATTTTAAAAAAATTTTCTTTTTTTATCATATTTCGGAAATTTTCGGAAATTTTAAATTTTTTCGATTTTTGAATTTAGGGAATTTTAGCATTTTTATTGATATTTTGAATTCAACAAAAATTACAATTTTCCAATTTTGGCGATTTATTTTTTTAAAAAGCTTTGCGATTTTTAAGTTTTCACAGTTTTTACAATTTTGAAAAAATTTAATTTTTTTATCAAATTTCGGAAAGTTACCGAAATCTTAAATTTTTTCAATTTTTGAATTTTTAGAATTTTTTAATTGTTTTCGATTTTTTCATTTCAACAAAAATTACAATTTTCCAATTTTGTAGATTTCTTAATTTAGAGAACTTTGCGATCTAACAGTTTTCACAGTTTTTACTATTTTGAACAATTTTAATTTTTTTTATCTAATTTCGGAAATTTTCCGAAATCTCAAATTTGTTCGACTTTTGAATTTAGGGAATTTTTTCGGAAATTTTCCGAAATTTTAAGTTTTTTCGATTTTTGAATTTAGGGAATTTTAGCATTTTTCTTGATATTTTTAATTCAACAAAAATTACAAATTTCCAATTTTGGCGATTTCTTTATCTAAAGAGCTTTGCGATTTTTAAGTTTTCACAGTCTTTACTATATTGAAAAAATTTAATTTTTTTATCAAATTTCGGTAAAATTCCGAAATTTTTAATTTTGTCGATTGTTGAATTTTAGGAATTTTGGCATTTTTCTCAATTTTTTTATTTATAACAAAAATTACAATATTCAAATTTTGTCCATTTCTTTATTTAGGGAACTTTCCGATTTTACAGTTTTCACATTTTTTACAATTTTGGAAAAATTTTCTTTTTTATCGAATTTCGGAAAGTTTCCGAAATTTTGAATTTTTTCGATTTTTGAATTTAGGGAATTTTAGCATTTTTCTTGAAATCTTTAATTTAACAAAAATTACAATTTTCCAATTTTTTCGATTTCTTTATTTAAAGAACTTTGCAATTTTTAAGTTTTCACAGTCTTTACCATTTTGAAAAAATGTAATTTTTTTTATCAAATTTGGGAACTTTTCCGAAATTTTAAGTTTTGTCGATTGTTGAATTTTAGGAATTTTTGCATTTTTCTCATTTTCTGTATTTTTAACAAAATTTACAATATTCAAATTTTATCCATTTCTTTATTTAGGGAACTTTGCGATTTTACAGTTTTCACAGTTTTTACAATTTTGGAAAAATTTTCTTTTTTATCGAATTTCGGAAAGTTACCGAAATTTTTAATTTTTCTGGATTTTTGAGTTTTTCGAATTTTTTAATTTTTCTCGATTTTTTCATTTCAACAAAAATTACAATTTTCCAATTTTGTAGATTTCTTACTTTAGAGAACTTTGCGATTTTACAGTTTTCACAGTTTTTACTATTTTGAAAAAATTTAATGGTTTTATCTAATTTTGAAAATTTTCGAAATCTTAAATTTTTTCGACTTTTGAATTTTGGGAATTTTTGCATTTTTCTTGATATTTTTATTCAACAAATTTTAAAGTTCTCCAATTTTCCGAAATTTTTTCGATTTTTAAATTCAGGGAATTTTAGCATTTTTCTTGATATTTTTAATTCAACAAAAATTACAATTTTTAGAATTTTTAGAATTTTTGCATTTTTTTCGATTTTTTTTATTTCAACAAAAATTACAATTTTCCAATTTTCTAAAATTCTTAATTTAGAGAACTTTGTGATTTAGTCGATTTTACAGTTTTTACTATTTTGAAAAATTTTTCTTTTTTATCAAATTTTCGGAAAATTTGCAACATTTAAATTTTTTCGATTTTTTAATTTTTTGAATTTTTTAATTGTTTTCGATTTTTTCATTTCAACATAATTTACAATATTCCAATTTTGTAGATTTCTTTATTTAAAGAGCTTTGCGATTTTTAAGTTTTCACAGTTTTTACAATTTTGAAAAAATTTTCTTTTGTTATAAAAATTCGGAATTTTCCGATATTTTAAATGTTGTCGATTGTTGAATTTTAGGAATATTTGCATTTTTCTCGATTTTTTTATTTATAACAAAAATTACAATATTCAAATTTTGTCCATTTCTTAATTTAGGGAACTTTCCGTTTTAACAGTTTTCACAGTTTTTACAATTTTGGAAAAATTTTCTTTTATATCAAATTTCGGAAAATTTCAGAAATTTTTAATTTTTTTTTGATTTTTTAATTTTTTGAATTTTTTAATTTTTCTCGATTTTTTCATTTCAACAAAAATTACAATTTTCCAATTTTGTAGATTTCTAAATTAAGAGAAGTTTGTGAATTTGTCGACTTAATAGTTTTTACTATTTTAAACATTTTTTCTTTTTTTATCAAATTTCGGAAATTTTAAATTTTTTTCGATTTTTGAATTTAGGGAATTTTAGCATTTTTCTTGATATTTTTAATTCAACAAAAATTACAATTTTCCAATTTTGGCGATTTCTTTATTTAAAGAGCTTTGCGATTTTTAAGTTTTCACAGTCTTTACTATATTGAAAAAATTTAATTTTTTTATCAAATTTCGGAAATTTTCCGAAAATTTAAATTTTGTCGATTGTTGAATTTTAGGAATTTTAGCATTTTTCTCAATTTTTTTATTTATAACAAAAATTACAATATTCAAATTTTGTCCATTTCTTTATTTAGGGAACTTTGCGATTTCACAGTTTTCACATTTTTTACAATTTTGGAAAAATTTTCTTTTTTATCGAATTTCGGAAAGTTTCCGAAATTTTGAATTTTTTTTGATTTTTGAATTTTTAGAATTTTTCCATTTTTCTCGATATTTGCATTTCAACAAAAATTACAATTTTCCAATTTTGTAGATTTCTTAATTTAGAGAAGTTTGTGATTTTGTCGATTTAACAGTTTTTACTATTTTAAAAATTTTTTCTTTTTTTATCAAATTTCGGAAATTTTAAATTTTTTCGATTTTTGAAATTAGGGAATTTTAGCATTTTTCTTGATATTTTTAATTCAACAAAAATTACAATTTTCCAATTTTGGCGATTTCTTTATTTAAAGAGCTTTGCGATTTTTAAGTTTTCACAGTCTATACTATATTGAAAAAATTTAATTTTTTTATCAAATTTCGGAAATTTTCCGAAAATTTAAATTTTGTCGATTGTTGAATTTTAGGAATTTTAGCATTTTTCTCAATTTTTTTATTTATAACAAAAATTACAATATTCAAATTTTGTCCATTTCTTTATTTAGGGAACTTTGCGATTTCACAGTTTTCACATATTTAACAATTTTGGAAAAATTTTCTTTTTTATCGAATTTCGGAAAGTTTCCGAAATTTTGAATTTTTTTTGATTTTTGAATTTTTAGAGTTTTTCCATTTTTCTCGATATTTTCATTTCAACAAAAATTACAATTTTCCAATTTTGTAGATTTCTTAATTTAGAGAACTTTGCGATTTTACAGTTTTTACTATATTGAAAAAAATTTCTTTTGTTATCAAATTTCGGAAATTTTAAATTTTTTCGATTTTTGAATTTAGGGAATTTTAGCATATTTCTTGATATTTTTAATTCAACAAAAATTACAATTTTCCAATTTTGTAGATTTCTTAATTTAGAGAAGTTTGTGATTTTGTCGATTTTACAGTTTTTACTATTTTGAAAAAATTTTCTTTTTTTTATCAAATTTTCGGAAATTTTGCAAAATTTTAATTTGTCTCGATTTTTTGAATTTTTAGAATTTTCGCATTTTTCTCGATTTTTTCATTTCAACAAAAATTACAATTTTCCAATTTTGTAGATTTCTTAATTTAGAGAACTTTGCGATTTTACAGTTTTAACTATTTTGAAAAAAATTTCTTTTGTTATCAAATTTCGATAATTTTTAAATTTTTTAGATTTTTGAATTTAGGGAATTTTAGCATTTTTCTTGATATTTTTAATTCAACAAAAGTTACAATTTTCCAATTTTGGCGATTTCTTTATTTAAAGAGCTTTGCGATTTTAAAGTTTTCACAGTCTTTACTATTTTGAAAAAATTTAATTTTTTTTATCAAATTTCGGAAATTTTCCGAAATTTTAAATTTTTTCGATTGTTGAATTTTAGGAATATTTGCATTTTTCTCGATTTTTTTTTTTTTTTGAAATTAACAATATTCCAATTTTGTCCATTTCTTTATTTAGGGAACTTTGCGATTTTACAGTTTTTACAATTTTGGAAAAATGTTCTTTTTTATCGAATTTCGGAAAGTTTCCGAAATTTTTAATTTTTTTTTCGATTTTTTAATATTTGGAATTTTCGCATTTTTCTCGATTTTTTCATTTCAACAAAAATTACAATTTTTCAATTTTTTAGATTTCTTAATTTAGAGAATTTTGTGATTTTGTCGATTTAACAGTTTTTACTATTTTAAAAAAATTTTCTTTTTTTATCATATTTCGGAAATTTTCATAAATTTTAAATTTTTTCGATTTTTGAATTTAGGGAATTTTAGCATTTTTCTTGATATTTTGAATTCAACAAAAATTACAATTTTCCAATTTTGGCGATTTATTTTTTTAAAAAGCTTTGCGATTTTTAAGTTTTCACAGTTTTTACAATTTTGGAAAAATTTAATTTTTTTATCAAATTTCGGAAAGTTACCGAAATCTTAAATTTTTTCAATTTTTGAATTTTTAGAATTTTTTAATTTTTCTCGATTTTTTCATTTCAACAAAAATTACAATTTTCCAATTTTGTAGATTTCTTAATTTAGAGAACTTTGCGATATTACAGTTTTCACAGTTCTTACAATTTTGAAAAAAATTTATTTTGTTCGGAAATTTTCCGAAATTTAAAATTTTTTCGATTTTTGAATTTATAGAATTTTAGCATTTTTCTTGATATTTTTAATTCAACGAAAATTACAATTTTCGAATTTTGGCGATTTCTTAATTTAAAGAACTTTGCGATTTTTTAAGTTTTCACAGTCTTTACTATTTTTAAAATAATTTAATATTTTTATCAAATTTCGGAAATTTTCCGAAATTTTAAATTATGTCGATTGTTAAATTTTAGGAATTTTTGCATTTTTCTCAATTTTTTCATTTTTAACAAAATTTACAATATTCAAATTTTATCCATTTCTTTATTTAGGGAACTTTGCGATTTTACAGTTTTCACAGTTTTTACAATTTTGGAAAAATTTTCTTTTTTATCGAATTTCGGAAAGTTACCGAAATTTTTAATTTTTCTGGATTTTTGAGTTTTTCGAATTTTTTAATTTTTCTCGATTTTTTCATTTCAACAAAAATTACAATTTTACAGTTTTATCTAATTTCGAAAATTTTCGGAATCTTAAATTTTTTCGACTTTTGAATTTTGGCAATTTTTGCATTTTTCTTGATATTTTTATTCAACAAATTTTAAAGTTCTCCAATTTTCCGAAATTTTTTCGATTTTTAAATTCAGGGAATTTTAGCATTTTTCTTGATATTTTTAATTCAACAAAAATTACAATTTTTAGAATTTTTTTTATTTCAACAAAAATTACAATTTTCCAATTTTCTAAAATTCTTAATTTAGAGAACTTTGTGATTTAGTCGATTTTACAGTTTTTACTATTTTGAAAAATTTTTCTTTTTTATCAAATTTTCGGAAAATTTGCAACATTTAAATTTTTTTCGATTTTTTAATTTTTTGAATTTTTTAATTGTTTTCGATTTTTTCATTTCAACAAAAATTACAATTTTCCAATTTTGGCGATTTCTTTATTTAAAGAGCTTTGCGATTTTAGAGTTTTCACAGCCTTTACTATTTTGAAAAAATTTAATTTTTTTATCGAATTTCGGTAAAATTCCGAAATTTTTAATTTTATTTTGATTTTTGAATTTTTGAATTTTTCTCGATTTTTTCATTTCAACATAATTTACAATATTCCAATTTTGTAGATTTCTAAATTTAAACAGCTTTGCGATTTTTAAGTTTTCACAGTTTTTACAATTTTGAAAAAATTTTCTTTTGTTATAAAAATTCGGAATTTTCCGATATTTTAAATGTTGTCGATTGTTTAATTTTAGGAATATTTGCATTTTTCTCGATTTTTTTATTTATAACAAAAATTACAATATTCAAATTTTGTCCATTTCTTTATTTAGGGAGCTTTGCGATTTTACAGTTTTCACAGTTTTTACAATTTTGGAAAAATTTTCTTTTATATCAAATTTCGGAAAATTTCCGAAATTTTTAATTTTTTTTGATTTTTTAATTTTTAGAATTTTTTAATTTTTCTCGATTTTTTCATTTCAACAAAAATTACAATTTTCCAATTTTGTAGATTTCTAAATTAAGAGAAGTTTGTGATTTTGTCGACTTTATAGTTTTTACTATTTTAAACATTTTTTCTTTTTTTATCAAATTTCGGAAATTTTAAATTTTTTTTTCGATTTTTGAATTTAGGGAATTTTAGCATTTTTCTTGATATTTTTAATTCAACAAAAATTACAATTTTCCAATTTTGGCGATTTCTTTATTTAAAGAGCTTTGCGATTTTTAAGTTTTCACAGTCTTTACTATATTGAAAAAATTTAATTTTTTTATCAAATTTCGGAAATTTTCCGAAAATTTAAATTTTGTCGATTGTTGAATTTTAGGAATTTTAGCATTTTTCTCAATTTTTTTATTTATAACAAAAATTACAATATTCAAATTTTGTCCATTTCTTTATTTAGGGAACTTTGCGATTTCACAGTTTTCACATATTTAACAATTTTGGAAAAATTTTCTTTTTTATCGAATTTCGGAAAGTTTCCGAAATTTTGAATTTTTTTTGATTTTTGAATTTTTAGAGTTTTTCCATTTTTCTCGATATTTTCATTTCAACAAAAATTACAATTTTCCAATTTTGTAGATTTCTTAATTTAGAGAACTTTGCGATTTTACAGTTTTTACTATATTGAAAAAAATTTCTTTTGTTATCAAATTTCGGAAATTTTAAATTTTTTCGATTTTTGAATTTAGGGAATTTTAGCATTTTTCTTGATATTTTTAATTCAACAAATATTACAATTTTCCAATTTTTTAGATTTCTTAATTTAGAGAAGTTTGTGATTTTGTCGATTTTACAGTTTTTACTATTTTGAAAAAATTTTCTTTTTTTTATCAAATTTTCGGAATTTTTGCAAAATTTTAATTTGTCTCGATTTTTTGAATTTTTGAATTTTTCTCGATTTTTTCGTTTCAACAAAAATTACAATTTTCCAATTTTGTAGTTTTCTTAATTAAGAAAAGTTTGTGATTTTGTCGATTTAATAGTTTTTACTATTTTAAAAATTTTTTCTTTTTTTATCAAATTTCGGAAATTTTAAATTTTTTCGATTTTTGAATTTAGGGAATTTTAGCATATTTCTTGATATTTTTAATTCAACAAAAATTACAATTTTCCAATTTTGTAGATTTCTTAATTTAGAGAAGTTTGTGATTTTGTCGATTTTACAGTTTTTACTATTTTGAAAAAATTTTCTTTTTTTTATCAAATTTTCGGAAATTTTGCAAAATTTTAATTTGTCTCGATTTTTTGAATTTTTAGAATTTTCGCATTTTTCTCGATTTTTTCATTTCAACAAAAATTACAATTTTCCAATTTTGTAGATTTCTTAATTTAGAGAACTTTGCGATTTTACAGTTTTTACTATTTTGAAAAAAATTTCTTTTGTTATCAAATTTCGATAATTTTTAAATTTTTTAGATTTTTGAATTTAGGGAATTTTAGCATTTTTCTTGATATTTTTAATTCAACAAAAGTTACAATTTTCCAATTTTGGCGATTTCTTTATTTAAAGAGCTTTGCGATTTTAAAGTTTTCACAGTCTTTACTATTTTGAAAAAATTTAATTTTTTTTATCAAATTTCGGAAATTTTCCGAAATTTTAAATTTTTTCGATTGTTGAATTTTAGGAATATTTGCATTTTTCTCGATTTTTTTTTTTTTTTGAAATTAACAATATTCCAATTTTGTCCATTTCTTTATTTAGGGAACTTTGCGATTTTACAGTTTTTACAATTTTGGAAAAATGTTCTTTTTTATCGAATTTCGGAAAGTTTCCGAAATTTTTAATTTTTTTTTCGATTTTTGAATTTTTGGAATTTTCGCATTTTTCTCGATTTTTTCATTTCAACAAAAATTACAATTTTTCAATTTTTTAGATTTCTTAATTTAGAGAATTTTGTGATTTTGTCGATTTAACAGTTTTTACTATTTTAAAAAAATTTTCTTTTTTTATCATATTTCGGAAATTTTCATAAATTTTAAATTTTTTCGATTTTTGAATTTAGGGAATTTTAGCATTTTTCTTGATATTTTGAATTCAACAAAAATTACAATTTTCCAATTTTGGCGATTTATTTTTTTAAAAAGCTTTGCGATTTTTAAGTTTTCACAGTTTTTACAATTTTGGAAAAATTTAATTTTTTTATCAAATTTCGGAAAGTTACCGAAATCTTAAATTTTTTCAATTTTTGAATTTTTAGAATTTTTTAATTTTTCTCGATTTTTTCATTTCAACAAAAATTACAATTTTCCAATTTTGTAGATTTCTTAATTTAGAGAACTTTGCGATATTACAGTTTTCACAGTTCTTACAATTTTGAAAAAAATTTATTTTGTTCGGAAATTTTACGAAATTTAAAATTTTTTCGATTTTTGAATTTAGGGAATTTTAGCATTTTTCTTGATATTTTTAATTCAACGAAAATTACAATTTTCCAATTTTGGCGATTTCTTAATTTAAAGAACTTTGCGATTTTTTAAGTTTTCACAGTCTTTACTATTTTTAAAAAAATTTAATATTTTTATCAAATTTCGGAAATTTTCCGAAATTTTAAATTATGTCGATTGTTGAATTTTAGGAATTTTTGCATTTTTCTCAACTTTTTCATTTTTAACAAAATTTACAATATTCAAATTTTGTCAATTTCTTTATTTAGGGAACTTTGTGATTTTACAGTTTTCACAGTTTTAACAATTTTGGAAAAAAATTTCTTTTTTATGGAATTTCGGAAAGTTTCCGAAATTTTTAATTTTTTTTGATTTTTGAATTTTTAGAATTTTTGCATTTTTCTCGATTTTTTCATTTCAAAAAAATTACAATTTTCCAATTTCGTAGATTTCTGAATTAAGAGAATTTTATGATTTTGTCGATTATACAGTTTTTACTATTTTGAAAAAATTTTCTTTTTTTTATCAAATTTTCGGAAATTTTGCAAAATTTTAATTTGTCTCGATTTTTTGAATTTTTAAAATTTTTGCATTTTTCTCGATTTTTTCATTTCAACAAAATTTACAATATTCCAATTTTGTAGATTTCTTTATTTAAAGTGATTTGCGACTTTTAAGTTTTCACAGTTTTTACTATTTTGAAAAAAATTTTCTTTTTTATCAAATTTTCGGAAATTTTGCAAAATTTTAATTTTTTTCGATTTTTGAATTTTTTGAATTTTTGAATTTTTCTCGATTGTTTCATTTCAACAAAACTTACAATTTTCCAATTTTGTAGATTTCTTAATTTAGAGAACTTTGAGATTTTACAGTTTTTACAGTTTTAACAAGTTTGAAAATATTTAATTGTTTCATCTAATTTCGGAAATTTTCCGAAATCTTAAATTTTTTCGACTTTTGAATTTTGGGAATTTTTGCATTTTTCTTGATATTTTTATTCCACAAATTTTACAGTTCTCCAATTTTGTCGATTTCTTAATTTAGAGAACTTTATGATTTTACATTTTTCTCGATTTTTTCATTTCAACAAAATTTACAATATTCAAATTTTGTCCATTTCTTTATTTGGGGAACTTTGCGATTTTACAGTAATCACAGTTTTTACAATTTTGGAAAAATTTTCTTTTTTATCAAATTTCGGAAAGTTTCCGAAATTTTTAATTTTTCTTGATTTTTGAATTTTTTTAATTTTTTAATTCTTCTCGATTTTTTTATTTCAACAAAAATTACAATTTTCCAATTTTGTAGATTTCTTAATTTAGAGAACTTTGCGATTTTACAGTTTTTACTATTTTGAAAAAAATTTCTTCTGTTATCAAATTTCGGAAATTTTCCGAAATTTTAAATTTTTTCAATTTTTGAATTTAGGGAATTTTAGCATTTTTCTTGAAATCTTTAATTTAACAAAAATTACAATTTTCCAATTTTTTCGATTTCTTTATTTTAAGAACTTTGCAATTTTTAAGTTTTCACAGTCTTTACCATTTTGAAAAAATGTAATTTTTTTTATCAAATTTGGGAAATTTTCCGAAATTTTAAATTTTGTCGATTGTTGAATTTTAGGAATTTTTGCATTTTTCTCAATTTTTGTATTTTTAACAAAATTTACAATATTCAAATTTTATCCATTTCTTTATTTAGGGAACTTTGCGATTTTACAGTTTTCACAGTTTTTACAATTTTGGAAAAATTTTTTTTTTTATTGAATTTCGGAGTTACCGAAATTTTTAATTTTTCTGGATTTTTGAGTTTTTCAAATTTTTTAATTTTTCTCGATTTTTTCATTTCAACAAAAATTACAATTTTCCAATTTTGTAGATTTCTTACTTTAGAGAACTTTGCGATTTTACAGTTTTCACAGTTTTTACTATTTTGAAAAAATTTAATGGTTTTATCTAATTTCGAAAATTTTCGAAATCTTAAATTTTTTCGACTTTTGAATTTTGGGAATTTTTGCATTTTTCTTGATATTTTTAATTCAACAGAAATTACAATTTTCCAATTTTTTAGATTTCTTAATTTAGAGAAGTTTGTGATTTTGTCGATTTTACAGTTTTTACTATTTTCAAAAATTTTTCTTTTTTATCAAATTTTCGGAAATTTTGCAACATTTAAATTTTTCTGTATTTTTGAGTTTTTCAAATTTTTTAATTTTTCTCGATTTTTTCATTTCAACAAAAATTACAATTTTCCAATTTTGTAGATTTCTTAATTTAGAGAACTTTGCGATTTTACAGTTTTCACAGTTTTTACTATTTTGAACAATTTTTGATTTTTTTTATCTAATTTCGGAAATTTTCCGAAATCTTAAATTTGTTCGACTTTTGAATTTTGGGAATTTTTTCGGAAATTTTCCAAAATTTTAAGTTTTTTCGATTTTTGAATTTAGGGAATTTTAGCATTTTTCTTGATATTTTTAATTCAACAAAAATTACAATTTTCCAATTTTGGCGATTTCTTTATTTAAAGAGCTTTGCGATTTTACAGTTGTTACAGTTTTTACTATTTTAAAAATATTTATTTTTATTATCTGATTTCGGAAATTTTCCGAAACCTTAAATTTTTTCAATTTTTGAATTTTGGGAATTTTTGAATTTTTCTTGATATTTTTAATTGAACAAATTTTACAATTTTCCAATGTTGTCGATTTCTATATTTAAAGAAATTTGTGATATTGTCAATTACTCAGTTTTTACTATTTTGTAGAAATTGTCTTCTTTATTCAATTTCGGAAATTTTCCGAAATTTTAAATTTTTCCGATTTTTGAATTTCTTAAATTTTTTAATTTTTCTCGATTTTTTAATTTCAACATAATTTACAATATTCCAATTTTGTAGATTTCTTTATTTAAAGAGTTTTGCGATTTTTAAGTTTTCACAGTTTTTACAATTTTGAAAAAATTTTCTTTTGTTATAAAAATTCGGAATTTTTCCGATATTTTAAATGTTGTCGATTGTTGAATTTTAGGAATATTTGCATTTTTCTCGATTTTTTTTTTTTTAAATTAACAAAATTCAAATTTTGTCCATTTCTTTATTTAGGGAACTTTGCGATTTTACAGTTTTCACAGTTTTTACAATTTTGGAAAAATTTTCTTTTATATCAAATTTCGGAAAATTTCCGAAATTTTTATTTTTTTTTGATTTTTTAATTTTTAGAATTTTTTAATTTTTCTCGATTTTTTCGTTTCAACAAAAATTACAATTTTCCAATTTTGTAGATTTCTAAATTAAGAGAAGTTTGTGATTTTGTCGATTTAACAGTTTTTACTATTTTAAAATATTTTTCTTTTTTTATCAAATTTCTGAAATTTCTGAAATTTTAAATTTTTTCGATTTTTGAATTTAGGGAATTTTAGCATTTTTCTTGATATTTTTAATTCAACAAAAATTACAATTTTCCAATTTTGTAGATTTCTTAATTTAGAGAACTTTGCGATTTTACAGTTTTTACTATATTGAAAAAATTTTCTTTTGTTATCAAATTTCGGAAATTTTAAATTTTTTAGATTTTTGAATTTAGGGAATTTTAGCATTTTTCTTGATATTTTTAATTCAACAGAAATTACAATTTTCCAATTTTTTAGATTTCTTAATTTAGAGAAGTTTGTGATTTTGTCGATTTTACAGTTTTTACTATTTTGAAAAAATTTTCTTTTTTTTATCAAATTTTCGGAAATTTTGCAAAATTTTAATTTGTCTCGATTTTTTGAATTTTTAGAATTTTCGCATTTTTATCGATTTTTTCATTTCAACAAAAATTACAATTTTCCAATTTTGTAGATTTCTTAATTTAGAGAACTTTGCGATTTTACAGTTTCTACTATTTTGAAAAAAAATTCTTTGTTATCAAATTTCGATAATTTTTAAATTTTTTAGATTTTTGAATTTAGGGAATTTTAGAATTTTTCTTGATATTTTTAATTCAACAAAAGTTCCATTTTTCCAATTTTGGCGATTTCTTTATTTAAAGAGCTTTGCGATTTTAAAGTTTTCACAGTCTTTACTATTTTGAAAAAATTTAATTTTTTTTATCAAATTTCGTAAATTTTCCGAAATTTTAAATTTTTTCGGTTGTTGAATTTTAGGAATATTTGCATTTTTCTCGATTTTTTTTTTTTTGAAATTAACAATATTCCAATTTTGTCCATTTCTTTATTTAGGGAACTTTGCGATTTTACAGTTTTTACAATTTTGGAAAAATGTTCTTTTTGATCGAATTTCGGAAAGTCTCCGAAATTTTTAATTTTTTTTTCGATTTTTGAATTTTTGGAATTTTCGCATTTTTATCGATTTTTTCATTTCAACAAAAATTACAATTTTCCAATTTTGTAGATTTCTTAATTTAGAGAATTTTGTGATTTTGTCGATTTAACAGTTTTTACTATTTTAAAAAAATTTTCTTTTTTTATCATATTTCGGAAATTTTCGGAAATTTTAAATTTTTTCGATTTTTGAATTTAGGGAATTTTAGCATTTTTATTGATATTTTGAATTCAACAAAAATTACAATTTTCCAATTTTGGCGATTTATTTTTTTAAAAAGCTTTGCGATTTTTAAGTTTTCACAGTTTTTACAATTTTGAAAAAATTTAATTTTTTTATCAAATTTCGGAAAGTTACCGAAATCTTAAATTTTTTCAATTTTTGAATTTTTAGAATTTTTTAATTGTTTTCGATTTTTTCATTTCAACAAAAATTACAATTTTCCAATTTTGTAGATTTCTTAATTTAGAGAACTTTGCGATCTAACAGTTTTCACAGTTTTTACTATTTTGAACAATTTTAATTTTTTTTATCTAATTTCGGAAATTTTCCGAAATCTCAAATTTGTTCGACTTTTGAATTTAGGGAATTTTTTCGGAAATTTTCCGAAATTTTAAGTTTTTTCGATTTTTGAATTAAGGGAATTTTAGCATTTTTCTTGATATTTTTAATTCAACAAAAATTACAAATTTCCAATTTTGGCGATTTTTTTATCTAAAGAGCTTTGCGATTTTTAAGTTTTCACAGTCTTTACTATATTGAAAAAATTTAATTTTTTTATCAAATTTCGGTAAAATTCCGAAATTTTTAATTTTGTCGATTGTTGAATTTTAGGAATTTTGGCATTTTTCTCAATTTTTTTATTTATAACAAAAATTACAATATTCAAATTTTGTCCATTTCTTTATTTAGGGAACTTTCCGATTTTACAGTTTTCACATTTTTTACAATTTTGGAAAAAATTTCTTTTTTATCGAATTTCGGAAAGTTTCCGAAATTTTGAATTTTTTTTGATTTTTGAATTTTTCCATTTTTCTCGATATTTTCATTTCAACAAAAATTACAATTTTCCAATTTTGTAGATTTCTTAATTTAGAGAACTTTGCGATTTTACAGTTTTCACAGTTTTTTACTATTTTAAAAAAAAATTTCTTTTGTTATCAAATTTCGGAAATTTTCCGAAATTTTAAATTTTTTCGATTTTTGAATTTAGGGAATTTTAGCATTTTTCTTGAAATCTTTAATTTAACAAAAATTACAATTTTCCAATTTTTTCGATTTCTTTATTTAAAGAACTTTGCAATTTTTAAGTTTTCACAGTCTTTACCATTTTGAAAAAATGTAATTTTTTTTATCAAATTTGGGAACTTTTCCGAAATTTTAAGTTTTGTCGATTGTTGAATTTTAGGAATTTTTGCAATTTTCTCATTTTCTGTATTTTTAACAAAATTTACAATATTCAAATTTTATCCATTTCTTTATTTAGGGAACTTTGCGATTTTACAGTTTTCACAGTTTTTACAATTTTGGAAAAATTTTCTTTTTTATCGAATTTCGGAAAGTTACCGAAATTTTTAATTTTTCTGGATTTTTGAGTTTTTCGAATTTTTTAATTTTTCTCGATTTTTTCATTTCAACAAAAATTACAATTTTCCAATTTTGTAGATTTCTTACTTTAGAGAACTTTGCGATTTTACAGTTTTCACAGTTTTACTATTTTGAAAAAATTTAATGGTTTTATCTAATTTCGAAAATTTTCGAAATCTTAAATTTTTTCGACTTTTGAATTTTGGGAATTTTTGCATTTTTCTTGATATTTTTATTCAACAAATTTTAAAGTTCTCCAATTTTCCGAAATTTTTTCGATTTTTAAATTCAGGGAATTTTAGCATTTTTCTTGATATTTTTAATTCAACAAAAATTACAATTTTTAGAATTTTTAGAATTTTTGCATTTTTCTCGATTTTTTTTATTTCAACAAAAATTACAATTTTCCAATTTTCTAAAATTCTTAATTTAGAGAACTTTGTGATTTAGTCGATTTTACAGTTTTTACTATTTTGAAAAATTTTTCGTTTTTATCAAATTTTCGGAAAATTTGCAACATTTAAATTTTTTTCGATTTTTTAATTTTTTGAATTTTTTAATTGTTTTCGATTTTTTCATTTCAACATAATTTACAATATTCCAATTTTGTAGATTTCTTTATTTAAAGAGCTTTGCGATTTTTAAGTTTTCACAGTTTTTACAATTTTGAAAAAATTTTCTTTTGTTATAAAAATTCGGAATTTTCCGATATTTTAAATGTTGTCGATTGTTGAATTTTAGGAATATTTGCATTTTTCTCGATTTTTTTATTTATAACAAAAATTACAATATTCAAATTTTGTCCATTTCTTTATTTAGGGAACTTTGCGATTTTACAGTTTTCACAGTTTTTACAATTTTGGAAAAATTTTCTTTTATATCAAATTTCGGAAAATTTCAGAAATTTTTAATTTTTTTTGATTTTTTAATTTTTTGAATTTTTTAATTTTTCTCGATTTTTTCATTTCAACAAAAATTACAATTTTCCAATTTTGTAGATTTCTAAGTTAAGAGAAGTTTGTGATTTTGTCGACTTAATAGTTTTCACTATTTTAAACATTTTTTCTTTTTTTATCAAATTTCGGAAATTTTAAATTTTTTTTTCGATTTTTGAATTTAGGGAATTTTAGCATTTTTCTTGATATTTTTAATTCAACAAAAATTACAATTTTCCAATTTTGGCGATTTCTTTATTTAAAGAGCTTTGCGATTTTTAAGTTTTCACAGTCTTTACTATATTGAAAAAATTTAATTTTTTTATCAAATTTCGGAAATTTTCCGAAAATTTAAATTTTGTCGATTGTTGAATTTTAGGAATTTTAGCATTTTTCTCAATTTTTTTATTTATAACAAAAATTACAATATTCAAATTTTGTCCATTTCTTTATTTAGGGAACTTTGCGATTTCACAGTTTTCACATTTTTTACAATTTTGGAAAAATTTTCTTTTTTATCGAATTTCGGAAAGTTTCCGAAATTTTGAATTTTTTTTGATTTTTGAATTTTTAGAGTTTTTCCATTTTTCTCGATATTTTCATTTCAACAAAAATTACAATTTTCCAATTTTGTAGATTTCTTAATTTAGAGAACTTTGCGATTTTACAGTTTTTACTATATTGAAAAAAATTTCTTTTGTTATCAAATTTCGGAAATTTTAAATTTTTTCGATTTTTGAATTTAGGGAATTTTAGCATTTTTCTTGATATTTTTAATTCAACAAATATTACAATTTTCCAATTTTTTAGATTTCTTAATTTAGAGAAGTTTGTGATTTTGTCGATTTTACAGTTTTTACTATTTTGAAAAAATTTTCTTTTTTTTATCAAATTTTCGGAATTTTTGCAAAATTTTAATTTGTCTCGATTTTTTGAATTTTTGAATTTTTCTCGATTTTTTCGTTTTAACAAAAATTACAATTTTCCAATTTTGTAGATTTCTTAATTAAGAGAAGTTTGTGATTTTGTCGATTTAACAGTTTTTACTATTTTAAAAATTTTTTCTTTTTTTATCAAATTTCGGAAATTTTAAATTTTTTCGATTTTTGAATTTAGGGAATTTTAGCATATTTCTTGATATTTTTAATTCAACAAAAATTACAATTTTCCAATTTTGTAGATTTCTTAATTTAGAGAACTTTGCGATTTTACAGTTTTTACTATATTGAAAAAAATTTCTTTTGTTATCAAATTTCGGAAATTTTAAATTTTTTAGATTTTTGAATTTAGGGAATTTTAGCATTTTTCTTGATATTTTTAATTCAACAAAAATTACAATTTTCCAATTTTTTAGATTTCTTAATTTAGAGAAGTTTGTGATTTTGTCGATTTTACAGTTTTTACTATTTTGAAAAAATTTTCTTTTTTTTATCAAATTTTCGGAAATTTTGCAAAATTTTAATTTGTCTCGATTTTTTGAATTTTTAGAATTTTCGCATTTTTATCGATTTTTTCATTTCAACAAAAATTACAATTTTCCAATTTTGTAGATTTCTTAATTTAGAGAACTTTGCGATTTTACAGTTTTTACTATTTTGAAAAAAATTTCTTTTGTTATCAAATTTCGATAATTTTTAAATTTTTTAGATTTTTGAATTTAGGGAATTTTAGCATTTTTCTTGATATTTTTAATTCAACATAAGTTACAATTTTCCAATTTTGGCGATTTCTTTATTTAAAGAGCTTTGCGATTTTAAAGTTTTCACAGTCTTTACTATTTTGAAAAAATTTAATTTTTTTTATCAAATTTCGTAAATTTTCCGAAATTTTAAATTTTTTCGATTGTTGAATTTTAGGAATATTTGCATTTTTCTCGATTTTTTTTTTTTTTGAAATTAACAATATTCCAATTTTGTCCATTTCTTTATTTAGGGAACTTTGCGATTTTACAGTTTTTACAATTTTGGAAAAATGTTCTTTTTTATCGAATTTCGGAAAGTTTCCGAAATTTTTAATGTTTTTTTCGATTCTTGAATTTTTGGAATTTTCGCATTTTTATCGATTTTTTCATTTCAACAAAAATTACAATTTTACAATTTTTTAGATTTCTTAATTTAGAGAATTTTGTGATTTTGTCGATTTAACAGTTTTTACTATTTTAAAAAAATTTTCTTTTTTTATCATATTTCGGAAATTTTCATAAATTTTAAATTTTTTCGATTTTTGAATTTAGGGAATTTTAGCATTTTTCTTGATATTTTGAATTCAACAAAAATTACAATTTTCCAATTTTTGGCGATTTATTTTTTTAAAAAGCTTTGCGATTTTCAAGTTTTCACAGTTTTTACAATTTTGAAAAAATTTAATTTTTTTATCAAATTTCGGAAAGTTACCGAAATCTTAAATTTTTTCAATTTTTGAATTTTTAGAATTTTTTAATTTTTCTCGATTTTTTCATTTCAACAAAAATTACAATTCTCCAATTATGTAGATTTCTTAATTTAGAGAACTTTGCGATTTTACAGTTTTTACAGTTTTTAAAAATTTGAAAATATTTAATGTTTTTATCGAATTTCGGAAAGTTTCCGTAATTTTTAATTTTTTTTTATTTTTGAATTTTTAGAATTTTTCTCGATTTTTTCATTTCAACAAAAATTACAATTTTCCAATTTTGTAGATTTCTTAATTTAGAGAACTTTGCGATATAACAGTTTTCACAGTTCTTACAATTTTGAAAAAAATTTATTTTGTTCGGAAATTTTCCGAAATTTAAAATTTTTTCGATTTTTGAATTTAGGGAATTTTAACATTTTTCTTGATATTTTTAATTCAACGAAAATTACAATTTTCCAATTTTGGCGATTTCTTAATTTAAAGAACTTTGCGATTTTTTAAGTTTTCACAGTCTTTACTATTTTTAAAATAATTTAATATTTTTATCAAATTTCGGAAATTTTCCGAAATTTTAAATTATGTCGATTGTTAAATTTTAGGAATTTTTGCATTTTTCTCAATTTTTTCATTTTTAACAAAATTTACAATATTCAAATTTTATCCATTTCTTTATTTAGGGAACTTTGCGATTTTACAGTTTTCACAGTTTTTACAATTTTGGAAAAATTTTCTTTTTTATCGAATTTCGGAAAGTTACCGAAATTTTTAATTTTTCTGGATTTTTGAGTTTTTCGAATTTTTTAATTTTTCTCGATTTTTTCATTTCAACAAAAATTACAATTTTACAGTTTTATCTAATTTCGAAAATTTTCGGAATCTTAAATTTTTTCGACTTTTGAATTTTGGCAATTTTTGCATTTTTCTTGATATTTTTATTCAACAAATTTTAAAGTTCTCCAATTTTCCGAAATTTTTTCGATTTTTAAATTCAGGGAATTTTAGCATTTTTCTTGATATTTTTAATTCAACAAAAATTACAATTTTTAGAATTTTTAGAATTTTTGCATTTTTCTCGATTTTTTTTATTTCAACAAAAATTACAATTTACCAATTTTCTAAAATTCTTAATTTAGAGAACTTTGTGATTTAGTCGATTTTACAGTTTTTACTATTTTGAAAAATTTTTCTTTTTTATCAAATTTTCGGAAAATTTGCAACATTTAAATTTTTTTCGATTTTTTAATTTTTTGAATTTTTTAATTGTTTTCGATTTTTTCATTTCAACAAAAATTACAATTTTCCAATTTTGGCGATTTCTTTATTTAAAGAGCTTTGCGATTTTAGAGTTTTCACAGTCTTTACTATTTTGAAAAAATTTAATTTTTTTATCGAATTTCGGTAAAATTCCGAAATTTTTAATTTTATTTTGATTTTTGAATTTTTGAATTTTTCTCGATTTTTTCATTTCAACATAATTTACAATATTCCAATTTTGTAGATTTCTAAATTTAAACAGCTTTGCGATTTTTAAGTTTTCACAGTTTTTACAATTTTGAAAAAATTTTCTTTTGTTATAAAAATTCGGAATTTTCCGATATTTTAAATGTTGTCGATTGTTTAATTTTAGGAATATTTGCATTTTTCTCGATTTTTTTATTTATAACAAAAATTACAATATTCAAATTTTGTCCATTTCTTTATTTAGGGAGCTTTGCGATTTTACAGTTTTCACAGTTTTTACAATTTTGGAAAAATTTTCTTTTATATCAAATTTCGGAAAATTTCCGAAATTTTTTTTGATTTTTTAATTTTTAGAATTTGTTAATTTTTCTCGATTTTTTCATTTCAACAAAAATTACAATTTTCCAATTTTGTAGATTCTTAAATTAAGAGAAGTTTGTGATTTTGTCGACTTAATAGTTTTTACTATTTTAAACATTTTTTCTTTTTTTATCAAATTTCGGAAATTTTAAAATTTTTTTTCGATTTTTGAATTTAGGGAATTTTAGCATTTTTCTTGATATTTTTAATTCAACAAAAATTACAATTTTCCAATTTTGGCGATTTCTTTATCTAAAGAGCTTTGCGATTTTTAAGTTTTCACAGTCTTTACTATATTGAAAAAATTTAATTTTTTTATCAAATTTCGGAAATTTTCCGAAAATTTAAATTTTGTCGATTGTTGAATTTTAGGAATTTTAGCATTTTTCTCAATTTTTTTATTTATAACAAAAATTACAATATTCAAATTTTGTCCATTTCTTTATTTAGGGAACTTTGCGATTTCACAGTTTTCACATATTTTACAATTTTGGAAAAATTTTCTTTTTTATCGAATTTCGGAAAGTTTCCGAAATTTTGAATTTTTTTTGATTTTTGAATTTTTCCATTTTTCTCGATTTTTTCGTTTCAACAAAAATTACAATTTTCCAATTTTGTAGATTTCTTAATTAAGAGAAGTTTGTGATTTTGTCGATTTAATAGTTTTTACTATTTTAAAAATTTTTTCTTTTTTTATCAAATTTCGGAAATTTTAAATTTTTTCGATTTTTGAATTTAGGGAATTTTAGCATATTTCTTGATATTTTTAATTCAACAAAAATTACAATTTTCCAATTTTGTAGATTTCTTAATTTAGAGAACTTTGCGATTTTACAGTTTTTACTATATTGAAAAAAATTTCTTTTGTTATCAAATTTCGGAAATTTTAAATTTTTTAGATTTTTGAATTTAGGGAATTTTAGCATTTTTCTTGATATTTTTAATTCAACAAAAATTACAATTTTCCAATTTTTTAGATTTCTTAATTTAGAGAAGTTTGTGATTTTGTCGATTTTACAGTTTTTACTATTTTGAAAAAATTTTCTTTTTTTTATCAAATTTTCGGAAATTTTGCAAAATTTTAATTTGTCTCGATTTTTTGAATTTTTAGAATTTTCGCATTTTTCTCGATTTTTTCATTTCAACAAAAATTACAATTTTCCAATTTTGTAGATTTCTTAATTTAGAGAACTTTGCGATTTTACAGTTTTTACTATTTTGAAAAAAATTTCTTTTGTTATCAAATTTCGATAATTTTTAAATTTTTTAGATTTTTGAATTTAGGGAATTTTAGCATTTTTCTTGATATTTTTAATTCAACAAAAGTTACAATTTTCCAATTTTGGCGATTTCTTTATTTAAAGAGCTTTGCGATTTTAAAGTTTTCACAGTCTTTACTATTTTGAAAAAATTTAATTTTTTTTATCAAATTTCGTAAATTTTCCGAAATTTTAAATTTTTTCGATTGTTGAATTTTAGGAATATTTGCATTTTTCTCGATTTTTTTTTTTTTTGAAATTAACAATATTCCAATTTTGTCCATTTCTTTATTTAGGGAACTTTGCGATTTTATAGTTTTTACAATTTTGGAAAAATGTTCTTTTTTATCGAATTTCGGAAAGTTTCCGAAATTTTTAATTTTTTTTTCGATTTTTGAATTTTTGGAATTTTCGCATTTTTCTCGATTTTTTCATTTCAACAAAAATTACAATTTTTCAATTTTTTAGATTTCTTAATTTAGAGAATTTTGTGATTTTGTCGATTTAACAGTTTTTACTATTTTAAAAAAATTTTCTTTTTTTATCATATTTCGGAAATTTTCATAAATTTTAAATTTTTTCGATTTTTGAATTTAGGGAATTTTAGCATTTTTCTTGATATTTTGAATTCAACAAAAATTACAATTTTCCAATTTTGGCGATTTATTTTTTTAAAAAGCTTTGCGATTTTTAAGTTTTCACAGTTTTTACAATTTTGGAAAAATTTAATTTTTTTATCAAATTTCGGAAAGTTACCGAAATCTTAAATTTTTTCAATTTTTCAATTTTTAGAATTTTTTAATTTTTCTCGATTTTTTCATTTCAACAAAAATTACAATTTTCCAATTTTGTAGATTTTTTAATTTAGAGAACTTTGCGATATTACAGTTTTCACAGTTCTTACAATTTTGAAAAAAATTTATTTTGTTCGGAAATTTTCCGAAATTTAAAATTTTTTCGATTTTTGAATTTAGGGAATTTTAGCATTTTTCTTGATATTTTTAATTCAACGAAAATTACAATTTTCCAATTTTGGCGATTTTTTAATTTAAAGAACTTTGCGATTTTTTAAGTTTTCACAGTCTTTACTATTTTTAAAATAATTAAATATTTTTATCAAATTTCGGAAATTTTCCGAAATTTTAAATTATGTCGATTGTTAAATTTTAGGAATTTTTGCATTTTTCTCAATTTTTTCATTTTTAACAAAATTTACAATATTCAAATTTTGTCAATTTCTTTATTTAGGGAACTTTGTGATTTTACAGTTTTCACAGTTTTAACAATTTTGGAAAAAAATTTCTTTTTTATGGAATTTCGGAAAGTTTCCGAAATTTTTAATTTTTATTGATTTTTGAATTTTTAGAATTTTTGCATTTTTTTCGATTTTTTCATTTCAACATAAATTACAATTTTCCAATTTCGTAGATTTCTGAATTAAGAGAATTTTATGATTTTGTCGATTATACAGTTTTTACTATTTTGAAAAAAGTGTCTTGTTTATTCAATTTCGAAAATTTTCCGAAATTTTAAATTTTTCCAATTTTTTAATTTTTTAAAATTTTTCAATTTTTTTCGATTTTTTCATTTCAACAAAATTTACTATATATTTCAATTTTGTATATTTCTTAATTTAAAAAATTTTGCGATTTTTCAGTTTTCACAGTTTTTACTATTTTGAAAAACATTAATTTTTTTTATCTAATTTCGGAAATTTTCCGAAATCTTAAATTTATTCGATTTTTTAATTTAGGGAATTTTTGCATTTTTCTTGATATTATTAATTCAACAAATTTAACAATTTGTTGTCGATTTCTAAATTTAGAGAAATTTGTGATTTTGTCGATTATACAGTTTTTACTATTTTGAAGAAAGTGTCTTCTTTATTGAATTTCGGAAATTTTCCGAAATTTAAAATTTTTCCGATTTTTTAATTTTTTAAATTTTTAAATTTTTCTCGATTTTTTCAGTTCAACAAAATTTACAATATTCCAATTTTGTATATTTCTTAATTTAAAAAACTTTGCGACTTTTCAGTTTTCTTAGTTTTTTCTATTTTGAAAAAAATTTCTTTTGTTATCAAATTTCGGAAATTTTCCGAAATTTTCAATGTTGTCGATTGTTGAATTTTAGGAATTTTGGCAATTTTCTCGATTTTTTTATTTATAACAAAATTTGCCATATTCAAATTTTGTCCCTTTTTTTTATTTAGGGAACTTTGCGATTTTAAAATTTTCACAGTTTTTACAATTTTGAAAAAATTTTCTTTTTATCGAATTTCGGAAAGCTTCCGATATTTTTAATTTTTTTTGATTTTTGAATTTTTAGAATTTTTGCATTTTTCTCGATTTTTTCATTTCAACAAAAATTACAATTTTCCAATTTTGTGGATTTCTTAATTTAGAGAACTTTGCGATTTTACAGTTTTCACAGTTTTTACTATTTTGAAAAAAAATTTCTTTTGTTATCAAATTTCGGAAATTTTCCGAAATTTTAAATTTTTTCGATTTTTGAATTTAGGGAATTTTAGCATTTTTCTTGAAATCTTTAATTTAACAAAAATTACAATTTTCCAATTTTTTCGATTTCTTTATTTAAAGAACTTTGCAATTTTTAAGTTTTCACAGTCTTTACCATTTTGAAAAAATGTAATTTTTTTTATCAAATTTGGGAAATTTTCCGAAATTTTAAATTTTGTCGATTGTTGAATTTTAGGAATTTTTGCATTTTTCTCATTTTTTGTATTTTTAACAAAATTTACAATATTCAAATTTTATCCATTTCTTTATTTAGGGAACTTTGCGATTTTACAGTTTTCACAGTTTTTACAATTTTGGAAAAATTTTCTTTTTTATCGAATTTCGGAAAGTTACCGAAATTTTTAATTTTTCTGGATCTTTGAGTTTTTCGAATTTTTTAATTTTTCTCGATTTTTTCATTTCAGCAAAAATTACAATTTTCCAATTTTGTAGATTTCTTACTTTAGAGAACTTTGCGATTTTACAGGTTTCACAGTTTTTACTATTTTGAAAAAATTTAATGGTTTTATCTAATTTCGAAAATTTTCGAAATCTTAAATTTTTTAGACTTTTGAATTTTGGGAATTTTTGCATTTTTCTTGATATTTTTATTCATCAAATTTTAAAGTTCTCCAATTTTCCGAAATTTTTTCGATTTTTAAATTCAGGGAATTTTAGCATTTTTCTTGATATTTTTAATTCAACAAAAATTACAATTTTTAGAATTTTTAGAATTTTTGCATTTTTCTCGATTTTTTTTATTTCAACAAAAATTACAATTTTCCAATTTTCTAAAATTCTTAATTTAGAGAACTTTGTGATTTAGTCGATTTTACAGTTTTTACTATTTTGAAAAATTTTTCTTTTTTATCAAATTTTCGGAAAATTTGCAACATTTAAATTTTTTTCGATTTTTTAATTTTTTGAATTTTTTAATTGTTTTCGATTTTTTCATTTCAACAAAAATTACAATTTTCCAATTTTGTAGATTTCTTAATTTAGAGAACTTTGCGATTTTACAGTTTTCACAGTTTTTACTATTTTGAACAATTTTAATTTTTTTTATCTAATTTCGGAAATTTTCCGAAATCTCAAATTTGTTCGACTTTTGAATTTAGGGAATTTTTTCGGAAATTTTCCGAAATTTTAAGTTTTTTCGATTTTTGAATTTAGGGAATTTTAGCATTTTTCTTGATATTTTTAATTCAACAAAAATTACAATTTTCCAATTTTGGCGATTTCTTTATTTAAAGAGCTTTGCGATTTTAGAGTTTTCACAGTCTTTACTATTTTGAAAAAATTTAATTTTTTATCGAATTTCGGTAAAATTCCGAAATTTTCAATTTTATTTTGATTTTTGAATTTTTGCATTTTTCTCGATTTTTTCAAATCAAAAAAATTACAATTTTCCAATTTTGTAGATTTCTAAATTTAAACAGCTTTGCGATTTTTAAGTTTTCACAGTCTTTACTATTTTGAAAAAAATTTCTTTTGTTATCGAATTTCGGAAAATTGTCGATTGCTGAATTTTAGGAGTTTTTGCATTTTTCTCGATTTTCGTATTTTTAACAAAATTTACAATATTTAAATTTTGTCCATTTCTTTATTTAGGGAACTTTGCGATTTTACAGTTGTTACAGTATTTACTATTTTAAAAATATTTATTTTTTTTATCTGATTTCGGAAATTTTCCGAAACCTTAAATTTTTTCAATTTTTGAATTTTGGGAATTTTTGAATTTTTCTTGATATTTTTAATTGAACAAATTTTACAATTTTCCAATGTTGTCGATTTCTATATTTAAAGAAATTTGTGATCTTGTCAATTACTCAGTTTTTACTATTTTGAAGAAATTGTCTTCTTTATTCAATTTCGGAAATTTTCCGAAATTTTAAATTTTTCCGATTTTTGAATTTCTTAAATTTTTGAGTTTTTCTCGATTTTTTCATTTCAACATAATTTACAATATTCCAATTTTGTAGATTTCTTACTTTAGAGAACTTTGCGATTTTACAGTTTTCACAGTTTTACTATTTTGAAAAAATTTAATGGTTTTATCTAATTTCGAAAATTTTCGAAATCTTAAATTTTTTCGACTTTTGAATTTTGGGAATTTTTGCATTTTTCTTGATATTTTTATTCAACAAATTTTAAAGTTCTCCAATTTTCCGAAATTTTTTCGATTTTTAAATTCAGGGAATTTTAGCATTTTTCTTGATATTTTTAATTCAACAAAAATTACAATTTTTAGAATTTTTAGAATTTTTGCATTTTTCTCGATTTTTTTTATTTCAACAAAAATTACAATTTTCCAATTTTCTAAAATTCTTAATTTAGAGAACTTTGTGATTTAGTCGATTTTACAGTTTTTACTATTTTGAAAAATTTTTCGTTTTTATCAAATTTTCGGAAAATTTGCAACATTTAAATTTTTTTCGATTTTTTAATTTTTTGAATTTTTTAATTGTTTTCGATTTTTTCATTTCAACATAATTTACAATATTCCAATTTTGTAGATTTCTTTATTTAAAGAGCTTTGCGATTTTTAAGTTTTCACAGTTTTTACAATTTTGAAAAAATTTTCTTTTGTTATAAAAATTCGGAATTTTCCGATATTTTAAATGTTGTCGATTGTTGAATTTTAGGAATATTTGCATTTTTCTCGATTTTTTTATTTATAACAAAAATTACAATATTCAAATTTTGTCCATTTCTTTATTTAGGGAACTTTGCGATTTTACAGTTTTCACAGTTTTTAAAATTTTGGAAAAATTTTCTTTAATATCAAATTTCGGAAAATTTCCGAAATTAATATTTTTTTTTGATTTTTTAATTTTTAGAATTTTTGAATTTTTCTCGATATTTTCATTTCAACAAAAATTACAATTTTCCAATTTTGTAGATTTCTAAATTAAGAGAAGTTTGTGATTTTGTCGATTTAACAGTTTTTACTATTTTAAAAATTTTTTCTTTTTTTATCAAATTTCGGAAATTTTAAATTTTTTCGATTTTTGAATTTAGGGAATTTTAGCATTTTTCTTGATATTTTTAATTCAACAAAAATTACAATTTTCCAATTTTGGCGATTTCTTTATTTAAAGAGCTTTGCGATTTTTAAGTTTTCACAGTCTTTACTATATTGAAAAAATTTAATTTTTTTATCAAATTTCGGAAATTTTCCGAAATTTTAAATTTTGTCGATTGTTGAATTTTAGGAATTTTGGCATTTTTTTTATTTATAACAAAAATTACAATATTCAAATTTTGTCCATTTCTTTATTTAGGGAACTTTGCGATTTTACAGTTTTCACATTTTTTACAATTTTGGAAAAATTTTCTTTTTTATCGAATTTCGGAAAGTTTCCGAAATATTGAATTTTTTTTGATTTTTGAATTTTTAGAATTTTTCCATTTTTCTCGATATTTTCATTTCATTAAAAATTACAATTTTCCAATTTTGTAGATTTCTTAATTTAGAGAACTTTGCGATTTTACAGTTTTTACTATATTGAAAAAAATTTCTTTTGTTATCAAATTTCGGAAATTTTAAATTTTTTTCGAATTTTTGAATTTAGGGAATTTTAGCATTTTTCTTGATATTTTTAATTCAATAAAAATTACAATTTTCCAATTTTTTAGATTTCTTAATTTAGAGAAGTTTGTGATTTTGTCGATTTTACAGTTTTTACTATTTTGAAAAAATTTTCTTTTTTTTATCAAATTTTCGGAAATTTTGCAAAATTTTAATTTGTCTCGATTTTTTGAATTTTTTAAGAATTTTCGCATTTTTCTCGATTTTTTCATTTCAACAAAAATTACAATTTTCCAATTTTGTAGATTTCTTTATTTAGAGATTTTTGTGATTTTGTCAATTTCACAGTTTTTACTATTTTGAAAAAATTTTATTTTATATCAAAGTTTCGGAAATTTTGCAAAATTTTAACTTTTTTCGATTTTTCGATTTTTCGCATTTTTCTCGATTTTTTCTTTTAAAAAAAAAAAATTACAATTTTCCAATTTTGTAGATTTCTTAATTTAGAGAACTTTGCGATATTACAGTTTTCACAGTTCTTACTATTTTGAAAAAAATTTATTTTATTCGGAAATTTTCTGAAATTTAAAATTTTTTCGATTTTTGAATTTAGGGAATTTTAGCATTTTTCTTGATATTTTTAATTCAACGAAAATTACAATTTTCCAATTTTGGCGATTTCTTTATCTAAAGAGCTTTGCGATTTTTAAGTTTTCACAGTCTTTACTATATTGAAAAAATTTAATTTTTTTATCAAATTTCGGAAATTTTCCGAAAATTTAAATTTTGTCGATTGTTGAATTTTAGGAATTTTAGCATTTTTCTCAATTTTTTTATTTATAACAAAAATTACAATATTCAAATTTTGTCCATTTCTTTATTTAGGGAACTTTGCGATTTCACAGTTTTCACATATTTTACAATTTTGGAAAAATTTTCTTTTTTATCGAATTTCGGAAAGTTTCCGAAATTTTGAATTTTTTTTGATTTTTGAATTTTTCCATTTTTCTCGATTTTTTCGTTTCAACAAAAATTACAATTTTCCAATTTTGTAGATTTCTTAATTAAGAGAAGTTTGTGATTTTGTCGATTTAATAGTTTTTACTATTTTAAAAATTTTTTCTTTTTTTATCAAATTTCGGAAATTTTAAATTTTTTCGATTTTTGAATTTAGGGAATTTTAGCATATTTCTTGATATTTTTAATTCAACAAAAATTACAATTTTCCAATTTTGTAGATTTCTTAATTTAGAGAACTTTGCGATTTTACAGTTTTTACTATATTGAAAAAAATTTCTTTTGTTATCAAATTTCGGAAATTTTAAATTTTTTAGATTTTTGAATTTAGGGAATTTTAGCATTTTTCTTGATATTTTTAATTCAACAAAAATTACAATTTTCCAATTTTTTAGATTTCTTAATTTAGAGAAGTTTGTGATTTTGTCGATTTTACAGTTTTTACTATTTTGAAAAAATGTTCTTTTTTTTATCAAATTTTCGGAAATTTTGCAAAATTTTAATTTGTCTCGATTTTTTGAATTTTTAGAATTTTCGCATTTTTCTCGATTTTTTCATTTCAACAAAAATTACAATTTTCCAATTTTGTAGATTTCTTAATTTAGAGAACTTTGCGATTTTACAGTTTTTACTATTTTGAAAAAAATTTCTTTTGTTATCAAATTTCGATAATTTTTAAATTTTTTAGATTTTTGAATTTAGGGAATTTTAGCATTTTTCTTGATATTTTTAATTCAACAAAAGTTACAATTTTCCAATTTTGGCGATTTCTTTATTTAAAGAGCTTTGCGATTTTAAAGTTTTCACAGTCTTTACTATTTTGAAAAAATTTAATTTTTTTTATCAAATTTCGTAAATTTTCCGAAATTTTAAATTTTTTCGATTGTTGAATTTTAGGAATATTTGCATTTTTCTCGATTTTTTTTTTTTTGAAATTAACAATATTCCAATTTTGTCCATTTCTTTATTTAGGGAACTTTGCGATTTTATAGTTTTTACAATTTTGGAAAAATGTTCTTTTTTATCGAATTTCGGAAAGTTTCCGAAATTTTTAATTTTTTTTTCGATTTTTGAATTTTTGGAATTTTCGCATTTTTCTCGATTTTTTCATTTCAACAAAAATTACAATTTTTCAATTTTTTAGATTTCTTAATTTAGAGAATTTTGTGATTTTGTCGATTTAACAGTTTTTACTATTTTAAAAAAATTTTCTTTTTTTATCATATTTCGGAAATTTTCATAAATTTTAAATTTTTTCGATTTTTGAATTTAGGGAATTTTAGCATTTTTCTTGATATTTTGAATTCAACAAAAATTACAATTTTCCAATTTTGGCGATTTATTTTTTTAAAAAGCTTTGCGATTTTTAAGTTTTCACAGTTTTTACAATTTTGGAAAAATTTAATTTTTTTATCAAATTTCGGAAAGTTACCGAAATCTTAAATTTTTTCAATTTTTCAATTTTTAGAATTTTTTAATTTTTCTCGATTTTTTCATTTCAACAAAAATTACAATTTTCCAATTTTGTAGATTTTTTAATTTAGAGAACTTTGCGATATTACAGTTTTCACAGTTCTTACAATTTTGAAAAAAATTTATTTTGTTCGGAAATTTTCCGAAATTTAAAATTTTTTCGATTTTTGAATTTAGGGAATTTTAGCATTTTTCTTGATATTTTTAATTCAACGAAAATTACAATTTTCCAATTTTGGCGATTTTTTAATTTAAAGAACTTTGCGATTTTTTAAGTTTTCACAGTCTTTACTATTTTTAAAATAATTAAATATTTTTATCAAATTTCGGAAATTTTCCGAAATTTTAAATTATGTCGATTGTTAAATTTTAGGAATTTTTGCATTTTTCTCAATTTTTTCATTTTTAACAAAATTTACAATATTCAAATTTTGTCAATTTCTTTATTTAGGGAACTTTGTGATTTTACAGTTTTCACAGTTTTAACAATTTTGGAAAAAAATTTCTTTTTTATGGAATTTCGGAAAGTTTCCGAAATTTTTAATTTTTATTGATTTTTGAATTTTTAGAATTTTTGCATTTTTTTCGATTTTTTCATTTCAACATAAATTACAATTTTCCAATTTCGTAGATTTCTGAATTAAGAGAATTTTATGATTTTGTCGATTATACAGTTTTTACTATTTTGAAAAAAGTGTCTTGTTTATTCAATTTCGAAAATTTTCCGAAATTTTAAATTTTTCCAATTTTTTAATTTTTTAAAATTTTTCAATTTTTTTCGATTTTTTCATTTCAACAAAATTTACTATATATTTCAATTTTGTATATTTCTTAATTTAAAAAATTTTGCGATTTTTCAGTTTTCACAGTTTTTACTATTTTGAAAAACATTAATTTTTTTTATCTAATTTCGGAAATTTTCCGAAATCTTAAATTTATTCGATTTTTTAATTTAGGGAATTTTTGCATTTTTCTTGATATTATTAATTCAACAAATTTAACAATTTGTTGTCGATTTCTAAATTTAGAGAAATTTGTGATTTTGTCGATTATACAGTTTTTACTATTTTGAAGAAAGTGTCTTCTTTATTGAATTTCGGAAATTTTCCGAAATTTAAAATTTTTCCGATTTTTTAATTTTTTAAATTTTTAAATTTTTCTCGATTTTTTCAGTTCAACAAAATTTACAATATTCCAATTTTGTATATTTCTTAATTTAAAAAACTTTGCGACTTATCAGTTTTCTTAGTTTTTTCTATTTTGAAAAAAATTTCTTTTGTTATCAAATTTCGGAAATTTTCCGAAATGTTAAATTTGTTAGATTTTTGAATTTAGGGAATTTAGGCATTTTTCTTAATATTTTTAATTCAAGAAAAATTACAATCTTCCAACCTTTGCGATTTCTTTATTAAAAAATCTTTGCGACTTATAAGTTTTCACAATCTTTACTATTTTGAAAAAATTTAATTTTTGTATCAAATTTCGGAAATTTTCCGAAATTTTCAATGTTGTCGATTGTTGAATTTTAGGAATTTTGGCAATTTTCTCGATTTTTTTATTTATAACAAAATTTGCCATATTCAAATTTTGTCCCTTTTTTTTATTTAGGGAACTTTGCGATTTTAAAATTTTCACAGTTTTTACAATTTTGAAAAAATTTTCTTTTTATCGAATTTCGGAGAGCTTCCGATATTTTTAATTTTTTTTGATTTTTGAATTTTTAGAATTTTTGCATTTTTCTCGATTTTTTCATTTCAACAAAAATTACAATTTTCCAATTTTGTGGATTTCTTAATTTAGAGAACTTTGCGATTTTACAGTTTTCACAGTTTTTACTATTTTGAAAAAAAATTTCTTTTGTTATCAAATTTCGGAAATTTTAAATTTTTTAGATTTTTGAATTTAGGGAGTTTTAGCATTTTTCTTGATATTTTTAATTCAACAAAAGTTACAATTTTCCAATTTTGGCGATTTCTTTATTTAAAGAGCTTTGCGATTTTTAAGTTTTCACAGTCTTTACTATTTTAAGAAAAATTTATTGTTTTTTATCAAATTTCGGAAATTTTCCGAAATTTTAAATTTTTTCGATTTTTGAATTAAGGGAATTTTAGCATTTTTCTCAATTTTTTTTATTTATAACAAAAATTACAATATTCAAATTTTGTCCATTTCTTTATTTAGGGAACTTTGCGATTTTACAGTTTTCACAGTTTTTACAATTTTGGAAAAATTTTCTTTTTTATCAAATTTCGGAAAGTTTCCGAAATTTTGAATTTTTTTTGATTTTTGAATTTTTAGAATTTTTCCATTTTTCTCGATATTTTCATTTCAACAAAAATTAAAATTTTCCAATTTTTTAGATTTATTAATTTAGAGAACTTTGTGATTTTACAGGTTTCACAGTTTTTACTATTTTGAAAAAATTTAATGGTTTTATCTAATTTCGAAAATTTTCGAAATCTTAAATTTTTTCGACTTTTGAATTTAGGGAATTTTTTCGGAAATTTTCCGAAATTTTAAGTTTTTTCGATTTTTGAATTTAGGGAATTTTAGCATTTTTCTTGATATTTTTAATTCAACAAAAATTACAATTTTCCAATTTTGGCGATTTCTTTATTTAAAGAGCTTTGCGATTTTAGAGTTTTCACAGTCTTTACTATTTTGAAAAAATTTAATTTTTTATCGAATTTCGGTAAAATTCCGAAATTTTCAATTTTATTTTGATTTTTGAATTTTTGCATTTTTCTCGATTTTTTCAAATCAAAAAAATTACAATTTTCCAATTTTGTAGATTTCTTAATTTAGAGAACTTTGCGATTTTACAGTTTTCTTAGTTTTTTCTATTTTGAAAAAAATTTCTTTTGTTATCAAATTTCGGAAATTTTCCGAAATGTTAAATTTGTTAGATTTTTGAATTTAGGGAATTTTAGCATTTTTCTTGAAATCTTTAATTTAACAAAAATTACAATTTTCCAATTTTTTCGATTTCTTTATTTAAAGAACTTTGCAATTTTTAAGTTTTCACAGTCTTTACCATTTTGAAAAAATGTAATTTTTTTTATCAAATTTGGGAAATTTTCCGAAATTTTAAATTTTGTCGATTGTTGAATTTTAGGAATTTTTGCATTTTTCTCATTTTTTGTATTTTTAACAAAATTTACAATATTCAAATTTTATCCATTTCTTTATTTAGGGAACTTTGCGATTTTACAGTTTTCACAGTTTTTACAATTTTGGAAAAATTTTCTTTTTTTATCGAATTTCGGAAAGTTACCGAAATTTTTAATTTTTCTGGATCTTTGAGTTTTTCGAATTTTTTAATTTTTCTCGATTTTTTCATTTCAGCAAAAATTACAATTTTCCAATTTTGTAGATTTCTTACTTTAGAGAACTTTGCGATTTTACAGGTTTCACAGTTTTTACTATTTTGAAAAAATTTAATGGTTTTATCTAATTTCGAAAATTTTCGAAATCTTAAATTTTTTCGACTTTTGAATTTTGGGAATTTTTGCATTTTTCTTGATATTTTTAATTGAACAAATTTTACAATTTTCCAATGTTGTCGATTTCTATATTTAAAGAAATTTGTGATCTTGTCAATTACTCAGTTTTTACTATTTTGAAGAAATTGTCTTCTTTATTCAATTTCGGAAATTTTCCGAAATTTTAAATTTTTCCGATTTTTGAATTTCTTAAATTTTTGAATTTTTCTCGATTTTTTCATTTCAACATAATTTACAATATTCCAATTTTGTAGATTTCTTTATTACAATTTTGAAAAAATTTTCTTTTGTTATAAAAATTCGGAATTTTCCGATATTTTAAATGTTGTCGATTGTTGAATTTTAGGAATATTTGCATTTTTCTCGATTTTTTTATTTATAACAAAAATTACAATATTCAAATTTTGTCCATTTCTTTATTTAGGGAACTTTGCGATTTTACAGTTTTCACAGTTTTTAAAATTATGGAAAAATTTTCTTTAATATCAAATTTCGGAAAATTTCCGAAATTTATATTTTTTTTTGATTTTTTAATTTTTAGAATTTTTGAATTTTTCTCGATATTTTCATTTCAACAAAAATTACAATTTTCCAATTTTGTAGATTTCTAAATTAAGAGAAGTTTGTGATTTTGTCGATTTAACAGTTTTTACTATTTTAAAAATTTTTTCTTTTTTTATCAAATTTCGGAAATTTTAAATTTTTTCGATTTTTGAATTTAGGGAATTTTAGCATTTTTCTTGATATTTTTAATTCAACAAAAATTACAATTTTCCAATTTTGGCGATTTCTTTATTTAAAGAGCTTTGCGATTTTTAAGTTTTCACAGTCTTTACTATATTGAAAAAATTTAATTTTTTTATCAAATTTCGGAAATTTTCCGAAATTTTAAATTTTGTCGATTGTTGAATTTTAGGAATTTTGGCATTTTTTTTATTTATAACAAAAATTACAATATTCAAATTTTGTCCATTTCTTTATTTAGGGAACTTTGCGATTTTACAGTTTTCACATTTTTTACAATTTTGGAAAAATTTTCTTTTTTATCGAATTTCGGAAAGTTTCCGAAATATTGAATTTTTTTTGATTTTTGAATTTTTAGAATTTTTCCATTTTTCTCGATATTTTCATTTCATTAAAAATTACAATTTTCCAATTTTGTAGATTTCTTAATTTAGAGAACTTTGCGATTTTACAGTTTTTACTATATTGAAAAAAATTTCTTTTGTTATCAAATTTCGGAAATTTTAAATTTTTTTCGAATTTTTGAATTTAGGGAATTTTAGCATTTTTCTTGATATTTTTAATTCAATAAAAATTACAATTTTCCAATTTTTTAGATTTCTTAATTTAGAGAAGTTTGTGATTTTGTCGATTTTACAGTTTTTACTATTTTGAAAAAATTTTCTTTTTTTTATCAAATTTTCGGAAATTTTGCAAAATTTTAATTTGTCTCGATTTTTTGAATTTTTTAAGAATTTTCGCATTTTTCTCGATTTTTTCATTTCAACAAAAATTACAATTTTCCAATTTTGTAGATTTCTTTATTTAGAGACTTTTGTGATTTTGTCAATTTCACAGTTTTTACTATTTTGAAAAAATTTTATTTTATATCAAAGTTTCGGAAATTTTGCAAAATTTTAACTTTTTTCGATTTTTCGATTTTTCGCATTTTTCTCGATTTTTTCTTTTAAAAAAAAAAAAATACAATTTTCCAATTTTGTAGATTTCTTAATTTAGAGAACTTTGCGATATTACAGTTTTCACAGTTCTTACTATTTTGAAAAAAATTTATTTTATTCGGAAATTTTCTGAAATTTAAAATTTTTTCGATTTTTGAATTTAGGGAATTTTAGCATTTTTCTTGATATTTTTAATTCAACGAAAATTACAATTTTCCAATTTTGGCGATTTCTTAATTTAAAGAACTTTGCGATTTTTTAAGTTTTCACAGTCTTTACTATTTTTAAAAAAATTTAATATTTTTATCAAATTTCGGAAATTTTCCGAAATTTTAAATTATGTCGATTGTTAAATTTTAGGAATTTTTGCATTTTTCTTAACTTTTTCATTTTTAACAAAATTTACAATATTCAAATTTTGTCAATTTCTTTATTTAGGGAACTTTGTGATTTTACAGTTTTCACAGTTTTAACAATTTTGGAAAAAAATTTCTTTTTTATGGAATTTCGGAAAGTTTCCGAAATTTTTAATTTTTCTTGATTTTTGAAATTTTAGAATTTTCGCATTTTTCTCGATTTTTTCATTTCAACAAACATTACAATTTTCCAATCTTGTAGATTTCTTAATTTAGAGAACTGTATGATTTTGTCGATTTTACAGTTTTTACTATTTTGAAAAAATTTTCTTTTTTATCAAATTTTCGGAAATTTTGCAAAGTTTAAATTTTTTTCATTTTTCTCAATTTTTTTTATTTTTAAAAAAATTTACAATATTCAAATTTTGTCCATTTCTTTATTTGGGGAACTTTGCGATTTTACAGTAATCACAGTTTTTACTATTTTGAAAAAATTTCCTTTTTTATCAAGTTTCGGAAATTTTGCAAAATTTTAACTTTTTTCGATTTTTCGCATTTTTCTCGATTTTTTCTTTTAAAAAAAAAAATTACAATTTTCCAATTTTGTAGATTTCTTAATTTAGAGAACTTTGCGATATTACAGTTTTCACAGTTCTTACTATTTTGAAAAAAATTTCTTTTGTTATCAAATTTCGGAAATTTTAAATTTTTTCGATTTTTGAATTTAGGGAATTTCAGCATTTTTCTTGATATTTTTAATTCAACAAAAATTACAATTTCCAATTTTGGTGATTTCTTTATTTAAAGAGCTTTGCGCTTTTTAAGTTTTCACTGTTTTTACCATTTTGAAAAAATTTTCTTTTGTTATCAAAATTCGTTATTTTTCCGAAATTTTAAATTTTGTCGATTTAAAAGTTTCAGAAATTTTTGCATTTTTCTCGATTTTTTCATTTCAACAAAATATACAATATTAAAATTTTGTAGATTTCTTTATTTAAAGAGCTTTGCAATTTTACAGTTTAAACAGTTTCAACTATTTTGAAAAAATTTCCTTTTTTTTATCAAGTTTCGGAAATTTTAAGAAATTTTAAATTTTTTCGATTTTTGAATTTTTTGAATTTTTGCATTTTTCTCGATTTTTTCATTTCAACAAAAATTACAATTTTCCAATTTTGGCGATTTCTTTATTTAAAGAGCTTAGCGATTTTTAAGTTTTCACAGTCTTTACTATTTTGAAAAAATTTAATTTTTTTATCGAATTTCGGAAAGTTTCCGAAATTTTTAATTTTTTTTTAATTTTTGAATTTTTGCTTTTTTTTCGATTTTTCATTTGAAAAAAATTACAATTTTCCAATTTTGTATATTTCTTAATTTAAAAAACTTTGCGATTCTTCAGATTTTACAGTTTTTACTATTTTGAAAAAAATTTCTTTTGTTATCAAATTTCGGAAATTTTCCGAAATCTTAAATTTTTTCGACTTTTGAATTTTGGGAATTTTTGCATTTTTCTTGATATTTTTATTCAACAAATTTTACAGTTCTCCAATTTTGTCGATTTCTTAATTTGGAGAACTTTGTGATTTAACACTTTAAACAGTTTTTACTATTTTGAAAAATTTCCTTTTTTTATCAAGTTTCGGAAATTTTAAGAAATTTTACATTTTTTCGATTTTTGAATTTTTTGAATTTTCGCATTTTTCATTTCAACAAAAATTACAATTTTCCAATTTTGTATATTTCTTAATTTAGAGAACTTTGCGATTTTACAGTTTTCACAGTTTTTACTATTTTGAAAAAAATTTCTTTTGTTATCAAATTTCGCAAATTTTCCGAAATTTTTAAGTTTTTCGATTTTTGAATATAGGGAGTTTTAGCATTTTTCTTGATATTTTTAATTCAACAAAAAATACAATTTCCAATTTTGGCGATTTCTTTATTTAAAGAGCTTTGCGATTTTTAAGTTTTCACAGTTTTTACAATTTTGAAAAAATTTTCTTTTGTTATCAAAATTCGGAATTCTTCCGAAATTTTAAATTTTGTCGATTTAAAAGTTTCAGAAATTTTTGCATTTTTCTCGATTTTTTCATTTTAACAAAATTTACAATATTCCAATTTTGTAGATTTCTATATTTAAAGTGCTTTGCAATTTTACAGTTTAAACAGATTCAACTATTTTGAAAAAATTTCATTTTTTTTTTCAAGTTTCGGAAATTTTATGAAATTTTAAATTTTTTCGACTTTTGAATTTTTTGAATTTTTGCATTTTTCTTGATATTTTTATTCAACAAATTTTACAGTTCTCCAATTTTGACGATTTCTTAATTTGAAGAACTTTGTGATTTTACAGTTTAAACAGTTTTTACTATTTTGAAAAAATTTCCTTTTTTTAATCAAGATTCGGAAATTTTAAGAAATTTTAAATTTTTTCGATTTTTGAATTTTTTGAATTATCGCATTATTCTCGATTTTTTCATTTTAACAAAAATTACGAATTTCCAATTTTGCATTTTTCTTAATTGAAAAAACTTTGCGATTTTTCAGTTTTCACAGTTTTTACTTTTTTGAAAAAAATTTCTTTTGTTCGGAAATTTTCCGAAATTTTAAATTTTTCGATCTTTGAATTTAGGGAATTTTAGCATTTTTCTTGATATTTTTAATTCAACAAAAATTACAATTTTCCAATTTTGTATATTTCTTAATTTAAAAAACTTTGCGATTTTTCAGTTTTCACAGTTATTACCATTTTGAAAAAAATTTGTTTTGTTATCAAATTTCGGAAATTTTCCGAAATTTTAAATTTTTTCGATTTTTGAATATAGGGAATTTTAGCATTTTTCTTGATATTTTTAATTCAACAAAAATTACAATTTCAAATTTTGGCGAATTCTTCATTTAAAGAACTTTGCGATTTTTAAGTTTTTACAGTTTTTACAATTTTGAAAATATTTAATTATTTTATCTAATTTCGGAAATTTTCCGAAATCTTAAATTTTTTCGACTTTTGAATTTTAGGAATTTTTGAATTTTCTCGATTTTTTCATTTCAACAAAATTTACAGTTCTCCAATTTTGTTGATTTCTTAATTCGGAGAACTTTGTGATTTTACAGTTTAAACAGTTTTTACTATTTTGAAAAAATTTCCTTTTTTATCAAGTTTCGGAAATTTTAAGAAATTTTAAAATTTTTCGATTTTTGAATTTTTTGAATTTTTGCATTTATCTCGATTTTTTCATTTCAACAAAACTTACAATTTTCCAATTTTGTATATATCTTAATTTAGAGAACTTTGCAATTTTACAGTTTTCACAGTTTTTACTATTTTAAAAAAAATTTCTTTTGTTATCAAATTTCGAAAATTTTCCGAAATTTTAAATTTTTTCGATTTTTGAATAAAGGGAGTTTTAGCATTTTTCTTGATATTTTTTATTCAACAAAAATTACAATTTCCAATTTTGGCGATTTCTTTATTTAAAGAGCTTTGCGATTTTTAAGTTTTCACAGTTATCGGAAATATTCCGAAATTTTAAATTTTTTCGATTTTCGAATATAGGGAATTTTAGCATTTTTCTTGATATTTTTAATTCAACAAAAACTACAATTTTCCAATTTTGGTGATTTCTATATTTAAGGAGCTTTGCGATTTTTAAGTTTTCACAGTTTTTACTATTTTGAAAAAATTTTCTCTTTTTATCAAATTTTCGGAAATTTTGCAAAATTTTAATTTTTTTTCGATTTTTGAATGTTTAGAATTTTTTTAATTTTTCTCGATTTTTTCATTTCAACAAAAATTTTCCCATTTTGTAGATTTCTTAATTTAGAGAACTTTGCGATTTTACAGTTTTTACAGTTTTTACAATTTTTTAAATATTCAATTTTTTTATCTAATTTCGGAAATTTTCCGAAATCTTAAATTTTTTCGACTTTTGAATTTTGGGAATTTTCGCATTTTTTTTGATATTTTTATTCAACAAATTTTACAGTTCTCCAATTTTCTGAAATTTTAAGTTTTTTCGATTTTTGAATTTAGGGAATTTTAGCATTTTTTTTGATATTTTTAATTCAACAAAAATTACAATTTTCCAATTTTGGCAATTTCTTTATTTAAAGAGCATTGCGATTTTTAAGTTTTCATAGTCTTTACTATTTAGAAAAAATTTAATTTTTTTATCGAATTTTGGAAAGCTTCCGAAATTTTTAATTTTTTTTTATTTTTGAATTTTTGCATTTTTCTCGGTTTTTTCATTTCAAAAAAATTACAATTTTTCAATTTTGTAGATTTCTAAGTTAAGAGAAATTTGTGATTTTGTCGATTATACAGTTTTTACTATTTTGAAGAAAGTGTCTTCTTTTTTAAATTTCGAAAACTTTCCGAAATTTTAAATTTTTTCGATTTTTGAATTTCTTAAATTTTCGAATTTTTCTCGATATTTTCATTTCAACAAAATTTACAATATTCTAATATTGTAAATTTCTTAATTTAAAAAACTTTGCGATTTTTCAGTTTTCACAGTTTTTACAATTTTGAAAAAATTTTCTTTTGTTATCAAAATTCGGAATTTTTCCGAAATTTTAAATTTTGTCGATTTAAAAGTTTCAGGAATTTTCGCATTTTTCTCGATTTTTTCATTTCAACAAAAATTAAAATTTTCCAATTTTGTAGATTTCTTAATTTAGAGAACTTTGCGATTTTACAGTTTTCACAGTTTTTACAATTTTGAAAAAATTTTCTTTTGTTATCAAAATTCGGAATTTTTCCGAAATTTTAAATTATTTCGATTTTTGAATTTCTTAAATTTTCGAATTTTGCTCGATTTTTTCATTTAAACAAAAATTACAATTTTCCAATTTTGTAGATTTCTTAATTTAGAGAACTTTGCGATTTTACAGTTTTCACAGTTTTTACTAGTTTGAAAAAAAATTCTTTTGTCATCAAATTTCGGAAATTTTCCGAAAATTTAAATTTTGTCGATTTAAAAGTTTCAGAAATTTTTGCATTTTTCTCGATTTTTTCATTTCAACAAAATTTACAATATTCCAATTTTGTAGATTTCTAAATAAAGAGAAGTTTGTGATTTTGTCGATTATAAAGTTTTTACTATTTTGAAAAAAATTTATTTTGTTATCAAATATCGGAAATATTCCGAAATTTTAAATTTTTTTGATTTTTGAATATAGGGAATTTTAGCATTTTTCTTGATATTTTTAATTCAACAAAAATTAAAATTTTCCAATTTTGGCGATTTGTTTATTTAAAGAGCTTTGCGACTTTAAGTTTTCACAGTCTTTACTATTTTGAAAAAATTTAATTTTTTTATCAAATTTCGGAAATTTTCCGAAATTTTAAATTTTGTCGATTGTTGAATTTTAGGAATTTTTGCATTTTTCTCAATTTTTTTATTTTTAACAAAATTTACAATATTCAAATTTTGTCCATTTCTTTATTAAGGGAACTTTGCAATTTTACAGTTTTCACAGTTTTTACAATTTTGGAAAAATTTTCTTTTTCGTCAAATTTCGGAAAGTTTAAAAAATTTTTAATTTTTTTGTATTTTTGAATTTTTAGAATTTTTCTCGATATTTTCATTTCAACAAAAATTACAATTTTCCAATTTTTTAGATTTCTTAATTTAGAGAACTTTGTGCTTTTGTCAATTTTACAGTTTTTATCATTTTAAAAAAATTTTATTTTTATCAAATTTTCGGAAATTTTGCAAAATTTTAACTTTATCGATTTTTAGAATTTTTTAATTTTTCTCGATTTTTTCATTTCAACAAAAATTACAATTTTCCAATTTTGTAGATTTCTTAATTTAGAGAACTTTGCGATTTTACAGTTTTTACAGTTTTTACAATTTTGAAAATATTTAATTTTTTTATTTAATTTTGGAAATTTTCCGAAATCTTAAATTTTTTCGACATTTGAATTTTGGGAATTTTTGCATTTTTCTTGAAATTTTTATTCAACAAAAATTACAATTTTCCAATTTTGGCGATTTCTTTATTTAAAGAACTTTGTGATTTTGTCGATTTTACAGTTTTTACTATGTTGAAAAAATGTTCTTTTGTTATAAAATTTTCGAAAATTTTGCAAAATTTTATTTTTTTTCGATTTTTGAATTTTTAGAATTTTTCAATTTTTCTCGATTTTTTCATTTCAATAAAAATTACAATATTCCAATTTTGTAGATTTCTTAATTTAGAGAATTTTGCGATTTTACAATTTTGACAGTTTTTACAATTTTGAAAAAATTTAATTTTTTTATCTAATTTCGGAAATTTTCCGAAATCTTAAATTTTTTCGACTTTTGAATTTTGGGAATTTTCGCATTTTTCCTGATATTTTTATTCAACAAATTTAACAGTTCTCCAATTTTGTCGATCTTCTAATTGGGAGAACTTTGTGTTTTTTCAGTTTAAACAGTTTTTACCATTTTGAAAAAATTTAATTTTTTTGATCAAGTTTCGGAAATTTTAAGAAATTTTAATTTTTTTTGATTTTTGAATTTTTTGAATTTTCGCATTTTTCTCGATTTTTTCATTTAAACAAAAATTACAATTTTCCAATTTTGTAGATTTCTTAATTTAGAGAACTTTGCGATTTTACAGTTTTCACAGTTTTTACTATTTTGAAAAAAATTTCTTTTGTTATCAAATTTCGAAAATTTTCCGAAATTTTAAATTTTTTCGATTTTTGAATATAGGGAGTTTTAGCATTTTTCTTGATATTTTTAATTCAACAAAAATTACAATTTCCAATTTTGGCGATTTCTTTATTTAAAGAGCTTTGCGATTTTTAAATTTTTACAGTTCTTACAATTTTGAAAAAATTTTCTTTTGTTATCAAAATTCGGAATTTTTCCCAAATTTTTAATTTTGTCGATTTAAAAGTTTCAGAAACTTTTGCATTTTTCTCGATTTTTTCATTTCAACAAAATTTACAATATTCCAATTTTGTAGATTTCTTTATTTAAAGAGCTTTGCGACTTTACAGTTTAAACAGTTTCTACTATTTTGAAAATATTTAATTTTTTTTATCTAATTTCGGAAATTTTCCGAAATCTTAAATTTTTTCGACTTTTGAATTTAGGGAATTTAAGCATTATTCTTGATATTTTTAATTCAACAAAAATTACAATTTTTAGAATTTTTGAATTTTTTTCGATTTTTTTTATTTCAACAAAAATTAAAATTTTTCAATTTTCTAAAATTCTTAATTTAGAGAACTATGTGATTTTGTCGATTTTACAGTTTTTACTATGTTGAAAAAATTTAATTTTTTTATCTAATTTCGGAAATTTTCCGAAATCTTAAATTTTCTCGACTTTTGAATTTTGGGAATTTTTTTCGGACTTTATCTGAAATTTTAAATTTTTTCGATTTTTGAATTTAGGGAATTTTAGCATTTTTCTTGATATTTTTAATTCAACTAAAATAACAATTTTCCAATTTTGGCGATTTCTTTATTTAAAGAGCTTTGCGATTTTTAAGTTTTCACAGTCTTTACTATTTTGAAAAAATTTAATTTTGTTATCAAATTTCGGAAATTTTCCGAAATTTTAAATTTTGTCGATTGTTGAATTTTAGGAATTTTTGCATTTTTCTCGATTTTTTTATTTGTAACAAAATTTGCATAATTCAAATTGTGTCCATTTCTTTATTTAGGGAACTTTGCGATTTTACAGTTTTCACAGTTTTTACTATTTTGAAAAACATTAATTTTTTTATCTAATTTCGGAAATTTTAAGAAATTTTAAATTTTTTCGATTTTTGAATTTCTTAAATTTTAAAATTTTTCTCGTTTGTTTCATTTCAACAAAAATTACAATATTACAATATTCAAATTTTGTAGATTTCTTAATTTAGAGAACTTTGCGATCTTTCAGTTTAAACAGTTTTTACTATTTTGAAACAAATTTCCTTTGTTATCAAATTTCGGAAATTTTACGAAATTTAAATTTTTTTTCGATTTTTGAATTTTGTGAATTTTTGCATTTTTCTCGAATTTTTTCATTTCAAAAAAATTTACAATATTTCCATTTTGCAGATTTCTGAATTTAAAGAACTTTGCGATTTTACAGTTTTAACTATTTTGAAAAAATTTTATTTTTTTATCAAATTTCGGAAATTTTCCGAAATTTTAAATTTTGTCGATTTAAAAATTTCCGAAAGTTTTTAATTTTTCTCTATTTTCAAATTCAATAAATCTTACAATTTTCTGATTTTGGCGATTTCTTAATTTAGAGAACTTTATGATTTTGTCGGTTTTACAGTTTTTACTATTTTGAGAACATTTTCTTCTTTATCAAATTTCGAAAATTTTCAGAAATATAAATTTTTTTTCGATTTTTGGATTTTGGTAATTTTTTCATTTTTTCTTGATTTTTTAATTTCAACAAAATTTACAATATTCCAATTTTGTCTATTTCTTTATTAAGAGAACTTTGCGATTTTACAGCTTAAACACTTATTACTATTTTGAAAAAAAATTCTTTTATTGTTGCAAATTTCGGAAATGTTCCGAAATTTTAATTTTTTGAAGATTTTTGAATTTCTGAAATTTTTTAATTTTTCTCGATTTTCAAATTCAACAAATCTTGCAATTTTCTAATTTTGGCGTTTCTTAATTTAGAGAACTTTATGATTTTGCCGGTTTTACAGTTTTTACTATTATGAGAACATTTTCTTCTTTATTAAATTTCGAAAATTTTCCGAAATTTTAAATTTTTTCGATTTTTGAATTTTGGTAATGTTTAAATTTTTCTTGATTTTTTAATTTCAAAAAAATTTACAATATTCCAATTCTATTCTATTTCTTTATTAAGAGAACTTTGCGATTTTACAGCTTAAACACTAGTTACTATTTTGAAAAAAAAATTCTTTTATTGTTGCAAATTTCGGAAATGTTCCGAAATTTTAATTTTTTGACGATTTTTTAATTTCTGAAATTTTTTAATTTTTCTCGATTTTCAAATGCAACAAATCTTGCAATTTTCTAATTTTGACGATTATCTAATTAAGAGAACTTTATGATTTTGTCGATCTTTGAGTTTATATTTTTATGACAACATTTTCCTTTTTTTTTTTCAAGTATCGGAAATTTGTCGAAATTTTAAATGTATTCGATTTTTGAATTTTGGGAATTTTTGCATTTTTTTTTACATTTTTATTCAACAAATTTTACAATTTTGTCGATTTCTTAATTTGGAGTACTTTGTGATTTTACAGTTTAAACAGTTTTTACTATTTTGAAAAAATTTTCTTTTTTTGTTTCAAATTTTGGAAATGTTCCGAAATTTTAATTTTTTGTCGATTTTTGAATTTCTGAAATTTTTTAATTTTTCTCGAATTTCAAATTCAACAAATCTTCTAATTTTCAAATTTTTGACGATTTCTTAATTTAGAGAACTTTATGATTTTGTCGATTTTACAGCTTTTACTATTTTGAAAAAAATTTTTAAATTTTTTCGATTTTTTAATTTTGGGAATTTTTGCATTTTTCTCGATTTTTTAATTTCAACAAAATTTACAATATTCTAATTTTGTCGATTTCTTAATTTGGAGAGCTTTGTGATTTTACAGTTTGAACAGTTTTTACTATTTTGAAAAAAATTTATTTTTTTTGTATCAAATTTCGGAAATGTTCCAAAAATTTAATTTGTTGTCAATTTTTTTACAGTTTTTATTTATATGAAAAAATTTTCTTTTGTTATTGACTTTCGGAAATTTTACGAAATTTTAATTTTTTCCGATTTTTGGATTTTGAGAATTTTTGCATTGTTCTCGATTTTTTCATTTCAACAAATTTTACAATTTTCCAATGTTGTCGATTTCTGAATTTAAAGAATTTTGCGATTTTACAAATTTTGAAAAATTTTATTTTTTGATCAAATTTCGGAAATTTTCCGAAATTTTAAATTTTGTCGATTTAAAAATTTCCGAAAGTTTTTAATTTTTCTCTATTTTCAAATTCAACAAATCTTACAATTCTATAATTTTGGCAATTTCTTAGTTTAGAGAACTTTATGATTTTGTCGGTTTTACAGTTTTTACTATTTTGAGAACATTTTCTTCTTCATCAAATTTCGAAAATTTTCGGAAATATAAAATTTTTCGATTTTTGAATTTTGGTAATTTTTGCATTTTTTTCGGTTTATTAATTTTAACAAAATTTACAATATTCCAATTTCGTCTATTTCTTTATTTAGAGAACAGCTTACAGCTTAAACACTTATTACTATTTTGAAAAAAAATTGTTTTTTTGTATCAAATTTCGGAAATGTTCCGAAATTTTAATTTTTTGTCGATTTTTGAATATCTGAAATTTTTTAATTTGTTTCGATTTTTAAATTCAACAAATCTTACAATTTTCTAATTTTGACGATTTCTTAAGTTAGAGAACTTTATGATTTTGTCGACTATACAGCTTTTACCATTTTGAAAAAAATTCTTTTTTTATCAAATTTCGAAATTTTTTCATAATTTTAAATTTTTTCGATTATTGAATTTTGGGAATTTTTACATTTTTCTTGATTTTTTAATTTCAACAAAATTTACAATATTCCAATTTTGTAGATTTCTTAATTTAAAGAGCTTTGCGATTTTACAGTTTAAACAGTTTTTACTATTTTGAAACAAATTTGTTTTGTTTTCGAATTTCGGAAAATTTCCGAAATTTTAAATTTTTTTCGATTTTTGCATTTTTCTCAATTTTTTTAATTTAAAAAAATTTACAACAGTTTTCATAGTTTTTACTATTTTGAAAACATTTTCTTATTTTTTTTTTTTGGATCAAATTTCGGAAATGTAACGAAATTTTAATTTTTTGTCGATTTTCGAAATTTTTCAATTTGTTTCGATTTTTAAATTCAACAAATCTTCTAATTTTTACGATTTCTTAATTAAGAAAACTTAATGGGTTTGTCGATTTTACAGTTTTTATTTTAAAAATTTTTCTTTTTTTATCAAACTTCGGAAATTTTCCGAAATTTTAATTTTTTTTCGATTTTTGAATTTTGTGAACTTTTTCATTTTTCTCGATATTTTTAATTCAACAAAATTTACAATATTCCAATTTTGTAGATTTCTTAATTTAGAGATTTTTGCGATCTTTCAGTTTTCACAGTTTGTTTATTTTGAAACAAATTTCTTTTGTTATCGAATTTCGGAAATTTTCCGAAGTTTTAAATTTTTTCGATTTTTGAATTTTGGGAATTTCTGAATTTTTCTCGATTTTTTAAATTCAACAATTCTTACAATATTCCAATTTTGTAGATTTCTTAATTTAAAGAACTTTGCGATCTTACAGTATTCACAGTTTTTACTATTTTGACAAAATTTTATTTTTGTTATTAAATTTCGGAAATTTTCCGAAATTCTAAATTTTGTCGATTTAAAAATTTCAAAAATTTATGCATTTTTCTTGATTTTTTCATTTCCACAAATTTTAAAATATTCAAATTTTGTCTATTTCTTTATTTAGAGAACTTTGCGATTTTACAGCTTAAAAACTTTTAACTATTTTGAAAAAAATTTCTCTTGTTATCGAATTTCGGAAATTTTCCAAAATTTTAAATTTTGTCGATTTTTTAATTTTGTGAGTTTTTGCATTTTTCTTGATATTTTTAATTCAACAAATTTTACAATTTGCCAATATTTTCGATTTATTAATTTAGAGAACTTTGTGATTTTGTCGATTTTACAGTTTTTATCATTTTGAAAGAGTTTTCTTTTTTTTTATCAAATTTCGGAAATTTGCGAAATTTTCAATTTGTGTCGATTTTTAATTTTGAGAATTTTTGCATTTTTCTCGGTATTTTCATTTCAACAAAATTAACAATTTTCCAATTTTATAGATTTCTTAATTTAGAGAATCTTGCGATTTTACAGTTTAAACAGTTTTTACTATTTTGAAAAAAAATTCTCTTGTTATCAAATTTCGGAAATTTTCCGAAATTTGAAGTTTTTTCGATTTTTGAATTTTGTGAATTTCTGAATTTTTCTCGATTTTTTAAATTCAACAAATCTTACAATATTCCAATGTTGTCGATTTCTTAATTTGGAGAACTTTGTGATTTTACAGTTTAAACAGTTTTTACTATTTTGAAAAATTTTTTTTTTTTTTGTTTCAAATTTCGGTAATGTTCCGAAATTTTAATTTTTTGTCGATATTTGAATTTCTGAAATTTTTTAATTTTTCTCGTTTAAACAGTTTTTACTATTTTGAAAAAATGTTCTTTTTTTTTGTTTCAAATTTCGGAAATTTACCGAAATTTTAATTTTTTGTCGATTTTTGAATTTCTGAATTTTTTTAATTTTTCATGATTTTCAAATTCAACAAATCTTACAATTTTCTAAATTTTACGATTTCCTTATTAAGAGAACTTTATGATTTTGTCGATTTGACAGTTTTTATTTATATGAAAAAATTTTCTTTTGTTATCGACTATCGGAAATTTTCCGAAATTTTAATTTTTTCCGATTTTTGGATATTGAGAATTTTTGCATTGTTCTCGATTTTTTCTTTTCAACAAATTTTACAATTTTCCAATGTTGTCGATTTCTGAATTAAAAGAACTTTGCGATTTTACAGATTTTGAAAAAATTTTATTCTTTGATCAAATTTCGGAAATTTTCCGAAATTTTAAATTTTGTCGATTTAAAAATTTCCGAAAGTTTTTAATTTTTCTCTATTTTCAAATTCAACAAATCTTACAATTCTATAATTTTGGCAATTTCTTAATTTAGAGAACTTTATGATTTTGTCGGTTTTACAGTTTTTACTATTTTGAGAACATTTTCTCCTTATCAAATTTCGAAAATTTTCCGAGATATAAAATTTTTTCGATTTTTGAATTTTGGTAATTTTTACATTTTTTCTTGATTTTTTAATTTCAACAAAATTTACAATATTCCAATTTTGTAGATTTCTTAATTTAAAGAGCTTTTAGATTTTACAGCTTAAAAAGTTTTTACTATTTTGAAACAAATTTCTTTTGTTATCGAATTCCGGAAAATTTCCGAAATTTTAAATTTTTTCGATTTTTTAATTAAGTGAACTTTTGCATTTTTCTCGATATTTTTAATTCAACAAAATTTACAATATTCAAATTTTGTAGATTTCTTAATTTAGAGAACTTTGCGATCTTTCAGTTTAAGCAGTTTTTACTATTTTGAAACAAATTTCCTTTGTTATCAAATTTCGGAAATTTTACGAAATTTAAATTTTTTTTCGATTTTTGAATTTTGTGAATTTTTGCATTTTTCTCGAATTTTTTCATTTCAAAAAAATTCACAATATTTTCATTTTGCAGATTTCTGAATTTAAAGAACTTTGCGATTTTACAGTTTTAACTATTTTGAAAAAATTTTATTTTTTTATCAAATTTCGGAAATTTTCCGAAATTTTAAATTTTGTCCATTTAAAAATTTCCGAATGTTTTTAATTTTTCTCTATTTTCAAATTCAACAAATCTTACAATTTTCTGATTTTGGCGATTTCTTAATTTAGAGAACTTTATGATTTTGTCGGTTTTACAGTTTTTACTATTTTGAGAACATTTTCTTCTTTATCAAATTTCGAAAATTTTCAGAAATATAAATTTTTTTTCGATTTTTGGATTTTGGTAATTTTTTCATTTTTTCTTGATTTTTTAATTTCAACAAAATTTACAATATTCCAATTTTGTCTATTTCTTTATTAAGAGAACTTTGCGATTTTACAGCTTAAACTCTTATTACTATTTTGAAAAAAAATTCTTTTATTGTTGCAAATTTCGGAAATGTTCCGAAATTTTAATTTTTTGACGATTTTTGAATTTCTGAAATTTTTTAATTTTTCTCGATTTTCAAATTCAACAAATCTTGCAATTTTCTAATATTGGCGTTTCTTAATTTAGAGAACTTTATGATTTTGTCGGTTTTACAGTTTTTATTTTTATGAAAATATTTTCTTTTTTTTATCAAGTATCGGAAATTTGACGAAATTTTAAATTTATTCGATTTTTGAATTTTGGGAATGTTTAAACTTTTCTTGATTTTTTAATTTCAAAAAAATTTACAATATTCGAATTCTATTATATTTCTTTATTAAGAGAACTTTGCGATTTTACAGCTTAAACACTTATTACTATTTTGAAAAAAAATTCTTTTATTGTTGCAAATTTCGGAAATTTTCCGATATTATAATTTTTTGACGATTTTTGAATTTCTGAAATTTTTCAATTTGTTTCGATTTTTAAATTCAACAAATCTTCAAATTTTCTAATTTTTACGATTTCTTAATTAAGAGAACTTAATGATTTTGTCGATTTTACAGTTTTTATTTTGAAAAAATTTTCTTTTTTTATCAAACTTCGGAAATTTTCCGAAATTTTAAATTTTTTCGATTTTTGAATTTTGTGAACTTTTGCATTTTTCTCGATATTTTTAATTCAACAAATCTTACAATATTCCAATTTTGTCTATTTCTTTATTTAGAAAACTTTGCGATTTTACAGCTTAAACACTTTTAACTATTTTGAAAAAAATTTCTCTTGTTATCGTATTTCGGAAATTTTCCAAAATTTTAATATTTGTCGATTTTTTAATTTTGTGATTTTTTGCATTTTTCTTGATATTTTTAATTCATCAAGTTTTACAATTTGCCAATGTTGTCGATTTATTAATTTAGAGAACTTTGTGATTTTGTCGATTTTACAGTTTTTATTATTTTGAAAGAGTTTTCTTTTTTTTTATCAAATTTCGGAAATTTTCGAAATTTTCAATTTGTGTCGATTTTTGAAACTTCAGAATTTTTGCATTTTTCTCGGTTTTTTCATTTCAACAAAATTAACAATTTTCCAATTTTGTAGATTTCTTAATTAAGAGAATCTTGCGATTTTAAAGTTTAAACAGTTTTTACTATTTTGAAAAAAATTTCTCTTGTTATCAAATTTCGGAAATTTTCCGAAATTTTAAATTTTTTCGATTTTTGAATTTTGGGAATTTCTGAATTTTTCTCGATTTTTTAAATTCAACAAATCTTACAATATTCCAATGTTGTCGATTTCTTAATTAGGAGAACTTTGTGATTTTACAGTTTAAACACTTATTACTATTTTGAAAAAAAATTCTTTTATTGTTGCAAATTTCGGAAATGTTCCGAAATTTTAATTTTTTGATGATTTTTGAATTTCTGAAATTTTTTAATTTTTCTCGATTTTTAAATTCAACAAATCTTGCAATTTTCTAATTTTGACGATTATCTAATTAAGAGAACTTTATGATTTTGTTGATTTTACAGCTTTTATTTTTATGAAAATATTTTCTTTTTTTTATCAAGTATCGGAAATTTGTCGAAATTTTAAATTTTTTCGATTTTTGAATTTTGGGAATTTTTGCATTTTTTTTTTATATTTTTATTCAACAAATTTTACAATTTTCCAATTTTGTCGATTTCTTAATTTGGAGAACTTTGTGATTTTGCAGTTTAAACAGTTTTTACTATTTTGAAAAAATTTTCTTTTTTGTATCAAATTTTGAAAATGTTCCGAAATTTTAATTTTTTGTCGATTTCTGAATTTTTGAAATTTTTTAATTTTTCTCGATTTTCAAATTCAACAAATCTTCTAATTTTCAAATTTTGACGATTTCTTTATGATTTTGTCGACTTATGATTTTGTCGATTTTACAGTTTTTACTATTTTGAAAATATTTTCTTTTGTTCAAATTTCGGAATATTTCCGAAATTTTAAATTTTTTCGATTTTTGAATTTTGTGAACTTTTGCATTTTTCTCGATATTTTTAATTCAACAAAATTTACAATATTCCAATTTTGTAGATTTCTTAATTTAGAGAACTTTGCGATCTTTCAGTTTTCACAGTTTGTTGATTTTGAAACAAATTTCTTTTGTTATCGAATTTCGGAAATTTTCTGAAATTTTAAATTTTTTCGATTTTTGAATTTTGTGAATTTTTGCATTTTTCTCGATTTTTTCATTTAAAAAAAATTTACAATATTTCCATTTTGCAGATTTCTAAATTTATAGAACTGTGCGATCTTACAGTTTTCACAGTTTTTACTATTTTGACAACATTTTATTTTTGTTATCAAATTTCGAAAATTTTCCGAAATTCTAAATTTTGTCGATTTAAAAATTTCAAAAATTTTTTACAGTTTTCACAGCTATTACTAGTTTGGAAAAATTTTATTTTACGATCAAATTTCGACAATTTTCCGAAATTTTAAATTTTTTCGATTTTTGAATTTTGGAAATTTTTACATTTTTCTTGATTTTTTAATTTCAACAAAATTTACAATATTCCAATTTTTTAGATTTCTTAATTTAAAGAGCTTTGCGATTTTACAGTTTAAACAGTTTTTATTATTTTGAAACAAATTTCTTTTGTTATCGATTTTCGGAAGATTTCCAAAATTTTAAATTTTTTCGATTTTGAATTAAGTGAATTTTTGCATTTTTTCATTTAAAAAAATTTACAACAGTTTTAACAGTTTTTACTATTTTGAAAACATTTTCTTATTTTTTTTGGATCAAATTTCGGAAATGTAACGAAATTTTAATTTTTTGTCGATTTTTGAATTTCTGAAATTTTTTAATTTGTTTCGATTTTTAAATTCAACAAACCTTCTAATTTTCTAATTTTTACGATTTCTTAATTAAGAGAACTTAATGATTTTGTCGATTTTACAGTTTTTATTTTGAAAAAATGTTCTTATTGTATCAAACTTCGGAAATTTTCCGAAATTTTAAATTTTTTTGATTTTTGAATTTTGTGAACTTTTGCATTTTTCTCGATATTTTTAATTCAACAAAATTTACAATACTCCAATTTTGTAGATTTCATAATTTAGAGAACTTTGCCAACTTTCAGTTTTCACAGTTTGTTTATTTTGAAACAAATTTCTTTTGTTATCGAATTTCGGAAATTTCCCGAAATTTTAAATTTTTTCGATTTTTGAATTTTGTGAATTTTAGCATTTTTCTCGATTTTTTCATTTCAAAAAAATTTACAATATTTCCATTTTGCAGATTTCTGAATTTAAAGAACTTTGCGATCTTACAGTTTTTACTATATTGACAAAATTTTATTTTTGTTATCAAATCTCGGAATTTTTCCGAAATTCTAAATTTTGTCGATTTAAAAATTTCAAAAATTTTTGCATTTTTCTCGATTTTTTCATTTCAACAAAATTTACAATATTCAAATTTTGTCAATTTCTTTATTTAGAAAACTTTGCGATTTTACAGCTTAAACACTTTTAACTATTTTGAAAAAAATTTCTCTTGTTATCGTATTTCGGAAATTTTCCAAAATTTTAAAATTTGTCGATTTTTTAATTTTGTGATTTTTTGCATTTTTTTTGATATTTTTAATTCATCAAGTTTTACAATTTGCCAATGTTGTCGATTTATTAATTTAGAAAACTTTGTGATTTTGTCGATTTTACAGTTTTTATTATTTTGAAAGAGTTTTCTTTTTTTTTAATCAAATTTCGGAAATGTTCCGAAATTTTAATTTTTTGACGATTTTTGAATTTCTGAAATTTTTTAATTTTTCTCGATTTTCAAATTCAACAAATCTTGCAATTTTCTAATTTTGACGATTATCTAATTAAGAGAACTTTATGATTTTGTTGATTTTACAGCTTTTACTATTTTGAAAAAAATTCTTTTTTTTATCAAATTTCGAAAATTTTTAGAAATTTTAAATTTTTTCGATTTTAGAATTTTGGGAATTTTTGCATTTTCTTGATAAATTTATTCAACAAATTTTACAATTTTCCAAATTTGTAGATTTGTTAATTTAGAGAACTTTACGATTTTACAGTTTTCACAGTTTTTCCTGTTTTGACAAAATTTTGTTTTGTTATCGAATTTCGGGAATTTTACGTAATTTCACATATTTTTCGATTTTTGCATTTTTCTCGGTTTATTAATTTTAACAAAATTTACAATATTCCAATTTCGTCTATTTCTTTATTTAGAGAACTTTGCGATTTTACAGCTTAAACACTTATTACTATTTTGAAAAAAAATTGTTTTTTTGTATCAAATTTCGGAAATGTTCCGAAATTTTAATTTGTTTTGTCGATTTTTGAATATCTGAAATTTTTTAATTTGTTTCGATTTTTAAATTCAACAAATCTTACAATTTTCTTATTTTGACGATTTCTTAAGTTAGAGATCTTTATGATTTTGTCGACTATTCAGCTTTTACCATTTTGAAAAAAATTCTTTTTTTTTATCAAATTTCGAAATTTTTTCGATTATTGAATTTTGTGAATTTTTACATTTTTCTTGATTTTTTAATTTCAACAAAATTTACAATATTCCAATTTTGTAGATTTCTTAATTTAAAGAGCTTTGCGATTTTACAGTTTAAACAGTTATTACTATTTTGAAACAAATTTCTTTTGTTATCGCATTCCGGAAAATTTCCGAAAGTTTAAATATTTTCGATTTTTGAATTTAGTGAATTTTTTGCATTTTTCTCGATATTTTTAATTAAAAAAAATGTACAAAATTCCAATTTTATAGATTTCTTAATTTAAAGAGCATTGCGATTTTTAAGTTTTTACAGTATTTACTATGTTGTAAAAAAATTCTTTTGTTATCAAATTTCGGAAATTTTTCGAAATTTTAATTTTTTTTCCGATTTTTGGGTTTTGGGAATTTTTGCATTTTTCTCGATTTTTTTCAATTCAACAATTTTACAATTTTACAATTTTGTCGATTTCTTAATTTGGAGAACTTTGCGATTTTACAGCTTTTACATTTTTTACTATTTTGGAAAAATTTTATTTTTTTATCAAATTTCGAAAATTTTCCGAAATTTTAAATTTTGTCGATTTAAAAATTTCCGAAAGTTTTTAATTTTTCTCGATTTTAAAATTCAACAAATCTTACAATTTTCTAATTTTGGCGTTTCTTAATTTAGAGAACTTTATGATTTTGTCGGTTTTATAGTTTTTACTATTTTGAAAATATTTTCTCTTTTTTATCAAGTATCGGAAATTTGTCGAAATTTTAAATTTATTCGATTTTTGAATTTTGGGAATTTTTGCATTTTTTTTCATATTTTTATTTAACAAATTTTACAATTTTCCAATTTTGTCGATTTCATAATTTGGAGTACTTTGTGATTTTACAGTTTAAACAGTTTTTACTATTTTGCAAAAATTTTCTTTTTTGTATCAAATTTTGGAAATGTTCCGAAATTTTAATTTTTTGTCGATTTCTGAATTTTTTAATTTTTCTCGATTTTCAAATTCAACAAATCTTCTAATTTTCAAATTTTGACGATTTCTTAATTTAGAGAAATTTATGATTTTGTCGATTTTACAGTTTTTATTTTAAAAATTTTTCTTTTTTTATCAAACTTCGGAAATTTTCCGAAATTTTAAATTTTTTCGATTTTTGAATTTTGTGAACTTTTGCATTTTTCTCGATATTTTTAATTCAACAAAATTTACAATATTCCAATTTTGTAGATTTCTTAATTTAGAGTTTTTTGCGATCTTTCAGTTTTCACAGTTTGTTTGTTTTGAAACAAATTACTTTTGTTATCGAGTTTCGGAAATTTTCTGAAATTTTAAATTTTTTCGATTTTTGAATTTTGTGAATTTTAGCATTTTTCTCGATTTTTTCATTTAAAAAAAATTTACAATATTTCCATTTTGCAGATTTCTGAATTTAAAGAACTGTGCGATCTTACAGTTTTCACAGTTTTTACTATTTTGACAAAATTTTATTTTTGTTATAAAATTTCGAAAATTTTCCGAAATTTTAAATTTTGTCGATTTAAAAATTTCCGAAAGTTTTTAATTTTTCTCGATTTTCAAATTCAACAAATCTTACAATTTTCTAATTTTGGCGTTTCTTAATTTAGAGAACTTTATGATTTTGTCGGTTTTACAGTTTTTACTATTAAGAGAACATTTTCTTCTTTATCAAATTTCGAAAATTTTCCGTAATTTTAAATTTGTTCGATTTTTGAATTTTGGGGGGAATGTTTAAATTTTTCTTGATTTTTTAATTTAAAAAAAATTTACAATATTCCAATTCTATTCTATTTCTTTATTTAGAGAACTTTGCGATTTTACAGCTTAAACACTTAGTACTATTTTGAAAAAAAATTCTTTTATTGTTGCAAATTTCGGAAATGTTCCGATATTATAATTTTTTGACGATTTTTGAATTTCTGAAATTTTTCAATTTGTTTTGATTTTTAAATTCAACAAATCTTCTAATTTTTACGATTTCTTAATTAAGAAAACTTAATGATTTAGTCGATTTTACAGTTTTTATTTTGAAAAAATTTTCTTTTTTTATCAAACTTCGGAAATTTTCCGAAATTTTAAATTTTTTCGATTTTTGAATTTTGGGAATTTCTGAATTTTTCTCGATTTTTTAAATGCAACAAATCTTGCAATTTTCTAATTTTGACGATTATCTAATTAAGATAATTTTATGATTTTGTCGATTTTTCAGTTTTTATTTTTATGAAAATATTTTCTTTTTTTTGTCAAGTATCGGAAATTTGTCGAAATTTTAAATTTATTCGATTTTTGAATTTTGGGAATTTTTGCATTTTTTTTATATTTTTATTCAACAAATTTTACAATTTTCCAATTTTGTCGATTTCTTAATTTGGAGTACTTTGCGATCTTTCAGTTTTCACAGTTTGTTTATTTTGAAACAAATTTATTTTGTTGTCAAATTTCGGAAATTTTCCGAAATTTTAAATTTTTTCGATTTTTGAATTTTGGGAATTTCTGAATTTTTCTCGATTTTTTAGATTCAACAAATCTTACAATATTCCAATGTTGTCGATTTCTGAATTTAAAGAACTTTGCGATCTTACAGTTTTCACAGTTTTTACTATTTTGACAAAATTTTATTTTTGTTATCAAATTTCGGAAATTTTCCGAAATTCTAAATTTTGTCGATTTAAAAATTTCAAAAATTTTTGCATTTTTCTCGATTTTTTCATTTTAACAAAATTTACAATATTCCAATTTTGTCTATTTCTTTATTTAGAGAACTTTGCGATCTTACAGCTTAAACACTTTTAACTATTTTGAAAAAAATTTCTCTTGTTATCGAATTTCGGAAATTTGTCGAAATTTTAAATTTATTCGATTTTTTAATTTTGTGAGTTTTTGCATTTTTCTTGATATTTTTAATTCAAAAAATTTTACAATTTGCCAATGTTGTCGATTTATTAATTTAGAGAACTTTGTGATTTTGTCGATTTTACAGTTTTTATTATTTTGAAAGAGTTTTCTTTTTTTTATCAAATTTCGGAAATTTTCGAAATTTTCAATTTGTGTCGATTTTTGAATTTTCAGAATTTTTGCATTTTTCTCGGTTTTTTCATTTCAACAAAATTAACAATTTTCCAATTTTGTAGATTTCTTAATTTAGAGAATCTTGCGATTTTACAGTTTAAACAGTTTTTACTATTTTGAAAAAAATTTCTCTTGTTATCAAATTTCGGAAATTTTCCGAAATTTTAAATTTTTTCGATTTTTGAATTTTGGGAATTTCTGAATTTTTCTCGATTTTTTAAATTCAACAAATCTTACAATATTCCAATGTTGTCGATTTCTTAATTAGGAGAACTTTGTGATTTTACAGTTTAAACAGTTTTTACTATTTTGAAAAAATTTTCTTTTTTTGTTTCAAATTTCGGTAATGTTCCGAAATTTCAAATTTTGTCGATTTAAAAATTTCCGAAAGTTTTTAATTTTTCTCGATTTTCAAATTCAACAAATCTTACAATTTTCTAATTTTTGCGTTTCTTAATTTACAGAACTTTATGATTTTGTCGGTTTTACAGTTTTTACTATTATGAGAACATTTTCTTCTTTATCAAATTTCCAAAATTTTCCGAAATTTTACATTTTTTCGATTTTTGAATTTTGGGAATGTTTAAATTTTTCTTGATTTTTTAATTTCAAAAAAATTTACAATATTCCAATTCTATTCTATTTTTTTATTAAGAGAACTTTGCGATTTTACAGCTTAAACACTTATTACTATTTTGAAAAAAAATTCTTTTATTGTTGCAAATTTCGGAAATTTTCCGATATTATAATTTTTTGACGATTTTTGAATTTCTGAAATTTTTCAATTTGTTTTGATTTTTAAATTCAACAAATCTTCTAATTTTTACGATTTCTTAATTAAGAAAACTTAATGATTTAGTCGATTTTACAGTTTTTATTTTGAAAAAATTTTCTTTTTTTATCAAACTTCGGAAATTTTCCGAAATTTTAAATTTTTTCGATTTTTGAATTTTGGGAATTTCTGAATTTTTCTCGATTTTTTAAATGCAACAAATCTTGCAATTTTCTAATTTTGACGATTATCTAATTAAGATAATTTTATGATTTTGTCGATTTTTCAGTTTTTATTTTTATGAAAATATTTTCTTTTTTTTGTCAAGTATCGGAAATTTGTCGAAATTTTAAATTTATTCGATTTTTGAATTTTGGGAATTTTTGCATTTTTTTTATATTTTTATTCAACAAATTTTACAATTTTCCAATTTTGTCGATTTCTTAATTTGGAGTACTTTGCGATCTTTCAGTTTTCACAGTTTGTTTATTTTGAAACAAATTTATTTTGTTGTCAAATTTCGGAAATTTTCCGAAATTTTAAATTTTTTCGATTTTTGAATTTTGGGAATTTCTGAATTTTTCTCGATTTTTTAGATTCAACAAATCTTACAATATTCCAATGTTGTCGATTTCTGAATTTAAAGAACTTTGCGATCTTACAGTTTTCACAGTTTTTACTATTTTGACAAAATTTTATTTTTGTTATCAAATTTCGGAAATTTTCCGAAATTCTAAATTTTGTCGATTATTGAATTTTGTGAATTTTTACATTTTTCTTGATTTTTTAATTTCAACAAAATTTACAATATTCCAATTTTGTAGATTTCTTAATTTAAAGAGCTTTGCGATTTTACAGTTTAAACAGTTTTTACTATTTTGAAACAAATTTCTTTTGTAATCGAATTCCGGAAATTTTCCGAAATTTTAAATTTTTTCGATTTTTGAATTTTGTGAACTTTTGCATTTTTCTCGATATTTTTAATTCAACAAAATTTACAATACTCCAATTTTGACGATTTCTTAATTTAGAGAACTTTGCGAACTTTCAGTTTTCACAGTTTGTTTATTTTGAAAAAAATTTCTTGTGTTATCGAATTTCGGAAATTTCCCGAAATTTTAAATTTTTTCGATTTTTGAATTTTGTGAATTTTAGCATTTTTCTCGATTTTTTCATTTCAAAAAAATTTACAAAATTTCCATTTTGCAGATTTCTGAATTTAAAGAACTTTGCGATCTTACAGTTTTTACTATATTGACAAAATTTTATTTTTGTTATCAAATCTCGGAAATTTTCCGAAATTCTAAATTTTGTCGATTTAAAAATTTCAAAAATTTTTGCATTTTTCTCGATATTTTCATTTCAACAAAATTTACAATATTCAAATTTTGTCAATTTCTTTATTTAGAAAACTTTGCGATTTTACAGCTTAAACACTTTTAACTATTTTGAAAAAAATTTCTCTTGTTATCGAATTGCGGAAATTTTCCAAAATTTTAAATTTTGTCGATTTTTTAATTTTGTGAGTTTTTGCATTTTTCTTGATATTTTTAATTCAACAAATTTTACAATTTGCCAATGTTGTCGATTTATTAATTTAACTTTGTGATTTTGTCGATTTTACAGTTTTTATTATTTTGAAAGAGTTTTCTTTTTTTTTAATCAAATTTCGGAAATGTTCCGAAATTTTAATTTTTTGACGATTTTTGAATTTCTGAAATTTTTGAATTTTTCTCGGTTTATTTCATTTCAACAAAATTTACAATTTTCCAATTTTGTGGATTTCTTAATTTAGAGAACTTTGCGATTTTACAGTTTTTACAGTTTTTACTATTTTGAAAAAATTTAATTTTATTATTTAAGTTCGGAAATTTTCCGAAATTTTAAATTTTTTCGATTTTTGAATTTTGGGAATTTTTGCATTTTCTTGATAAATTTATTCAACAAATTTTACAATTTTCCAAATTTTTAGATTTGTTAATTTAGAGAACTTTACGATTTTACAGTTTTCACAGTTTTTCCTGTTTTGACAAAATTTTGTTTTGTTATCGAATTTCGGAAATTTTACGTAATTTCACATATTTTTCGATTTTTGCATTTTTCTCGGTTTATTAATTTTAACAAAATTTATAATATTCCAATTTCGTCTATTTCTTTATTTAGAGAACTTTGCGATTTTACAGCTTAAACACTTATTACTATTTTGAAAAAAAAATTGTTTTTTTGTATCAAATTTCGGAAATGTTCCGAAATTTTAATTTTTTTTGTCGATTTTTGAATATCTGAAATTTTTTAATTTGTTTCGATTTTTAAATTCAACAAATCTTAAAATTTTCTTATTTTGACGATTTCTTAAGTTAGAGAACTTTATAATCTTGTCGACTATTCAGCTTTTACCATTTTGAAAAAAATTCATTTTTTATCAAATTTCGAAATTTTTTCGAAATTTTAAATTTTTTCGATTTTTGAATTTTGGGAATTTCTGAATTTTTCTCGATTTTTTAAATTCAACAAATCTTACAATATTCCAATGTTGTCGATTTCTTAATTTGGAGAACTTTGTGATTTTACAGTTTAAACAGTTTTTACTATTTTGAAAAAATTTTCTTTTTTTTGTTTCACATTTCGGAAATGTTCCGAAATTTTTAAGTTTTTGTCGATATTTGAATTTCTGAAATTTTTTAATTTTTCTCGATTTTCAAATTCAACAAATCTTCTAATTTTCTAAGTTTGACGATTTCTTAATTAAAAGAACTTTATGATTTTGTCGATTTTACAGTTTTTATTTTGGAAAATTTTTCTTTTTTTATCAAATTTCGGAAATTTTCCGAAATTTTTAATTTTTTTCGATTTTTGAATTTTTTTAATTTGTGCATTTTTCTCGATTTTTTCATTTAAAAAAATTTACAACAGTTTTCACAGTTTTTACTATTTTGAAAACATTTTCTTATTTTTTTTGGATCAAATTTCGGAAATGTAACGAAATTTTAATTTGTTTGTCGATTTTTGAATTTCAAAAATTTTTTAATTTGTTTCGATTTTTAAATTCAACAAATCTTATAATTTTCTAATTTTGACGATTTCTTAATTAAGAGGACTTTATGATTTTGTCGATATTACAGTTTTTATTTTGAATAATTTTTCTTTTTTTACCAAATTTCGGAAATTTTCCGAAATTTTAAATTTTTTTCGATTTTTGAATTTTGTGAATTTTTGCATTTTTCTCGATATTTTTACTTCAAAAAAATTTACAAAATTCCAATTTTATAGATTTCTTAATTTAAAGAGCATTGCGATTTTTAAGTTTTCACAGTATTTACTATATTGTAAAAAAATTTTTTTGTTATCAAATTTCGGAAATTTTCCGAAATTTTAAATTTTTTTCCGATTTTTGGGTTTTGAGAATTTTTGCATTTTTCTCGATTTTTTCATTTCAACAATTTTACAATTTTCCAATTTTGTCGATTTCTTAATTTGGAGAACTTTGCGATTTTACAGTTTTCACATTTTTTACTATTTTGGAAAAATTTTATTTTTTGATCAAATTTCGAAAATTTTCCGAAATTTTAAATTTTGTCGATTTAAAAATTTCCGAAAGTTTTTAATTTTTCTCGATTTTCAAATTCAACAAATTTTTCAATTTTCTAATTTTGGCGTTTCTTAATTTAGAGAACTTTAGGATTTTGTCGGTTTTACAGTTTTTACTATTATGAGAACATTTTCTTCTTTATCAAATTTCGAAAATTTTCCGAAATTTTACATTTTTTCGATTTTTGAATTTTGGGAATGTTCAAATTTTTCTTGATTTTTTAATTTAAAAAAAAATGTACAATATTCCAATTCTATTCTATTTTTTTATTAAGAGAACTTTGCGATTTTACAGCTTAAACACTTATTACTATTTTGAAAAAAAAATTCTTTTATTGTTGCAAATTTCGGAAATGTTCCGAAATTTTAATTTTTGACGATTTTTTAATTTCTGAAATTTTTTAATTTTTCTCGATTTTTAAATTCAACAAATCTTCTAATTTTCTAATTTTTACGATTTCTTAATTAAGAGAACTTAATGATTTTGTCGATTTTACAGTTTTTATTTTGAAAAAATTTTCTTTTTTTATCAAACATCGGAAATTTTCCGAAATTTTACATTTTTTCGATTTTTCAATTTTGTGAACTTTTGCATTTTTCTCGATATTTTTAATTCAACAAAATTTAATATACTCCAATTTTGTAGATTTCATAATTTAGAGAACTTTGCGAACTTTCAGTTTTCACAGTTTGTTTATTTTGAAACAAATTTCTTTTGTTATCGAGTTTCGGAAATTTCCCGAAATTTTAAATTTTTTCGATTTTTGAATTTTGTGAATTTTTGCATTTTTCTCGATTTTTTCATTTCAAAAAAATTTTCAATATTTCCATTTTGCAGATTTCTGAATTTAAAGAACTTTGCGATCTTACAGTTTTTACTATATTGACAAAATTTTATTTTTGTTATCAAATCTCGGAAATTTTCCGAAATTCTAAATTTTGTCGATTTAAAAATTTCAAAAATTTTTGCATTTTTCTCGATTTTTTCATTTCAACAAAATTTACAATATTCAAATTTTGTCAATTTCTTTATATAGAAAACTTTGCGATTTTACAGCTTAAACACTTTTAACTATTTTGAAAAAAATTTCTCTTGTTATCGAATTTCGGAAATTTTCCAAAATTTTAAATTTTGGCGATTTTTTAATTTTGTGAGTTTTTGCATTTTTCTTGATATTTTTAATTCAACAAATTTTACAATTTGCCAATGTTGTCGATTTATTAATTTAACTTTGTGATTTTGTCGATTTTACAGTTTTTATTATTTTGAAAGAGTTTTCTTTTTTTTTAATCAAATTTCGGAAATGTTCCGAAATTTTAATTTTTTGACGATTTTTGAATTTCTGAAATTTTTTAATTTTTCTCGATTTTCAAATTCAACAAATCTTGCAATTTTCTAATTTTGACGATTATCTAATTAAGAGAACTTTATGATTTTGTTGATTTTACAGCTTTTACTATTTTGAAAAAAATTCTTTTTTTTATCAAATGTCGAAAATTTTTAGAAATTTTAAGAGTTTTCGATTTTTGAATTTTGGGAATTTTTGCATTTTCTTGATAAATTTATTCAACAAATTTTACAATTTTCCAAATTTTTAGATTTGTTAATTTAGAGAACTTTACGATTTTACAGTTTTCACAGTTTTTCCTGTTTTGACAAAATTTTGTTTTGTTATCGAATTTCGGAAATTTTACGTAATTTCACATATTTTTCGATTTTTGCATTTTTCTCGGTTTATTAATTTTAACAAAATTTACAATATTCCAATTTCGTCTATTTCTTTATTTAGAGAACTTTGCGATTTTACAGCTTAAACACTTATTACTATTTTGAAAAAAAATTGTTTTTTTGTATCAAATTTCGGAAATGTTCCGAAATTTTAATTTTTTTTGTCGATTTTTGAATATCTGAAATTTTTTAATTTGTTTCGATTTTTAAATTCAACAAATCTTACAATTTTCTTATTTTGACGATTTCTTAAGTTAGAGAACTTTATGATTTTGTCGACTATTCAGCTTTTACCATTTTGAAAAAAAATTCTTTTTTTATCAAATTTCGAAATTTTTTCGAAATTTTAAATTTTTTCGATTTAAAAATTTCCGAAAGTTTTTAATTTTTCTCGATTTTCAAATTCAACAAATCTTACAATTTTCTAATTTTGGCGTTTCTTAATTTAGAGAACTTTATGATTTTGTCGGTTTTATAGTTTTTACTATTTTGAAAATATTTTCTTTTTTTTATCAAGTATCGGAAATTTGTCGAAATTTTAAATTTATTCGATTTTTGAATTTTGGGAATTTTTGCATTTTTTTTATATTTTTATTCAACAAATTTTACAATTTTCCAATTTTGTCGATTTCTTAATTTGGAGTACTTTGTGATTTTACAGTTTAAACAGTTTCTACTATTTTGCAAAAATTTTCTTTTTTGTATCAAATTTTGGAAATGTTCCGAAATTTTAATTTTTTGTCGATTTCTGAATTTTTTAATTTTTCTCGATTTTCAAATTCAACAAATCTTCTAATTTTCAAATTTTGACGATTTCTTAATTTAGAGAAATTTATGATTTTGTCGATTTTACAGTTTTTACTATTTTGAAAATATTTTCTTTTTTCAAATTTCGGAAAATTTCCGAAATTTTAAATTTTTTCGATTTTTGAATTTTGTCAACTTTTGCATTTTTCTCGATATTTCTAATTCAACAAAATTTACAATATTCCAATTTTGTAGATTTCTTAATTTAGAGAACTTTGAGATCTTTCAGTTTTCACAGTTTGTTTATTTTGAAACAAATTTCTTTTGTTATCGAATTTCGGAAATTTTCTGAAATTTTAAATTTTTTCGATTTTTGAATTTTGTGAATTTTTGCATTTTTCTCGATTTTTTCATTTAAAAAAAATATACAATATTTCCATTTTGCAGATTTCTGAATTTAAAGAACTGTGCGATCTTACAGTTTTCACAGTTTTTACTATTTTGACAAAATTTTATTTTTGTTATAAAATTTCGAAAATTTTCCGAAATTCTAAATTTTGTCGATTTAAAAATTTCAAAAATTTTTGCATTTTTCTCGATTTTTTCATTTCAACAAAATTTACAATATTCCAATTTTGTCTATTCTTTATTTAGAGAACTTTGCGATTTTACAGCTTAAACACTTTTAACTATTTTGAAAAAAATTTCTCTTGTTATCAAATTGCGGAAATTTTCCAAAATTTTAAGTTTTGTCGATTTTTTAATTTTGTGAGTTTTTGCATTTTTCTTGATATTTTTAATTCAAAAAATTTTACAATTTGCCAATGTTGTCGATTTATTAATTTAAAGAACTTTGTGATTTTGTCGATTTTACAGTTTTTATTATTTTGAAAGAGTGTTCTTTTTTTTTATCAAATTTCGGAAATTTTCGAATTTTTCAATTTGTGTCGATTTTGGAATTTTCAGAATTTTTGCATTTTTCTCGGTTTTCTCATTTCAACAAAATTAACAATTTTCCAATTTTGTAGATTTCTTAATTTAGAAAATCTTGCGATTTTACAGTTTAAACAGTTTTTACTATTTTGAAAAAAATTTCTCTTGTTATCAAATTTCGGAAATTTTCCGAAATTTTAAATTTTTTCGATTTTTGAATTTTGGGAATTTCTGAATTTTTCTCGATTTTTTAAATTCAACAAATCTTACAATATTCCAATGTTGTCGATTTCTTAATTAGGAGAACTTTGCGATTTTACAGTTTAAACAGTTTTTACTATTTTGAAAAAATTTTCTTTTTTTTGTTTCAAATTTCGAAAATATTCCGAAATTTTAAATTTTGTCGATTTAAAAATTTCCGAAAGTTTTTAATTTTTCTCGATTTTCAAATTCAACAAATCTTACAATTTTCTAATTTTTGCGTTTCTTAATTTACAGAACTTTATGATTTTGTCGGTTTTACAGTTTTTACTATTATGAGAACATTTTCTTCTTTATCAAATTTCCAAAATTTTCCGAAATTTTACATTTTTTCGATTTTTGAATTTTGGGAATGTTTCTGAATTTAAAGAACTTTGCGATCTTACAGTTTTTACTATAATTACAAAATTTTATTTTTGTTATCAAATCTCGGAAATTTTCCGAAATTCTAAATTTTGTCGATTTAAAAATTTCAAAAATGTTTGCATTTTTCTCGATTTTTTCATTTCAACAAAATTTACAATATTCAAATTTTGTCAATTTCTTTATTTAGAAAACTTTGAGATTTTACAGCTTAAACACTTTTAACTATTTTGAAAAAAATTTCTCTTGTTATCAAATTGCGGAAATTTTCCAAAATTTTAAATTTTGTCGATTTTTTAATTTTGTGAGTTTTTGCATTTTTCTTGATATTTTTAATTCAACAAATTTTACAATTGCCAATGTTGTCGATTTATTAATTTAACTTTGTGATTTTGTCGATTTTACAGTTTTTATTATTTTGAAAGAGTTTTCTTTTTTTTTTATCAAATTTCGGAAATGTTCCGAAATTTTAATTTTTTGACGATTTTTGAATTTCTGAAATTTTTTAATTTTTCTCGATTTTTAAATTCAACAAATCTTGCAATTTTCTAATTTTGACGATTATCTAATAAAGAGAACTTTATGATTTTGTTGATTTTACAGCTTTTACTATTTTGAAAAAAATTCTTTTTTTTTATCAAATTTCGAAAATTTTTAGAAATTTTAAATTTTTTCGATTTTTGAATTTTGGGAATTTTTGCATTTTCTTGATAAATTTATTCAACAAATTTTACAATTTTCCAAATTTGTAGATTTGTTAATTTAGAGAACTTTACGATTTTACAGTTTTCACAGTTTTTCCTGTTTTGACAAAATTTTGTTTTGTTATCGAATTTCGGAAATTTTCCGTAATTTCACATATTTTTCGATTTTTGCATTTTTCTCGGTTTATTAATTTTAACAAAATTTACAATATTCCAATTTCGTCTATTTCTTTATTTAGAGAACTTTGCGATTTTACAGCTTAAACACTTATTACTATTTTGAAAAAAAATTGTTTTTTTGTATCAAATTTCGGAAATGTTCCGAAATTTTAATTTTTTTTGTCGATTTTTGAATATCTGAAATTTTTTAATTTGTTTCGATTTTTAAATTCAACAAATCTTACAATTTTCTTATTTTGACGATTTCTTAAGTTAGAGAACTTTATGATTTTGTCGACTATTCAGCTTTTACCATTTTGAAAAAAATTCTTTTTTTATCAAATTTCGAAATTTTTTCGAAATTTTAAATGTTTTCGATTATTGAATTTTGCGAATTTTTACTTTTTTTTGATTTTTTAATTTCAACAAAATTTACAATATTCCAATTTTGTAGATTTCTTAATTTAAAGAACTGTGCGATCTTACAGTTTTCACAGTTTTTACTATTTTGACAAAATTTTATTTTTGTTATAAAATTTCGAAAATTTTCCGAAATTTTAAATTTTGTCGATTTAAAAATTTCCGAAAGTTTTTAATTTTTCTCGATTTTCAAATTCAACAAATCTTACAATTTTCTAATTTTGGCGTTTCTTAATTTAGAGAACTTTATGATTTTGTCGGTTTTACAGTTTTTACTATTAAGAGAACATTTTCTTCTTTATCAAATTTCGAAAATTTTCCGAAATTTTAAATTTGTTCGATTTTTGAATTTTGGGGGGAATGTTTAAATTTTTCTTGATTTTTTAATTTCAAAAAAATTTACAATATTCCAATTCTATTCTATTTCTTTATTTAGAGAACTTTGCGATTTTACAGCTTAAACACTTAGTACTATTTTGAAAAAAAATTCTTTTATTGTTGCAAATTTCGGAAATGTTCCGATATTATAATTTTTTTACGATTTTTGAATTTCTGAAATTTTTCAATTTGTTTCGATTTTTAAATTCAACAAATCTTCTAATTTTTACGATTTCTTAATTAAGAAAACTTAATGATTTAGTCGATTTTACAGTTTTTATTTTGAAAAAATTTTCTTTTTTTATCAAACTTCGGAAATTTTCCGAAATTTTAAATTTTTTCGATTTTTGAATTTTGTGAACTTTTGCATTTTTCTCGATATTTGTAATTCAACAAAATTTACAATATTCCAATTTTGTAGATTTCTTAATTTAAAAAACTTTGCGATCTTTCAGTTTTCACAGTTTGTTTATTTTGAAACAAATTTATTTTGTTGTCGAATTTCGGAAATTTTCCGAAATTTTAAATTTTTTCGATTTTTGAATTTTGGGAATTTCTGAATTTTTCTCGATTTTTTAAATTCAACAAATCTTACAATATTCCAATGTTGTCGATTTCTGAATTTAAAGAACTTTGCGATCTTACAGTTTTCACAGTTTTTACTATTTTGACAAAATTTTATTTTTGTTATCAAATTTCGGAAATTTTCCGAAATTCTAAATTTTGTCGATTTAAAAATTTCAAAAATTTTTGAATTTTTCTCGATTTTTTCATTTCAACAAAATTTACAATATTCCAATATTGTCTATTCTTTATTTAGAGAACTTTGCGATTTTACAGCTTAAACACTTTTAACTATTTTGAAAAAAATTTCTCTTGTTATCGAATTTCGGAAATTTGTCGAAATTTTAAATTTATTCGATTTTTTAATTTTGTGAGTTTTTGCATTTTTCTTGATGTTTTTAATTCAAAAAATTTTACAATTTGCCAATGTTGTCGATTTATTAATTTAGAGAACTTTGTGATTTTGTCGATTTTACAGTTTTTATTATTTTGAAAGAGTTTTCTTTTTTTTTATCAAATTTCGGAAATTTTCGAATTTTTCAATTTGTGTCGATTTTGGAATTTTCAGAATTTTTGCATTTTTCTCGGTTTTCTCATTTCAACAAAATTAACAATTTTCCAATTTTGTAGATTTCTTAATTTAGAGAATCTTGCGATTTTACAGTTTAAACAGTTTTTACTATTTTAAAACAAATTTCTTTTGTTATCGAATTCCGAAAAATTTCCGAAATTTTAAATTTTTTCGATTTTTAAATTTAGTGAATTTTTTTAATTTTTCTCGATTTTTTCATTTAAAAAAATTTACAACAGTTTTCACAGTTTTTACTATTTTGAAAACATTTTCTTATTTTTTTTGGATCAAATTTCGGAAATGTAACGAAATTTAAAATTTTTGTCGATTTTTGAATTTCAGAAATTTTTTAATTTGTTTCGATTTTTAAATTCAACAAATCTTCTAATTTTCTAATTTTGACGATTTCTTAATTAAGAGAACTTAATGATTTTTTCGATTTTACAGTTTTTATTTTGACAAAATTTTATTTTTGTTATCAAATTTCGAAAATTTTCCGAAATTCTAAATTTTGTCGATTTAAAAATTTCAAAAAGTTTTGCATTTTTCTCGATTTTTTCATTTCAACAAAATTTACAATATTCCAATTTTGTCTATTCTTTATTTAGAGAACTTTGCGATTTTACAGCTTAAAGATTTTTAACTATATTGAGAAAATTTCTCTTGTTATCGAATTTCGGAAATTTTCCAAAATTTTAAATTTTGTCGATTTTTTAATTTGGTCAGTTTTTGCATTTTTCTTGATATTTTTAATTCAACAAATTTTACAATTGGCCAATGTTGTCGATTTATTAATTTAGAGAACTTTGTGATTTTGTCGATTTTACAGTTTTTATTATTTTGAAAGAGTTTTCTTTTTTTTTTATCAAATTTCGAAAATTTTCCGAAATTTTCAATTTGTGTCGATTTTTAAATTTTGGGAATTTTTGCATTTTTCCCGATTTTTTAAATTCAACAAATCTTACAATATTCCAATGTTGTCGATTTCTTAATTTGGAGAACTTTGTGATTTTACAGTTTAAACAGTTTTTACTATTTTGAAAAAATTTTCTTTTTTTTGTTTCACATTTCGGAAATGTTCCGAAATTTTTAATTTTTTGTCGATATTTGAATTTCTGAATTTTTTTAATTTTTCTCGATTTTCAAATTCAACAAATCTTCTAATTTTCTAATTTTGACGATTTCTTAATTAAAAGAACTTTATGATTTTGTCGATTTTACAGTTTTTATTTTGAAAAATTTTTATTTTTTTATCAAATTTCGGAAATTTTCCGAAATTTTAAATTTTTTTCGATTTTTGAATTTTTTTAATTTTTGCATTTTTCTCGATTTTTTCATTTAAAAATATTTACAACAGTTTTCACAGTTTTTACTATTTTGAAAACATTTTCTTATTTTTTTTGGATCAAATTTCGGAAATGTAACGAAATTTTAATTTTTTGTCGATTTTTGAATATCAGAAATTTTTTAATTTGTTTCGATTTTTAAATTCAACAAATCTTATAATTTTATAATTTTGACGATTTCTTAATTAAGAGAACTTAATGATTTTGTCGATTTTACAGTTTTTATTTTGAAAAATTTTTCTTTTTTTACCAAATTTCGGAAATTTTCCGAAATTTTAAATTTTTTTCGATTTTTGAATTTTGTGAATTTTTGCATTTTTCTCGATATTTTTAATTCAAAAAAATTTACAAAATTCCAATTTTATAGATTTCTTAATTTAAAGAGCATTGCGATTTTTAAGTTTTCACAGTATTTACTATATTGTAAAAAAATTCTTTTGTTATCAAATTTCGGAAATTTTCCGAAATTTTAAATTTTTTTCCGATTTTTGGGTTTTGAGAATTTTTGCATTTTTCTCGATTTTTTCATTTCAACAATTCTACAATTTTCCAATTTTGTCGATTTCTTTATTTGGAGAACTTTGCGATTTTACAGTTTTCACATTTTTTACTATTTTGGAAAAATTTTATTTTTTGATCAAATTTCGAAAATTTTCCGAAATTTTAAATTTTGTCGATTTAAAAATTTCCGAAAATTTTTAATTTTTCTCGATTTTCAAATTCAACAAATCTTACAATTTTCTAATTTTGGCGTTTCTTAATTTAGAGAACTTTATGATTTTGTCGGTTTTACAGTTTTTACTATTATGAGAACATTTTCTTCTTTATCAAATTTCGAAAATTTTCCGAAATTTTAAATTTTTTCGATTTTTGAATTTTGGGAATGTTCAAATTTTTCTTGATTTTTTAATTTCAAAAAAAATGTACTATATTCCAATTCTATTCTATTTTTTTATTAAGAGAACTTTGCGATTTTACAGCTTAAACACTTATTACTATTTTGAAAAAAAATTCTTTTATTGTTGCAAATTTCGGAAATGTTCCGAAATTTTAATTTTTTAACGATTTTTTAATTTCTGAAATTTTTAAATTTTTCTCGATTTTTAAATGCAACAAATCTTGCAATTTTCTAATTTTGACGATTATCTAATTAAGATAATTTTATGATTTTGTCGATTTTTCAGTTTTTATTTTTATGAAAATATTTTCTTTTTTTTATCAAGTATCGGAAATTTGTCGAAATTTTAAATTTATTCGATTTTTGAATTTTGGGAATTTTTGCATTTTTTTTATATTTTTATTCAACAAATTTTACAATTTTCCAATTTTGTCGATTTCTTAATTTGGAGTACTTTGTGATTTTACAGTTTAAACAGTTTCTACTATTTTGCAAAAATTTTCTTTTTTGTATCAAATTTTGGAAATGTTCTGAAATTTTAACTTTTTGTCGATTTCTGAATTTTTGAAATTTTTTAATTTTTCTCGATTTTCAAATTCAACAAATCTTCTAATTTTCAAATTTTGACGATTTCTTAAATTAGAGAAATTTATGATTTTGTCGATTTTACAGTTTTTACTATTTTGAAAATATTTTCTTTTTTTCAAATTTCGGAAAATTTCCGAAATTTTAAATTTTTTCGATTTTTGAATTTTGTGAACTTTTGCATTTTTCTCGATATTTCTAATTCAACAAAATTTACAATATTCCAATTTTGTAGATTTCTTAATTTAGAGAACTTTGCGATCTTTCAGTTTTCACAGTTTGTTTATTTTGAAACAAATTTCTTTTGTTATCGAATTTCGGAAATTTTCTGAAATTTTAAATTTTTTCGATTTTTGAATTTTGTGAATTTTTGCATTTTTCTCGATTTTTTAAATTCAACAAATCTTACAATATTCCAATGTTGTCGATTTCTGAATTTAAAGAACTTTGCGATCTTACAGTTTTCACAGTTTTTACTATTTTGACAAAATTTTATTTTTGTTATCAAATCTCGGAAATTTTCCGAAATTCTAAATTTTGTCGATTTAAAAATTTCAAAATTTTTTGCATTTTTCTCGATTTTTTCATTTCAACAAAATTTACAATATTCCAATTTTGTCTATTTCTTTATTTAGAGAACTTTGCGATTTTACAGCTTAAACACTTTTAACTATTTTGAAAAAAATTTCTCTTGTTATCGAATTTCGGAAATTTGTCGAAATTTTAAATTTATTCGATTTTTTAATTTTGTGAGTTTTTGCATTTTTCTTGATATTTTTAATTCAACAAATTTTACAATTTGCCAATGTTGTCGATTTATTAATTTAGAGAACTTTGTGATTTTGTCGATTTTACAGTTTTTATTATTTTGAAAGAGTTTTCTTTTTATACCCGCTACCCATAGGGTAGAAGGGTATTATAACTTAGTGCCAACAGGAAATGTATGTAACAGGCAGAAGGAGGCATCTCCGACCCCATAAAGTATATATATTCTTGATCAGCATCAACAGCCGAGACGATATAGCCATGTCCGTCTGTCCGTCTGTCCGTCTGTCCGTCTGTCTGTCTGTATGAACACCTGGATCTCAGAGACTATAAGACATAGAGACACCAAATTTGGCAAAAATGTTCCTTCATACCCTACGCAGATCAAGTTTATTTCAAAAGTTGGATGCCACGCCCCCTTCGCCCACAATAAGCATTTATCTAGAAAAAGTCAAGTTTTTTTTATGTAAATCGCGTATAACTCCAAAAGTTCTTTGTGTAATGATGTGTAATTTGGTAAGCCATCTGCGCTTGACACTCTTAATATACCCTGTAATTTTGGTAAAAAACGGATAAGTAGAACAAAAGTTATTCGCGAAATTATTTATCAAAATTGTTGTGCCCAATGCATATGGACGTTTTAAGTGTGTGATTGACCTAGAGATATCAAATTTGGTGACAGTATTCGTGTAGGTCTTACGCAGATCGAGTTTGTTTTAGATTTTTTCCACGCCCCTTTCCGCCCCCAAAAACTGTAAAAGCCGTAATAATGAACCTAGAGCATTGAATTTTGGTATGCATAATAATAATTATATTCTCAATGATTCCTTTGAATTTGGTTGAGATCGAGTGAAAAACAAGGAAGTTATTAATGAATCAATTTTATATGCAAAATTCACTTGAAGCTGCTCGCGCTTTGTTTGTTTAGTTGACGGTGTGACCATGTCGGTGTTGTGGATTTCTTCCCGCTATTTTCAAATATATACAAAACACAAGTTTCAGTATATTTTTGGTATATTTGTTGTTAAAATATCATTAAATTTTTTTTTTTCTCTCGAAATGGGTTGCGGGTATCATACGGTCGAGCACTCTCGACTGTAGCTTTCTTACTTGTTTTTTATCAAATTTCGGAAATTTTCGAATTTTTCAATTTGTGTCGATTTTGGAATTTTCAGAATTTTTGCATTTTTCTCGGTTTTCTCATTTCAACAAAATTAACAATTTTCCAATTTTGTAGATTTCTTAATTTAGAGAACTTTGCGATCTTTCAGTTTTCACAGTTTGTTTATTTTGAAACAAATTTCTTTTGTTATCGAATTTCGGAAATTTTCTGAAATTTTAAATTTTTTCGATTTTTGAATTTTGTGAATTTATGCATTTTTCTCGATTTTTTCATTTAAAAAAATTAACAACAGTTTTTACTATTTTGAAAATATTTTCTTTTTTTCAAATTTCGGAAAATTTCCGAAATTTTAAATTTTTTCGATTTTTGAATTTTGTGAACTTTTGCATTTTTCTCGATATTTCTAATTCAACAAAATTTACAATATTCCAATGTTGTCGATTTCCGAATTTAAAGAACTTTGCGATTTTACAGTTTTCACAGTTTTTACTATTTTGACAAAATTTTATATTTGTTATCAAATTTCGGAAATTTTCCGAAATTCTAAATTTTGTCGATTTAAAAATTTCCGAAAGTTTTTAATTTTTCTCGATTTTCAAATTCAACAAATCTTAAAATTTTCTAATTTTGTCGTTTCTTAATTTACAGAACTTTATGATTTTGTCGGTTTTACAGTTTTTACTATTATGAGAACATTTTCTTCTTTATCAAATTTCCAAAATTTTCCGAAATTTTAAATTTTTTCGATTTTTGAATTTTGGGAATGTTTAAATTTTTCTTGATTTTTTAATTTCAAAAAAATTTACAATATTCCAATTCTATTCTATTTCTTTATTAAGAGAACTTTGCGATTTTACAGCTTAAACACTTATTACTATTTTGAAAAAAAATTCTTTTATTGTTGCAAATTTCGGAAATGTTCCGATATTTTAATTTTTTGACGATTTTTGAATTTCTGAAATTTTTTAATTTTTCTCGATTTTTAAATTCAACAAATCTTACAATTTTCTAATTTTGACGATTTCTTAAGTTAGGGAACCTTATGATTTTGTCGATTTTACAGCTTTTCCTTTTTTTAAAAAAAATTCTTTTTTTATCAAATTTCGAAAATTTTTCGAAATTTTAAATTTTTTCGATTTTTGAATTTTGGGAATTTTTACATTTTTCTTGATTTTTTAATTTCAACAAAATTTACAATATTCCAATTTTGTAGATTTCTTATTTTAAAGAGCGTTGCGATTTTACAGTTTAAACAGTTTTTACTATTTTGAAACAAATTTCTTTTGTTATCGAATTCCGGAAAATTTCCTAAATTTTAAATTTTTTCGATTTTTGAATTTAGTGAATTTTTGCATTTTTCTCGATTTTTTCATTTAAAAAAATTAACAACAGTTTTTACTATTTTGAAAACATTTTCTTATTTTTATTGGATCAAATTTCGGAAATGTAACGAAATTTTAATTTTTTGTCGATTTTTGAATTTCTGAAGTTTTTTAATTTGTTTCGATTTTTAAATTCAACAAATCTTCTAATTTTATAATTTTGACGATTTCTTAATTAAGAGAACTTAATGATTTTGTCGATTTTACAGTTTTTACTTTGAAAAAATTTTCGTTTTTTTATCAAACTTCGGAAATTTTCCGAAATTTTAAATTTTTTCGATTTTTGAATTTTGTGAACTTTTGCATTTTTCTCGATATTTCTAATTCAACAAAATTTACAATATTCCAATTTTGTAGATTTCTTAATTTAGAGAACTTTGCGATCTTTCAGTTTTCACAGTTTGTTTATTTTGAAACAAATTTCTTTTGTTATCGAATTTCGGAAATTTCCCGAAATTTTAAATTTTTTCGATTTTTGAATTTTGTGAATTTTAGCATTTTTCTCGATTTTTTCATTTCAAAAAAATTTACAATATTTCCATTTTGCAGATTTCTGAATTTAAAGAACTTTGCGATCATACAGTTTTTACTATTTTGAAAACATTTTCTTTTTTTGTTTCAAATTTCGGAAATGTTCCAAAATCTTAATTTTTTGTTGATTTTTGAATTTCTGAAATTTTTAAATTTTCTCGATTTTCAAATTCAACAAATCTTATCATTTTTAAAATTTTGACGATTTCTTAATTTAGAGAACTTTATGATTTTGTCGATTTTACAGCTTTTACTATTTTGAAAAAAATTCTTTTTTTTATCAAATTTCGAAAATTTTCCGAAATTTTAAATTTTTTCGATTTTTAAATTTTGGGAATTTTTGCATTTTTCTTGATAAATTTATTCAACAAATTTTTCAATTTTCCAAATTTGTAGATTTGTTAATTTAGAGAACTTTACGATTTTACAGTTTTCACAATTTTTCCTGTTTTGACAAAGTTTTGTTTTTTTTATCGAATTTCGGAAATTTTCCGTAATTTTACATTACGTTACATTCAATTGTTTTTTTGTTTCAAATTTCGGAAATGTTCCGAAATTTTAATTTTTTTGTCGATTTTTGAATTTCAGAAATTTTTTTAATTTTTATCGATTTTTAAATTCAACAGTTCAACATGCAAAAAAAGTTTTATTTGAGAAAATTTCTATATGAAAAAAGGCTACCTTTCGGAAAACGTGTCACAAAACCTCTATAGGAAAGTGGCGTCGCGCAAGGCATGATGAAAAAAATTTCACATATGAAATTCATATGATCGTGGAGTAATATATTCCCGGCATAGGACACATGTTATATGGTTTGATAAAATAAAGAAGTTAAATGTTTTATTATTAAATTAATGCAGCATGATGCTCTATTGCAAGATGGTACTCAATACAAGTGTGTCTCAAAAAAAAATGTTTCACATATTAAAACTACATCATTTTGATATAATCATAAGAGTTATAAATTTCACATGTGAAATAAATTGCTTAAGAAATATAAAATTAACATGTGAAAAAAATTTTATTTGAGAAATAGTTTCATATGAAAAAAAGTCACCTTTCAGAAAACGTGTCACAAAACTTCTATAGGGGAGTGGTGTTGCGCAAGGCATGTTATATGAAAAAAATGTCACATATGAAATTTATATGGCCTTGGAGTAATATATTGCCGGCAAAGGTCACATATTATAGGGATTGACAAAATATTAAGTTAAATGTTTTATTATTAAATTAATGCAACATAAAGCTATATTGAAAGATGGTAATCAATACAAGTGTGTCTCAAAAAAAATGTTTCACATGTTAAAACAATATCATGTTGATATATTCATAAGAGCTATAATTATCACATATGAAATAAATTGCTTAAAAAATAAAAAATTTACATGCAAAAAAAGTTTTATTTGAGAAAATTTCTATATGAAAAAAGACTACCTTTCGGAAAACGTGTCACAAAACCTTAGTAGGGATGTAGTGTCGCTCAAGCAACGTAATATGAACAAATTTTAACATATGAAACTCATATGACTGTGAAGTTGTGTGTGTCAAATATAGTAATTTTTACATGTGAACACACTGTTCCTCATTGACACAAAATTTAAAAACAAAATTATTCATATTGAATATCATAAAATTTATAAAAGTCATGCAAATTTTGCATATGAAAAAAAATTCCTTTGAGAAAAAGTTTCATATGAAAAAAATTTCACCTTTCGGAAAACGTGTCGCAAAACATCTATAAGAAAGTGGTCTCGCGCAAGGCATGTTGTATGAAAAAAATGTCACATATGAAATTCATATGACCGTGAAGTAAAATATTGCCGGCATGGGTCACTTATTATAGGGATTGATAAAATATTAAGTTAAATGTTTTATTATTAAATAAATGCAACATTAAGCTATATTGGAAGATGGTAATCAATACAAGTGTGTCCCAAAAAAATGTTTCACATGTGAAATAAATTGCTTAAGAAATATAAAATTAACATGCAAAAAAAATTTTATTTGAGAATATTTCTATATGAAAAAAGGCTACCTTTCGGAGAACGAGTCACAAAACCTTTGTAGGAAAGTAGTGTCGCGCAAGCAACGAAATATGAAAAAATTGTAACATGTGAAACTCATATGACTGTGAAGTGGTGTGTGTAAAATATAGTAATTTTTCATATGTAAACACAATAAAGCATATTTACACAAAATTTAGAAACAAAATTATTCATATTGTATATCATAAAATCTATAAAAGTCATGCAAATTTTGCATATGAAAAAAAATTCATTTGAGAAAAAGTTTCATATGAAAAAAGGTCACCTATCGGAAAACGTGTCACAAAACCTCTATGGAGGAGTGGTGTCGCGCCAGGCATGATATGACCGTGGAGTAATATGTTGGCGGCATAGGTCACATATTATATGGATTGATAAAATATTGAAGTTAAATGTTTTATTATTAAATTAATGCAACAAAATGTTATATTGCAGGATGGTACTCAATACAAGTGTGTCTCCAAAAAAAAAGTTTCACATATGATATCTTCATAAGAGTTATAAATTTCACATGTGAAATAAATTGCTTAAGAATTATAAAATTAACATGTAAAAAAAATTTCATTTGAGAAAAAGTTTCAAATGAAAAAAAGTCAGCTTTCGGAAAAGGTGTTACAAAACATATATAGGTGAGTCGTGTCGTGCAAAGCATGTTACATGAAAAAAATGTCACACATGAAATTCATATGACCGTGGAGTAATATGTTGCCGGCATAGGTCACATATTATATGGACTGAAAAAATATTGAAGTTAAATGTTTTATTATTATATTAATGCTATATTGCAAGAAGGTACTCAATACAAGTGTGTCTCAAAAAAAATGTTTCACATGTTAAAACTATATCATTTTGATATATTCATAACAGCTATAATTATCACATGTGAAATAAATTACTTAAGAAATATAAAATTAACATGTGAAAAAAAATTTTTTTTGAGAATATTTCTTAATGAAAAAGTCAACCTTTCGGAAAACGTGTCACAAAACCTTTGTAGGGAAGTAGTGTCGCGCAAGCAACGATATATGAAAAAATTGTAACATGTGAAACTCATATGACTGTGAAGTGGTGTGTGTCAAATATAGTAATTTTTCACATGTGAGCACAATATCTCATATTGACACAAAATTTAAAAACAAAATTATTCATTTTGAATATCATTAAAGTTATAAAAGTCATGAAAAATTTTTATGGGAAAAAAATTTCCTTTGAAAAAAAGTTTCATATGAAAAAGTCTACCTTTCGGAAAAAGTGTCACAAAACCTTTGTAGGAAAGTAGTAACGCACAAGCAACGTAATATGAAAAAATTTTAACATGTGAAACTCAAATGACAGTGAAGTTGTGTGTGTAAAATATAGTATTTTTTCACATGTAAACACAATATCTCATATTGACACAAAATTTAAAAACAAAATTATTCATATTGAATAACATAAAATTTATAAAATTCATGCAAATTTTGCATATGAAAAAAATTTCATTTGAGAAAAAGTTCCATATGAAAAAAAATCACCTCTCGGAAAAAGTTTCACAAAACCTCTATAGGGGAGTGGTGTCGCGCAAGGCATGTTATATGAAAAAAATGTCACATATGAAATTCATATGATCGTGGAGTAATATATTGCCGGCATAGGACACATATTATATGGATTGATAAAATATTGAAGTTAAATGTTATATTATTAAATTAATGCAACAAAATGCTATATTGCAAGATGGTACTCAATACAAGTGTGTCTCACACAAAAATGTTTCACATGTTAAAACTACATCATTTTGATATATTCATAAGAGTTATAAATTTCACATGTGAAATAAATTGCTTAAGAAATATAAAATTAACATGTGAAAAAAATTTCATTTGAGGAAATGTTTTATATGAAAAAAAGTAACCTTTCGGAAAACGTGTCACAAAACCTCTATAAGGGAGTGGTGTCGCGCAAGGCATGTTATATGAAAAAAATTTCACAAATGAAATTCATATGACCGATGAGTAATATGTTGCCGGCATAGGTCACATATTATATGGATTGATAAAATATTGAATTTAAATGTTTTATTATTACATTAATGCAACAAAATGCTATATTGCAAGATGGTACTCAATACAAGTGTGTCTCCAAAAAAAATGTTTCACATGTTAAAACTACATCATTTCGATATATTCACAAGAGTTATAAATTTCACATGTGAAATAAATTGCTTATGGAAAATAAAATTTACATGCAAAAAAAGTTGTATTTGAGAAAATTTCTATACGAAAAAAGCTACCTTTCGGAAAACGTGTCACAAAACCTCTATAGTGGAGTGGTGTCGCGCAAGGCATGTTATATGAAAAAAATTTCACAAATGAAATTCATATGACCGATGAGTAATATGTTGCCGGCATAGGTCACATATTATATGGATTGATAAAATATTGAATTTAAATGTTTTATTATTACATTAATGCAACAAAATGCTATATTGCAAGATGGAACTCAATACAAGTGTGTCTCCAAAAAAAATGTTTCACATGTTAAAACTACATCATTTTGATATATTCATAAGAGCTATAATTATCACATGTGAAAAAAATTGCTTAAGAAATAAAAAATTTACATGCAATAAAAATTTTATTTGTGAAAATTTCTATATGAAAAAAGGCTACCTTTCGGAAAACGTGTCACAAAACCTCTATAGGGAAGTGGCGTCGCGCAGGCATGTTATATACATTGCTGGAATAGGTCACATATTATATGAATTGATAAAATATTGAAGTTATATGTTTTATTATTAAATTAATGCAACATATTGCCATATTGTCAGATGGTACTCAATACAAGTGTGTTTAAAAAAAAAGTGTTTTGCATATTAAAACTACATCATTTTGATATATTCACAAGAGTTATAAATTTCACATGTGAAATAAATTGCTTAAGAAATATAAAATTAACATGCAAAAAAAGTTTTATTTGAGAAAATTTCTATATGAAAAAAGACTTCCTTTCGGAAAACGTGTCCCAAACCTCTTTAGGGAAGTTGTGTCGCGCAAGCAACGATATATGAAAAAATTTTAACATGTGAAACTCATATGACTGTGAAGTGGTGTGTGTCAAATATAGTAATTTTTCACATGTGAGCACAATATCTCATATTGACACACAATTTAAAAACAAAATATTCATATTGAATATCAATAAAGTTATAAGAATCATGAAAAATTTACATGTGAAAAAAATTTCCTTTGAAAAAAAGTTTCATATGAAAAAAGTCTGCCTTTCGGAAAACGTGTCACAAAACCTTTGTAGTAGTAGTGAAGTAGTGTCGCGCAAGCAACGTAATATGAAACAAGTAAGAAAGCTACAGTCGAGTGTGCTCGACTGTAAGATACCCGGTACCCAAAGATACGTGGGTTGAATTAAATGGAAATATATGTAAATAGTTTAACAATCTTGTTTTTTGTATAAATAATAAAATTATATTATAAAAAAAAAAAAAAAATCGCCGCTCGAGTTTGCTCCTGATTTAATACATTTCATTCTGTATATTAAATCAAGACCCAGGGAACACCACGAGGAGGCCATTATAAATAATGGGATCTTTGCAGATCTACGAGTCGACTTGTGCTGCATGAAACCGACCAACACCATTGTTCCCCAAAAAATGTTATAGCTCCGAAATTGTCTCTAGCGGAGATAGATTACTTAAAATATACTAATAAATGTATACATATTTATATACATACTTAATAAAGTAATATTATTAATCAATATCCGTAAACAACTTAAAAATATTTATGTTTAAAATTCAATGAGATTTTTAATTTTTAAATTTAAAAGAAAAGTGCAACTACTTTAAAAATACCCAAAAGAAAATCTATTACAACCCGTTATCTATGCTAATTAAAATACCACTGTGGTAACTATAAACTGTCTCATATGTGCGTGCTGTGGCTCTGCTTTCCCTAATATTTGAACACGCCCAATCAATGTGTATCACAATTGGTTGTGGACGTGTTCAAATCTAACAAAGACCTATAACTATTAGATCCCAAGAAATTGAAAACCCTTCTACAACTACCTGTTAAACCCCGCAAGCACAAATTAAAATCTCCCAATACTAGGCTATTTCTATCCAAAAATGGATATCCCTGAAATAAATTCTCAAATTCCGTTTCAAATTTATGCAAAGGGTATGTTGGACTTCTATAAATAATGAGGAAACCTAAAGACCTATATTTAAACACTGCATACTCGAACACTGCGGAAGCAAAATTATTGGAATCTGAGTAAAATCGCCCACTTGAGCAGAGACTAACATCCTGAAAAATTTCGTTTTTGGCAAATATAAGAATGCCTCTCTTTGGACGAGATCCATTTGAAGTCGACTGGCAATCAATACGAATAGCACAACTGAAGCCGGGAATGTCGTAAATATCATTTGTATAAGTAGAAGACTCAATGAAGAATAGAAAAGAAGAATGAAGCATTAACTGATCGGAGCAAATATCAGCAATGTGGCAACGTAAACTTTGTGTATTATGAAACACTACATTAATTTTAGAACTGTCAAAAAGACAGCTGAAGTGTGAATTTAATAATTTAGTGGATCTTAAGCTAGCAAGCTCTTGCTCTATAACTGACTGACGATCAGATCTGGGTGGCACAAATTGCCCAACAATAAAAAGGCCAGCCGCACTTGTGGCTCTACTACATGCTACATACAAAGCTTCCCTTTGCATACCAGGAGTTGTGTGTACCACCACTTTGGCATATGTAGCTCCCTGACTTTTGTGAATAGTTATACCTTCTGCAGGTACAACTGGAAATTGTTTGCGGTCTATAGAAACTTGCTGATTAGAATGAAATTGAAAATTTTTTATAGTTTTAAAAACAGGGGTCCAAGAAGATTCGGTATGATGGGTGCATTTAATTTGAGCATTAGTTCCAACACTGTCGTCTAAGAATTTGATCCAAAGAACGTGAGGCGAATTGGATGCATTGAAACCTATTTCCATTGACAAGACCATCTGCTGTATCTATATTGACCGTCATCATGTATTTTGCAGTGGATTTCAAAATAAGGGTTGTGCAAAGCCCTTGGGTTTGAGATGTCTTGAAATCCTTTACAGATTCCAAGCATCTGGGCTTAGCTTCTAAACTTAGATGTGCAGCTTTAGCAGAGTCAATAGCAATAGAAAGGAATTGTTCCGTAGGAATCGAGTTTAATTTAGCAGTGTTAAAAATATTTGTATCCTCATTTCTTAAAAACAAATGAATGGAGTCATTTGGAAGTTGGTCTAAGACCGAAACTCTGGACCTAAGTAATTGTATGTCTTCAAAAGTCATATGACCTGATGCCATGTTATTAAACGCTAACGCAAATGCTTGGTCGTCTCGTTGACGCATTATCTCTGTGAGCTCAAAAAACTTAAAAATATCCCACAAAGAAGACCCAAATATAGCACTATATGGGTCATGCGACGATGAGGTGGATTGGAATATCCATCGATTTCCTACGGGACGTAGTTGTCTGAGATCGCCAAAAACAATAATTGAAATTCCCCCAAATGGAGTTTCCCTGGAATCAAAAATTTGCTTAAGACGAGCATCTAAATGAGATAACATTTTGGCACCGACCATAGAGATTTCATCAATGATTAAAAGCTTAAGATCTATAAACCTTGAGCGAAGAGTATTCAGCAAATCTGAACCTAAATCTTTGAAGGATGATCCGGACGGAGTGAAAACATGGAATGAAGTGTGGAACCTCCAATTCCAAAAGCTGCTTTACCGGTGGGTGCACACAAAAGGATTTTAGCAGTGGTGGGATCACAACCTGGCCTACTATTATATAGTTGAGAAAGGGCTTGAAAAATGGCTGAAATTAGTCTACTCTTGCCAACACCTGCTCCGCCACCTACAAATTCATAAAAAACGTTATTGTGCTTTGCGTTATGCATTACGTGATCTCTCAGGTTTTTTGCTTTAAATTTAAAGATCTAACTATGCTTGCTAAGTATTGTGGCGATATAATTGGCGGGAGCTTAATGATTCGGATGACATTGTCCGAATCATCAGGGTCACTAACGGCATTCAAATTTAAAACATTTATTTGAGAACTTATTTCAGGGATTGCCAAAGCCCTGAACTCATTATCCAAATTATTTCCCAGATCACGCTCTTCAAAATCTCCCTCAGCTTCTATGGCCCTCCTAAGCACGTCTTCTAAATCTTCTAGCATATTATATCTCTTATAATTAAACCCAATCGATTCTACATTCGCTGCATAAACACTTTCACAATTAACCCCAAGCAAATCTACCTCTTCATCCCTCCACGCAAAATATAGCATTAAAAGCTCCCGAAAATAGTTCTCTCTGTCGGCATTCAGATTGAACTTCCTTAATCTAATAACAGCTGGCTTGGTCCGTTCCCTAATAAAACCACTACCATCGCGAAGAGATTGAAATGTGTTCCCTAGGACCTCGTTTTCTTCATCGTCATCGTTATCAGCACCCGGACGCATTGATCGACAGCTTTTTGAAAAGCACAGGCCTTCGAGACTATCTGGCCGCTAAACATAGTGATCCAGCATTACTTTTTTCTTTTCTGCTTCCCAGTGAGCAGAAGACGTGCGAACACCCTTCAGGACCCTATAGCCTTCATCTTGGCGAATAATACTATCTAAACGCTCTTCGTTGAGAGCGTTAGCAGCTGTAATGGCGCGTGAAGCACTCTGTTTCCTCAAACAAATCATAGTATTACTACGAATTTGGAGCAGCTCTAACTTTTTGTAGTTGAATAATAATTTGTCAATTCGACAACCTCTCCTATCTACATTTCGAAGCTCAGATCTAACAATTGTGGAAAACGAATGGGGAGAAAGTCTTTTTTTGCCAGCATAAATTGTTGGAAATGCCAACTCTTCCGAGTCAGCATCGAGAATCATGTCTAGGGGTCTAGGTTGGCCTTCGCCAGGAGCAAGGGTGATTCTCTGCATGGCAGCGGTGTCTACCTGGTTATTCTCAAGCAGGGTTTCTTGACCCCCAGGGTTGAGCTCCTGCAACTCAGCATCATCCTGATGTGCTGGATCGCGAATTCTTTGTTCAAGTCCCTCCACAAATTCTGCGTCTGCTTGAGATGCTACAAATGGAACAGTCTCAGTTGTATAATAAGACAACCACTGTTCATTAACAACTACACTATGCTTCTAATACAGTTCTGTATTGACTAAATATCTAATTGCGTCGGCTATTTTTTAGGGTCCAATGGTTTCCGCCATGAAATCATGGTTATACTCCATTCTACGTTTGAGGTGAAGCTGTACAACCTCGGCTTCGTGAAATGCACGTGGAAGGGACGTAACTATATTGCTGATCGGTATAGGAACATTGACTACTGCTCCTTTAATTGCACTTTGACGCTCATGACCTAGAGACTTTATAATCATAAATGAAGTCGAGGAGAAATTAGACGTTCCTCTAATGGAGTAAGGCCTTTAAGGCAATCGGGTAAACTCGGAAAATCTAAGCCATTTGAAATGGAACCTTTTGGCTTAACACCAGATTTTACTTTGCGGCAACATGTTTTGCAAAAAGTTAAGGAACCGTCAGATGAAGGGAACTGACGCTCAACATCTAAGATATCCGCACTAAACTCGTAACTATTTTCAATTAAAATACGAGGTAACCTAGCTACTTGGTGGGGAAACCACAGACCTTTACATGAAAGGCAAATTTTATTGGGGCCCAGCTGAACAACTCTATTAAAATTTGCGATAAGAGCTTCTAAAATGGTGGGTCTGGGTGAATTCTCTTCCTGAAAGCTATTCGCACGTTCCTCTCTATTATGGGAAGCATTTCGACGGTTCTCTAACCTCCTATTTTCAATATTTGATCTATACTGGCTAACTCTTTGGCTAAGTCGTCTTGAGGCGTCAAAAGCTGCTTGTCTTGCTAAAAGCCGGGCACTTTGCCGTGCACCAGTATTTCGCACCTGTTCAATAATCCTCCTTGTGAGATTATTCCTAACCTGCGACCTATTAACCCGATCTAGCTCTCTTTCTAAAATACGCCTTTCAAGATCTGTCCGTCTAGCTGCCCTAAATGCCGAGTTCTGTCTTTGTTCGTTGGTCCTGTACTGTGTATTCCGTCAACGTCTTCGTCTTCTTAATGTATCAGCCTGCTGTTCAGGCTGCCTAAAAGCTTCGTCCGTTCGTCGTTGTCTTCTAAAGGCACTATTATCTCTCTGTTCGTTTGTCCTGTATACCGTCGCCTGCCTTCGGTTCGACCTACGTAATGTATCCGCCTGCTGTTTAGGCTGCCTAAAAACTTCGTCCGTTCGTCGTTGTCTTCTGAAGTCACTATTAGCTATCTGTTCGTTCGTCCTGTATACCGTCTCCTGCCTTCGGTTCGACCTACGTAATGTATCAGCCCCCTGTTCATGATCTTTAAAAGTTAGGTTCATTCGTCGTTGTCTTCTAAAGTTAAAGTTTTCTTCCTTCATAACGTATCAGTCTCCTGTTCACTTTCTCTAAATTCTCGATTTCCCCTTCTAACCCTCTGTGAACTTACATTTCTAGCCCTTTCTTCCTGCACATACTCTACATTTTCCCTATTTAATCTGTTTCTCAACTGTCCAGTACGAGACCGTTGAGAAACAGTCTGTCGGTAAAGCCGTGGCATTTTAAATTTTTTTATAAAATAGTTGCACCCAATTAAACAAAATATATTTTTCAATTTTAATTTTAAATTTTGTAATTTAAATTATCAATTAAAGAAATTTTATAGATTAATAATTGTATTAAGTAGTATATTAATATTTATTAGGAACTATTTAAATAAAATAATTGTTAAAATGTTACGCGAAAGCACTCACACACTCGAAAAAATGTTAATTATAATTACAATATATAAATCTGTATTAACATACATATGTTTGAATTTAAATTGCACAAAAAAATCAGCAACACTGCAACATACATATGTACATAAACAAACTAAAATTGAAACGCGATACATACACTCGTAAAAAAATATTCAATTATTTTTGCTCAGAAGGAGTTTATTGTTTATTTAAATGTCACATATACATACATACACTTTATAGTGTTATTGTCTCTTTTATTTTCTTACATACACTCACAATACATACAGATATACATATGTGTATGTTTGTATGTACATACATATGTACATATGTCCACAGAAGCACCCGGTCGCGACAACAACGAAAATAATGCTACTTTAATTATTCTTTAATTTTCAGAACTAACACGAAGTTAAATATATTTTAACGTTTAAATTTCGCACTCGTAATGAAAATTACGTTTTTATTTCAAATATATTTATAAATAATAATCAAAAATATTCACTAATTACGCCACTTCGATCAACCACGCTAAACGAATTAACATAATAAGCAAATGCAAATAGCGAAATAGCGCGAGTTTTGTTAGCATTTAATTAATTATATTTAAATATTCTGTGATTTCAATATAAATATATAAAACTGTTTATTTAATTTGTACGTTCCTGTCTTGTTCTTGTCTCGTTCACTTCTTATTTTGTAGTGTGCATGAAAGCTTCCTTTTAGTTGAGAGAGCTTTAGAGCTTTTATGTCAAGATCGAGCTTGAAGTGTCTCACTGTTAAGTGTAGGCAAAGAGAGAGAGAACAAGAACTTCGACTACATAACTTCCCCATCGCTTAAATTAAGACTCTCCTGAGTTTTACAATTCGTTTATATACATGTAAGTGTTGGTAATTCAATTATGGTAGATTATGTTACATTTGAAGTCTGATATTTCTTATTTCTTTTTATGTTGGAGCTATGTATGTACATTATTTAAATTAAATTTTCGGTATTTCGGTTCATTTTTGTGTCTTAGAGACTTATAGTTTTTTATATATCCTTCATTTCTAGTTTCTTCAAAATTTTCTCTTGTTTGATTTAAAGATGTAATGTAATGTTCCTTATATTTTAGAATGTTATTATGTATAATTTTTTTGTCACAATTTCCATATTCAATATTCATTGGCGTATTTTGTATTGCTGAGTGATAGCTGTTATTATAATATTCTATAGCTTTACTAACTTTATCTTTGATTGATAGATCTTTGTTTTCAAGGTATATAATTCTTATCTTTTCTGTTAGAGTGTTATGGAATCTTTCAACGTCTGCATTGCCAGTGTGACTGTTCGGTTTCACAAAATGAACTTCTATATTCTCGTTTCTTAAGTATTCTTTTATATTTACGCTATTAAATTCATTATCAGTTATTAATTTTTCAAAACTTCCTCTTTGGGACTTGTACAAGCGCATTTTTTCGATAATAGTTTGATTATTGCGATCCTCAAGATAGAAGGCAGTAGCAAATTTTGAAAATCGGTCAATAAAAGTTAGAAAATTACATTTCGAATTTGTATAGATATCCATATGAACAATTTTTCTTATATCATTTGGTGTTTCCGTATATTTAAATTTTTGTTTCACTGAGTTCCTATCATATTTACACCTATTACAAATGTCACAATTGTTAATATATTTTTGGATGTAATGTTGAAGTTTTGGAAAGTAAATAATCTTTTTTAAACTCTGGTAATTTTCATTTATACCTGAATGACCAGTATCATATTTATGGAATCGTTCAATTTCTTTATACACATCTTCTTCATTTTCAATGTCTTTTGCGTGAAATGAGCATTTTACAAATTTAACATTTTTATTGACATCGAAAATTTGGATGATTTTGTTTTGAAATTTATTGTATTGATGATCGTAATATTCACTGAATATTCCTACTTTGCCTTTTATGATATGATTCTTCAAAATATCTTCTATTCTATTTTCGAGATCATTTAAATTTAAATAAATTTTCTTATTTCTATTCTTATATTCAAACTCCATAGTTTTTTTATCTGTTAAAATGATTTGTAATTTAAATCTATTAACAATTGTTTCTAAATTACCTAAAATAGTTGTGTCCACAAAGTCTTCAGCCTGTGTATGTTGTGTACTAACGTCATCAACATTGTTTTCTAAAGAGCTACAAGATTCAGCTGTGTTTATGGCGCAAATTTCGTCGTTACTTATTCGACTTAAAAAATCAGCTACCTGGTTATCCTTTCCTTTAATGTATGATACGTTTATATTAAATTCGCTAAGCTTAACAAGCCATCTATAAAGTATTTCATTAAGTTATTTTCCTTTATATTTAATTAGGAGCCACTTAAGTGGTTGGTGATCGGACAAAATGTCGAATTTAACTCCATAGAAATAGGGCGGAAATAAGCTGTTGCCCATACTATAGCTAGTAATTCTTTTTGTATAGAAGAATAGTTTTTCTCATGGTCATTCAATGTACGACTGGCATAACAAATAGGATGACTGTCTTGTTGCAAAACAGCGCCTAAAGCTATATTACTAGCATCAGTAATAAATTGAAATTTCTTTTTGAAATCTGGATACTTAAGTACCGGTGCCTCAGTTATGATTCTTTTTAATTTGTCGAATGCAATGATGAAGTTGGGTTCATTAACATCTATCTTCGCATCCTTTTTAAGGCATTTAATCAATGGATAAGCTACTTGAGAGAAATCCTTTATGAACTTTCTAAAATACCCAATGATTCCTAGAAAAGCTCTAATTTGTTTAACATTTCTCGGAATTTTAATCTGAAGAATGCTGTTAACTTTAGTTGGGTTAGGCTTAACTCCTTCGGGGGTTAAAATATGACCCAAAAACTGAGTTTCTTTTGAAAAGAAATTTCATTTGTTAATTTGAATCTTTAGATTTGCTTCAGAAAGCTTTTAAAGAATTGTATGAATATGGCCAACATGTTCTGAAAAACTAGTGGAAAATATAAGAACGTCATCAAGGTAGACGACACAAATTCTATTTATTTCCTTTTTTAGGACTGTGTTTATAAGACGTTGAAAGGTGGCAGTAGCGTTTTTGAGCCCGAATGGCATCCGATTAAACTCGTAATGCCCGTGAGGGGTAGAAAACGCTGTCTTTTCCCTATCTTGTTCCTGAACAAGAATTTGGTGAAAGCCTTTCGCGAGATCTATTGTAGAAAAATATTGCGCTCTTCCTAACTTATCCAATATACCTTCTATATTAGGGATAGGAAACTTATCGTCTACTGTGTTTTCATTCAATTTGCGATAATCAATGACTATACGCCATATTTTTCTGCTACTGTTATCAGCTTTTTTTGGAACAAGCCATAAAGGGGCATTATATGGAGAATTGCTTTTACGTATTATTCCCTGTTGTAGCATTTGTTCAATTTGCTTATATATTTCTTGTTCATGTATTTGAGGATATCTATAAATCTTGCAGTATACAGGTTTATCCACTACTGTTTTTATCTGATGCTCAATAATATTTGTATTGCTAAGACACTGACCTTCGAGAAATATTAATCTTTTAAATCTACTTAAAATTTTAGTTAGAGCATTGTTTTCCTCTTGATTTAAATCATTGAAAAGAATTTTCTGTATTCTATCATCTATTTTAATTGATTCAATTTGGTATACCGCATCAGAGTATGGTGAACTATTTTGAAATTGAATAGTATTATTATTAATTGTAATTGTATTCTGATAAAAATCAATAATAGCATTTAATGGCCTAAGAATGTTTTGCCCTATAATAGCATCAAACGATTTGTTATGAAATGTTGTCAATTTCCAACTCATTGTGGCATCTTTTTTAAATTCGAGAGGCAAATCAGTTATAATTTCTTGCGTTATAAGTGATTTTGAATTTAAAGATGAAAATGATATTGGATGACATAAAGTTCTTCGAGGATATTGCAACAATTTATTACTATTTAACATGGAAGTTGTTGAACCAGTATCAATCAAGGCTGTGATTATTTCATTGTTTAAAGTTAGTTTAATCAAAGGAAGTGATTTTTCGAGGCGACTATATGTTTGAATGGCAAGAACAGTTCTTTGACTCAGACATTGATTCAGAAGTGAAGCTTTGATCTTGATTATCACTTTTAAATTGGCTACAATTAGTTTTATCTACTTCGACATGATCGATTTCCATTTTTGAAATACGGCTTTGTTGATTAGTACAGTTCTCATTTGAATTTAAATTTTGTGTTTCTGATCGATATTGATAGTTTTGATATTCCGTTTTGTTAGATTTTTCATAACTTTGTGAAAATTTTGTTTTAAGATTTTGAGTTCTAACAAGACCTTCAGTTTCTAGTAAATCGAAAGCTTCTCTTAAATTTTTAACATTTCTATTAATTACTACTGAAGCTAAATTTACATCTAAATTCAGAATGCTTTACATTATCATATTTGTTGATTATAAGACTCCTTTACGCCAAAATTCCGAATCGTCTTGATGTCATCCCACGATGGCTCGGAATTCTCGATGGTTCTCACAACATGTAGAGCTCCGCCTTGGATTTTGTTGAGGATGACACGGCGAAGGATGTAGACTCTTGCAAGAGATGTGGGAGGTAATAATGAAAATATCATCTCCACTTCACGAATAAATGATGATAGAGCCCTTGAGTTGTCTCCTCTGTACTCGTGAATGTGGTGGGCATCCTTAAGAATGTCCCCAAGCGATAAGGTAAAATCGTTTGCCATCGCTACTAAAAACAAGTAAGAAAGCTACAGTCGAGAGTGCTCGACCGTATGATACCCGCAACCCATTTCGAGAGAAAAAAAAATTTTTAATGATATTTTAACAACAAATATACCAAAAATATACTGAAACTTGTGTTTTGTTTGTATACATTTGAAAATAGCGGGTAAAAATCCACAACACCGACATGGTCACACTGTCAACTAAACAAACAAAGCGCGAGCAGCTGCAAGTGAATTTCACATATAAAATTGATTCTTTAATAACTTCCTCGTTTTTTATTCGATCTCAACCAAATTCACAGGAGTCATTCAGACTATCATTGTTACTATGCATACCAAAATTCAATGCTCTAGGTCTATTATTACGACTTTTACAGTTTTTGGGGGCGGAAAGGGGCGTGGCAAAAATCTAAAACAAACTTGATCTGCGTAAGACCTACACGAATACTGTCACCAAATTTGATATTTCTAGGTCATTCACACAATTAAAACGTCCATATGCACTGGGCACAACAATTTTAATAAATAACTTAACAAATAACTTTTGTTCTACTTATCCGATTTTTACCAAAATTACAGGCTATATTAAGAGTGTCAAGCGCAGATGGGTTACCAAATTACACATCATTACACAAATAACTTTTCGAGTTATACGCGATTTACTTAAAAAAAACTTGACTTTTTCTAGATTAATGCTTATTGTGGGAGAAGGGGGCGTGGCATCCAACTTTTGAAATAAACTTGATCTGCGTAGGGTATGAAGGAACCTTTTTTGCCAAATTTGGTGTCTCTATGTCTTATAGTCTCTGAGATCCAGGTGTTCATACGGACAGACAGACGGACAGACGGACAGACGGACAGACGGACATGGCTATATCGTCTCGGCTGTTGACGCTGATCAAGAATATATATACTTTATGGGGTCGGAGATGCCTCCTTCTGCCTGTTACATACATTTTCTGTTGGCACTAAGTCATAATACCCTTCTACCCTATGGGTAGCGGGTATAAATAGCCGTTGAGTTCTTTGGAACTTGCAATATACTAACAGAATTAGTTCTGTTAGTTCTCGTCGCTAATCGATGTTAAACGTTCTTCTGAACTTGTCATCGAACCAATTGTGAACAGAATAAGTTCGCTCCGAGGTTCTGGTGTATGTGTGTGGAATTGATGATTTAGACACACAGTCACACTTACATACAGAGATGAGTACAGTATCAAATGCCGGCACGCTGCACCAAAAATGCACAAGATGTTTTTAGGTTAAACACGAAGTTGTACGGGATGCGGCAAATATCCGATGCATATAAACACTTATGTAGATAGTTTTAATTTTTCTGTACACTTGCGAATCTCCTTATCAAAGCCGGTAAGTTCTGACAAAACGTGCCTTTTCAGGTTAATTATATTTAAATATTCTGTGATTTCGATATATATATATAAGACTGTTTATTTAATTTGTACGTTCCTGTACCTGTACTTTTCCTTCTCTTTTACTCTTATTGTCTTGCATTTTCTATGCACACACTCAACTAAGAGAGCGACAAAACCAAAAAAAAAAATTTTTTAAAAAGTAGATTATTAGAAGCGTGATTTGAACACACGACCCACTGATCACGAGACATGGTGACCTCCGCAAAGCCACTGCCTCACTCTTTTGGCATTGGTCAAATTCCATTTATTGAGATAGATAGAATTTTAATGTATATTTATATTGTTTTGCAATTTGCAATATTGCTTTCACTCTCCTTTACTCTTGTCGTTCCGTATTATCGATACGTAGTACGTATTACGTACACACTCGCATATGTGAGTTATGTTATGCGAGCGACAAAATAAGCAAACAAATTGTTTAGAATACAAATTTTATTTTTATGTATGTAAATATTATGTACTACAAATGTACATAAGTATTTTTATTTTATTAATTTGCAAATGTCAATATTGTATTCTATCTCTTTCAATCGTGTCGTTATGTATTGTCCATGTATGTAAACACACTCACACATGTAAATTGTGTAAAGCGAGCGGCAAAATAGACAAAGAAAGAAAATTAGAAAAAGTAAACAGAAGCTGGACTCGAACCCAGGACCTTGAGATCGTGAGGCAAAAGTAATATCAGCGAAGCCATCGCATTACATATTATTTGATCAACAAAATACATACAATTAATATTTGTATTTGTCAATGCTGCTACACACTAAACATAAAAACGAAAACGAACGTGTGGAGTGCCAATTTTCTTGCTATTAGTTAACAATTCAATTTATTCGATATATGCTGTTATTTTGTTTAAATATATACATACGTAAATTGTATATTGTAAACCAATCAATAAATGTGAAGTGAGAACTGAAAGCATTATGCTATCAAACTATTGAATATACATATGTATGTGTTCCCAATTCATACATATGTACATACATATGTGTTTATGCATACATATGTATGTGCATATGAATGTGTATACGAGTGATGTTCTCACACATGTTTAGTGCTAATTAAATTTTTCTCTAATTGTATGTTTTCTTATTAAAATTTTAAAACAGGCATTTTAAAAATGTTGTATTAATATTAATAACAATAAAAAACAAGTAAGAAAGCTACAGTCGAGAGTGCTCGACCGTATGATACCCGCAACCCATTTCGAGAGAAAACAAAAAACTTAAATGATATTTTAACAAAAAATATACCAAATATACTGAAACTTGTTTTTTTTTGTATATATTTGAAAATAGTGGGTATAAAAATCCATAGCATACCGACATGGGCACACCGTCAACTAAAACTAAGCGTGGGCAGCTGCAAGTGAATTTTGCATATAAAATTGATCCTTTAATATCTTCCTTGTTTTTCATTCGATCTCAACCAAATTCACAGAAATCATTGAGAATATAATTATTATTATGCATACCAAAATTCAATGCTCTACGTCTTTTATTACGGCTTTTACTGGCTATTAGGGGCGGGAAGGGGCGTGGCATCCAACTTTTGAAATAAACTTGATCTGCGTAGGACCTATAAGAGAACTGTCCCCAAATTTGGTAGCTCTAGCTCTTATAGTCTCTGAGATCTAGGTGTTCATACAGACGGACAGACGGACAGACGGACAGACTGACAGACGGACAGACGGACATGGCTATATCGTCTCGGCTGTTGACGCTGATCAAGAATATATATACTTTATGGGGTCGGAGATGCCTCCTTCTGCCTGTTACATACATTTTCTGTTGGCACTAAGTCATAATACCCTTCTACCCTATGGGTAGCGGGTATAAAAATATATAAAATATGCATATGCACACAAATGATATAAAACAAAAAATATTAGTCTGTGGCCGAATCGAACTCTAGACCTAGAATGTTGCTTCACATTCGTAGCTCCGTCTAATAAATGCCCTCAACAGTTGCACCTTTATTATATAATAACTAATATATTTAGGATCCAATTGAATCCAAATTTTTACAGTGCGTCCGCGATAAGTTATTTAGTATGTGTGCCAGGGATAAAGCTTCGAAACTACGGTTTAAAGCTACGATTAATATGGAATACAGTGGGCGTGGCTCAATTTTGAAACAAACTTGACCTGCGTAGGACTTATAAGAGTATTGTCACCAAATTTGGTAGCTCTAGCTCTTATAGTCTCTGAGATCTAGGTGTTCATGCAGACGGACAGACGGACATGGCTATATCGTCTCGGCTGTTGACACTGATCAAGAATATATATACTTTATGAGGTCGGAGATGCCCGACGTCGAGACTGCTCGACCGTATGATACCCGCAACCCATTTCGAGAGAAAAAAAAAAATTTAATGATATTTTAACAACAAATATACCAAAAATATACTGAAACTTGAGTTTTGTGTGTATATACTTGAAAATAGCGGGAAAAAATCCACAACACCGACATGGTCACACTTTCAAATAAACAAACAAAGCGCGAGCAGATGCAAGTGAATTTTGCACACAAAATGAATTCTTTAATAACTTCCTCGTTTTTTATTCGATCTCAACCAAATTCACAATGCTCTAGGTCTATTATTACGGCTTTTACAGTTTTTGGGGGCGGAAAGGGGCGTGGCAAAAATCTAAAACAAACTTGATCTGCGAAAGACCTACACGAATACTGTCACCAAATTTGATATCTCTAGGTCATTCACACACTTAAAACGTCCATATGCACTGGGCACAAAAATTTTGATAAATAATTTAATGAATAACTTTTGTTCTACTTATCCGATTTGTACCACAATTACAGGGTATATTAAGAGTGTCAAGCGCTGATGGGTTACCAAATTACACATCATTACACAAAGAACTTTTAGAAAACTTGACTTTTTCTAGATTAATGCTTATTGTGGGCGAAGGAGGCGTGGCATCCAACTTTTGAAATAAACTTGACCTGCGTAGGGTATGAAGGAACCTTTTTGCCAAATTTGGTGTCTCTATGTCTTACAGTCTCTGAGATCCAGGTGTTAAAACGGACAGACAGACGGACAGACGGACATGGCTATATCGTCTCGGCTGTTGACGCTGATCAAGAATATATATACTTTATGGGGTCGGAGATGCCTCCTTCTGCCTGTTACATACATTTTCTGTTGGCACTAAGTCATAATACCCTTCTACCCTATGGGCAGCGGGTATAAAAATTGCTTAAGAATTAAAAAATGTACATGCAAAAAAAATTTTATTTGAGATAGTTTCTATATGAAAAAAGACTACCTTTCGGAAAACGTGTCACAAAACCTTTGGAGGGAAGTAGTGTCGCGCAAGCAACGTAATATGAAAAAATTTTAACATGTGAAACTCATATGACTGTCAAGTTGTGTGTGTAAAATATAGTAATTTTTCACATGTAAACACAATATCTCATATTGACACAAAATTTAAAAACAAAATTATTCATATTGGATATCATAATATTTAAAAAATCCACGCAAATTTTGAATGTGAAAAAAATTTCATTTGAGAAAAAGTTTCATATGAAAAAAGGTCACCTTTCGGAAAACGTGTCACAAAACCTCTATGGAGGAGTGGTGTCGCGCAAGGCATGATATATGAAAAAAATTTCACATATGAAATTCATATGACCGTGGAGTAATATGTTGCCGGCATAGGTCACATATTATATGAATTGATAAAATATTGAAGTTAAATGTTTTATTATTAAATTAATGCAACAAAATGCTATATTGAAAGATGGTACTCAGTACAAATGTGTCTCCAAAAAAAATGTTTCACATATTAAAACTACATCATTTTGATATATTCACAAGAGTTATAAATTTATCATGTGAAATAAATTGCTTAAGAAATATAATATTAACATGTGAAAAAAAATTTAATTTGAGAAAAAGTTTCAAATGAAAAAAGCTACCTTTCGGAAAACGTGTCACAAAACCTATGTAGGTGAGTGGTGTCGCGCAAGGCATGTTATATGAAAAAAATTTCACATATGAAATTCATATATTGCCGGCATAGGTCACATATTTTATGGATTGATAAAATATTAAGTTAAATGTTTTATTATTAAATTAATGCAACATTAAGCTATATTGGAAGATGGTAATCAATACTAGTGTGTCTCAAAAAAAATGTTTCACTTGTTAAAACTATATCATTTTGATATATTCATAAGAGCTATAATTATCACATGTGAAATAAATTGCTTAAGAAATATAAAATTTACATGCAAACAGAATTTTATTTGAGAAAATTTCTATATGAAAAAAGGCTACCTTTCGGAAAACGTGTCACAAAACCTCTATAGGGGAGTGGCGTCGCGCAAGGCATGATATATGAAAAAAATTTCACATATGAAATTCATATGACCGTGGAGTAATATGTTGCCGGCATAGGTCACATATTATATGGATTGATAAAATATTGAAGTTAAATGTTTTATTATTAAATTAATGCAACAAAATGCTATATTGAAAGATGGTACTCAGTACAAATGTGTCTCCAAAAAAAATGTTTCACATATTAAAACTACATCATTTTGATAAATTCACAAGAGTTATAAATTTAATATGTGAAATAAATTGCTTAAGAAATATAATATTAACATGTGAAAAAAATTTAATTTGACAAAAAGTTTCAACTGAAAAAAGTAACCTTTCGGAAAACGTGTCACAAAACCTCTATAGGGGAGTGGTGTCGCGCAAGGCATGTTATATGAAAAAAATGTCACTTATGAAATTCATATATTGCCGGCATAGGTCACATATTATATGGATTGATAAAATATTAAGTTAAATGTTTTATTATTAAATTAATGCAACATAAAGCTATATTAGAAGATGGTAATCAATACAAGTGTGTCTCAAAAAAAATGTTTCACTTGTTAAAACTATATCATTTTGATATATTTATAAGAGCTATAATTATCACATGTGAAATAAATTGCTTAAGAAATATAAAATTTACATGCAAACAAAACTTTATTTGAGAAAATTTCTATATGAAAAAAGGCTACCTTTCGGAAAACGTGTCACAAAACCTCTATAGGGGAGTGGCGAAGCGTAAGGCAATATATATGAAAAAAATTTCACATATGAAATTCATATGACCAATGAGTAATATGTTGCCGGCATAGGTCACATGTTATATGGATTGATAAAATATTGAAGTTAAGTGTTTTATTATTAAATTAATGCAACATAATGCCATATTGCAAGATGGTACTCAATACAAGTGTGTCTCAAAAAAAAAATGTTTCACATGTTAAAACTACATCATTTTGATATATTAACAAGAGTTATAAATTTCATATGTGAATTTAATTGCTTAAGAAATATAAAATTTAAATGCAAAACAAATTTTATTTTAGAAATTTTCTATATGAAAAAAGACTACTTTCGGAAAACGTGTCACAAAACCTATGTAGGGAAGTAGTGTCGCGCATGCAACGAAATATGAAAAAATTGTAACATGTGAAACTCATATGACTGTGAAGTGGTGTGTGTAAAATATAGTAATTTTTCACATGTAAACACAATATCTCAGATTGACACAAAATTTAAAAACAAAATTATTCATATTGATTATCATAAAATTTATAAAATTCACGAAAAATTTTGCAAGTGAAAAAAATTTCATTTGAGAAAAAGTTTCATATGAAAAAAAGTCACCTTTCGGAAAACGTGTCACAAAACCTCTATAGGAAATTCATAGGACCGATGAGTAATATGTTGCCGGCATAGGTCACATATTATATGGATTGATAAAATATTGAAGTTAAATGTTTTATTATTAAATTAGTGCAACAAATTGCTATTATGCAAGATGGTACTCAATACAAGTGTGTCTCAAAAAAAATATTTCACATGTTAAAACTACATCATTTTGATATATTCATAAGAGTTAACCATCACATGTGAAATAAATTGCTTAAGAAATATAAAATTTACATGCAAAAAAAATTTTATTTGAGAAAATTTGTATATGAAAAAAGGCTATCTTTCGGAAAACGTGACACAAAACCTCTATAGGGGAGTGGCGTCGCGCAAGGCATGTTATATGAAAAAAATGTCACATATGAAATTCATATGATCGTGGAGTAGTATATTGCCGGCATAGGACACATATTATATGGATTGATAAAATAATGAAATTAAATGTTTTATTATTAGATTAATGCAACATAATGCTATATTGGAAGATGGTACTCAATACAAGTGTGTCTAAAAAAAATGTTTTACATGTTAAACTTCATAATTTTATATATTCATAAGAGTTATTAATTTCACATGTGAAATAAATTGCTTAGGAAATAAAAAATTTACATGCAAAAAAAATTTTATTTGAGAAAATTTGTATATGAAAAAAGGCTATCTTTCGGAAAATGTGACACAAAACCTCTATAGGGGAGTGGCGTCGCGCAAGGCATGTTATATGAAAAAAATGTCACATATGAAATTCATATGATCGTGGAGTAGTATATTGCCGGCATAGGACACATATTATATGGATTGATAAAATAATGAAATTAAATGTTTTATTATTAGATTAATGCAACATAATGCTATATTGGAAGATGGTACTCAATACAAGTGCGTCTCACAAAAAATGTTTCACATGTTAAGACTACATCATTTTGATATATTCATAAGAGTTATAAATTTCACATGTGTAATAAATTGCTTAAGGAATATAAAATTTTCATGCAAAAAAAATTTTATTTGAGAAAAATTCTATATGAAAACAGACTACCTTTCTGAAAACGTGTCACAAAACCTTTAAGGGGAAGTAGGGTCGCGCAAGCAACGTTATATGAAAAAATTGTAGCATGTGAAACTCATATGACTGTGAAGTGGTGTGTGTAAAATATAGTAATTTTTCACATGTAAACACAATAAATCATATTGACACAAAATTTAAAAACAAAATTATTCATATTGAATATCATAAAATTTATAAAAGTCATGCAAATTTTGCATATGAAAAAAATTTCCTTTTGACCGTATGATACCCGCAACCCATTTCGAGAGAAAACAAAAAACTTAAATGATATTATAATGAAATATACCAAATATACTAAAACTATTTTTTTTGTATATATTTGAAAATAGCGGGTAAAAATCCACAACACCGTTATGGTCACACTGTCGACTAAACAAACAAAGCGCGGGCATCTGCAAGTGAATTTTGCATATAAAATTGATTCTTTAATAACTTCCTTGTTTTTCGATCTCAACCAAAGTCACAGGAATTATTGAGAATATAATTATTATTATGCATACCAAAATTCAATGCTCTAGGTCTATTATTACGGCTTTTACAGACTTTTGTGGGCGGAAAGGGGCGTGGCATCCAACTTTTGAAATAAACTTGATCTGCGTAGGACCTATAGGAGTACTGTCCCCAAATTTGGTAGCTCTAGCTCTTATAGTCTCTGAGATCTAGGTGTTCATACGGACAGACAGACGGACGGACGGACAGACGGACATGGCTATATCGTCTCGGCTGTTGACGCTGATCAAGAATCTACATACTTTATGGGGTCGGAGATGCCTCCTTCTGCCTGTTACATACATTTTCTGTTGGCACTAAGTCATAATACCCATCTACCCTATGGGTAGCGGGTATAAAAAGTCTCCCTTTCGGAAAACGTGTCACAAAACCTTTGGAGGGAAGTAGTGTCGCGCAAGCAACGTAATATGAAACAAGTAAGAAAGCTACAGTCGAGAGTGCTCGACCGTATGATAGCCGCAACCCATTTCGAGAGAAAAAAAAAATTTTAATGATATTTTAACAACAAATATACCAAAAATATACTGAAACTTGTGTTTTGTGTGTATATATTTGAAAATAGCGGGAAAAAATCCACAACACCGACATGGTCACACTGTCAACTAAACAAACAAAGCGTGAGCAGCTGCAAGTGAATTTTGCATACAAAATGGATTCTTTAATAACTTCCTCGTTTTTTATTCGATCTCAACCAAATTCACAGGAGTCATTCAGACTATCATTGTTATTATGCATACCAAAATTCAATGCTCTAGGTCTATTATTACGGCTTTTACAGTTTTTGGAGGCGGAAAGGGGCGTGGCAAAAATCTAAAACAAACTTGATCTGCGTAAGAGCTGCATGAATACTGTCACCAAATTTGATATCTCTAGGTCATTCACACACTTAAAAGGTCCGTATGCACTGGGCACAACAATTTTGATAAATAATTTCACGAATAACTTTTGTTCTACTTATCCGATTTGTACCAAAATTACAGGGTATATTAAGAGTGTCAAGCGCAGATGGGTTGCCAAATTACACATCATTACACAAAGAACTTTTGGAGTTATTCGCGATTTACATAAAAAAAAACTTGACTTTCTCTAGATAAATACTTATTGTGGGCGAAGGGGGCGTGGCATCCAACTTTTGAAATAAACTTGACCTGCGTAGGGTATGAAGGAACCTTTTTGCCAAATTTGGTGTCTCTATGTCTTATAGTCTCTGAGATCCAGGTGTTCATACGGACAGACAGACGGACAGACGGACAGACGGACATGGCTATATCGTCTCGGCTGTTGACGCTGATTAAGAATATATATACTTTATGGGGTCGGAGATGCCTCCTTCTGCCTGTTACATACATTTCCTGTTGGCACTAAGTCATAATACCCTTCTACCCTATGGGTAGCGGGTATAAAAATTTTAACATGTGAAACTCATATGACTGTCAAGTTGTGTGTGTAAAATATAGTAATTTTTCACATGTAAACACAATATCTCATATTGACACAAAATTTAAAAACAAAATTATTCATATTGAATATCATAATATTTAAAAAATCCACGCAAATTTTGAATGTGAAAAAAATTTCATTTGAGAAAAAGTTTCATATGAAAAAAGGTCACCTTTCGGAAAACGTGTCACAAAACCTCTATGGAGGAGTGGTGTCGCGCAAGGCATGATATATGAAAAAAATTTCACATATGAAATTCATATGACCGTGGAGTAATATGTTGCCGGCATAGGTCACATATTATATGAATTGATAAAATATTGAAGTTAAATGTTTTATTATTAAATTAATGCAACAAAATGCTATATTGAAAGATGGTACTCAGTACAAATGTGTCTCCAAAAAAAATGTTTCACATATTAAAACTACATCATTTTGATATATTCACAAGAGTTATAAATTTATCATGTGAAATAAATTGCTTAAGAAATATAATATTAACATGTGAAAAAAAATTTAATTTGAGAAAAAGTTTCAAATGAAAAAAGCTACCTTTCGGAAAACGTAACACAAAACCTATGTAGGTGAGTGGTGTCGCGCAAGGCATGTTATATGAAAAAAATTTCAGATATGAAATTCATATGATCGTGGAGTAATATATTGCCGGCATAGGACACATATTATATGGATTGATAAAATAATGAAATTAAATGTTTTATTATTAAATTTATGCAACAAAATGCTATATTGCAAGATGGTACTCAATACAAGTGTGTCTCAAAAAAAATGTTTCACTTGTTAAAACTATATCATTTTGATATATTCACAAGAGTTATAAATTTATCATGTGAAATAAATTTCTTAAGAAAATATAATATTAACATATGAAAAAAATTTAATTTGAGAAAAAGTTTTAAATCGAAAAAAGTAACCTTTCGGAAAACGTGTCACAAAACCTCTATAGGGAAGTGTGGTGTCGCGCAAGGCATGTTATATGAAAAAAAATTTCACATATGAAATTCATATGACCGATGAGTAAAATGTTGCCGACATAGGTCACATATTAAATGGATTGTAAAATATTGAAGTTAAATGTTTTATTATTAAAATTAATGCAACATAATGCTTTGTTGGAAGATTGTACTCAATACAAGTGTGTCTCAAAAAAAATGTTTTACATGTTAAAACTACATCATTTTATATATTCATAAGAGTTATAAATTTCACAATGTGAAATAAATTGAATAAGAAATAAAAAATTCACATGCAAAAAAAATTTTATTTTGAGAAAATTTCTATATGAAAAAAAAGACTACCTTTCGGAAAACGTGTCACAAAACATTTGTAGGGGAGTGGCGTCGCGCAAGGCATGTTATAAGAAAAAATGTCACATATGAAATTCATATGATCCGTAAAGTAGTATATTGCCGGCATAGGACACATATTATATGGATTGATAAAATAATTAAATTCAATATTTAATTATTAAATTAATGCAACATAATGCCATATTGCAAGATGGTACTCAATACAAGTGTGTCTCACAAAAAAAGTTTCACCTGTTAAAACTACGTCATTATACCCGCTATCCATAGGGTAGAAGGGTATTATGACTTAGTGCCAACAGAAAATGTATGTAACAGGCAGAAGGAGGCATCTCCGACCCCATAAAGTATATATATTCTTGATCAGCGTCAACAGCCGAGACGATATAGCCATGTCCGTCTGTCCGTCTGGTCCGTCTGTCAGTCTGTCATCTGTCCGTCTGTCCGTCTGTATGAACACCTGGATTCTCAGAGACTATAAGACATAGAGACACCAAATTTGGCAAAAA